>OY998244.1:75423919-76623919 GCA_963922005.1 Cornus suecica | reverse complement strand
CAAAAGAACCGCCCGAGACGATGGCAGAACTACTTGTTAAAGCCCAGAAGCATATGAATGCGGAGGATGCCATGAATGCCCGAAAAGGAAAAGGGACTGAAGAAAAGAAGGTGGAGAAAAAGAGACCAGCAATAACTACCAGGGACGAAAGAGAAGCTAAAGGCCGGAGAACCCAACCAACTATGGACAGGTCATCTCAACCTGTAAAGTCAAGATAAGTTCACTAGCTTCACTCCATTGAACAAGCCGATAGGTGAGATCCTTTTTCAAATACAAGACGATCATTCATTATCCTGGCCACCCAAGCTGAAGTCGGATCCATCAAAAAGGGCGCGCGATAGGTTTTGTCGCTTTCATCGTGACCATGGACATACGACAGATGAATGCATTGACCTCAAAAATCAGATTGAGAGCTTGATCCAGAGAGGGCGTTTGAGCCGGTTCACGACCAATGGCGATAAAGGAAAAGGCCGACAAGATGCTCCCCGAAGAAGTCGCACACCAGATAAACAGCCGGTTCGGGTGATCAATGTGATTTCTGGAGGGTTTGCAGGAGGTGGGGAAACAAGCTCATCCCGAAAAGCTCATGCGAGAAGGGCTAGAAATATGATGGAGGTTCAAGGGGTGGATACCTCTGCTCCACCTTCCAAATCTCCACGACTAGAAAAACAGGTCATTACCTTCACTGACGATGATGCACGGGGAGTACAACATCCCCATGATGACCCACTGGTAATTACCGTGGCAGTGGCCAATTTTACTATTCGACGGGTGTTGATCGACAATGGAAGTTCTGCAGATTTGCTATTCTCTGAAGCTTTCGACAAGATGGGTATAGGAAAGGACCAGTTAAAGCCATCCAAATCGCCTCTAGTCGGTTTTTCTGGAGAGAAGGTTTCTCCACTGGGGATAGTGACCCTTCCTCTCACTGTAGGGGTGGCTCCAAGACAGCTTACCATCATAGTAGATTTTTTTGTAGTGGATTGTCCTTCCACCTACAATATCATCCTCGGAAGAACAACTCTTAATGCATTGAAAGCAGTAACTTCAACTTACCACTTGCTAATGAAGTTCCCAACTGATCATGGTTTAGGAGAAGTAAGAGGAGACCAAGCTATGGCACGGGAATGCTATGCAGCCGCTCTGAAAGATAGAAGGTCACGGGAATCACTTACTATCGAAGGTCTCGAATCAGTCTCAAGTCAAAATACTCCCCGACCAGAGCCAGTAGAGGACCTTATAGAGGTAAGCCTGGAAGAAGGCGAGAACCGAAAAATAGTAAGCATTGGGTCACTGCTCCCCGATGATGTTAAGGATCAACTTATTCGATTCTTGAAACAAAATCAAGACATGTTTGCCTGGACACATGAAGATATGTCGGGCATTGATCCTCAAGTTATGCAACATCGCCTAAATGTGGATTTTACTACCAAGCCTGTAAAGTAGAAGAAAAGAACATTTGCCCCAGAAAGGAATGCAGCTATAATGTCGGAGGTTGACAAGTTTCTAAAGGCGGACTTCATTCGAGAGGTCCACTACCCCGACTGGTTATCGAATGTGGTCCTAGTAAAGAAGGCGAATGGAAAATGGAGGCTCTGTGTCGACTTTACAGATTTGAACAAAGCATGTCCAAAGGATAGTTTTCCGTTACCAAGAATTGACATGCTGGTAGAGGCTACTTCAGGGAATGAACTACTTAGCTTTATGGATGCGTATTCGGGTTACAATCAGATCACCATGCACCCTCTTGACTGTGAGAAAACATCTTTCATCACCGATAGAGGCATTTACTGCTATAAAGTCATGCCCTTCGGGTTAAAGAACGCTGGAGCTACCTACCAGAGATTGGTCAACAACATGTTCAAAGATCAAATTGGAAGGAACATGGAGGTCTACGTAGATGACATGTTAGTAAAAAGTGTCAAAAAAGAGAATCATCTGGCGGACCTTGAAGAAGTTTTTGAGGTGCTTCGAAAACACCAAATGCGCCTTAACCCAACCAAATGCGTTTTCGGTGTATCATCAGGAAAATTTTTGGGATTCATGGTCAGTAGAAGAGGCATTGAAGCTAATCCGGAAAAGATTCGGGCCATCCTGGACATGAGGTCTCCCCAGTCAACCAAAGATGTGCAGCGGTTGACGGGAAAGGTGGCTGCCCTCAACAGGCTAATTTCTCGAGCTACTGACAGATGTCTTCCTTTCTTCAAGGTGCTTAAAAAGGCCTTTGAGTGGACCCCTGAGTGCGAACAGGCATTTGTGGATTTGAAGAATTATCTTGCTTCTCCACCCCTGTTGACCCGACCAGTACCAGGGGAACAACTTCTACTTTACTTAGCTGTCTCCTTAACGGCAATAAGTTCTGCCCTAATGAGAGACGATGGGTCTATTCAGAGACCAATCTACTACACAAGTCGAGCCTTACGGGGAGCAGAAGAAAGGTATCCAGTAATGGAGAAATTAGCATTCGCCCTCGTTATTTCTGCTAGGAGATTAAGGCCATACTTTCAGGCTCATACGATAATAGTCCTAACTGATCAACCACTCAGGCAGGTACTCCACAAGCCGGAAACATCCGGTCGCTTAGTGAAATGGTCGATTGAGTTGGGAGAGTTCGACATCCGCTACAAGCCCAGAGCAGCGATTAAGGGACAGGCACTTGCAGATTTTGTGGCGGAGTTCACCTATCCTCTAAAAGAAGCCCCTGAAATTGCTGAAGAGATACTCATTCCTGAGGCAGAAGGACGGATAGACCCGGAGGTGCTCTGGACATTATATGTGGATGGTTCATCCAACTCACAGGCGAGCGGGGCAGGATTACTTTTAATCACTCCTGAGGGAGAAAGATTTCCTTACGCCCTCCGGTTCAAGTTTAAAGCTACCAATAACGAAGCAGAGTATGAAGCTTTAATAGCAGGACTCCGAATAGCGCAAACCTTGCAGGCACCCTACCTGAAGGTCAACACCGACTCCCGTCTGGTTGCAGGCCAGGTCAATGGGGAGTATGAAGCGAAAGAAGAAAAAATGAAGGCTTACCTACTGAAGGTAAAAGAATTGATCGGTCAATTCAAAAAATGCGTAATCTGCCCGATACCAAGAGAAGAGAATCGTCATGCAGATGCCCTTGCCCGGTTAGCTACGGCTATTGAGCCGGATGATGATATATTTCCCTTAGAACATTTACATCAACCAAGTATTCACCAGGAGGAAACTACAATGATCATGCAAGTGGAACAAGGTATGGAATGGGCACAACCTATCATCAAGTATATCCAGGATGGGGAATTACCAGAAGACCGAATGGAAGCCCGAAAGATAAGGCTTCGCGCCACCAGATATGCTCTCATCAACGGGATTCTTTATAAGAGGAGTCTTTCCCTTCCCTACTTGCGTTGTGTCTCTACTGCGGAGGCAAACTACATCCTCAAAGAGATTCATGAGGGTTTATGTGGAAACCATGCAGGGGGTAGATCTCTAGCCCATAAGGCTATAAGACAAGGGTACTACTGGCCGACAATACAAAATGACGCATTACAATACGTGAAGAAATGTGACAAGTGCCAGCGATTTGCTAATGTCCCCAGACTTCCAGCAGAAGAATTAACACCCATGACTGGGCCATTGCCTTTTGCTCAGTGGGGAATCGACTTGGTTGGCCCATTGCTTCGGGGTAAGGGTCAAACCAAATTTGCAATAGTAGCGATTGACTACTTCACCAAATGGGTAGAAGCACAACCACTAGCCCGAATCACTGCCAAGAATGTCAAAGACTTCACCTGGAAGTCAATCATTTGCAGATTCGGCGTCCCCCGGGTCATAGTGTCTGACAATGGAAAACAGTTTGAAGGAAGTGTATTCCGAGAGTTTTGTTCGGGTCTGGGAATAAAAAACCATTACTCTTCTCCTGGACATCCGCAGGCTAACGGGCAGGCAGAGGTTGCCAACATAACGATTCTTGGGATGATAAAAAAGCGTCTGGAAAAGGCCAAGGGGTTATGGCCTGAACAGCTGCCCGCTATACTGTGGGCTTACAGGACTACGGCCAAAACACCCACGGGCGAGACCCCTTTTCTCCTTGCTTTTGGTAGTGAGGCTGTGACCCCAGTTGAAATTGGGTTGGAAAGTTACAGGACAAGTCACTATGATTCAGAACATAATGAAAAGGAATTGGCAGTCAGCTTAGATTTGATTGAGGAAAAGAGGGAGAAAGCCCAGATGAGGGTTTCTGTCTACCAACAGGCAATGTCACGATATTATAATACGCGAGTAAAACAGAGAAGGTTTCAGCCAGGAGACCTTGTACTACGGGAAGTCACCCCACTCACCAGCAACCGTGAAATTGTGAAAATGGGAAAACTGGCTCCCAACTGGGAAGGCCCCTATAGGGTAACTCGCACATATCGACAGGGGGCATACTGGATAGAGACCCTACAGGGAAAACAGCTACCCCGTCCTTGGAATGCGCAGCACTTAAGGAAGTATCACCAGTAAAAGTGGAAAGGTAGCATCAGGGTCAGTTTAGGCTACCCTTTATTTTCTTTGCTTTAGCATCATTTTTAGTAGTTTCATTTACTTAGATTTAGTTTGCAATAGGCTATTGAGCATTATGCAGTAGAATTTATTTAATTTACATTAATTGTTAAAGAAGTTATCCCGCCAATTATCAATAAAGAGAATTCTTTTTCTACAATTATTAAGCACCTACTGTGTTATCATAAATATGTTCTTCCACCCAAAAAAATGGGTCCCCTAGCAGAAAGGGGGGGTTGAGTGAAGCTCGAGGTTATAATCTTATTATTGAAAGGATATGGCTGAGTGAAGCCCAAATCCTACAAACAAAAAAGAGTAAAAATTACTACTCATCTTCTCACAAAAACTGCCTTAATATGAAAGGTCAAGTTTTTCCTACATAAATTAGGGATCAAGGTCCATAAACATCATTTCATTCATAGAATTTGAAAGTACATCAGATGAAAATGAAAGAAAATGAAACATCACAGCGATACTACGAGATTTCAACATAGAAAAAGAAACAACTACTGCCTACGACGTCCACTAGGGTTGAATCCTGTGAAATCCTGTGCTGGATAAGAAGTAGTCGCCTGCTCACGAAAATCCTCAAAACCACCAAGGTAATAAACTAGTTGCTGCTCCTGAAGCTCAGGAGAATGTCTGAATTCCTCAACTGCAACAATCCTTGCTTCGCCCAACTTTTGGGCCAAAAGAGAGGCATGTTCCTCTTCTGCCCTCTTGAGGTCAAATTCATGAGTCCCCTTTAGCTTGTTGATCTCCTCCAGTCGGGCGGTCTCAAACTGCTGGTGTTGACGCTCATAGTGGCCCCGAAGCTCGTTGATCTCCGCTTGATGATTAACAACCATCTTATCTCTCTCAGACTCGGCTCGCATGCATCTATGGGCTATGTACCTGCCTCGGGTCAAATTCTACAAAAAGAAAGATGGTTCAACATACAAAACATAAAAGCAGACATTAAATAATGTAGATATACTAACCCGTCCGACATCAAGGAGAGATCTCCGATAAGCCTCTACAATAGATTCATTCTCATTTTCCAATGACTGGAGGTCCTCGTCCATCAAAGCGCCCATGAGTTTTTCAGTCGCTACCTGCACGCTAGACATCACGGTATCACCCGATGAAGACTTGGACTCAGGGGTGGACATCCCAAAAATGGACCCAGGTCGCGAAGACTGGCCGAAAATAGGCGGTCTAGAGAACTGGCTGAACCCCGTCTGAACAGTAGGCCCCATGCTAATAGTATTTGCATCAAGATCCAAGGTCCTAACGGGACCAGAAGAGGCTCTCGCCGTCATCTGGTGAGAGGGAGAAGAACATTGGCCAGGAAGGGAGGAGGAGAAGCAGGGAATCGATGGCGACAAACCGGTCTTGCGCTTTTTATTTAAAAAGTTATCAAGCACATCTTGAGGAAACCACTGAGACCCCCCTGTGTACACAATAAAAAATTATATTTAAGACAAAGCAAATAAGTAATACTAAAAAAAAAAAAAAAAAATTTAATGATGATACCTGCACTGGAACTGGTGAAGGGAGCCCGACTCTTGCCAACTGTCGGGGGTAAGTCGAGATCTCCCGTCGCTCGACTCGTGCCAACTATCAGGGATGAGCTAGGATCTCGAGGAGTAGAAAGTGCCTGACTCCCGTCAGAAATAGGGGGAGGACTGGAGAGTGCCCGATTGTCGGTCATCGGAGGAGCGGGGGAAGCCTGACCAGAGTCAACAGTTACCCGACTTCCTCCAGATACCGGAGAATGGAGCTCCGGATTTGATGGCGAAGCTGATGAACTCCCACTCGGAGAGTCAAGGAAAGGAGGTACGGGTGGGATATTATGGTTTCCACGAAGGCCAAGACAATAACCTGACAAAGCACTTGAGTCAAAAAAAGACTCTTCCTTATGACGGGCCAAGAAAACTTTTGCCCTCTTCAGTCTCTCCTTCATATGTTTTTTCTCTTCAGGTGAAATAATGGGTAGTTTCTTTTTCACTACAGAAGAGAAGAGGAGATGTGTTATAAAAAAATAAAAAAAATAAAAAAAAATAAAAAAAAGAAAGAAAGTTTACCCGCTTCCGTAAGAGCACCCGCTTTCTTTGGAACGGACGGACCATTGTCCTCGCCTTCGACCGCATCCAGGAACTCCAATCCGTTGCCATTAGCGTGAAAGAAACGACTCCACCAAGACTTTGGATTGTCACCAGTCTCCTGTGGAAAGCCCTTTACTGCAGTTAAGAAATTGGCCCAAACACCATTGCGTTGAATGTAATAGCAAGAGAGAAACTCTTGAAGAGACATGGATCCATTCCCGCATAGGCACCAGAGAAGAGGGGCCCCTAGAATAGCCTTCCAGGCGTTCGGATAAAGTTGGGAAGGGAGGATACCAAAATGGTCTAAGATCTCTCTCGACAGTCGGGGAAGCGGAAGACGCAGCCCAACATCAAAATATGAGGTGTAAAGAAACATCCCATGTGGAAGGGAGTGATGCGCCCTTTGATTTAGACCCGGACAGTTTAGCTCAACTTCGTACGGAAATACAAAGTCCATCTTCAATTTATCAAGCATGGTCGGGTGGACAGTGGAAATTATGTCCCTTACATTTTTTGGTGCCATAAAATATTTTTTTTAGAAATATTTTGGCAAATAAAAGAAAAATGTAGACCAAGAAGAAGGAAGAGGCAAGCTATTAAAAAATATATTAGAACTGGTGATTGAATGGTAAAAGAGGTGCAGAAGAGAAATTTATAGGCTTGACAAAATATATCCGTTGGAGCTTAATATAGCCGTTGCAGCTCAATAGCAGGTTGTACCTGCTTGGTTCAGAGGGCGTGAAACACACGCCAGACAAAGGAAGGCATGAAGCATACGGGCGTGAAACACACGCCAGACAAGGGAAGGCATGAAACATACGGGCGTGAAACACACGCCAGACAAGGGAAGGGCGTGCAACACACGCCAGACAAAACCAATGATCTGTCTTTTCTTTTTCTTTTCTTGTCCCATTCAGTCATGATGATATGTTACATATAGTTATATATATATATATATATATATATATATATAATAATAATAAAAATAATATGGAAAAAGTCAAGACCACATCCATACGTAACTTCTCAGAATTCATTTCACTTTTTCAAAGTTATTACCTAAAAGCCAAAAAGTTTTCATAATTATCCAAATAACAATATATCACTTTCTCACCCACTTTTTACATATATATATATATATATATATAGGTATACTAAATAAATTACAAGGTGGGTATATTCCAAAACAAATATTTTAGAATATAAGTATGTATATTCACAAATTTATATATGTACAAAAAGAGATTTTGTTCCCTAAAATTCGGCAAGCGAATTCGGGAACAGGGGGCAACTGATAGGTATAATTTGTACGGCACGTGGAGATAAGAATTTGTCAACCGACTACCTGCTACCAGGGCTCTACACATCTGAACAGAATACCTACGGGTAGTTATCAGAATCCTATTAGGATACATATGGTTAGCTGTCAAGATATTTACGACACGTTACAACTCTATCAAGAACACCGCATTAAAGACCCTATAAATATAGGGTTGGGTCAACCTAAAGAGGTACGCAATAATCACCCACCATTACTCCTGCTATAGTTTTTTGAGCGATTCAAGTTATAACTTGACCGTCGGAGCCTATTTGGCCGGTACCCCACCGGTACCTCTTCCGGTCACTGTTTGTTCTTTTTGACAGGAACGACATCGTTTTCCACCCGATCTTTCTACGCATCATCAGTTTGGGTTGTTGTTGGAGGAAACCATGGTGTGGGCTTTGTTGATTTTGAGGTGGAGCTACACTAACCAAACCATCACAAACCATGTATTGAGATGATGTGAAAATTGTCTCATTTGGTACACCATGGTTTACCATTGTTGATCCAAACCAAGATTGCCAAACATGGTTTGATGCACAATTTTTTGAACCAAACTCAAAAAAAGGCACCAAACCATATGCCAAACACGTTCTAAGAGTGTGATGATAAGGGTAAATTAGTGTAATGGGTAAAATGCAGTGTTTATGTATGGAATAATTTAGAGATTTCACATGAAAATTAATATAATCAAGGGCATTAAAGTCATTTTATGTCTCCAAGGGGTGTCATTGCAACACTTTACAAACCTCAGAGGGTGTCTCTGTAAAATAATGTGTTGACCAACATCTACCTGCAATTGACCAATACCTCGGGAGTGTCAACGCAAATTACCCTAATATCTTTTTTACTTAAATTATACTTTTTTAGTTCTTGATAAAGAGACTATTTAAAGCCAAGATATTGCCATCCCCAAGTCCAATTGTATCTGTTGGAAATAGTGCCTAGAGTTTAGGAAGAAAAGTGTATGAAGAAGAATTAGAGAAAATTAGTTATTCCTCTTATTCAACTTGATTAAAACATGTAAAGTACATAGCCTTATATAGGCCTCAAAATATACATATAACTATCATATTTAAATGCAAATAAAGACTCACTAACCCGCTAACATAATACTTAATAGGGTAATCCCCACTAACATTCCTATTAATTTCATAACTTTATTGCCTACCACTAACACAAACATTAAGACACTTAATAAAACTTATGTAACTTTTAAAACACATAATCAAGTTTATTATTTTCAACACCCCCCTGACGGGTTGAGATTTGATGATATTGTGTCGCTGTTTCACCACACCCCGATCAACAAGAATTTATACCTACTAATACTTTACTTAAAATAGTATAGCAATAAGTAGGGTCGAACCACTCTCAACTTGGAACTCGTTTTGAGACAAGGATCCAAAACTTTACTTTTCGAGATAAAAAGAAATCACTTAAAACAACTCTTGAATTTTTTTAATAGTAAACTAAAATAACTAGATAAAATTATCAAATGGTGGAAAAAATCTCAAGGGAAAAGAATCCACCACCCGGGTCTATATAAATAATATTATATATTTCTATTGCAAATTCTCCTCCAACCTATTAAACATAAACATAGATATTGGTAGACATTCCCCGTATTTCCATTAATTGGTAATCACGAAGAATCCTCCCTCTAATGTTTTGGTTTAAATAAAATGTAAATAGTAGTAGGCATTCCCCGTATTTCCATTAATTGGTAATCACGGAAAATCCTCCTTCTATTTTTTAGTGTCCAACCTCTATTGTAAGGTTTTTGTTCATTGAGATTCATAAAATGAATACTCTCGGGACGAGAATTAAACAATATGAAATAAAATAAAAATTATTTATATCTTACCCATGGTGGCTTCATCACCCCCTTGAGAAGAGTTTTAAGCTAGCATGTTGATAAAAAAATGAAACAAGGTAATAGAATAAAATTCCATTGATAGAACAAAAATTACACAAAATATGAAAATGGTACAAAAGTATTCTAAGCTCTCATTCCTCCACTCCTCCCTCTCATTCTACATGGCCTCTATATATAGGCATAATGCAACTGATGCATTTAATTCTACATTAAATGTTACCTACTCTCTCAACTACTTCTCTCACCTACTTCTCTCACCTACTTCTCTCAACTACTTCTCTCTTTTTTTTCTTTAACTCATCACACACTTTCACACGTACACACACACATATATATATATATATATATATATATATGCATTTATTACATTCTCCCCCACCAATTCTTTCTTTTTCTTCATTTTCATCCTTCTTGCTTTCTTTTTCTTTTCTTTTGCAAATCAACCCCTGCATGAAATAAAAATATATACATATGAGGACATTATGTTAGGTAAATTACTCTATTTTGTGCACTTATCACCCCCCTTAAACTTGATTTTCCTACTTCAAGTAAACTTGTCAACTTCATAAATTCTTTCACACTTGAGGGCCTTGGTGAAATTATCAGCAACTTGATCTTGTGACTTCATGATCTTGAGGTACATTTCCTTCTTCTTCACTTTGTTCACCTTCTTGGAAAGAATTTTGAAGAATCTTTCATACTTGCTTTGCATTACTCGCACTAGCAACCCTTTATAGCATTGCATTATCCATACATTAGTGGATGATCATGACCACCTTCTGGTCTTTTTTTCTCTCTATCTCTATGTACCGCATGTGCTTCACTCGCACTAGGCGTTTCACTCACACCTTCTGGCTGCGCCCCGTGCTTTACTCGCACTAGGTGTTTCACTCACACCTTTTGGCTGCGCCCTGTGCTTCACTTGCACTAGGTGTTTCAGTCACACCTTCTGGCTGCGCCAGCCTATACTGGCTCTCTCGTGCCGACCTGTTCTGGTGGCTCTCACTTTTTGATATAACCTAGCTCTGATACCACTTTGTTGGAAATAGTGCCTAGAGTTTAGGAAGAAAAGTGTAAGAAGAAGAATTAGAGAAAATTAGTTATTCCTCTTATTCAACTTGATTAAAACATGTAAAGTACATAGCCTTATATAGGCCTCAAAATATACATATAACTATCATATTTAAATGCAAATAAAGACTCACTAACCCACTAACATAATATTTAATAGGGTAATCCCCACTAACATTCCTATTAATTTCATAACTTTATTGCATACCACTAACACAAATATTAAGACACTTAATAAAACTTATGTAACTCTTAAAACACATAATCAAGTTTATTATTTTCAACAGTATCTTCGTTTTCTTTTCTTCTTTTTAGTATTTTTCTTTTATTTTTTTTATTTAAATTAACTTTTCAAATGATGCTTTTGATTTTGTTTGTTAATATCATACAAAATACTAAATTCGATTGGATGGATTTACAAAGTTTGGTCTATTTCAAATTTCAGTTTTAGAATGATTTCTGCAGAAATACATAACCTTTCAATCACAAACATATTATTCGTAACAGGTAAGTTTACAAGTGTAACATTGAGTAAATCCCAAACATCTAACATAATATGATGATAAATTGATAATAAATAGAAATACAGAATAAAATCTTTACTTAAAATTTTGTTTGTACTATACGTGGACCTAATGGTGCCAGGAAGAGTTGGCTGTTAAGCTGTTAAATATTAAAATGACATAAAATAATAATAGCAATTTAGAAACAGAAGTCTATTGCATTAAATCAAAATAAAGGTAATACATTGCATCATGAAATCAAATACAACATTTTGATCCAACAGTTTACACCAACACCCATAATACATACAACACCAAAAGATACATGTGTATGTATATGTATGTATATATATATAGGAAAAAAAAGAGAGTAAATCCGACTGACCCAATTCAAGATTGTAGTGCCGGAAAACCACCGCCGGAATTCCGGTGATCGGAAAGGATGGGTGGTGTCAGGAAGTGAGGTAGAAGACGGGACAGAGGACGAGATGGAGGAATTTGAAACAAGCACATGAGAATGATAGGAAGACCAGACCATACACCATTCGAAGAGCCATCTCGGGAGTCAAGATCCAGATCTATCAATACCCACCAATTTCAAGAGGGAACACAAAAGAGGAGAGTATGTGTGTGTATATATATATATATATATATATATTTTACTATGTAGAGAGAGATGGGGACAGGTTGCTTTTAAATTTTGAAATGGGATAGGAGGATAAGGCTTTTCTAATTTGCTTGGTTTGAGTAAAGTATACTCTCACCCACGCGTCAATTAATTGGACCTTTCATTTTATTTCACGCCCAACAATTTGATCTTATACATTTCTTTGCATATAAATTATAAAATAATGACATTTATCCAGAATATATATATTGCTTGTACTTGAACAAATATATATACTTTATCAGGCGTAAAGTAGCAAGCTGCAATCTAACTTCCTCCAGTTATTTTGCTTTTAAATCTCCCACTGACATCACTGAACTACTAAGTCAAGGCCAAGGAGGTTTACTGTGGGTTGTTTGGTTCATGTTTTTCGCTCAATGTTTTATTTTCTATTGTAAAAAAATATAAAGCAAATAGTATTCTTTTTAAGAATTACCATAATAATGTTTATTTTGTGTTTTTGGTATTTTTAAAATTTTTTTTATTGCAGCGGACGAAATAATTGACCAAAATAAAAAATAAAAAGATAATTTGCATTGACATTCCTTAAAGTATTGGTCAATTACAAGTAGGTGACGGTCAACGCATTATTTTGTATTGACACATCTGAGGTTTGTAAAATGTTGCAATGACACCCCTTGGAGATATAAAATGACTTTAGTGTCCTTAATTAATTTAATTTTCATGTGAAATCTCTAAGTTACCCCATACCTAAACCCTACATTTTACCCATTACACCAACTACCCTTATCATCACACTCTTATTATTAAAAAAATTACAATAAATAAATAAGATATACAATATATATAATTTTAGTTTAAACATCAAAAATATATTTAAAGGTAAATTGTACCACTAAAATTTTATCAATAATAATACTACGAAAATTTCATTATTTAATTATTGTTCTTGATTTTTATTATATTACTATTTAAATATTTCTCAAAAAATTAAAGGGTTATATCTAATAATCATTATAGGTATTACTATTATATATCTAATAAAAGATATATAAATTTTTATGTACGAATAGAAAAAATATATATTTTTTATACTATAGCCAATCAATAATTTTAATAAAATTTGATAATATAATGATATAATTTCTTAGATATATAATACCTATAATGGAATATCTTATTTAGATATGTAATACCAAAGAAAACCCCATTCCATTATGAAATTTGATAATATAATGGGAGAATTTCTTAAATATGTAATACATATAATGGGTAATGTGTAAGATATTTTAAATAAGATATTCCATTATATTACCAATTTATATTTAAATTATTGATTGACAATAGTATAAATATATATATATATATATATATTTTTCATACATAAAAAATTATATATATTTTATTAGATATGTAATACCTATAATGGCTTTAAATATAGCCCTTTAATATTTTTTGAGAAATCTTTATATAGTAATATATTAAAAATTAAGAGCATTAATTAAATAATGAATTTTTTTAATATTATTATTGATGAAATTTTTTTAATGGTAGAATTTACCTTTAAATGTATATTTCAAAATATTTTTGATATTTTTAAATTTTTATATTTAAAATAAAACTATATATATTATATATCTTAGTAGTATTTATTTGTTGTAGATTTTTAAAAAATAAGAGTGTGATGATAAGGGTGGTTGGTGTAATGTGTAAAATGTATGGCTTAGGCATGGAGGTAACTTAAAGATTTTAAATAAAAATTAAATTAATCAAAGATACTAAAATTATTTTATACCTCCAAAATATATCATTACAATACTTTACAAACCTAAGTGTCAATACAAAATAATATGTTGACCAGCATCTACACGCACCTCATGTGCCAATGCAAATTACCGCAGTACCAAACCTTCATCCAATTTTGACTCACAACAAATAACTCACTGATTATTTCCAAAATGGGGGACCCTAGATAGCAAAAAATCAGATACCAATTTAATACTAACATCACATATAAACATCCATATGGACAGTGCTTTGCCCTAAAAAAAATATGATGACACAAACTCCAAACTCTATAATATTATGGGCACGGTAAATGTTTTTATTTATTATTTATCATTTATGATAAACATAAACTGTTATTATGTTTATTTATTATTATTGATAAACAGATATAATATTTGATAACGTAAAAATGTTTAACTATTTTTAAAAACAATAAATAAAAAAATATGTTTGTTAACTTTATTATTTATTATTTATTTATTATTATTTTTATGTATTGTTTATTGTTTTGTTAATTATTTATTCATTTATTTTTATTTAAGTTATAAATATATTTTATTTATAATTTTTTATTAATTTATATTTTTAATTTATCATTTATAATATTATTTATTCATTTCTTTTATTTATATTATTTATTAATTTATAAATATATTTTATTTATAATTTTAGTTATTCATTTATTTATTTTTAATTATAAATATATTTAATTGAATTAATTATTTATATTATTATTTATAAATAGTTTTTAATTCATTCCTACAAAGCACGTGAAATGTTTACTAAAAATTGATAAATAAGGATTTAGGCTTATGTACAAAAAAAAATGTTTATATCTGTTTATATAAATGATAAACACAAACAAACTTAACAAATATATTTTTGGATTAAATTTATTTATATAAATAATAAATTGTAAACAAAAACAGCTTCCAAACTGGCCATATACGTGCTCGGTTGTGTTTTGGTTTTAGCATCTGCTCCTGCTGTAGCCGCCGGCTCGCAGAGCCCCAAAACTTGGAATGCGCACCCGCATGTAGGGAGAATCATTTCATTTTATCGTGTGTTAGCAATATATATATATATATATATATATTTTTTTTTTCATTGACACTCCCCATTCCCCATCCAGTGCATCCACACATGATTATTGTATTCACTCTGCATTTCTATAGATGATACTTTCCTTTTAGCTCTCTAACTTGAATTGGTGTTGATAGAGTTATCAAAAGAACAGATTATTATGAAGTTGCTTCTGTTTATTTTGAAAGAAGAAAAACTTATATAACTTATTGGATCCTTAAGAGTTCAATTGCAGGCACAAGCTAGAAAATCCAGGTTGTATCTTCCGGGGCTCTTGATCCATCCAACCATGTCTGGTGCGCGTGCACCCAAGTGAACCCTTTCGAAGTGAACCCTTTCGAAGGAGTTGCATCCTGAGATTAAGCAATAAGGGTAACGAAGAAGATCAAGGACAACTTTAATTGGATGCTTCAGCATATATAGCATTCATATATCTTACCTTTGAACTTAATACAACTGTGGTAATGCAACCATGCTGCTCTTCGCCTGAAAGGGTTCGCAAATTCTCAGACAGCAGCATATTGGAACACTTTTTTTTTTACCTCTTTTAAGTCTTCGTATAATTACCCAATCACACAAAAACAACTTATCCACTGAATAAGACCCCTCTATGTTGTCAATAGAACAGGCATATATACAAGTATTAAGAATATTAATGCAACTTTGTTCAAGTGACCGATAGCTTCTGAGTGATTTCGGTTTGTAAAAACTATGTCATCAACTGAGAAAAGGCAAATGTCTGACCTGTTTGTTCCCACGTAGTGAACTTCACTAGCCATGTGTCTGGACATATTTCTGCAGACAAAACCTGATCCACCCACACCCGAAATTGTTTCCCTTGTTTGTCTCCGCAGCAAGTTCTTAGTGCATCAACGCAGTCGGGGATAGATCGCTCAAAACCAGAAGGGTGGACAAAAACACCGGCAGGGTACTGCAAGAGCAAAACAATAATTGGGCAAAAAAATAGAGGGAATTTAACGAACCATAAGTCATAACTCATGTCCAACCAAAGCATAATACAGCAGAAATTAGAAAGTAAAAGTGGAAGACAGTGCTCAAGCGACCAGTCAGTGGATGCTCGCTGTAGTGATTAGTTGAAAGACAAATGACAACAGCTATAGACATTAATATACAAGTGGCACTCTACTGTTGTGATTTCTTATTTTATTTTACAGCTGTTGCAGTTGTTTGCGAGTGTCCAGTGAATCTCTTAGCACTCCTCAACTGTGGGAAGAAAAACGTAACCAAAAAGAGGCATTGAATCTAGAGAGAAAGCAAACACTCATAATAAAAGCAAATAACTGTGTTCTATTTTCCAGCTACTCCTAGCAAAGCTTTAATCCAATAAACATTAATGAAATTCATTAGTGTTGAGAAGGGAAGTTCCAAAATGTACATGCTATGTGCTTGTATTATAATTTAAAGTTGAAAAGCTATGGCAAACTTACACAAATTGCTTTCAGATTCGCCAGATACAGCTCAGGATTCTCAACTTCACCACGCCGCCATCTTTCATAATACAAGTAGAATTTCACGATTTCATGTCCCTGATTGAAGTTTTCCAAGTTGGATTCCAAGAAGTCCACATCTCTAAGGGACATGCTGGGACCCAGGTTAAAATGACCAATGGCTTGTATGATGCCTGCTGCACACCTCTCAGTCGCGTGAAGTATTTTTGTGTTGTCCTTGGCATTTTCAACATACCACTGCAGCAGTTCTTCTTGAGCATTACTTACCTGCAAAATTGAAAATTGCAAACAAATAAATACATATTGATAACTTCCCGGTCGAATAATGTTTAAGCAAGATTTTGTTCAGGAATTAGGTTAGCTACCAACCATGACACCATATACTTCTGGAATGCTGAATAGTTCGGCATCATTTCCTGAGTCGCCACAAGCAAGAGTATTAACAGGTGATTTTCCCTCAGTCTTGAACTTTTTGAGCAGATAAGCAAGAGCTTGCCCTTTGCCAGCACGTTGCGGTAAAATATCCAAATCCATCCCTCCGCTGTAAATTATTTTGACATCCAACTGACCAACAAAAACCAAAGAAGCTGAAATGAAAAGTAAGAAAAGAAGGTTCCAAATGATAATTTTGATGTAATAAAAATACATGTATGTTAGCAAATATGACGAGGGCATGACTACAACAACGTCAACAACTACAGAAATAAGCAGAAAGAAGGAGAAGAACAACAAACAATTTTCAACGATGATAAACATTGTTGAGAATTGACGATAAATATATTGAGTGAAAGAATTTTAAATATTACCCCACGTTTTTCCAATAGCCCATAAAGAGCCTTCATCACTTCTAGAGCCTTGTCTTTCTGCACATAGAAGCTAACCTTGTGCGGTCGTTGCTCCGTTTCCGACTGAATAACCACATAAACTTCAATTATGAAAGAGAGGGTCCACAATCCACAAATGAATAACTAAAATGGAGCATTAACTTAATTCAATTGCTCCCATATTAAACCAAAACAATAGAACATGCTATATATCAAGAGATTAATATCAATAAATAAATGCTGTTATCTACAAAGTATACCTGGAGAGTAAGTTCAGAAAATTTGCTTGTTTCCTCTCTGACTGCGTTCCTCTCCCATTTCTGATTTAGATATTCAACCCAACCATCATCAGGCACCATAGAATTACCATATGTTATCTCAGTTCCAACAGACATTATTGTTACATCTGGGGTTAGCATGGGTTTTTCTTTCCTCAGCTGCTTGTAAAGTGTAGGTGACCTTCCCGTAGAAAACACTAGCAGAGAATCAAGGCGATAATTGGCTTCCCACAAGGCATTAAACCTAAGCAAAGAGAGGTTCTCGGGATCATGATGGTCAACCTGCAATTTTTCTTCTTCAATGACTCAAGCTGCGTATGTAGCCAATGAAGGAAGCCACTAACACAACAAATCATAATGATACATACCATAGTATGGTCAAGATCCGAAACTATCATAAGCCGTGCCGATTTGTTAAGCCGATCCATAATTGTTCCCTGTGAAAAATAAACAATTAATGACAGTCAAAATATGATCATAAAGAGAGAATAAGTATACTATTGCAGTACTTCGGTGGGTTACAAAGTGGAGCGCCAAAACCTTGAAAAGACGTATTATTATCACAGAAGACTAAAAGTAAGGGCAACTGGAGACATGATTGTGTAAGGATCTATCCAATGTTAAAAATGTGTCTTTGCACACTCTCAATGCTTACAATTTCAAAACATGTCTACACAGTTAGGAGGTGTCCACACATAAAAGTACCAGCCTCCCTCCAGACAATGTGAGAAGTCACAATCATCCCCTTTTCGGACCCAATGTCCTTGCTGGCTTGATCCTGACAAGTTTGTGCATGCTGCTCCCACATTTACAGCTAGAAATTGGCTCTGATACCTTCAGTCACGACCCGCTCCGCAGCGTATATGCTATATATTGTCTGTCTTGCACAGTGCTCATATTTGAAAATGCGTACACAGTTAAGAGGCATCCACACGTTTAAGCAAACAGCCTCTAACTACAGTTACGAGGTGTCCACACATATAAGCGTCTGTTGAAGGAATTAGATATTCAAATTTACACTCTCTTTAACAGCTTAAGCTTTTAGAGTAGTTGGGTAGTAGATAGCGCCAACAATCTCTCCCCCAAGACGACGTGAGAGGTCACAAAGTGTTAGTTTTTTTTGGAAACGCTAACAAGTTTTCCAAGTACTTTATAGCTCAAAGTGATTGCAATTGCACAATCAAAAAGTGAAGATTCCAGTCTTGTATGATTATTGTTTTTTCCGAAAATACGAGCACTTTAAAAATTGGCAAGTTACAGATGCATATGAAGGAAACAGAATGTGATGCACTCTTATGTTAGATATGTGTTTCAAAATTATTTTCTCAAGTGATTTTCAAACTAGTATTATATATTTTATGAATTATAGTTTATAGAATGAACAAAATTATATCACTTTTGAAACGTATCTTTTAAAGGTTTATTAACTTACACTTAAGGTTGATTTACTTATTACATTGAAAAACACGTTTTGAAAGTTCATTCTCTATAACTTTGTGATTCATTAAATGACTTTTATTAATGAACCTATTAATGAAGTTTAGAAATTTAACAGACCATAAATGAAGCTCTCTCTCGAAGGACTATATAAAGACTTCATTGGTTTCACTTGAAAGCATCAGAAAAGAATTCAAGTGTTTTTAGTTCTTCAATATTTCTCTCTATCCTTGGGCATTCAGAAAAGAGGTTAGGTGCTCCACCCAATAGTGTATCGTGCAAATACACTGTGGTTGGATAGAGTCCAGGCTTGGTTGAATCCCGGAGATAGGGCTGCCGTTATCCCTTGCACTTTGTGGGAGGCTTCGACTATCTTCAAGAAGCGTTTTACTCTCCTCTAAGCCAAAGGATTTCTTTTGTTTATTTTCTAAGTGCAAGTTGTATTATATTCTAACAATTTGAAGATATGTCTCTCTCCAATCTGGCATTGATGAATTCCTTTGGAATTATTCCAACCGATCTCAATCGGTTTGATGGAAAGAATTATTCTCGATGGGTTTACAACATGGAGTTCTTCTTGAAGCAATCCAAAATATTTTGTCCTCTCAACCGATCGTCCTGGAGTTCCATCTGTTGAGACTTCTTCTCAACAAGAAGTTAATACTGCAACTATTTTGTAACAAAAATGGGATGATGATGATGCTACATGTCGTCATCATATTCTGAATTCTCTCTTCTCTCAATTTTCAAGAAAGACAAAAATAGCACGAGAAGCTTGGGAAGCAATCAAGACTGTTTATCTTTCATATGAATTAGGAATCAAAAAGTTTCAAGTCAGCAATTATGTTGATTACAAGATGGTTGATGACAAGCCTATCCTTGATCAAGTCAAAGAAATACAAGGCTTTGCAGACTCCATAACTACAATAGGTATGACTATTGATGGAAACTTTCATGTAAGTGTTATTATTTCTAAATTACCACATTCATGGAAGGACTACAAAAACAAGTTGATGCATAAGAGGGAAGATTTGTCACTTGATCAATTGCTCCATCACCTTTGTGTTAAGGAAGAATCTCGCAAACGGGATAGGAAAGATGAAGCTCCTGCGAAAGCTCATGTTGTTGAAGAAGCAAAGAACAAAGGCTCATCACACAAGAAGTTTGCACCAAAAAGGAAAATTTTCAAAAAAAAAGGGATTGCAACCAAGCTTGGAATTGGATTCAAGAAACAAGAGAAATGGGTCCAAGGTGAAAAGAAATTTACTTGCTTTGTATGTGGAAAACCTGGTCATATTGCTA
Source organism: Cornus suecica (assembly GCA_963922005.1). Taxonomy (NCBI): domain Eukaryota; kingdom Viridiplantae; phylum Streptophyta; class Magnoliopsida; order Cornales; family Cornaceae; genus Cornus; species Cornus suecica. The sequence goes on along the minus strand of OY998244.1, from coordinate 76,603,722 downwards.
GATTTTGCAGGCAAATGAAGGATCGTCCTGACAATCAACCTAAAAAAAGGGATGAGAAATATGTTGCAGTCATATCTGAAGCAAACTTAGTGAGGGAGAAAGCGAACTGGTGGATTGATACTGGTGCCACTCGCCATGTTTGTGGAAACAAGGAGTCATTTATCACTTATGAACTAGTGGGGGGCGATCACCATATGTACATGGGGAATTCGTCTACAACCAAAATTCTTGGGAAGGGAACTGTGGAACTTAAGTTCACTTATGGCAAAAATGTTCTCTTGCAAGAAGTTCTACATGTTCCTGATATCCGCAAGAATCTTGTCTCACGCAGCCATCTTAGCGCTCATGGATTCAAGATGGTCTTTAAATCAGATAAGTTCATTTTTATCTAAAAATGACATTTTCATTGGAAAAGGATACTCAGTTTCTGGTATGTTTAAGTTGAATAGTATCAATAATCATAATGTGATTGCTGCTTACTCTGCGGAATCTTTTAATCTTTGGCATGGTAGATTAGCTCATGTGAATTTTGATTATATTAAAACCATTGCTAATCAAGGACTTATTCCTGTTTCTAGAGTTGACCATGAAGATAAATGCATTGTGTGTAGCAAATGCAAAATCACTCACTCATCCTTTAAAAATGTTGAACGGTCAACTAGAGTTCTTGATTTAGTTCACACTGACATTTGTGAAATGACAAATGTTCAAACTAGAGATGGTAAATAATATTTCATTACTTTTATTGACGATGCCTCGAGATACACTTATGTTTATCTTCTTAGATCAAAAGCTGAAGCATTTGACAAATTTAAAGCTTACAAAGCCGAAGTGGAGAATATACATAATTGTAAGATCAAGACTTTAAGATCTGATCGAAAAGGAGAATATTCACTTTCTGAGCTTGCCCAATATTGTGAGGAAGTTGGTATTTATCACCAATTTTCAGCTCCGAGAACTCCACAACAAAATGGCATTGCAGAAAGGAAAAATCAGACACTCACTGAAGCATCTAATTCAATGCTTTACAGCTCAGGTGCTCCTCTCAATATTTAGGGTGAAACTATTCTCACAACATGTCATATTCAGAATCGTGTACCTCATAAGGCAATCAACAAAACTCCTTATGAAGTATGGAAAGGCCGGAACCCAAATCTGAATTACATCAAGGTTTGGGGATGTTTTGCTCATGTTCAATTATCACTTCCATCCACTCCCAAAGTGGGACCATGAGGTACAGATTGTGTTTTTATTGGGTACTCCTTCTCTAGTAAGGCATACAGATTTCTTAATCTTGAAACTCCATCTCCTCATTCTGTTGTTGAATCTACTAATGCTGAGTTTTTTGAGCATATCTTTCCATTCATAAATAAACGAGAAACAGTGGGTGTTGATCATTCCTTAAAGAGGAAAGAAGTCGAAACCGTGGATTCTGGTGAACTTCGTACAAGTGTTCGACCAAGAATCCCAAAGAGCTTTGGGCCTGATTTCGTTTACACGATTGATAATGATCCTCTAAATTATAACAAGGCAATGAGCAGTCCCGATGCTCAGTTTTGGAAATAAGCAATTGATGATGAGATACATTCTATTATATCCAACAACATTTGGATATTAGTAGATCTACCTCCTGGTTATGCACCAATTGGTTGCAAATGGATTTTCAGACGAAAATTCAAACCAGATGGTAATATTGAAAAATACAAAGCTCGTCTTGTGGCAAAGGGCTACAAACAAAAGGAAGGATTTGATTACTTTGACACATATGCTCTTGTAGCAAGAATCACTACAATCCGTCTTTTGATAGTCATTGCTGCTATCAAGAATCTTATAATACATCAGATGAATGTGAAAACAACCTTTCTAAATGGAGATCTAGAAGAAGAAATTTATATGAATTCACCTGAAGGATTTGATTTTCCTGGAAACAAGGAAAAGGTGTGTAAGTTGCAAAAGTCTCTCTATGGACTAAAGCAAACACCTAAGCAGTGGCATGACAAATTCAGACGAGTTCTCCTTGAGGATGGATATCAAATTAATAGGGGTGATATATGTGTCTACAACAAGTTTGATGCCAATAATGGAGTGGTGATCTGTCTTTATATGGATGACATGTTGATTTTTGGAACGGATCTAGAAAGTGTTAATAACACTAAAAGATTTTTGTCCACTAAATTTGACATGAAGGATTTGGGTGAAGCAAATGTTATATTGGGAATCAAAATCATATGATAGGAGAATGGAATCTGTCTCTCTCAGGCTCATTACATTGAGAAAATTCTCAAGAAATTCAACATGTTCGAGACAAAATCAACACCCACTCCGTATGATTCCAGCATCAAACTGATGAAGAATGAGGGTAGAAGTGTGGCTCAACTTAAGTATTCCCAGATAATTGGAAGTCTTATATATGCCATGAACTGCACAAGACCTGACATTGCTTTTGCAGTTGGAAAGTTGAGCAGATACACAGGTAACCCATGTAAAGAGCATTGGGGGGCTTTACACAGAATCCTCAGATATCTTAAAGGCACAATCTCTTATAGGTTACACTATTGGATATATCCTGCAGTACTTGAAGGTTACAGTGATGCAACCTGGAACTCGGATCCAATGAGTCCAAATCAATTTCTGCTTGGATCTTTTGCCTAGGAGGTGGTGCTATCTCTTAGAAGTCTAAAAAACAGACATGTATTACTTAATCTTCTATGGAATCTGAGTTCATTGCCCTTCCAAGTGCAGGAGAAGAAGCTGAATGGCTTAGATCAGTATTGGTAGACGTACCAATATGGAATACTTCAGTGCCTCTTATCACTATTTATTGTGATAATCAAGCTGTTTTACTCAGAGCTTACAGTGAAAATTATAATGGGAAATCCAGACAAATACGTCTGAAGCATGATCATGTGAGGGATCTGATCACTAATGGCAGTGTGGCCATTCAGTATGTGAAATCCAAAGAGAATTTGGCAAATCCATTATCCAAAGGCCTTGGACGAGATTACATCTTTGTGACATCGAGGGGAATGGGACTGAAAGCCTGTACTTAAATTGTACTTGGGGATACCCAACCTGATGAGATTCTCAGGTTCAATGGGAAAAACAAACCAAGATTACAATTGTGGTGAATGCACTATATTTTATATTTCAGAGTCCCTTCCTATGGTGTAAATAGTGCAAAAAGTCTTGTAGAAATGTGAAGGTTGAGATTTTATCTCTTAATAAATCTATGGACATTATTGTCGGGGTGACTACAAGACACTCTTGATAGATTCACCTAGTTAAGAGTGAAGGATAGTCACCTTCTATGAGATTGCAGGCTGTCTCTAGAGCTCTCAATGAGAAAACGGGATTAAGCACAAACCTTAAAGTGTTGAGCCAGATGCACAACAATCTCTGAAAGGAATGTGTGACAAGTCCGGCTTGTCCATATGGGTTCATTAGTTCAAGGTTCCGTCCACTAAGGTTCTCGGACAAGCTTTGATTTATTTACACTAAGTAAAGGTTCAAGTCCCCAAGACACCTTTATTTATGCACATGACTTTCCTAAATGCCCAAATATTTTATTACTTAAAATCAATTTTGAAACAAGTGGGGGATTGTTAGATATGTGTTTCAAAATTATTTTCTCAAATGATTTTCAAACTAGTATTATATATTTTATGAATTATAGTTTATAGAATGAATAAAATTATATCACTTTTGAAACGTATCTTTTAAAGGTTTATTAACTTACACTTAAGGTTGATTTACTTATTACATTGAAAAACATGTTTTGAAAGTTCATTCTCTATAACTTTGTGATTCATTAAATGACTTTTATTAATGAAGTTTAGAAATTTAACACACCATAAATGAAGCTCTTCTCTCGGAGGACTATATAAAGACTTCATTGGTTTCACTTGAAAGCATCGGAAAAGAATTCAAGTGTTTTTAGTTCTTAAATATTTCTCTCTATCCTTGGGCATTCAGAAAAGAGGTTAGGTGTTGCACCCAATAGTGTATCGTGCAAATACACCGTGGTTGGATAGAGTCCAGGCTTGGTTGAATCCCGGAGATGGGGCTGCCGTTATCGCTTGCACTTTGTGGGAGGCTTCAACTATCTTCAACCTCTAAGCCAAAGGATTTCTTTTGTTTATTTTCTAAGTGCAAGTTGTATTATATTTCTAACATCTTACTCATACAAGCATAAGTACAAAACTATGAATGACAATGTTGTTATAACTATGCATATCAATAGGAAAACTGGTCGCAACTACAAGAAAGCTTTCAGAAACCTAATAAACCACAAAATTGTTAATTAGCTTCGTTTTGGGAAATCCTTTTATTGTGTTTAGACTCCAAAGAACACAACTCAACTGAAAATTATGTACAAAACACTTGGAGTCTAACTAATTGCTCAACTCACTGAATTCCATGAACATTAATAAGTAAAGAAACAAAAAGAGACTGATTACCATAATACACTCGCATAAACATATATATATATATATATATATATATATATATATAAAGAGAGAGAGAGAGGAAATTACAGTTTCGGTGATAAATGAGCTGACCTGTGAATTGCAAGTATGAGTCGAAAGTGGTCGAACTGAAACCTAAAAACAGTGGTGAGGAAGGTTCTGTGGCCCTAAAATTAGTTGGAGTCGATAATGGGATTGGAATTCGGGATTTATCGATACTACAATTTCCTTGGCGCTTCTTTTCTGAAGATGATAGCAAACTTCAGACAAAATTGCATTAACTCCGATCATTTGGCAATTTGTACACCGGCAATGTGGGACCGGTTCAATCCTAGCCGTTGATGCTGGGCTTATCCGATGATGCCCAAGTTGGATGGTAGGTAGGGCTGCGATATGAACGGAAGTTTGTGTTTGTTTGTTTAATAAATTAAGTAACACAATTTTTATTTTTAGGCCAGAATACTAAACGAGTCGAGCTTAATCATTGTCCTTGAACATACTAGTTGTTTAAGTTGAATAGTAAAAAAAATTTATATTTGATAAAAAAAAATATTCAAATTAAAAAAATTATGAAAAATATTGTAAAAAATTATAAAAATGATTACATAAGAATCACTTTTGAAAAATTTGTAAAACATGAAAAAGGAAAATAAACAAAAATCAAATAATATGATATTAAAAAAATTGAAATATGTTAAAAACAAACCTAGAAAAACTTATCTAAATTACTATTGGTAAGAATAATAAATGTTGTAACTGAATCAAGTCGTTTGTGAACAAATTTGGGTTCGAGTCGTTAAATTTAATGCTCAGTTCGGGATCTTTTGTTTAGGAAATGAGCCAAACCTGAGCACATTTAGGCTAAGTTCATTAAATAAATGAACCGAAGTTGAACATCTTAAAACGTTCATTTCGATTGCCGCCTTGATGGTAGGAATAAATTTTGCTATATTTTGAGTGTTATTTATAGTTTTGAATAATTTCATATCTCCTAACTATGTTCAGAAATTTCAGATTGAATTATAAAATTTAATTGATGAAACTAAAGCTGTGATTATTTGTAATTAGATTCTAATTAAATTATCAAGCAGCTCCTTCATCTAATTTAATTAAAAATTACATTTTTTAAAAAATAATAATTAAACAACATAGATATATCCCCAAATGCTTTTTAAGTATTCTGTAATTAATCCATTCATAATTATTGGATAATCAAACACTATTGTACTCTAGTGGGGATACTTTAAGCCTTTAAAAATACAAGATCAAGAATTCAAGTTGATAATGGAGTGTATTATTATAATAGAAATGGGTATTATAAACTAAAAATAAATAATTAGTGAGTTGACATAAATAAAGAAAACCTAATGCCAACCGAAAGCAAAGAGGATACTCCGAAACCATTGAATAATAGAAATAATATACTTAACAAAAGGTTTGTCTCCATCTCTTGAGAGGTTGAGGAATCATCAACTGAAATGATGCTAAGCCACTCTCTCCCCATTTCCATTTCCATTTCCATTTCCAAAAACAACAACAACAACAACAACAACAATTGCCCATTACCTCCCACTCTCATCAACCACTACCCAAATGCTGCTTTCCATGCCCCAATTAGGGTTCATTGCTTCACCTTCCACCCCCAATTCTCACCTCTCTGTTGCTGCTCTCAAAACCCTAAATTTCAATGCTTCCAACAAACTCACTCACCATATAACCCTACAGTTGGGTAGTAATTTCAGACCCAGATGCCTAAAACAACAAGAGACAATCCCAGGTTTTGATTCTTTCAGAACCCACAATTTCTTTGGTGGCAAAATGGATGAGTTGGGTTTAGGGTTTTATGGGGTGATGAGAAGGAAGAAGAAGAAGTTCATTGTTGGTTCAAAAACAAAAACAAAAACAAAATCAGTGTTGAGTGTTGATAAAGTAATGGAGAGTGAAGGAAGTAGTAGTGTAGGAGTGGAGAGGAATGGGTGCTTTGATGCAATAGTGATTGGGTCTGGGATGGGTGGGTTGGTTGCGGCGACGCAGCTGGCGGTGAAGGGAGCAAAGGTTCTAGTGCTGGAGAAGTATGTGATTCCTGGTGGGAGCTCTGGCTTTTACCAGAGAGAGGGATACACATTTGATGTTGGATCATCTGTCATGTTTGGTTTCAGTGATAAGGTCAGTGTTTATGGTTATGATATTATTGCCTCACATGAAATACTTTTAAATGGGTAATGATCTTTTAGATTGATTGGGAAATGATTAGGGCTTTTCAAACCGGTTCCGGTTTCGTCTGAACCGGTTACCGGAACCGGAACCGAAAGGGGAAGGAATCGAACCCTAAAAATCAAATCGGTTCGGTTCCTTCTATTTTTTTATTTTTTTTTAAAAAAGGCTCAATTTCATAAGATAATATAATTATAAACTAAAGTATTTGAATTAAAGCAAACCCAAAATCAAATATATAATTAGTGAAATATAAAAAGTAGCTTGGATTTCTATTGTTACTGAAATTTTATTCTATTTGTAGAGGTTTATTGCTAGTCTTTTTGCTTAATAATTATAAATAAAAAAAACCGGTTCCGGTTCGGTTCCGCAGGGCCGGAACCGGAACCGAACCGAAATTTTCGGTTCTTGGAATTTTGGAACCGGAACCGAATCCCTATGGAACCGAACCGAACCGCCGGTTCCGGTTCCGGTTCGGTTCTTGAACACCCCTAGAAATGATGCCAATTTTTCCAATTCACTTTTGTTTTGGCTTAAAATTGATCAAACTTTTTATCTTTGTGTTCTTGAGGAATATTATTGTTGCCTTGGAGTAAAATACGAAGTCAATTAATTTGGATAATTCTATGTGCCTATCAATGTTTCGATGTAGGAAAAAAAGAAAAGAAAGACATTGGTGCTCATCATTTAGTTATTAATGACTTGAGAGTAGTTAGATTTGAATGTACAATTATCCTGGAAAAAAATATGTTCAAGCTTCATGTGACATGTCATGAAGAGTGATCTCCATATGAATATCCCAACTGGACATAAAGGTCATGGCATTTTGGGCCCTACACTGTTCCACATAGTTGCTGTTTGTGTATTATTGATGAATTTTTTGTTTCTCTAAGGTCATTGCCTTTTTATGTGCACTTGAATTTTTGGCAGGGTAATCTAAATTTGATAACACAAGCATTAGACGCCATTGGTTGTAAGATGGAGGTGATACCTGATCCAACTACTGTACATTTTCATTTGCCGGATAACCTTTCTGTCCGAGTACACAGAGAATACAGTGAATTTATTGCAGAGCTTACTAGTAAATTTCCCCATGAGAAGGATGGGATACTCAAATTCTACAATGAATGCTGGAAGGTTTGTTCTGATTATGGTGATTACAACTTCCTCTGGATACTTTCACCTGTACCTGAGATTCAAACTCGCATTAGAAATTTTGTTTATACTTATTTCGTAGGTTTTCAATGCCTTGAATGCAATGGAATTGAAGTCACTTGAGGAGCCAATCTACCTTTTTGAACAGTTCATTAAGAAGCCTCTTGCATGCTTGACGCTTGGTAATTACTTATTTACTTTTCTTTTTTGAATTTCTAAGTTCTGATTTTGTAGCTAATCTTTATGATTGAGTTGATACAAGGTGGGCTCCATTTAGGGCTTTTTTTTTGTGTGATTCTGCCAATCAGGCAATACTGTTAATAAGCTATGAGGTGAATATTAAGAAGGATGAAAAAACATGTTACATTCCAGGAATACGTACTGATGCAACAAAGTAAGCAATATGCAGAAGATATTCTTGAAACAAATGAGCCCATTTGCCTGAAAAAATTGAAGGAAAGAAATCAACATTGAATAGGCTAGACAAATATTTTTCTAGAAGGTTAACTATTATATAATGGAACATCAATGTCTATAAAATCCCCTCAAGGTGATACACGTAGAGAGAACGGGGAAGCAAATGCAGATGAAAGAACTTAAACCCTGGACCTCTTGGAACTAAAACTCTGAGAATACTCTGAAAGCTGAAGTTATGGGGGCAAGTGGTGTTTTGAATGATTGTATTGCTGTCAATCTACAATTTACTTCAACTGATCCCATTGAAATGCAGTTACGTGAACCCCGAAACAATAGTGTTACATTAATTCCATATTGTATTCTTTTTGGATAGTTAATAAGATCTGGTGAATACATAATTAATATGCTGCTATCTTTATATATTTTGAGAGAAGTTTATGGCTTGAAACTGCTAAAGGGTATATCATTGAACTTTTGATCTTTCTTCTCTACTGGATTTTATATTCCAATTCCTGCCGGTAGACTATCTGCATAAATGATTTTCGTTACATGTTTAAAATATGTAACGTGTCTTCTTATTGCTACAACTGAAACTTAGGTTCCCTTGTATTTACTTTCACTTTAGTTGCCAATGTCGTTCTTACCATATATGTTCTTGCTATCCTCTGCAGCCTACTATTTGCCCCAAAATGCTGGAAACATAGCTCGGAAATATATAAAGGATCCCGCGTTGCTGTCTTTCATAGATGCTGAGGTGGGTGATGTTATTCCTTTCATCAGATTAATTTTTTTAATCATTTGGAAGCATTGGAATTGGCATATGGCATGTCCTATCGATCTTACAATAAATCTTATCGACGGTGTTTGCAGTGTTTTATAGTGAGCACAGTAAATGCTTTGCAGACACCTATGATCAATGCAAGCATGGTAATTTGCAGTTTTAGCTTTTTTTTCTTCTTTATTTCAAGTCCCGTCACTTTCTGAAGTGATTCCTCATATATTTCTTGTCTTAGGTTGTGTGTGACAGACACTTTGGGGGAATTAACTACCCTGTTGGTGGGGTTGGTGGTATTGCAAAGTCCTTGGCGAAAGGTTTGGTTGATCAGGGCAGTGAAATACTTTACAAGGCAAATGTGAAAAGTATTATCATGGACAATGGAAAGGCTGTGAGTTTATTCTTAATCTTGGATAAGTGGTGCTAAAGTTTCTCTTGTTGGTTTCAGTTACTACACATAAGAAAAAATCTTTTTTTCCCCCAAGCAGAAAATGTGATTTTGTTTCTTATGTTATTGGAAGTTGCATTTCTTAGGTAGGAGTGAGGCTGTCAGATGGAAGGGAGTTCTTTGGAAAAACAATAATATCGAATGCCACAAGATGGGATACATTTGGTTAGTTCTTGCTGGAAGCTTTCTTATTACCCTGTAATTTAATCAAGGTTCTTGTTGCTGCTTCTTTCTGTAATTCTCTTGTAGGGGTTCTAGATGAAAAATATGTTTTATCATATACTAGGTAAGCTTCTGAAGAGAGAAGATGTTCCTAAAGATGAAGAAAATTTTCAGAAAGTTTATGTTAAGGCCCCCTCTTTCCTTTCCATTCACATGGGGGTTAAAGCTGAGATTCTTCCTTCAGATACTGATTGCCATCATTTTGTTCTTGAGGTACTTTGTGTCTTCAGCAGATTCATTTGCTTGCAGTTTAATAATATATTGAGGAATGAGTGCTTAGTAGTTTGACTCTATTGTCTCCTGCTATGTAGAACGACTGGACAAGTTTAGAGGATCCTTACGGAAGTATATTTTTGAGCATTCCAACTGTTCTTGATTCATCATTGGCTCCAGAAGGACACCATATTCTTCACATATTTACAACTTCTTCAATAGAGGACTGGGAGGTGAATTTAATATTAACATAAGAATTGGAGTAGTATATCTTACGCGAATCTTGATTTTTCGTTCTTCTTGTTTCTTAACTTTAGTTAGTGGTGTTAATATAGGCAATAATTTCATAATTTGCTCGTCTTTACTGTACCAGGGGCTCTCTCCAAATGAGTACGAGGTAAAGAAGGAAATTGTGGCAGATAAAATCATAAGCAGATTGGAAAAGAGCCTATTTCCAGGTCTTAAATCTTCCATTGTTTTTAAGGAGGTACTACTCAATCTGTTCTACTGAACTTGCGACTCTAGACAATGCTTAATTGTTAACCTTTATATTAAGCTCTGCCTCTTTGGTCATATTAGAAGTTGTATATAGACTTGGAAGTTCTTTGAAGTTTGCATAGAATAAAAATACAGTGCATAAAAAAGTTATGCTGAACCCTGGTTTTAAGTACTCTTCTGTAATTGTCAGTTGATGAACAACCTAGAATTTCTCTTTGTTTGAAAATTTTAAATTCTGCTGATCATGACAGGTGGGGACACCAAAGACCCACAGGCGGTACCTGGCACGCATAAATGGTACCTATGGACCAATGCCACGCGGAACTCCCAAGGGCTTGTTGGGAATGCCATTCAACACCACAGTGAGTTGCGCACTACAATCTTAAGAGGATGGTTAAGAACTCACTACTAGTACTTTAGCAAATTGAGTTAACTGAACAGTGTTATAATGGAACTTCCAGGGGGTAGATGGTTTGTACTGTGTGGGAGATAGTTGCTTTCCAGGACAGGGTGTTATAGCTGTCGCTTTTTCTGGAGTAATGTGTGCTCATCGTGTAGCTGCTGACATAGGTAAGCTGTGTTTTATGTTCAATTTGCAATATCCTTGACAGTCGCTGGAAATGGAGTTTCTGATCTTCTTATGAAGCTTGAAGAAATTCCGCTTCAACCCTGAAGGTCTTTTTTTTTTTCTTCTTTATTTTTGTAATCTTTACCTTGTTCATAGGACTGGAGAAAAAGGCCCCGATATTGGATGCAGCTCATCTTAAATTTCTTGGTTGGTTAAGGTCATTGGCTTGAGAAGTTGTATGCAAAAATAGAGAAAATGTTTTGATCATTTCGAAGGAAAACAGTTTTCAATGATATAGCAAGTTGAAGAATGAAGATATGTAGGAGCCTATCTTTCTCTCGAGTAGATTGGGTGGCCACTGAAGCCCGTCGAGGTATTCTGAAACGTTTGCATCAAATCAATTATATCAATTAAAATTTTGTTGTAAATATTATTCCGACTTTCGAATCTAAGTGTGTACAAAAGCAACATACTGCTATTTATTTCGAATTGATACAATATAGACAATGTATAAACTGTGAAATCCTTCAAAATTGTTGCCCTTTTGACATCACAAGATCTAGTGCATTATAAGTCATAGTTGGTTCAATGGCCTACCTATGGACATTAGTAGTGAGATTATCCTAAAATATTTGTGATGAGATTGCACACAGTGACATCCATATAATGCCCAGAATAACAGCTCTATGCTACAATGCAGAAGAAATCGGTGGCTGTGCTTAGGAATTATGGATTTTTCTTATACACAAAATCATACATTACATAGATAGGAGAATATGACCACAAACAAACATTTCCTTATACACAAAATCACATATTACAATGGTGACACAAGAATGGCTTCATAACAGGTTGAGTTAGAGCATGAAGCACATTGGCGTGAGATCGTTCCGTTTTTAAATCAAAAGAAGTAATAAGAGCAGGACACAAATACAAACTAAATTATGGGTAACATTATGAACAACAGTGTTCCTACGCCAAACAACTGGAACTAATCAGATTCTACATAGCTAATTGTGAAAGAAAAAAAAAAAAAAAAAAAAAATCCAAACTCTAAAATTGGATAAACAACACTGCCTTTCCCTTTCCGAATTCAGATTCCAAACGGGTCTTTACACGCAACATTGTAAACTGGCAAATATTATTCAGCAATTATACAACTACTGAATGTAATAGTAATAGTGCTGAGATACCCACATCAAGCATTATTGTTTCTTAAAGGCTTCTCTCAACCCAATGCTTGTGCTATGTTGCATTCCCTTGCCAAAATTAGTGTCTTGCATCATCGCTACAAATTCGTTGTAATCAATGCGCCCATCCTAAACAAGCACATAGAAAGGTTAGGAAAGATGAGATCAAATTCTAGTAATTCAAAAAACTATATATATATATATATATATATATATAATGTACACAACAGAAAACAAAGAAGAAATGAAAAGAAAAAAGGAAGAAGATATCTGGCAGGAAGCCATTTACATTATCCTGATCAACTTCACGGATAATTTCTTCTAGGTGGACATCTCCTAAACCAAACTTCTCACAAGCCTGTTGAAGCTCATCTTGGGTGATGTACCCACTTCCATCTGTGTCAAAATATGAGAAAGCTGCATACAGATGGTCCTCCTTCTGGACTTTATTTAGATGGAGCATTGCGGCTACAAATTCGCCATAGTCTATAGTTCCGCTGTTGTCAATATCCGCCTGTATTGTTCACATCAAAGGGGGAAATTAGGGACACAAAGAGGATTAGATGCAAAAAGACCAGTGAGGAGTAAGAAGAATTTCATGCCTAGGGCAGCATAATGTGCACTCACATAAGCTGAAGTCTTGGTACAGTATTTCACCAACATAGAATGACCGCCACTACAATACTATTACCCTCGCCACAATATGTAAGATACAAAAGCTCTCTTTGATATAAGAGATGGAAATTAATTTAGGAGGGAAAGAAGGAAGATGGAGAAGGCATCTCTTCTCCACTTTGTTTGGTTGAGCACATAGGAAAGAAAAATTTCGCATTTCTTAACTACTTATTCGTAATTTCGCAGTTCTTAACTACTTATTCTTTCTATTATTAAAAACATGTAGCTTCAAGAGCAAAAAACAAGGAAGAGACCAAATGGCCCAATGGTATTTCCTCTCCTTCACAATTGGGAAGGTGAGGGGTTCGAGTCTCTCAGGAGACAAGAGGTTTTGCCAATTCTCTCCTCCAAAGTGGACAGAAATTTAAAGAAAAAGAAGAGGGCGAAAAAAAAGAGATGGGGAAAATAGGAAAAGAAACGGTGGGCCCAAAGGAAAGTGCTTCTCATTTCTGCCTTCCTCTCTTTTGTACTAAACAATAGAATCCCATCCATCGCTTTCCTTTTCCTCCCACTCTTCCCTCCTACCAGCAATTAGAACTGTTAAATAAACATAAACAAAACTCCAACTTTCTTATTGCCATTCCACTAGAGCAAAAGTTTGAACCAAGCCAGCTAACTAATGCGTGGTTAAGGTTTCTAGATACAACAATGATATGTTTGGGAGCAACAAATCGGTGCTCTCAAACGGAACATAAGCTTATTTCAGGTCGGCACAATACAGACGCCACTCCTTTTCTCAACCTAGGCTCATGAAGATTCTGTCAGCCCTACTAGTAACAGGAACAAAAACTAGACCATAAAGATTGGCAGAGAATTTTAATTCAGAGTCAGAACATAAATAGTTCGAAAGGGAAGTTCTCAATGTTTTCTTAAATCTAACCAGATAATTGGATCATATAAAATGTAAAATTGCTAAAAAGAAAAAGGAAAAAAAGAAAAGAAAAAAGTTTTTCAATTACCGCTTGCATTAGACCATTTATTTCTGCATCCTTGAGGTTAGCACCCACTCTTTCCAAACCCTTTTTCAGTTCATCAAGTGTGATCTGCCCACTATTATCTGTGTCTATCATCTTAAACATTTCTTTCAGTCCAGCAATTTCCTCTTCAGACAGACTCTCAGCAATGACCTACAAAATGTAACCACAGATGAACTACTGATAATCCAATCGCAGTGAAAATTAATACACAGCTAAGTTTGTTAAACATTAGACATAAATAGAACAATTTCTCTCTATTGTCCTGCACTTCAATTAGAAGATGAATATTATAAACCAGGATGCAACATGCATAAAGAATTTGCCAGGTCTTGCTCTGCTTTATTTCAAGAAATGTACATGAACTTTCTACTTGTTCTTAAACATGAAGTACTCTATATTATGTGCACAATGGAAACAAACAAACATTCCTGCATAAATTTAGGATGTAATTTTCAAGGAATGGAATGCTTTCATCAGACTCGAATATAAAAAGTGTTTTTCCCAGTATACTGGAAAAGATATAGTGTCTGGTGTTACACAGAGTGGATGCTCTCACAATCGAACACAAACCTCTGCTTGTCAGTCTGAGGTTATACCATTACGCCAAGTGGATAAATACATCCAACATCAACAGATATCAGAGATTTAAATGATTAAAAGTGCTTACTCTGATGGCTATCTTCTTGAGTTTGTTCATGGCAGAGAATTGCTTCAAACGAGTTAGGACAGCAGAATCAAGAGGTTTATCAGGAGCTACGCCACCGACCTGAACCCAAGGGTGACCTGCAAGAGAAAATTACCATTACTTAATGACCTAGATGGTTCATGCTGGACCAGTATTTGGTAAGGATTAGCAAAAATATAAAAATTTAGAATTGCATCTTAAAATCAATTCTTTACTTTGTAATTTCGCTAAAGCAAAAATTGCTTCTTGTGAGTATCTAAACATCTTAAAGTATTTTCACACAATATAGGGATGAGGGGATTAAAGATCGAGTAATGTGAATCCTATTCCAGGTGTAAAGCCGGAGGTTTTCTAGGTACAGATTCTCCACAGAAGTCCATCAATATATAAGTATATGTTCGTTCTACAGTTGAATGGAACAGAATATGGGGGCTAGAGTAACATAGTTTTATCCAATGGAAACTAAAGGGAACGCCCCTCTCTGCAATCAGATTTGGTTTGTTATTTGATCACAACAACAGCTTCTCTAGGTTTTTCATCCCCAAATCCTAAATCCAAAAGATATATTTCTGGGCCTTCAATTCCAGATCGGTCATCGAAAAGGAATTCCTGAATAATTCCAGCAATAAAACACTTGAATCCAAACAAATCCCAATCACCTTTCTTCATCCAAAAACTTTACTATTTGTTCCACCCTTTCAAACCCTAAAGGTAAGGAAATTGCATGCTTTGGTGACAACAATTTTTTGGGTTTTGTAGTGCGCTTGTGGCAATATATAGATAAATAAGTGAGAGAGCAGTCTGAAGACAAGGCATGAAACCCCAGTATTACGCAAAATATAATAAACAGCACTCCTATAGCAGAAAACCCTGATAAAAACTGGTCAACAACTGACTAAATTTTCCTATTCGGGATTGAAAATAATCATGGCTCACCAGTTTATGAATGCCCACCAATTCAATTGTACAAGATTTTGGCACGTTTTATAAATAGTTAAGGTACACCCTCTCTAACAACTTAAGCTTTTAGAGTAGTTGGGTTGTTAACATGGTATCAGAGCTAAAGATCTCGTGTTCAAGCCTCACTGCCACCCATATTAAAAATTGTTATTCTTCGTGTTGAAGCATATATAGAGAAAGTATACTCACAAAGAACTTCATGGGCTGTCAGCCGCTTCTTTGGATCTCTCACTAGCATTTTCCTGACCAGATCTTTTGCACCATCAGATATACTAGGCCATGGTTCTGATACAAAGTCGAGATCACCTTTTAGAACCTGCTCAAATATTCCTTGCTCCGTTTCTGAGCCAGATCACGTCCAAAAAAAATTAAATGAAAGTGTTAGATTTACAATAACAAAATGAGGGTCTAAAAAGATAAAAATATATATTGTTCTCACCATCCCAAAATGGGGGGACCCCACTTAGTAATATATAAATGATTACCCCAGCACTCCAAACATCACATTCTGGACCATAATGCTTCCGCAACACTTCTGGGGCCACATAATAAGGGCTTCCAACCACATCAGTGAACGTTTCACCTGAATGCATTGAAAAATCGATAAATTCAACTGTAACAAAAAAAAAAAAGGAAAAAAAAAGCATGCTATATGAAGTTGTTGTGAACTTCAGAGAAAGGGAGAAGTCCCAAACTTCTGATTGTTCTGATATCTGAACCAATTGTATCTTCGAAAACCCAGTCAACCAGTAAATATTGATTGGTAAAACTGATCAACTGCATTTTCTATTGCTTGTTCAAGAAAAGAATATCAAAATGGACATTTCGTATGTTTTTGTGCTAATGGTGTATCCGAGTTGCCAAGTGCCAAATCCAGCCTTTGACAAACCACTTTGGGAGTCTCAAACAGAACATGGCTAATAACAATCAGGAGGAAATGTAGCAATCACCTTAAACTTTTCTCAGTACAGGCTACATATCAACTGGGATAAGCATGGCCATGTCAGGACCAACCCAATCAACAAGCACATACCAAATTTAATCCCCTCGTTTCAGGTAAGAGATTAAGCCCAAACCACCACACTGCTAACAAGAAATACCATTACCGGCTAAGGCTAATAATGAAGGGATAATGCTTCTTAATTGCCCAATGAGCTGGTCTAAGGTTTTAGAGGCAAACTGAATCGAGCTCAAGCATATATGCAAGCTAATTAAATAAGTTAGTGACCAGAATGGTTAACCTCAACTTGGCTCATGCACTAGAGTTCATACCTTCAGATTATATAACCGAATGTCATTTTGTTCCTGAACTAAATTGTCTTGTACTGTAGCCAATGGTAAAACAGTTCTGCATAACCACAGAGATCTGCCCACAAATATGTCCCCATCAACATACCTTCAGATTATATACATGGTTGGCCTAATTTTAGATTAATGAGCAGTGAAATAAGGACTAGCTTGAATTAAAAATAATGGCCGGTGTACCATTCAACTCCCAATAGTTGCAAAGACAAACTTGCATCTAGATTAAAGATATCTAGAGTAACAACTGTAACCTAACAGGAGTAAGAACAAGGTTGGACACTTGGTTAGAAAAAAGTTGACCTAAGGCAAAATGTAAAAATGTACCTTCTGTCTGATGAATATCAACGGATAAAATTATAATGCACTAATATATTGTGAAGTCTATTGGAGCCTAATAGATATATTGTTGGAAGGATATCTTAAAAGGTGGGAAAGTGAGGTTTGACTCTGATGGTTTAGTAATCATCAAGAAGAAAAATTGAGCAACTATCTTATTTATTTAAAACCTTTAAGCTAGAAGTAAGCCATCTTAAAAAGTAAAGCCAAGGTTTATCTAATTCACTTTGGACCAATTTGGTTTAAGCTACTGAAAAATCATAGAAGAAATACATTATGGATCTATTAGGAGGGATTACAATGTTAGGCACCAGAACACTCAATGCTGCAAACATTTACATATTAAGTTTGAAGCTGGCCAAGGAAATATACGAGACTAGATAAACCAATATGCCAGGTAGTCATGCCCATTCTCTCTATCAAAGTCACCGAGAGATAGCAATAAGGGTTGTGACACATCTTATGAGTGATCCAAATAAAAGTTATCAATCTAGACGTTCAATCAAGTTGTCATCTTTGATTTTCTTATGCTAATATTGCACTCTTGTGGGTGGATATACGCACAATTGATAAACAAGGTTCAATAGTGACATAGTGGAGGAATGCTTCCATAAGGACCTTATAGATAATAAGGCCAGATCACTCAACAGTACCATCTGAAAGGTAATTAATAGCGGAATGAAAAGGAAGGGTGAACTTTATAGAGTACCTGGCCTAAAGAAAACTGAGAGCCCAAAGTCGATTGTTTTAAGCAGCGAGTCCTCTTCCTGGTTAACAAAGAGAAAATTCTCGGGCTTCAAATCTCGATGCATAACTCCTAAAGAGTGGCATGCTTCCACGACACCAACTATCACCCTCGCAAGCTCAGCTGCCTTCCTCTCTGTATAATGCCCCCTCTGTATAATCCTATCAAAGAGCTCCCCACCTGCACAAAGTTCCATAACAACATGAACTGCAACTGCATCCTCATAAGCAGCAACGATCGATATCACATGCGGGTGGCCTGCCAAGTGGTGCATTATTTGGATCTCCCTCCTAACATCTTCTACATCCTCTTCAGTTGTCAATTTCCTTTTTGCAATGGACTTGCAGGCATATTCCTTTCCACTCTGCTTCGAAATGCAAAAGAATGTCGTCCCAAATTGCCCTTGTCCAAGCTTTCGCCCCAAACTATAAAGCTCTTTCAAATTTCCAGTTTTCCTCTGCAATACTGACTCAATTTGAAGCCCCATACTCGACACCCGTTTAACGTGATTGGGAGTCAGATTCTGATTCTGCTTTGCAGCATCCGCCGGCTTACTCTCCTCCTCCTTCATCATGGGTAGTTCTGGCTTGTCAGGCTTCTTGGGTACAGCCTGTTTAGGCTCCTCTGCAGGCATTTTAACCGGCTCGGGTGCTTTACTCTGGACATTAGCTTGAGGCTCAGGCCCTTTTTTGGTTGGAGTAGATACATTTTCTGAACTTGCAGCATTTTTGTTATTGCTATTATTGTCATTCATGTTCTTATTGCTGTTGCTGTTGCTGGCTTCTCCATTAGGAGGAGGAAGAGTGTGCTCCTGCGGCCGGGTTCTCCATACCGCGGCGGTGACAGATTGTAAGAACCCATTCTTGCCCAAATTGGGTCCTACACATGTATTCCCCATCAAATACCAATCTCAAATCCTATCCCTCTTGAATCACAATATTCAAATGAAGTTCCAGAGATCCCATTAACAATAAGCTCTAAGAGCTACGTGATCACACCTTTCACAAACACCATCAAACCCTAAGTAGCTTAACCCAACTGTCCTTTGGAGGATTCAAACTCAGAGTTTTATGGATCAAAAACTACAAGCCCTTTGAACGATTAGGTAGTTATTAAGGCAAATATATCAAAAATAAATTTACATTAATCTCAGAATCCCTTTGAACGGTTAAAGACTTATTGAACCCAATGTATCAAAAACTAAATTTTACATTGATCGCATCGCAGAAGTTCTCAAATGCGAAGCTAATGCAAGAATTGGAAGGGGAAAAATGTATATGAACCGACTATATATATATATATATATATACACACACACACAAAAACAAGGACGAATCAACTTATTCAACCAAAAGCGAAAATTAAAATTTTAGATACTGGGTAATGAACCGATCAATAATTCAAAATATAGAACAACGGGGTAATAATAATAATGTAAGAATCAAATTAATACGGACGAAAAATGTGAAAGTATACAAAAATAAAAATAAAAAATGAAGGAAATTGGAAGCAAAATACGGAGGAGATATTAGGGCGACGCCATTTCCATTAGCATTACAGGTTGTAGAGAGAGAAAATAGGAGAGAAGAGAGAGTGATTTGTTGAAAAATGTTTTGTAATAATTTCGCGACCAACCATATCATATGATACGAGTAATGGTACGAGTAAATATATTTATCGAGTAATGGAATGAACATGGATATAATGATAGCATGCATTAACGTGTCTGATTACTACCACTTTGTTACATTATGCAATATTTATATGTAACATGTCATCGCCTCTTTTTTCGCTCTTAGATGGCCCACAATATCCAAACACTTGTCTCCTCCCGAATATAATTTTGTTTTTTTCAAAGGAAATATAAAATGTTTTTTTAAGCATAGTAGAGATTTTTTTATATAGGGAGTTGTGAAATAAATTTCTGTTTGAAAAGAATAATATTCACACCTTAATATCCATGCCAAATAAATAAAAAAATAGTGTGTGGTATATAAATACAATATCATATTATTATTGTTTAAGGTACCATATTACATTCGTGTTCTATGGTGTGAGACTTGTCATATTATTATATTAGTATTATATGTTGCATTTGTGTTTTTAAGATGACTTTAACACATACATGAAATGAGTAATTAAAATTTATATAATTATATTTGGATTTTAATGATTTTAACTAGAAGTGATATAATTATTAAATTTGTCGTGTTTAGGGTAGAAATAATTCATATAAATAAACATATGTTTGTTTATGAAATGTACCAATAGTTGAACTTTGTTATTTTTTTTGGTTATTTATGTTCATTTATTTATTTGATTGGTTATGCAGGAATGATATTTATTTTTACAAGATTGAACATAAATTGCCATTCTATTTTTTTATAATAAAACATTATAAATAATTTTTTATTGATAATTAGATAATTTATTTATATATAAATGAAGAATCCAACTCTCTAAGTCAACTATGTGCTCACTATACAATTGTTTTAGTGTAATATATTGCATGTTTTTTGTATGCTCAAAATAAATGTTTTGAATGTTTAATAAAGTGCATGAGAGAGTTGTTGATAAGGTATTGAATTAGTTTAGTTTTGGAATTTTTTTAAAAAATAATCATTTTTGTCAATATTACATAAATGACAATTTTTAAAAAATATTTACAAAAAAAAATTAATGAACAAAAATAATTACGAGAAAAAAAAAATACAATTTTACTTTATAATATCCTTTAAATCATGATCTTAAGGTAGAATTTTTACTTTACCTAGTAATTTTTTTAACAAAAGATGTGAAATTTTTGGATTCGAAGTTTAAAACATTCATTTTATTCGGTAATTTTTTTATTTTATCACATAAAATTTTACAATTTTTTAGAACATTTTAATCCTACCTAACATGTATATAAAAGTTGTCATATACAAAATTATTTTTATTCATTTATAATATTGACTCAAAAAAATTGTCATTTTTCACATTTTCTCTAAAATCTAGACATTAGCAATTAATTATATATGTAAATAGGATTTAGCAAGTTAGGGTCAAGTTATATAATATGGGTTGGATTGAAGTCCCACCCAATTGGAAATTTAAGAGAGAGAGAGAGGGAGAGGGGGCATTAATGGAGGGAGAGAAACTGGTTGCAAAAGGAAGCAGCAGAGAAAAGAAGATGAAAAGGAAAGAGGTAATTACTTAATCAACCCATCAATTTTACTACCAAATGCCAAATTAATAGTTGGAAAAAAATGGAACTATTAAGCTCCAATCATTAATTGCAGGTACTGGAAAAGAAGAAAACAATCGATCAGATAATCAAAGCAGCTTCTTCCTCCCACACAGATCACCTCGCTTCTTTCCCACCCTTTCGCCACTACAACAGGAACGGTATATATATACCCAAATACGTGAATATATATATATATATATATATATGTTTTTTACATCATAGTTGCTAGGGTGTTTCCCTAAATTTCTATCTTGCAAGTTGAATATTTGAGCCTTTTTTCGACTATGTCATTTGATTGGACTTATGATTAAAGCAAAGAACATGTGGTCACACATACACATTTGTTTGTGTGTATAATTTTCTTCTACAATCAACAAGTAAATTCACTAGCTTCAAGTGTTGTTTGGAGCAAATTTTTATTTCCCTTGAGTAAATGGGTGGCTTGGATTTGGAATTGAACTAAAATTTATGCGGTACATTATTGTTTCTCATTTGGGTTTGGATTGAAATTCTGCAAAAAGTTACTTTGGATTTTAAACCCTTAACGAAGTAAAATATTTGTTCATGTTGGTGGGATGTTATAAGTGTGAAGAGGGCTATTTTGTGTACCTGGTTTTCTATTTGGGATGGAGAAAACAGATGGAGGAATTAAGAATAGAACCCGTTTATACAAATAATGAGCAAATGTTCTACTGGGTTGCTGAGAAAAATTAGGATTCAAACAATGTAATTACAAATGTCAAATTTCAAAATTACATCTCCCCACCATTTAGAGTTCTTTTGAGGAAAATAAAAGAACTACAGTCAAATAGTCAGCACCATTATTTGGCTAGAACAAGTTTTTTTCCCCATCCTGAAAAGGAATTTGATGATATACTCAAGAGTCAAGGAATTTGCTCTGTTTGGAATGAAATGGATAGACATAGATTTGAGCTCATTTATTTTATTTTTACTTTATTTTTATTGGTGTTTTGAAATATCTCTATGACTTTTTTTTTTTTTGTTTTGAATCCCTTATTTCTCCTCTGATTTCTTATGATTATTGATCAGTGGGACTATATACTTGACTTTGCAGCCTTATAATCCGTAGGTTATCAATTCAGAATCATGTGATTCTTCTTTCGTTGGGGACATAGGTTGATGTAGTGGTAAACTGTGGTTGTCAAGTGGTTTTGAAACTCGTAGTCCCAGGCAGCAAACACTTTAAACCATGTCTAGTCTACTCTTCTAATGCCCGAGTAGATTGTACTAACCTTTATAAATTACTTGATTCCTGTATGAAAGGCCACTAAGTTAGAGTAAATTACTTGTTATCAAATACTCAGCACTTGGACTACACGTGATTAGTCCTGCTGAGTTAAAACACTTTATGATCTTGGAAGTTAGCTCTTCATACAATCTACACTTTTTTGGTTTTAGGGTTATCAAAGTCTCTACACCATGAATTCATGTGGTGCCTTGTATTTTTATTGAATCTCTTTCCATTTTTACTTTGTTAGACAACAAAAGATGATTTAGAGGTTAAGACTCGGGCTAAATTTTCTTGTAATGCTTATGTTAACTTGGTTGCCAGGCTTGTCTGTATACTTGGAATCAGGTCGCGGGGATAAGCTCTCTTCACCTTTAAAGCAACACATCCAAAACCTGCTTAAGGTTGTAGGAGTTGTCAGCCTCATTATTCTGTCTTTTACTTTCCCAAATCATAGAATGATATTGTATTTCTTTTTACAGTTCAATATGGAAGACATGTATGGATCCGATTGGCGTACAGAAGAGAAGGTGAAGCGTCGGGAAATGGTAGCTCCAGAAGCACGATATATATTTGTAAATGATGCTCCAAATGCAAGTGTTAATCAGCTGTCCACGATGGTGGAAGATGAAATGTCTTTTTGTAATGGCTTTGATAATAGGGGCCCCATTGTCGGTTTTTTACATTATCGCTTTACTATAGAGGAAGAAATACCAGTTCTTTATGTCTATGAGTTACAGCTTGAGCCTCATGTTCAAGGGAAAGGACTGGGGAAATTCTTAATGCAACTAATTGAGCTTATTGCTCGCAAGGTAATGAATGGTCTCATTAAGTTCTGTTTGGTGTTCTTTGCTTAGCTCTTTTATTTATATTTGTATATTTATTTTATTGTTTTTCGTTGTTACGACATATAAGGATCCTATGGCTTTTGGAATTAATTTAACATTTTAATCTGTTGCAGAATCGCCTGAGTGCTGTGGTGCTAACCGTTCAAAAAGCAAACTTGTTAGCTTTGACTTTCTACACGAGTAAGCTTGGGTAAGTCTCTATCTTAACCATCAAAGTAAATTTTTATAGAAATGAAGATAAAACACATGCACAAAAGCTAAATAGAAAAGAAAAACTTGCCACTTCTAATCTTTATGTTATGTCGGTAGAACTTTGTTAAATCATCACCATGTCATGAGGGTATGTTTTTGGTCATCACTTTGCTGCTACATCTTATTGGCACCACAATGAATTGCCCATTCCCTCCATCCACAATCCTTGACCTTCTCCTCATACATGAGGGATATATTAGCCAATATATTGTTTATACAAACTAGGGGGTGTGTAGATATCTAATGATGTGCTGGATATTGGTACTACTTATTTTGAGTGATAGGTGTTGCCTGTGTCAAAACTAGTGTCATACAAATGTGGGTTTGGGTATGTGGCTGAAGGGTTGAAGAGACACTGTTGGAAGGTTGAAGATTCTTACATACTGTATTGACTAACCCAGATTTAAATTCATGCAAGACCATGCATACGGCACGATGCCTACCAGGTGCCGGATGTCAAGGAAGCTGTTGAGCAGATGGTAGGAGAATCTGTAGCCTGAGTTTAGGTGAATGATGGTTGTGATTGTAATGATCCGAAGGTTATGAAGTTGGTAAATTTTGACCGACATGATAGACTTGATGACGTGGTCATTGTCATGGGAGGAGTGATATAGGCACACCTGAAAGATGTGTATTGTGTTAATGAAGAGAGAACCACCCTAAAAAAATTAGGGTAAAAACAGTGTGCTTGGCAGACTTGCTATATGCCAATGTATAATTGAGCTACTGCTTACTTATTGTGCTTGTTCGGCTTCTTTCTGCAAGATTTTTGATGGATTTAAATTATTTTTTTTTGTCTATCTAAAGCTATAGTTTGCAACTGTTAAGGATAAAATTTCCCCCTTGGAATTAATTCTAAATATGATGTAAAACTCATGCTTGAGTTTCATTTTGTACAGGTATTCTATATCAAGTATTTCACCATCCAGAGTTGAGCCGTTGGTATGCAATTAGAGTTAATTTTGAGGACACTTCTAGAATTTGAGTAATTAAGACCTCTAACATGTTATGATCGTCTCTTTGCAGATAGGGATTGAGAAAAATTATGAAATTCTGTGTAAAACATTCGATAGTGAAGCTAAGGCAATATTGGAGGTATACTTCTTTTAAGTGTGTGTTTTTGGCACATTAGCTGTAAACTATATACTATTCGTGACTATTAACATGTGGACACTGAGATCAATCCTGTGCATTGTGCATTGATGTTCTTGTGCAGATGTCTTTGGCCAATTATTAACATGCAAAGCCATTTTGACATATGAAATCTCTGCATATAGTCTCGTGGATATAATTGAACTTTTTGCTTAGGAGATTCACTATGCACATCGTAGTAGTGTTGTTTAATCAAATTAAATGCAAAACGGATGTGAAAGCATCCTAACTAAGAGACCACATACTTGGGGAGTGAATGTTGGGAATCATCGTCATGGCAGGCTACTTGAAAAACTGAGAGGTACCAACTGAGATATTTCCATGCCTTTTGTTTTTGGTGCAATGGCTGCAGTATCAGCAGTAATAGAGTTGGACAAACATTTTGGAGTTTTTTTTATTTTCATTTTTTAATTATTATTGTTATTATCATCTTTTGGGTGTAATTTGCATCGACAGACAACAATGAGGATGAAAATTTGGGAATATGATTCAAGTCCTATCGCTTGAAATGTGAATGAACTCAGCCGAAACAGTGAAGCTGGGTTTTTATGGTGACTTTAAAAGAGTCTATAAAAGGGTATATGTTGAAATCTGCGCGTCAGGACCTACCGAAAAAAGCCTAATGAGTCCCTATTTTGTTACAGGTTTTGGAGCGAACTAAATATAATATATACTGATTCTTTGTTTGTTGCAGCAGCAGCTGGTGTGAAGTCAGACATAGGGTTCTTCTCCTGCTGGCTCTTGGACTGCTTTGTCACACCAAAAAATGGAGTGGAGTTGATTATTGATTCCTCTTGTAACATTCATGAGTTTGTTTGGAACACAGATATTCTTGTATTTTAGTGCAATGAAGTGGAGTTGATAATTGATTCTTTTGTAAGGTTTTATCTGTACTTATTATTGAACATTAAAAATTGTGGTGTTTGTGTGTGTTTCAATTGCAAATTGAATTGTTTTCTTATGGAGTATATTTTTTTGGGCAGAATGGTGGACTCCTGAAAGAATTCTTAAATAATATATGATATTATTGGACTCCTGGAAAATGATTCTAAATGTTGAGATACATTTACATGATATATTCCAGAATAACGATTAACCTTTCTTTATATTTAAATTAGAAAAAATACTTGAATCCTCACTACTGACTTCATCCAGTCCTCTGAAGGAAGTGAAGCGATAAAAATTCTTAAAACATGAATTGATTTTAGATTTTCTTTAAAACATTTTATTCAGATGTCTAAATATTATGGGCTCGGTTTATCTTTCTGAAATGACCAAGGCCCCGTTTAGAAACCTTGTTTTTGTTCTGTTTTTTATTTTTTGGCACTGTTCAGGAGAACATAACATGTTTGACAATCATTTTTACTGTTTGTTCCGTTCTTAATTTGGAAAATGTTTTTGTGAATAATAGAAAAAACAAGGGAACAACAAAAACTTGTTTTTTTGTTCTTTTTGATTTTTTCCAAAAAAAAAAAATTTGTGGTAGAGAGAAAAAAATTGTATGAGAATATGTGTGTTTTTTTTCCCCAAACATATTTTTTATTCTTGTTCTTTTGGATGATAAAATAAGAACATAACAAGAATTATTTTTGTTTTTTGGTTCTCAAAACAAAAACAAAAACTTCCCAAACGGGCCCAAGTATTTTGGTTATATTATGCATACAATCAAGCGAATTAGTTCAAGTTCGAGCACAAATGATTATTTTATACAATTTAAATCTTAATGGAATTAGCAAAAAGTAATAATAAAATCTTAACGGAATTCACTATGCCCACTCGGTTAATTTAATCTATAATTTTTATTTTTTAGAGTTTACTTGTGACTATAGACAAGTTTATATTTAATTCTTAAGGGAATTAACAAAAAATAATAAACTAATAATTATGTATGAATTGTTGCATTCATAAATTAACCAGAGAATAGATGAGTCAATTAGACAATTATAACCCGTTGCACAAACAAACACCGATCTCTGAAGATTGTGTTCAGGTGAGTCTCCACTCTCTGACTTCAAGCGGGTGAATTTTTTTCCATCCAAACTTAAATTTGGGTTTTGATTTTATTATTCAAAGTTATATTATGAATTAGTTTCTGGGTTTTCCGATTTGGTAATTAGGGTGATTATAGTCTCTTCCTCTGATCTCAGGCATTGTTGATGAACAAAGAGTATATGTATAGAGAGATGAGAATGGATGATTTGCTTTAATTTTGAGTCGTTAATCCATTTATAGCCCAATTGGCCAGCTGGGTTTTCTTCCGACCACCACCCTCTGCCTCCGGCGACCTAATATAGAGGTATGAATCCACTTTTTTTTTTTGCGCTCTGTTTGGTACCAATTTTAATGATTTATAGTCATACAATATATCCATTGCCACTGTAGGAGCATACTAGATGGAGTGGCTTGTGATCATTGTTTCACTGATTGCACTATGGGTTGCTTCTCTATGCAAAATTCTATGTGGGTCATGCTCACAGTCCAAGGCTATGTTCTTAAATGGTGGTGAGTGGTCTAATTTGTCTTTTCGAATGATTGGATCGTTTTATATGATTTTTTGCTCGAGTTTAATTTCCATTTTCTATCAAAATCAGGTGATTCTACTCATAAGAAAAATGTCTTGCTGGTTGTTTCCCATCCTGATGATGAGTCAA
This sequence comes from Cornus suecica, assembly GCA_963922005.1. Lineage (NCBI taxonomy): Eukaryota > Viridiplantae > Streptophyta > Magnoliopsida > Cornales > Cornaceae > Cornus > Cornus suecica. Next base: position 76,576,492 of record OY998244.1, on the reverse strand, counting down.
TGTAAGGAACTCTTAATTCTTACTGTATTGTAGCTCCATTTTGCTGATCTTTAGAGATATTAACTGTTGCAAATATTATTAATTGCATTACAATGAAATGAAGTAGCAGAGGAAAAGACTAAAACGAAGGCTGAAGCAACTAATAATGTCGACCGACCCTTTATCATTTCATTTCATTGTTCAATTTATTTTTTCAAGTACGATATTCACTTGCAAACCTCAATTAAGATGCAAGTTCAAGTATTCTGGCTATGCTTCAGTTAGTTATGAGGTGGATGGGAGAGCAACTAGTCAATGGATTTTTCCGGGCTTCTCCATTTGAGCATATTTTGTCTTCTATATCATAAAAAACTTTGCATGATGAACAATTGGTTCTTGAGAGAAAACGGCTTCCTTGTTTGGAAGACTGAATGTTGCTTGACATGATTGAAACTCCAATTTCCCAAAAGTGGTTAAAAATGTCAATAAATCATGTGATATGTTTTTACCACCATGTATTGTCTCGAGTGGTGTTTTCTGCACCTCCTGCCACCCCAAAAAGAAAGGCCTGGGGTTTAAATCTGGTTAGGAAATGGGTATATGTCTGTTACTTATAATTGGTATTATGTTACTTGGATAGTTGATGTACAACTTATTTTTAATAAATCATGTCTCAAAATATTTCATTACAAATAGTTATCAAAGTTCATAAAGACCATTTTGATCTGGATGACGTTTATGTTGGTGACTTGTCAACTACCTGAGATTGTGAGTAACATCTAGTCAAAATATCTTTGTAATGTAACAGCAGGGTTTTGTGCTGTTTAAAAAAGGAGGGCCAGTTTTCATTTTCCAACTACGGTAATTGATAATTTTATGATTCTCACTTGTAATACCTTACATTGCATTTATACAGGTTCTTTACTCCCACAATTAATTATCTGATTTCAAGGGGACATAGTGTTCACATATTGTGCATATCAACTGGTAAGACTCTGTTTCTGTGTTAAAAACTCAACCACCTAGAAAAGAGAGAGGACATGCTTCCACACGCAAGTCGTGGGAACTTGGTCGTAATGTTATCTTTATTCTGCTTGCACAATGGAGAAAAATAAGTAAATTTTCTGGTTGGAAGAGATTAAATAAAGAGAAAGGGGGTGGGGGTGGGAAATAAAATCAATTCGGATGGATCCACTGAGCGTCTAAGGATTATTAATATATTCTTACAATTCATTGTCGGCTTGAGGCATCAGTCGTCCTTGCTGGGCCAATAAGACAACTCAATAAAATATAGATTTAATACCTTTAACAGAACTGGAGGAGGTGGTTCCATTTTTTAGTTTAGTTTAGTTTGCTTAAGCAGCCTAGTTGAGTGACAAATTCCTTTTTCTTGAACCAGTTGGTTTGTAACTTTTATCCCCACCCCCCCCCCCCCCCCCCCCCCCCCCCCTATTCCGGGGATGCAAGGTTTTCAACTCCTTATTTCACCAATTCTTGTTCTCCTAGTTAAGATATCACCTGTGAAAGAATATAGGAGCTAGGTGTTTCAACTCCATGGAGAAAATTAATGATTACAATCAAAGATATCGATTTGCTTTCCTATTAAAATACCATAAATTAGCCAAGATTTTTATTTGGGGGAGAAAGCATTACCCGTAAAAATTTTAACTGGTACATAAACGTCTTTATTAGCTTTGTAATGAGCAATTGTACGGCAATTTTTAAATTTACTTTGCAGATTATCTTTCTTAGAAATTTAAGGTCGAGCACATAAAACTGTTACATGTTTGCTTCTTCAGAATATCTATTCATCGTTGAGCCTACATTTAAAGTAAACTTTGTGTTTCTCTAGGTAATGCAGATGGCATGGGAAATACTAGAAAAGAAGAGCTCTATCAGGCTTCTGCAATTCTCAAGGTTGTGTAGTCTGACACAAAAATGAAGTATTTAGAATTTGCTCGGTGTAGTGCTAATGGCTCAAAATTCAACGATTTATGCATGTGCACGGCTGGTTTCTTCTTTATTTCTACTGCAGAATAATCCTCTCATCTAGCTCTACAAACTATAACAAAAATTGTTGCTAATCATGCTTAGATTTGGTTTGTTTTAGAGAGTTTTTACCTCAGCAGTGGTTTTTATATTATTTTATATAATGACATTTAAACTTACATGCAGGTTCCACTCCAACAAGTAAATGTCCTGGACCATTCAGATTTGCAGGTTCCTTTCTTTAAAGTATTTTGAAAATCCTGCTCATCTTATGATTATTATTTTTATACACAATGCTGAGGCAGAAGTTCGGATATAATTTGCTTGTGTTGACTAGGATGGTTTTGGCAGAGTGTGGGATTGTAATTTACTTGCAAAGATTATCGAGAAGGAAACCTCTACTCATGTCATTGATGTGGTAAGATCTTGTTCCATCAATTATCTGAGTTTTCTTTCCCTCAGGTTTTATTTTCTATTTGGGTGATTTTATAGGACTTCTTGTATAGTTGCATGTGATAGAAAAACTGGGCATGTTGGTACTTCATGGTTCCGCAACCAGTTTGTGTTTCAGTGCTTTAAAATATTTCACAAACTCTTTGCTATCTTGTTCATGATATTGTTCCCCAGTTCATTTATTCCTTCTCCATATGGTTTTTACAGATAATTACTTTTGATTACTATGGTGTCTCGGGTCATTGTAATCATCGGGATGTGAATCATGGAGTAAGGTAAATTGATTTTAGTATATTTGATGCAGACCAATCTCTTAAATTTCAAGATATTAACTGTTCTTTTCCAACAAGATTGACTACAATCAAAATTACGTCTTGTCGACTTCTTGGAATACGTGAAGTACCCGAATGCAGTCATCAGTAATTTAGATGTCTGTAGATTGAATTGGCGCTTTTAATCATTTTGATTAAGCTCTGGTTGACAAAATTGGTTAATCCTCTCTTCTTATAGTTAGATTGATTTTCTTTCAGCCATTGCTGATCTTGTTTAAGAGTGCATTGCCTCTTTCTATTGTGACATTTCTCTCGTTCATGTATTTGGAAAAAAAATGTTTCCAGTGTTTGGTTGAAATGAGAAGGAAAAAGAGCTGAGTCGGCCCCACTAATGAGATCTGCCGTTCATATCACGTTATAGAAAACTACTTTTCAGTGCAATTGGTTGTACTCTCTTACATTTTAGATCTTTCCATAATGTAGGCTTCTTCTTTGGGTACCTGCATATACTTTTGAAAGAGGATGAAAAGTTATTGTTTCCAGTGAAAACAGAAGAGTGCAAAACTGCTTTGGATAAGTTTGCTTGCTTGAGATTACTGGCAGTTGTTCAATTGTTGCAATGCAAGAATTTTGCTCTTCTTTTTGCTTTTGGGAAAACAGGAGGGAATGATGTGTGTAGATTCAAAAGATGGTTTTGAAAGTATTCCCTTAATATAAATGAGTGGTTGCCTTGTGGAATGTATCTAGCCCTTTCCAATAGCTCAGAGAAACGGTTGGGAAAACTAATCAAATCACTTACTAGTTTGGTATATGTGATTCTTTTATTTAATTTTGCCTCTAGGGACCATTTGTGGTGCAATGGTGAAAAATCAAGCGCTGAAATGCAAGAAACAAATTCAAGTATGAAGGCGATAATTTATGCAACTAATAGTTTAGTCCAATATTCCATCCGCAACTCCTTCGTTATTCAATTTTCTCCTCTCCATTTTTGTATTTCATGTTGTATATTCATAAGGTTTATATTCAGAAATATAGGATATTAATCCATGGGTTAGTATCAAATGTCTTCCTACTCCCTTGGAATACTATAAGGGCACTAGGAATGTAGGATAAACACTGTACTTGAATTGATGAAAACATCTACATTGTTGCTGAATGCAAACTATTATGTTTTACTTTTATAGTGAGTGTCCTGTTACCGCCATGTGTTTCTAGAACTGTTACTATCTACTATGTTACTTCTCCCAGATGTTTTTGTGTGGTTAGTAGTGCTACAGTGCTATGCTATTTTATGAAATTGACCATTTTCTTTACCTTCTGTGTAGCAAGCTATTACATGATACACAGCAAAGAACCATTGAAGCCTGGGAACTTGTGGGTTATGTTTTCCTCATCTTTCTTATATTTAATTTATGCTAGAATTAGTTACTATTGTGTTGCTTGCAAGAAATCACAGTCTGAATAGTTTTTATATTTCTTAGGGTTGTTTCCAAAATCAAAAGTATTTTCCTTGTTTTCTGACCCTAAAATTACTATATGACTGCAGTCTTGCTACAATTAGTCAACAGATAAGGTCATTAGTTGGTTATAAATTTCATGTATTATCATAAATTTCAATCAACAGATGCAGATTCTGCTGAAAATTTCATTAGTTGGGCCTAAAACTTCCTGTTCATCGTGATTTGACATTTTAGTTTGCTCCTTGCTGCACAATTTCTGACTTTTGCTCGCAATATTCTCAGGTCAGTACTAACATATTACGGAAGTATAGTGGACCTGTTGACATCTGGTTTTCCTTCTTGTATGCCATGTACTTTCCAAGTGGGCAGGTGCATTGCTTGGTAAATGAACATCCCAGAAAAAGCTATGCTGCAATGGCACAGCACACGAGCCAGTGGGTTTGGTATGTATGCTCTCTCTTCATTCGGAAAGCAATTGGAAAGTTCAGGAAGAGTGAAACCTTTTCCTTTTCTCTATCTTGTGAGATGGAACGGACAAGATTCCTTTGAGCCAATCGAAAACTTATTTTTTGATACTCTGCTGCAACTGAGGTTTTTTTTTGCTTATACGAGTGTTTTCAGTACTTTGATGTTGGGATTAGTTAGTAGTTCTAGAGCCTCCTCGTAAATGAGAAACACATGGAGCTAGTGCATGGTTTCAAGTCATTTGACTTTTATTTTTACTGATGTCCCTTCCTACCGTGCAGGTTTCGTAAACTTTTTGTATCATTTTCCAGTTACACTTACGTCAACACGCTAAGGAAGATGAACTAGTAGGCATATGTCTGGATTTTGGACAAAGCTGAAGCTATTGTAACTTTATGTTGTCTGTCCGGGCCAGTAATTCTGGTTCGGATCTGTTTCCTTGTACATGAATACCATTATGGGTATTGAATCTATTGATCTACTTGCATATAAGTGACAATCATTTTTGACCGAGGAGAACTGACAACGGAATCAATCAGGAATGTCAGATGAACTTGCAAGCGCATCACCAGCCCTTGGTTCCTTAGGCGGTCTCATACCCGCTGTTGCAGAAATTACAATGCAGTCACCCTATGCCACATTTGAATGATATATGATGTTATGAGAAATATGAACAATGTAAGTGATTTGAGTTGGAAGCTGTGATCAATGTAACCAAATTCGAACACTAGATCATTTGAGAATCAGTATTGCGGTATCTTAAAGGACATTATTCATGTTCTGTGCTAATAAACCATTTTGGTTGGATTTGAGGTCCCTCCCTAGGTAATGGATACCAGTTGACCATGGTTACCTGGAAATTTGTAGTCTCCATATATTTACTTGTGTAACTTTACTATCTGTGGTTAGTCCATCTAAAAGAACTCTTACCAACCTCATTTAATAATGCAGGAATCTTATAATGTAAGAAGAAGCTTGGAAAATTGTAAGTAAATATATATATATATATATATATATATATATATAATTTATCAAAGGAGCAACTTAACTAAATTCAAAAGTGATAAGTTTTTGCAACAATGAGCTGCAGGAGTCTTCAATGAAAAAATAAAAATAAAAACTAAATTCGAATAGAAAGTTTAATTAAAAAGAAGTTAGGAAAATAATATAGTTTTGCAATAGGTGGGTAAATACTTCATAAAATTAAAATAACAAAAAAATATTTAAAATAAAAATAAATTATTCTTTGAAATATTGAGACACTGAATTCATTAGACTTCTGTACTAGTGTAAGAATATAAATACAGATATACAAATCTATACTACCTCTGTCCCATATTAGTTGTCCATTATTACAATTTTATTTGTCTCAAAATATTTGTCCAGTTTAAATTCCAATGCAATTTAACTTTTCACTTTCCTCAACTACTCTTCTTCCACTAACTTTAAACAAATACCGAACTCCACCATAATACTATATCATTAAGGGCAAAATTGAAAATTGTACACTAATTAACTTAAATGAATAAAATGTTAAAAAATCCAAATTGTACAATTATTGTGGGACCGAGGGGAGTATTTCACAACAATAAATAAGATAAATAACAACAAAAATAAACTAAAAATTAATCTTTTTATATGAAACGTCGAGGTCTCATTGGTTTTGACGTGGCTTTGTGGCCGTCCGATATTATGAAGGAAAAGTAGCGGGTTGATGAGTTGATCCGCGGCCAACGGGTTGAGGCTTCCTCAAGTAGAGGGAGGGAAATCCAAATCATTTTCAAACACAACCCAAACGCATTCTCTCGTATTTCTCTAGCCCTCTCTCTCTTACACACACAAACACACACAAGTACACACAGTGATACATATACAGATTTGCCCTAAATATCTCATTTAGGGCAAATTGATTCAAATCAATACAGGTTCGAGTCATAGATCAGTGCATCGGCGAGTTCTATCTTCGGGCGTTTCTACCAAGAGGTATGAATCAGTTTTGAGAAGTTATTCATCTCCTCAATTGATTTTGTGAACTATTTTCAATGTCTAGTTCGAAATCTGTGTGTTTGATACTTCGTCACAAATTTCTTTACTGATAAAAAGAGAGAAATTTAGGCAAAATCTCGATCTCAATATTCTTCTTTATGCAGTATTTCTATTCTTCAATAATGATTTTGCGGTTCTTCTATAACTGAATGCTTGCAGAGAGTGTCGATTGTGCAAGGAATCCTTTGTTTGAAGTCATATATATATATATATATAGCGAGAGATATATAGAGAGAGAGAGAAGAGAGAGAGAGAGAGAGCATGGCGAAGGTTGCTGTCCAGGGTCCTTCATCTACCAATCCTATTCATTTTGGTGGGGGTGCTTCAAAGGCCACCAATGCAGTTAGAAGAAAAACCCCTTCCGAGTTGAGGGTAAGTTCACTTACTCAGGACTTTGTTCTAATCTATCTTATGATGGTACTTTCAGTAATTTGTTTTTTTTAAGAAGGTAAACATATACATATATACATATATAAACATATACATATATACATATACATATATACATATATATATATACATATATCATAAATTATAAGTGCTAAACACGTAGATTGGAATGGGACAGCTAATTTGTTTTCACTTTCATCTTCCTAAATTATTGAAGCTTTGCTGAGAACGGTTGTTGGTATAATCTTAGTCCCTTGTCTATTCACTGAAAATGGGAGATCATTGGATATTAGTCAAGGAAATTACACGCATTACTGTTGTTAATGATTTGGTGTGGTAAATATATCAGAAGATCGCACTCTCTTATTGCATTTCCTGCCACCACAAAATTGATGTTTTCATTTTAATTTCAGTTTTCCGACACACTGTTTTCCTTTTTCTTTTCTACTTTTTATTTCTAACAGTTTACTTGTGCCTAAAAATATACACGCTTCCATTTGTATTAAGATAGAATCTCTACTACTCATGAAACAATATTACGCATCTGGTAGTTCACTTCGAATGGTGAGTAGCCTATGTGACCTGATATATTAAGCAAGGTACAGCCTGTCCAGTGACATCCATACGTTCATCTGTGACATCCCACCACTGGATCTTGTGCATACTAGGTATTTAATGTAATGTGGAACAACTTCATATAGGTTCAATAAATTTCATATCAAAATTTAATGTTCCCAAGTAGTAAAATGTGAATGCATCTCTATTAATTTCAGTTATTTCTCATTTAACTGGATATCCCCCGTAATGGGTGCAGTGCTCTTATATAATTGTGCGCATATGACAGGGAGAGCAATTGAAGCGAAGGAAAGTTGTGGAGCTTGTAGATGAATCTCCAGCTCCTTTGCCTGGTTCTTTGAAGTAGGCTTTGCCCCCTTTTTATTTAATACTCGTGATTACTTCAGAATATTAATATTTTTTTCTTACAGATTTCTTGTGTCTTGATAGGATTAATAGTGGGCTTAAGAAATCTGATTCATCAAGGATTCCAAGATACATTGATACCCATGTTGACGAAGTATTTCCTGTGAGAAAAAACAGCATTAGGCTCTGGATGCTTTCTAGAAAAGAAGATGAAAAGGTAATTACTTTAACTGTTATCCTGACTCTAGTTTACCTAATATATTATGGTAAAATATTGGTTTCAATTGGCTTGATATTTTCAATTTGACCTGCAAAGGGAATCATTTGTCAGTTACTTTCAGTATATTTAATAATTACTTTATTTACAGCAGAGAAGCCTTCCTATTGAGCTGAACATTGGCATGAAGAATATATCGGTTCCATTAGATTTGGCTGCGAAACCTCAACAACAAATTTCATGGTAAGCAAAGGTTTCATGTGTTAAAGCAATGGGCCACCTGTTTATTCTTGATTTTTTTGTGCATCTTCCTTGCAGTCCAGAGAATTCTTTTGCTTCAACTGTGGTTGGGAAAGATGGTACTGCGCAAGATTTTAAAACAACTGAGAAATGTACTGAAAAAAGGTTTTGTGGTCCCAAAGAGTTATCATTGGGGGGTGAAAAGTTATCTGGCCTCGGCAATGTTGATTTGGTACTTTTTTTTTCTCTTGGTTTTTGTCTCCTCTGTTATTTCTTCCTGTGATAATTATATTAATTATATATATTCTAAAAGAGAACAAAGAGAAACTATATATATATTGATGATAAATGTATTTTATAGGATAAAGCTTTTAAAGGACTGGTTGCCCATGAAGCTCCCAAGGTTACAACATTACCTGCTGATTTGCCTGATAGAAATAATGATTTAACCTTGGGAAATTTTCACTCCGAATTCCATATTCCTGGGAGAAAGGCTCCGCTGGATTTTACATTGAAAACTACGATGCGGGTGGTGTCCTCTTCCTCAGTGAATTGGTGAGGTTACTGGTATATTTCTTCTTATTTCGGTAAATTTGTTGTCATGCTTAGAGAATATTTTCCATTCAGGTCAAATTGATACTTAAAAATGCAATCTCAATTCTAAATCATGTGTTTGTGCAAGATTTTAATGATACACAATATGTGTGTAGCTTAAATTAATAGCTTGAAAACTTCCAAGTGTTTTTAAACTGTGATTTGGATGGATGTCCTATTGCACACTTCTATTCCTGCAGTGACTTAGATTTTCACTTTTAGATTCTTGACAGCCTTTTTATAGTCTCTCAATCCTCTTTTACAAAAAAAATAAATAGAAGTGCTGAAGCTTTGGGCTTTGACGTCCTCATGATGTCAATACAAATTTTAACCAAACTCACGATATAAACTTCACTACGGAGATTAGTTGAGCATACTATGTCTATGCATGGAAAATGTAGGGCCGTAGTACTCTAATAACAACTTCAGCCGGGCAGCGTTGGTTCCTTTTTTGGTAGGGCTAAACTCAATCCAAAAGTGTTGGGTTTAGACCCAATCTGAGCCAGTGTTATCAAAGGCGTTAGGCGCACGGAGCAAGGTAGAATGTGTTTAAAGAAATAATAGGCTGGATTCCAGCCAAGAAAATTACCCCTAACCCATCTTAAAGTGGTATAGGAGGACTCTTAGAATTGAAAACTGCAATAAATAATAGCAACTCAACACCATGAAGGCTTACTTAAACAAGAAATTCAATCAGATAGAACTCTTGAAAACTTAAACACAGCTGATGAAGTCTCATATATACTGCATAACCTTGAGTTCAAATTTACTGAATTGATTTCCACTTCTTTTTTCTAAAAGGGCCTTTACCCAGTGCTGGCTTGGGAGAAGAAGACTGGAACATACATAACTCTTAGCACTATTTTGTACAAAGCAATTGCTTTCTAACTTGAAATTGTTTTTAATACTTGTATTGAATAAAATATGAGTTTTTTTAACCAATAACCCATTTTTTTTTTGGCTGAAAATTTTATTTTTTCAGTTATTTATTTTCACCAGTTTTGTTCTTCCGAAATGCCAGTTCCATATTGTGATATATGAAGTGAAGAGTTTTCTGAATCAGTGACTAAGACATAAAACTTTTCTACACCTATTGCGTTCCCTTATTATTTCAATTTGTCCTCATGTATCATATGTGTTGCCTTTCTAGTTAGAGTGCTAATTGTTAGGTTGTTACTTTATTCTTGGCTTTACTCTGTTGGTTGTTACCATATGTTGATAATTGTTCATTATTTGCAATTCTTTAGGTTTCACAGGCTAGTGACATCTGATAGTCAGAGTGGTATGTTTCAGTTTGGTTGTTCTGGGGGTCATAATGTGTCCTGCTCATCAGAACTCACTTCCACTTCCCAATTACATGACAAGAAAAGTTTACATTCATGGGTTTACCCACAATCTTCTCTACCTCCTTCTGTCATATCCGCGCTAACTTTATCTGCAGCAGAGGGAGGTATGTGTAGGAAATTATGATCTTTGAGAATGTCAAAGCCTTTTTTACTTCCTCTTAATTTATAACAAATAGTGTTCATTTTATTCAGTTCAAATGGATTTCTTGAGCAAACGACAACTGGCATGGGAGGACTCATTTCGGAGTCTTTACTACATGCTTCGTAAGAATGCCTGTAACATGTTTTATGGTAACGATTTTTACTCATTTTCTGTCCTGCCTTGGTTTCATATTTATACTCCTGAGGGCTTATGTCGATTCTGTTTTCATAGTGTGCACTGCCCAGTTTGTGGTGATGTTTTCTGCCGCTAATGGTTTGATGGAAACAAAACGTGAATGCAATGCTTACATCTCCCAGTCAACTAGAGGCTTAAGGTCATTGTTGAGAGAGCATGTAAGATTGTTATCTTTTTTCCTTTCCTTATATTTTTACCTAAGGTTTTTTCAAGTGGTTGAACAGTACTGACTATTTTGTTTTAATAATTTCTTCCAGTTTGTTCCCTGAAATTTTGATCTGGTTATCCTACATTAATGCACGTGGACTTTCATATACCATTCCTGCAATTTTTTTTTTGTGTTATTGCTTAATCTAGATCTTATATTCCCATTTTCAGAATGTCGATTCCCTTGATTAGTGTAGTTCTTCAATGGACACAAGTTTTTGTCCAGTGAATGTTTCTCCTTTGACGTTTAATGTCAATTGAAGTAGTGGCATGGTCCTTTATCTGAGGCTATTAACTATAATAATACAAGATTAAAAGAGACCAAATGTTAGAAAAAAGATTGAGACATTTCTACAGGCTTGGTGTATTGTGGATGTTAATGCTGACAGTAAAATCAAGAAATTTTACTGTTTTTGGCTAAAATAATATATATTTTTTGTGATGTCCCACATCACTCGGGTATAGTGATGGTGAAGTGCTTATATGTGAGGTGTTGTCTCTAATTGGTATGAGGCCTTTTGGGGGAAGTCCAAGAACAAAACCGTGCAGACTAGGCCCAAAGTGGACAATATCATACCAAGTGTTGGAGCGGGCTGTTACATTTTTTGAAAATTTCCCCCAATTCAACGCTTGGAAGAATTAAGTTCTGATGCTTTTCTTGCATATCTGGTTCCATGTTGGAAGGTGCTGGGCTGGACGGCACTCTCTCTTGACATTGCCAGTTAGTTTGATGTGGACAGTTCTTTAGAAAAGAAAGATATTGTGCTGGATAGATATAAACTTGGAAGTTTAGAATTGTTAGATCTTTCACGTTGAAGTAACAGGTGCCAACCGTGATGGCCAGCTGCCGTTTCATTAATTCAAAGTTATCAATTTCCATGCTATAAATTGGAGGGCCACATTGGCCGGTCGTCCATTATTATTCCAGGTGGGCGTAGAAATTTATGGTGTTTCTGGAAGAGATTAGGAGTGACAAATGGAACTGAGGAATTAGATTGTTGAAGAGAATGGAGGAAGTAATTGAGCTAGTGGTGGTTGCCAGCAGAGATCTTGGAGTTTTGGTCTGGTATTGATGGTGATACAATGAAAGAACAGTGACGGTGGTGAGCTGGTTTGGTTCAAGTCAGTTAAGATTACCAGAGAAATGGAAAAAATAATAAGGCAAGCAAGAATGGTAGATGAAGGGTTCTCTCTCTACCTGATATGTGCCATTATCGGTATAGTGCAAGTTATATGCTATTTTAAAATTATCTTGAAGATGTTCTGGAGATGCTACACATTTACAGGTTGCACAAACACTATGAACAAGTATTGCCAGGGTTCCTGCAGAAGTATCAAGTTTTGTTATTAGTTGCAATGCTAAGAAAGTCTTGTCGTACTACAAAACAGGCTTGGTTTTGGAATTGTCCATATAAGGCAAGAATTAGTTCCTCATTGATATAATGTTAATCTTGCTTTCTGTGGTCATGTGGCATTGGTTTATGAGCACTAACAAGTAGTGGTGACTTTCTTCTTACTTAAAGAAGCGCCATTAGATTGCCTCAGTCATATCCTAACTCCTTTATCATGATTTTTAGCTGTACGAACTCACTATGGTCTGAAGTATTTTCCAGTGACATAACTAAGGCTGATTTAAGACGAACATGGGATTCAGTATAGAAATTAATGGTGTAACTTCTTCTTACCAGTATCTGGTGAAGGCTTTCTCGGTTAGTGGGACTATGCTGTTTTATTAGGTGTCCCTTGCCACTGTAGTAACTAGTAACTTGATTGAGGTAACATTTCTATTGTTTATTGCAATACCCTAAAGTAGGCGAGTCGGAAAGGCAGCAAGTACCAATAGATTCTGTTGCTGCTTCTTTATTTCCTTGATCGATTACTTTCTCAGCCACTTAAATCTCAATATGGCTGTCCTTTTCTCCTCCCAGAGCTTCATGCACTCTGTTTTTTCTTCTTTAAGAATCAAATACCAAATAGTTGGTAATTGCTTTTGATACTTGGATCTTCAACAGATATAACCATTGGCATAAATGATGGATAATTTTTTGTTAGATTTTTATTGGTGGAATAAACTAGCTTTGCTTTGTAAAATTTGTTGCTTTGTGCTAAAAAGGCACCACAACTTATTCAATGTCCACGAGTTACAAATTCGATAGTGTAATTTTCGTACTAGATACTTCGCTTTGCATATTTTGATGATATGAACCATAAAATACTTCGTTGTGTCTTACTTTTGTTGTTTGTTTTTGTGGGTTTTAAATTATGTTTCTAGGATATATCTTTCTCTATGCCTCTTTGCCAATCTAAAGTGGAGAAAGTTACCAAGGAAGACCTGGTTGAGCTTTCAGAGATTGAGAACCAGAATCTGGGCCAGGTTTGGTCTCTGTGCTTATTCTTATTATCTTTCTACAGGCCGTTGTCATTTGGGCCAATATTTGATCATGAGAAGCCCTTGTTGGAATTCAAACCATTTATTGAATAATATTACCCAAGGACTTTGCTGGTCTAATAAGTTCTCTTTTCGACTTAACATAACAAGGCTGAATTATTCACATGTAAAGTGAATTGGTTTCTATCCTTGAACAATAAGATTTCTTAAGTGGGGGAGGCTTATGGATCACACATATTCATATGTTGTTCGGAGTGTTCATCCCAAGGACCCTCGACCTTTAAGGAGACCGTTCAAGTTCTTTTTTGTACTTTCTCATTAATTGATTTCCATTGAAACTGATGCAGATTTGGCGCGTAGGTTCCATGTCTGATGTGGATAACAGCCCACAATCTTTGCTGGCGTTTGATGGAAATGAGAATGTACATGGGTTATATGATTTCCTGTTAAATTATAGGTGAGCATGTAGCTAAAGATTTCTAAATAAAAACTTATCTTTGATAGCTTAGAGTTTTATTTATATATTTCTTGTTATTACTGTTATTTTTTTTATTATTATTACAATTATTATTTTTCGTTATTATGAACAAGAACAGGGGTTTGTTAGATCTTGAGTACAACTGTGCAGAATTTGCTAGTACTAAAGAATTCTGGCATATATATTCTTCTTACAGGAATTATTATTGTTATTATTTTTCTTTCCTCCAGATTTTTCCTAACCTCGTTGAGTGGTGAGGATGTCCCTGTTCTTTATTCGCCCATGCCATTTCAAAATGCTGCTCTTTCTTCTCCTGAGGTGAGTTTAATTTGGTATTTCTCAAATAAGGAACAATTCAACTTCTTTCCTCTTCACGTAAAATTGGCAACTGTTTATTCTTCTATAACCTTGCTCAGCAATTACTTAGACTCTCTGGTTATGTAGAAGTTAACCAGCCACGGCATGTAACACGATGACCTTGGCTAAATGGGATGAGTTTATCAATCAGCAATTACATTGACTGGTTGTATATAAATTTGTTTTGTTGAAGGTGTCATGTTACATACCAAGTATCCAACTCTATGGACAGCTATTTAACATCGCTTGCTTGAGACTTTACCCTTCTTGACAGTAATTTATTCTGAACCTAATTGGCTGATATTGATAGTTTTGAACTAATAATATTTTTTATTTTCCATGATCAATTTTTTCAAATCTCTGTCACATATTAAGAGTTCTGTTGGCTAATGCCCTTGTTATAGTAACTTACTGTAATTGGTTTCTTCTTTTTACTTTGTACTGCTGAGGAATACTTTCTTATTCTTCTATTTTCGACATTAATTTTATACTTTTGAAGTTAGACTACCCCCAGCCCAAAAAAAAAGGAAAAATAAAAAATAAAACATATTTTTTAGAATAAGTAATAAAATTGGGTGCACAATTTTTATAGGTTAGGTGCAAGGAGGTGAGGAAAGCAGATCATATTTCTATTCCTTCGAAAGAATTTGATGCGAAAGAAAATTTTAATCAAGATTCCTCGGCTGATTTCTGCTATAGCATTGAAATCAAGGATGCATATCTTCCACCATGGATAATCTGCAGTGTGTGCGAAGCCATGAGCTCTAAGGCAACAAGCTTCGAGACAAGGTATGAAATTTTCTTGCATTGACTGCAATATTGGACCATTTTGAAACCTATTTTCGTGCAGTAACTGAAAATCACCATCTTCATACGGCTTTACAGCTCTGTTGTTTAGAAGTATTACTTATTTTCTTTTGGAAAAAACATAATATTGCGTCTTCTTAAATAAAAGATAAGGGTACACTGAACTGTCCACAATGGCAATACTCAAGAAAGACATAACTCCTATGTTGTAGTGGAACCGGACTAGTCTGATAGCTCATGGGTTAAGATTGTTTGTTGGAGAATTCCTTTACAGTATCACAGTGGCTGGTAAAATGAACCTGTTATTCCTGGTTTGATTTTAGGGTGCTTGGAGTATAAACTGATATAAAGGAATAATGAGTAAGAATATGCATCGAACTCTTTATTGAAGGTGGCTCGAGTGTAAATTGTTATGAAGTTGATGGTCTCAAAAGCATTGGCATATTTATTTGCTGAAGATGCCATTAGTTTCACTGTTAACTTGGTATGAAATAATCTAAAGATATTTCTGCATTTTTTTCTCCATCTGCTCTGACAAAAGGGAAAAAAAGTTTGTTTCTTCCTGTTTGGTTTTTCATTTTATTGGTCCTACTCCTACCCTCAATTTATTTGTTTGCCAACTCATTGCTGTTTCCTAGTTAATTGGTGGCTTAAGAATTTTGGTGTGCAATAATATGCAGTTTTGTGACGGAACCCACCTCAATTGGCTTGAATGTGGGTCTCGAAACCGGTGGCCGGAAATCCAATCCTCAAGCCACAGCCACAGCCACAGCCACAGCAGAAGAAGGAATGCAAGAAAGTGAGGCGTTTGGCATCCGAAATGCCATTTATTCTCCTCACTTGGTTTCTGCCTTTTTGAAAGGCTTGAAGTACTGCAATGGTTCTTATACAGCTTCTCTTTCACCTATTTGATATGCTGTCTACCCTCACTTCTCATAGATGCAACCGCTGCTTTTACAAGAAAAGAAAAGCTTATGATTTTGTAATTTCCTCATTTTCTTAAGACTTAACATTGCCTAATGTATTATTGGATTGGACTCGTGTAATATTATTAGCGCACTTGCATAGAACCCTGTTACTGGCATGCATGGGGATGTTTTTGGTTATATGAGCCAGAGAAGTGGAAGGAACACATGTAGGATTGCTCTGTTAGATTTTGAAGGGGAGACGACTATTGACATATCTGTTTATTATTTTTATAAACTAACAAACATTTGCATTTTTATCCTGTTGAAGGACTTTGAGTTCTCAATCATTCATTTTCAATGGTGGCGGCATGTCTCTGGGTGGTTTTAGAAAGCTATTTAATACCAAATATATATGTGTTCTCATAAAATTATTTCACACCCAACACAATGACTAATAACTGTAACTTTCAAAAAAAAATTGACCAATAACTGTTGGATGGTAATAATATTTTTATGATTAATGCTTTATTTACACTAATTATATTTAGGGTAATTCCCACTGACATCCCTTCAAAGATAATGTATTCCCGGACAGATCCCCTCAAAGATCAATATTTTCATACGGATCTTTTTTAAATTGAATTTTGTCCCACAGGATCCCTTCTGTGTTCACACTGCCATTAGTTAAGTGATGTCAGCCACTAATCATTCCGTGAATAGTCTATATTGTCCTCAGATGATATGAAATGACTTATATATCCTTGATTTAAAATTGTGAAATTACTTTAATAACCTTTAACTTACGTATGTATACGTTATGGGAAATAATCACAAAGGGTTTGAATGGAGAACATGAATCATCAAATAATTTCCCCAACAGTCCTGAAATTTCCATCACAGATTCACAAATCACATCTTCAACCACATAATATATCTCAAACTCAAACTCTTTTCCCCAATTCTGATGAATTTTCTTCCTTCAAATATCAAAATATCACCCATATCATAGTCAATCAAAGAAATGTCAGAACCAAATTGTTAATGGTGGATTTAATTCAAAATTAAAGAAACAATCAAAATAGGCATCAAAATCAACCCTAAGCTTTACCCATTTCATCAAAATTAACCAAATTGTTAATGGCGGTGATGCTGACGAAGCCCACTTCTGTGAGCAGCAACTTGAATACTCGCCACCGAAACCCTAGATCCCCATACTCGCCACCGCCCTACTCATCGTCGACCCATCCATACCTTTTCTACCGCCACCAGTCCGCCACTTCCGCCGCCGTCACAGGGCGGCGTTGTTGTCGTCGGCTTCTTAGGACGGAGTGACACCGACGTCACGCAGCTAATCAATCGAATTGTGTACGCCAATGTGTTCGGTTCCGGCAATTTCGACACCGACTTCGCGGTTGAGAAAGAGGGTATTGGGGACGACGTGAAGGAGTGGTTCAAGCGTCGGAGAATTAGCTATTTCCATGAGGGCGAAAAGGGGATTCTCTATTTGCAGTTCTCTTCCACTGGGTGTCCGGCGATGGAGGCGTTTTTGGAGTCCTCTTCTGGGTTTGATTCGGTTTTGGAAGACCATGAATTTGGGGATCTTAAAGGAATGCTCTTCATGTTCTCTGTACACATCACCATCCCTCTCCCTCACCGTCGATCTCATCACGAACGTCGAGAAATTCTCCTCCTTCCATATGTGATATATTCAATACATATATGTATATATAGATATATGCTTATATATATATTCAAGCATTTTTATTCAATTTTTCAAAAAATATATTAAGGGGCAAATGAGTAATTTCTTAATAAAACGTTAGTAAGTTAACGGCTATGTCTTAGGGGGTCCGTGTAAAAATATTGATCTTGAAAGGGTCCGTCTGAAAATACATTATCTTTGAGGAGGTGTAAGTGGGTTACTCGCCACTAACATATGTCTATTATATTTAGGGTAAATTATATTTTCATCCCATATTGTTAATTTAAATTACACCTTCATCTTTTCTTATTTTGCTAATTATATTTTCATCTCCTAAAACTCATATCTGCCACCGGACATGTGAAATTATCCTTATATCCATATTTTTTATTTATTTTAAATGATCAAATATTCTTTTATATTAAATTACATATTTACGCTTCAATCATCTTTTTCATCTTCACCCCTTCTCTCTCCTAAAATTTCTAAAACCAAACCCTAACCCTAATTAGTCTATTAATGTGTGTTGATTGAGCTATAAACACAAGAATTTAAATGAAATATGGAAGAGAAAAAGTCGTATTAGTTGGATATGTAGAAACAATGAATGTTTAAACCCATGGTTAGCAATGAATAACACAAAATCATCTAAAAGCTAAACACCCAGATTTCCAAATTGACATATATATATATATATATATATATATTTATAATAACCCATAACATCAACACAAAAAGCTCCTGATCATCCACCTCTGCCTTCGACAAAACCCACCCACACCAAAGATTCAGAGCCACTGACGGAAATGCATTTGGACAAAACCCTCCTCCGACGAGCTCACCTCTTCGACCCTAACCCCAGAATAAAAACCCACAAACAAATGATATAAATAAATAAATATATATATATATATATATGTGTGTGTGTGTATGTATATATAAGAATTTGAATATGAAATTGGATAATACCCAATAATAAAAATGGTGAAGTGGGAAGTGGGTCTATTTGCTTTTTTGGGTTGCTTATGATTGTTTTCGAATTGGGTTTTGGTGCTTTATGTTGGTTGGTTCAAATTTGTTAAAAAAATGTTGATTATGCCAAAGAGCAAATCGATTCAGATTAGGGATGTATGGAATGATAATCTTGAAGATGAGTTTTATTTGATTCGAGATGTCATTGATGATTACCCTTAATTTCTTTAATTTGAAGCCACTGTTGATCTTTTGAGGGCGATTTCTTTCTACCTTTCCATTTGTGTTCATTTAGTTTTTAAATTGGGATTCAAATTTGATCAATGATTTGCAGAGATTATGGAATTTGTTGATTACTTGCTTCAATGGGATCTGCTTTGAGATGAATTATAAGAAAAATATGCATATGGGTATGTACATATACAAAGGGTAATTTGGTCCAAGTAAAAGGAAGGATACTTTTGTCATTTTATATTCTTATGGGTGGGCAATTATGTCATTTCATACACTCAAGGGTAAATAAGTCATTTTGCATTTTAGATTTGGGTTGACCCGGTTTAATCTCGCCTCGGAGAATGAATTGAGGGATGAAAGTGAAACGAATAACGTGTGAAAGTGTAATTAGCGAAACAAGAGGGGTTGCGAAGTGTAATTTCACTAACAGCAGGGGTGAAACTGTAATTTACCCTTATATCATAATCCATATTATATATGTACACATGTATTTTTATACAATTTACTAGTACATCCCGATCATATGATTCTTTTACTATATTTAGTTTTTTTAACTTCTTTCAGTTAAGCAATTTATTGGCAAGCCATTCTCTTTTACGTGTTAATAATAGTCTTGTATTACACAAATTTTTCTACGCATAATTTCTCATGATTTGGCTTCTTTCCTATGTCCATCAAGAACAATAGGGTAACGGTTAGTTTTCACTGTATCTAATTCTAATTCTAATTCTACCATCAATGCTTATTGTAGCAAAATCATTATATTGAATCTTTTACTATCACACATGTTAATATGAACAGCTAGAGTTGTAGAATTTACACGCTTTCATGTAAACCAAAATCACACATGCCCCGTGTGAACAAGGAAAAGAAGGCTTCTTTTCATGATATTTACACGAAAGTTGGCCCATCCCAATCACTAACTGTGTACAAAGTGGTATCTCACAAAAAAAAATTTTAAAAAATCTACAATTTAGCCGGAGATGTAACAGCATCACACCTGCACTGATTAGAGAAGAATGGTAATTCAATAAGAACACGATAAGCAGCGCATATCGATTGGAGAATCGTGCATGAATCTGAAATCTATAGGAGGAGAATATTGTTGAAGCACACATACCTCAAGCTAAATTCCAATAAACCATACACAAGTATGCAAGTCCCAGTATGCCTATAGGGGGGTAATCCGTGTTTTTACTGATCAACCAGTGAAATCTATTTAATTCTTAGAAAACGAAGTGAAAGAACACTGCACAAAACCAACCCAGCAACAAATTCTGCAGCAACAAGGAATCCCGTAAAGGAATGCAAATTGTATAAGTGTGTGCTTTGAGACCCACTAAGTGTTCACATAGATGAGCAAAGGCTTCATATATAGATACCAAAGGTTGAGAACTGGTTTCAAACTTGCGTACTTGTAACACATTTCCACTGCCCCACATGAGGGCCATAATCCAAAAGCATCCGCAAACCCACATTGTTTGCCGAGAGCCCAGACATGTACCTGGCAATGATAGCATTCAATATGAAAATAGAGATCAAACACCTGTATCAAGATACACCACAACATGCTATCATTGCTACCCATAGTAAATTTCCGGGCTAAAATTTACCCAACGAGTTTTATTTTTTATTTTTAAAATGACTTAGACTACCACAGGTCCACAGTACAGAATAAAGGAAATCAAACTCAGTAATAGAAAATTAGTAAGGCATCAGCAACTTCTTATAATGATGCACCACTTACTTGCTTTGACGTACTTTCTTTCTCAGAAAACCAAAGGACACGATCCACTGAACAGAAACACGGAAAGGATGGAAAAATAAGTGTCAACACAACTAAACATGTGACAAATGCTTCACTAGGAGATAACATAATTAGCACAAGAACTTTAATTCCATAAAGTAAACAACATGAAATCATTTCCAAATAGGTACAGTATTAAACAAGAAATAAAAAAATTAAGGGTAAATTGCAAGAAACCACCTTGAACTATTGGGAAACATGCAAGAAACCCCCTTCAACTTTAAAAGTTGCAACTAACCCCCTAAACTATGCAATTTTGTAGCAAATTGCTCCTTCTGGCAAAAACTGACCGATAAAATAGCACATGATTATCACCTGATCTAGAAAATGAAATTAATGGACAAAATTACCCTTACAAATCTGAAAAGACAAAGTTATCACTTGAGCAAATTTCCAATCCTGAAAACCCTAACCTAAATCCCAGAAAATTCCTATTCGGTTCCCTAATCCCATACCTCAAGTTCTCTCTCTGATATCCAGACGGATTTTTGACCAAGCAAGATTGACAATTTGAAAAAAAAAAAAAAAAAATCTTTGATTAGGAGTGAAATGATTGTTGGTGAGGAATGAACTGAACAAAAAAATAATATTTAGACATCAAAATTAATGAGAAATTTAGAATATTCTGCTGAGATTTCCTCTAATAAAATTTTTGTTTACATAATTGATATAAATAAATTATTTTAAACTTGACGTTTACATTCAACTACAAAATTTAAATTTGTGCTAGAACATCTCAGGGAACCCAAAAAAAAATAATAAATAATAAATAATAAAAATACCTGAACTTAATGGTTACTAATCAGTTGAAGAATCCTCAAAATTATCATTACGAAAATTCTGACTGTTTTTTTCCTCTTCGACTTCAACATCATCCAATTGCCACAACTAAATTACAACCCACATTATAAAGTGCAGTTTGTGGGTCTTCAGTCTCTGCGAAAACTCTGGCATGGTATTTACAGGGATTACGAGGGTTTTGCTTTCTGGTTTCGAAGAACATTCGACGGTGGAGCTCCGGTTAGTGATGGTTGTGACATCATGGGTCTTCACGATTGAGACTTTCTTCAAACTTAGTTCCTTCCCATCCTCATTAGTCTATCGCATCTGCCTCAAACTCAAACACCAAACTTGGCCTCATTAGTCCTCTTCATTATGACTACCACCACCACCTCCACCTCCTCATCCCCTTTCCATACAAAACCTAAAACCGAGTCCAAGAAAAGAAGATTATCCTTAATAACAGCCTTAAACTGCGTCATTTCCTCAAGGGCATATGGGTCTTTCTATTACACCGGCACCAGAAAAAACACATGACATAGTTTAGGGGGGTAAATTGCAATAAACACATAGTTAAAGGGGGTTTTCTAAAGTTCAAGGGGGTTTCCTGCACAACCCCAATAGTTCAGGGGGGTTTCATGCATTTTTCCCAAAAATAAAAGATAAGAACCATGAGCATGACTGCAGAAGTAATAACAACAAACTTGGTATCACAACTAAACACGAGGCAAAATGCTTCGATAAATAAAAACAAAATTAGCACAAGAACGTTCATTCCGTACACTTAACAACATGAAATCATTTCCATAAATAGTTACGTAAACAAGCAAAAAAAAATAGAGGATATAAAAACCATATTAGCACGACTGCAAGTCCGAAACAACGAACTTGGTATGGTTCCTAAATAATTCTGAAAGAAGAAGAATGGCTAAGTGACACGAATTATCTATCAAGAGAATTTTTTTGGGGGGGGAGGAGGCAGTGAATCACGGTAATAGGAACACACTATACAGAGAACATAGTCTAGGAGATTTCAATGCTGAAAAAGTCACTGTGTTTTACAAGAAGTAATCTGTGCTAAGTTACTAAGGGAAAAAAATGCTTAAGCACTCATGCAGCAGGTAAAATTTATGAGAGTCCATTGGTAGTCCAATGTCCGTGCTAGGTTATTGACGAAAAAAAGTTCAAGTAATCATGCAGCAGGTAAAATTTATGCGAGTAAGCCAAATTCTATCATGGAACTACTAGGTCAAGTGAAACGGCCACAAAGAATGATACCGGATGCTGTAAACAAAGAAATGGTTATATGCATTGCCTCCAATTAAGTCGAACTGCAAAATAAAAAGGGAGAATACAATATGCGTGCGTGTGTGTGTGTACCAGGAAAGGTCGAAGCAGAAGGAAAAGGTTCTGATATCTATTTAGCTTCAGAAACTCTGTATCCGAATTTCATACCAATACACCAGACATAAGTTCAGTTCGTTAATCGGACATAAGTAAGAAAATTTACAAAACTCTATTTACAGGGACTGAAAGTGTAAAAAGATAGTATTACACCTATCATATCTTATTTTGGGTAATTTACTCCATACTAGATACAATCAAAATACCTTATACACAAAAATATTATAATACAACAGCAAAAATGTTCAAATGATGATATCTGATAATTATAACATCAATTGTATTCCAAAGTGAAAAAATTGTTGTGCTGGAAGAAGAAATATAAAAAACATACATAATTATGAAAATTCATATGAATATTTGGGAGAAACCATTTGAACCAGAATGGTGCCAAGAAATACGTAAATGTAAGTTACCTTCAACAGTGACAAAAAGGAAACGCCCCCATTAGGAGGGGACTTCTTCACAAGTGACCTTCTTGCTGGTGGCACCTCGTTGCATAGATGTTGAGCAATCTCCTTCAACAATACCAGTTGTGCTTTATCAGTCCGCATAGAAATGATCGCCTGCCTCATCGATTCTCTATCAGCCTCCAGTGCTTGAAGCCTTGCGTACAGCTTCTGGATCTCAGGATCTCCAGCATCAGTTAAATTGACTGATTCCCTTAGAGTAGTTGTATATTCTTCGCATATCTTGATATATGCCTTGGGCTCCATATCATCATTATCTGGTACCCCTTGATGAACAGAATCAATGGTATATACTCTGTCACTCAGGTCGTCTCCATTTTCTGATGCATCATCCACATTTTTCACATTAGAAAAGTCCTCTGTCTGTGAGTTCTTTGGAGACTTATTGGTATAATCTGGACCCTTTTCTTTATCCATGGCAGATAATGAACCCGAGCTTGTCGAAGAAAACCTCCTAGAATGCATAGGTTGTTTAGGAGACTGACCCACGATCACCTTTTCAAGCACGTTCTTCGTAGTTGGAATTTCCTCATCCTGATGGATGTGGCTGGCGCTTCCTTCCAGTTGGTTGATCCTACATTCCAAATCTCTCAAACTTCCCTTAGAAGGCGGGGTCTCATCAAATGGATATTTCTCAACATCAGCTACACCATTGTCCATCTCCAAGTGAACTTGATTCTCATTCAAGCTGCACTTGAGAGGAGGGTAATTGTAGGTGGTAAATTCGGAGAGGGAATCAAGGTCTTCAACCACACTGTCATTGCGGGTCATGGCACCTCTTTCCCCTTCAAAATCAGCCTCTGTAAGTCCATAACTCATCAGTCTATGTTTATAAGCCTGCATTTCACAAAAGAGAGACTGAATACCCTGCTCCCTCTTATACAATAAATCCTCCAATGCCAAAAGCTCCTGCTGGTCATGTGCCATCTTCTCCTCAGCAAACCGCTTAAATTGCCTCGCCTCCATCTGAATCTCAGCCTTCTCCCTCTGCAACCTCAAAATCATCGACATTGCTTCGTTGGTAGCCGATGATGATGCATTCCTCTCCTCCTCCAATTCCACAGAAAGCTCCTGAATGGTTTCTTGTTGGTTGCCAACCATCTCGCGCAGCGCATTGCATTCATTCTCGAATTCCACTCGAGCAACAGGTTGATGATCAAAACCTGGAATAACGAACCTATCGCTCTCCTCAACCTCATGGAACTTTCTCTTCACGGATCGAAGCCATGTCCCTGATAAGGACCGACTCATCAATGAAGAACAACACTCGCAGTCGCAACGATTGACCGGACTCGTCGAAGCTACCGTCCCTTCCAGATCCATAGTTCAATCCACATTCAGACTCAACCAATTTCAACATAAACCATAGCAAATTGCTATATAACAAATCAAGAATTCCTAAAAAAAAAAAAAACGTATTTGAGCTCTCAAAACCCTCTCTCCCAGAGATTTATGACCTTCGAATACGTAATCTTTCCTCAATTCCACAAATCCATCAATTATCTGATATCAACAGATCATAAATCCTACAACATTCAAGAAAACAACAAAATCGATATATATACACATCTATATAATACATAAAATCGATTACAACAGTAGTATAGATAGAGGGGAGAAAATTAGCTTACCTTGAACGAAGCTTCGAGAATCGAACGAAATATCAAGCTCGAGATAGGAGATAGGGTTCTGCGGAGAAATTTTTCTCGAGAAACAATTTTCCCGAGAAAAGACAAGAGCGGAATACCTGGAGAACGACCAGAGAAACTGGCGGCTCTCCTTCGATATGGAGGTTGAGGAAAGCGAGGGAAAATTACGGGAAAATGTAGAGAGAGAGAGAGAGAGAGAGAGAGAGAGTTTTGAAACCCTAGATTTTGTAGTGTTTGTTTTGTTGCTTCGTGTTTCGTGTAATTGGTTCAGAGAGAGAAATTAAATTGGATAAAAATGATGACAATTTTCGGACACTACAACCAACAACTAATTATTTTTTTTATTTGTTTTTAATAAATACATGTGACTCGTATATGTAATAGAGCCTAGAGGTCTCTCCACTAATCTTGGTAATAATAAACTTTTATCTTTTTTAACAAATACGATGTGTTATATTGATTCCATTTATTTTCAATAAATATTTTGCAGATGAAAAATTGTTTGGTTTTCTATAATATTTTTTTTGTTCTTTTTTCCCGCTTACTAATTTAAATAAATAAATTAGTTTTCTTGCACTTATTCAATTTAAGTAATGATTGACCATAAGGTTAATGATAAAAAAATGTTAAATAATAATATCTGAATTAATTATAAATTTATAGAATTTGCATTGAAGATGTTAACCGAACTCAACTTCAATTATACTTATTATTGGGTTTAAATAACTAAGATAACGAAGTCACTAAACTTATAAAAAAAAAACTTGTTCTCGAAAAAGAAAAATATAGATGAATGATGAATACAGTTTAAAGCTAATTAATATTTTTGGGGTTGAACTTGATTTTCTTACACTTATAAAAATTATATAAAAATCTTATTCCATTAAAATAATAAAAACCTTAAGCTATGGGCATGAGAAAGACCAAATTCTGATGTAGATTTCAAGGGCAAATTAATAAAAATTCACCAATAATTTATAGTGGCGAAGTGTATTACATCCCAACTTCATGTTTTTGTTTTAATTCTTAGATCTCTGATACATTTATTTGGTAATAATTGATGACATTGACATTGGCCCTCCACTTACTATTAAACAATCCATCAATATCATATCTTTCTTTTATATCCAAACCTAACTTTTGAAAGAAAAACAAACTTCATATGACCCCAAAGCTTTAAGAAAAGTAACATATAACATGGGTTCTGATTATTAATGCTTTTTGGTTCTTATCCAAAGACCAACTGGAGATGGAAAAAAAATTGAATTTGCAAAACTAAATTTGAAATGAGCTTTATGTTGTTGGATAGAAATTTGGGTCATACCAAAACTTCGGGCTTGATTTGTATATCTGAAAACTGTTATCGAGAATTCGTTCTCTGAAAATAACCATTTTTGTAACTGAATTTTCAGAAAACTTTTTTCAAAAAACTGAAAAAAAAACCAAAACAGTTTTCTAATTTTCAGTTTCTCAGAAATACAAACCAAACCCTTCAATTTTCAGATTCACATTTATGATATGTTTAATAGAATTAAGAAATGCAAAATAATTAGTAAAAATATTGTTTAACTAATGAATTTTATTATTTTTAAACCAAGTTTAAAATAATAAAACCAAATTCTTGGAATGACCCCTTCAAATAGGTGGACAACAATTTTTACTTTAGAGTTCTTGAAAACCACACATGCATATATGATGCTATGAACATGATGGTAAGACCTGTTTTGTCCTTCAAATTTTGGTTGGCATTTTGGATTAGCAATACTACTTATAAACTGTGAGGAATTAAAAAGTATATGCAATGAAGTGAGGGAATATTTTTGCAGTTTTGCATTGTTTTAAGAAATATAGCAAAAGTGAAATCACATCAAAGCATATACAAAGAATCAATGAAATAATAGGTATATAGATAAAACAACAAAAACATGAAAGAGATGGTCATAGACTGTTCTTGATGACCTAAAACAGCTCTCAACAATTTATCAACTTCTCTCCATCATTAACAACATTCAACAACTCATTCAACACCAGCATTAACCGCAATAATTTATTCGAAACCTTCTTCAATCCCAGTTGTATAAGTAGACGATTTCTCTTTGCCAAAAAAATTGCATCTGCAGAAATTTCAAGCCATTCTAACCCGAAATTCAAAGCGTTTCCATCAAACCTAAAGTCGTTCTCTCCGATTAGCCCATGAAAATTTCTAGTTTAGAGGTCAAGAAAGAGCAAGAAACCTTAATATCCGATTGCGTATTTCGTCTGTAAATCCCAGTACTTCTTAGATTGCCTCACCACCTCCGCCCGTTCAGCAGCGAGCTTTTCCTTCCATTGATCCTTGCACCTGTATCATTTAGTCAGATTTTTATTATTATTTATTTATTTATTTATTTTAACTACAGGCATAAGATTTTAGATATATTTTCTTCTCACCTTTTCTTCAAGAGCAAATCTAATTCTAACATGCGCACTGCATTGGCATAAACTCCAACCTGCACAGGAAAGAACCAAGTAAATGAAACTAAAAATATTATGCTCATTGCTCCATCAATATAATGAAATGCTTTTTAGTATTTGTGGGGGTGTGAAGCAAAAAAGGGCATTTAGATGTTGCAAAACATTATAAAATCGAAAGAATAGGATTATGCGTCTGGTGTTCGGGAGGGGTAGTATGTATTGTAAAATTTACACGATATTCACGAGAATATTAGTTGGCTGATTCGCTAGGTGGCTACCATTATCCAACGTTCTTCCTAACCATATAGCAAAAAGCTTTTGAGTGAAACACTCATGTTCAAGGCGATTCCTGATAATCGGCAATTAAAGAAGTTAAGAAGGCATATATATTAGTCACGTAAATATGAACCTCTCTGCAAACTGGACACTTCATATCTGTACTTGCAGTCTTAAGACCTTGGAAAATCATCACAGAAGCAGCCGAACAAGCACACCATTTGCAAAAAATATGTCCGCAGCTCAAAGCATATGGATTGAAAACGAGGTCCTGAGGATCATAATCAACTGCAAGTGAGTAATGATGGATCAACCAAAAGCGAAAAAGAAGAAAGACATAGAAAGCTGTTTCCGAAAGTTCCAAAGTTATTCCTCTAGTATGATCTTACCAAGCAAATAGCACAGGTGAGATTATATTCTAGTTTCACAGAATCCGGAAGCTTCAAAGTCAACACAGGCTCTGCGCCGCTCAGATCACAAGAGAATGGACTTGAAATCTCATCAGACTCTCCACCATATGATTCTTTGAAATTCATATAGAAAGCTCCTAGTTCTATTAACCAAGGTGATTGCAGAATCTCAATGTGTTCAGCCTGCATCTTCGACTTAAAGTTCCTCCCGTTGACGGATTTATGGACCTGAGAGGAGAGAAGGGAACAAAAATGAACCTCTTTTAACAAAATGAAACCCTAGATACTGGTTAAAATGCAATAGGGATGGAACCATTTTATTCTTACTTTATCATATTTCTTAAGAATTTTCCGTATAGCAATAGCATTCATCATAACATATTCAATCAACATCTGACCCTCATGCGCCATGGCTTGCTGATCATTTGCGAAACACTGCCGCAAGCGCAACAAGTATCTCTGCATTCCAGAAGCAACATGAAGATGGAGAAGCTGTCTAACTCTTGAACTGAAGCATCCAGCTACATCTGAAGCCTCCTTCATCAATTCAGAGAAAAACTTCTGATCACAAACTGCATGATACATGAAGCTTCATTATTACAATTATAATGTCACAAAACCACTTTCAACCTTGAACGATCTCATAATCAGAATAATACATTTACTGAATAAATAGTACTTATGAATGCAACTCAAGAATTAAGGGTAATTATTGAGCAGACCGTGTGAAAATAAATAATGAGAAGATATAGGTTCCTCACACTCACCATTAACCTTATAAACAGTCGAAGACATTCTAGCGTCAATGTCAGTTTTCTCTAGTTTAAAGTAAGTGCACTTCTAAACTGAGAGGAATATATTAAATCTGAGATGAAGTTACTGTCAAATCCACTGGCAACTAATCGGGTAAATAAAATTTGTTCAAGGATATACAAATAAATTCAGTGAAGCCTAAGATACACGAACTTAACGACCAACTCTGAAGGTAAAAGCAATTCAAAATAAAAGTCTTACTATCTCATAACTTAGCATTGAGAATGACTAAAAGGATATTTATCTTCAGCTATTCCTCCAACATGATCCTTTTGGAGAGCAGGCCGAATCAACAATCGATTGTCTAAACCATATAGACATAACAAAGTATCACAAGTCCCCGGGAAGGCAGCTTCTGTACACTCAAATTTTAAACCCTGAATTTATTGAATTTTTTTCTTGTCTAAATACATATATAGACATGTCGTTCGACATGTAATTGAAGTGGTATTTCAATAGTGAAACAAATATCAACTCTAAATTGGAATAAATAGATTCAAAACTACTTGAGAGGGAGCTCCCCTACCTCTAAAGAACCTCCAACAAGAAGGTCCTAGCATCAATCATTATAGCTTTGACCAACCCATCATAAATTGTACTCCCTCTATCCCAATTTATAAGGCCCTTCTGGGGAATCCAACTTTTTAAAATGTTGTATTGGTAATGAATGAAATACAAACTTTACCCTTGGTTCCACCATAGTAATGTGATGATTTATTGTGTAGATTATTTATAATTTCAATGCATGAAGGGTAAATTAGTAAAGTGGTATGATAAAGTGCTTTGAATTTTCAAATGTGACAATTATTTTGGGACAGAGAAAAGAGTAAAAGAGAACATTTATTTTGGGGCGGAGGGAGTATAATTGAAATTTGCATTACCATAGGGAATGCGTTATTCAGGTCTTGAAGTCAATGCAAGCCCGAATCGTAGTTTAATAGAATAGCGCATTACCATTGAATTGCATGAGTAAATGTAAATCTCACCCAATCCATATAATACCAACAAAGGCTCTTGAACTCAAAATTGCCCCACCTTATCTTATTATGGGACTATGCTCAACCAGCTAGTAATCACTAATCAGTCATTCAAATTGAATTAGCCCCAAAACAACTTAACCTTAGCTATTTATTATTTTATAGACAATATATTTAAATACCAGCAAATAACAACAAATCAATAAGCAGGTCATGCATCAACACATTGCAAATAACCCAAGAATTGAAAACTAAAAATACAAAAAGCTATATCTATGCATGGATATATATATATATATATATATAGACACGGAAACATACCCGGGCAAGATTCAAATTGACATAACCGATCAGACATTGAATCATTCCTCTTGGCTTCCTTGAAAGGCCTGCAAGTTGGACAGCTTTTGAGGACTTTTTTGAGGCGCTTGTATTCAACATGAGAACACTTGTCCACAAAACCCTCTTGATCATCTCTATGGAGATACTCCATGAATGTCTCTCCAAACTTCATCTTCGCTTCCCAAAAATACCCAGATTTTGCATTCGTAAAAAAATATCTAATTTAATCAATAATAATCAGCCAATTGTGCTTGTAAAAATGCAAGAAGAGGTTTCTGTGAAGTTAAAGCCATAGAATATATATATATATAATTTATGTATTGGGAATTTGGGAAGATGCATGATATATATATATTATATAAAACCCCAACAAACGGCCGCTTTTTTCGGGATTTGATGTTGTTGGGAAACACACGATACACGTAGTCAACTTTGCATGCGATACACGTGCAGAGACTAGAGACAGCCTTTTTAAGGGGACATGTAAGTATTTTGCTACTCCCCCTTCTGAATTTAAATTTTTTAACATTTTATTAATTTAAGTGGATTAGTATGTAATTTTTAATTATGCCCTTAACAATATAATATTATGGTGAGATTCGATATTTGTTTAAAGTTAATAGAATAACTTTAGTTGGAAAAAGTGAAAGATTAAATTATATTGGAATTTGATTTGGGACAAGTAAAATTGCAATAGTGGACAACTAATATCGGACAGAGGTAGTAGTATTTACGATGGTTTTATAGTTTATGTCACCTGTTAAATATGAATTGGAAATTCAATTTAAAATAATACTATTATATATAAATATTTATATGTAACCTGATTTATATATATACATGTTTATAGGTAACCTGATTTTATGAATATATTATTTATGTATTGGGTATTAGGATGAGGTTCAATTCAAAGCCTAAAAAAAATCTTTTTAGTGGAAGATACAAGCCATCTTGATATCATATTCAATAAAGGGTAAATTACACAAATCACCCCTCAACTTTGACCTAATTACAGGCACTTCCCCTAACATTTCATTAATATCAGTTACCACCCTTAACTTTTACTCCGTTGTAACATTCCCCCCCCCCCCCCCCCCCCGGTAAAAGCCAACGCTAGAAAATTCAAATATTGGTCAAAATTGAATTTTTTGGAACTGAAAATCCTATTTTACCCTTACTATCCATACATTTACATTTTAACCATTACTTTTGTAATCATAATTACTAGAATACCCCTACTTAATTTGTTAATTTGATAAAACAAAAATAATGTATAAAATTATATATTTATAATTCGGAAAAAATACTTTTTATATACTTTTTATAAAAATATATAATTTTGGAAAATAATATAAAAGTATTTTTATATATTCGGAAAAAAAAATATTCGGAAATATTCCGAATATTTTTTTTTCCGAATATATAAATTCCAGAAATTTCCGAATATTTTTTCCCGAATATATAAAAATATATAAATTCCTGAAAAAAATATAAAATTATAAAAATATAAAAGTATTTTTTGAATTTATATATTTTTCCGAATTTTATATACTTTTTATAATTTTATATTTTTTTTCGAATTTATATATTTTTTCCAAAATTATATATTTTCCGAATTTTAAATACTTTTTTATAATTTTATATTTGTTTCTGAATTTATATATATTTTTATATATTCGGAAAAAAATATAAAAGTTTTTATATTTTTATATTTTTTCCCGAAATTATATATTTTTATAAAAAGTATATAAAACGTTTTTTTTCCGAATTATAAATATATATTTTTATACATTATTTTTGTTTTATAATTTGAGGGTAATTGTGTAAATTCACGTGGCTCTAGAAAACTCTTGAAATATTTCCACATATATGAGGGTATATCAGTCATTTCCCTACTATTAACAACTGAATCACTGTTCCGATTCAGTTCAGGGGATAACTGATATTAATGAAACGTTAGGGGTAGGGTTTGTTATTAGGTCAAAGTTGAGGAATGGTTTGTGTAATTTACCCTTCAATAAACTTACCACTTCGAACGATAAATTTTTGTTATAAACATATAAATCTCCTCCCTCTTCTTCTGAGTATTTATTGGAAAAAAGTATAAATCAAAATCTCTTGATTGTGTCACATTGCACATCCTATGCTCTTTTCCTGAACATACACACACATTTATATATATATATAGATACATGTACAATGGTTTTGATGTTCTGTTACAATTGATTGACAGATGATTGATTGTATATACTATTAGAATGTTCGCCAACAGAGGTGTACAGAATAAAACTCGTTAGCACTGGTGAAACTTGTTTGGACCTATAACCAACTTTTGAAGTTTTCTTGCACAAACCATGATCTGAGCTAGTGAAGCTAGAGGCTTCCAGCTTTAGCTCAAATATCGTACATTGGTAGCATTCAAGTTCGCGCTAATGGACACTGCCGGGCTCAAACAACTTTACTTGGTTCAATTGCAGCCCTAATCTGCTTACAAAATGGGACAAATTCCGTATATATTTTAGGTACTAATTACAAAACCCGGAATTGAAGTACAAAAATAACATTACTTGTAGATGAAATTGGATCTTTAGAGCCGTGATTGGTCTACATGTCTTCTCCAGAAGCTTATAGCTTCCTCAATCACTCTCATATTTCTTTTGCAAGGATGAAGAGAAAGACATGAATGTGATAAGCAAGTGTAAGTTTTGCTAGCTACTGTAAACTAGTTCCAAACCAAGCAAGTGTAGTTACAAAAAAAAAAAAACCAGTTCCAAACCACTTGGCCATATATATATCAAAAGGAAATAACAGGACTGACCAAAATAAATTTAGCATGAAAAACACATGAAGCAAATGAGGGGATTGAGAAGCACTTTGGAAGAAATACCATGGGAATTACCACTACTGTGTTCAGGCATCACACAAAATGCTTATTCAGTGATTCCCAGAATTGACTCACGTTTCCTCTGAAAATTGCTTGAAAATTGTTTGTGATTGTTCAAGGTCGGGCCACAATCACCTCAGCTCGCATTGTAATTGCAGTTACTATATTTCAGCTTCGGAATCCCCGAATATTTCTTTGTCACCAACCAAATCATCCACATGCTCCAGCTTCGTATTTTCAGGTGAGTCTCCATCCCCATCAAAAGAATCCGGTTCTTCCAAACTAGGTACATCTAACATTGATTTCTCATTTTTGATATAGTTGAGCAATCTGTCATGGATTTGGGTAGGGACAAGGCCCTTCGCTTGGAGTAGCTTTATAAATTCCTCCGCTTCCTCAACATCGCCCGACTGTTTTAAGTATGCCAGACAGGAGGCTAAAACGTCCTTTTCTAGCTTCCATCCTGGCGCACTCATCAAGATTGCTACCTTCATAGCTTCCACACCCTTTGACATATGTTTTTCACCAACATAACCTACAGCCAAGTAATACCATGTACTCCTCGTAGGCTCTCCCCCTTTTGCTTTTGTTCTGCTTATGAGATCTTCAGCCTTCTCCATAAGACCCTTTCTGCAATATGCACTAAGCAAAAAGTTTGTAACATTGAAATCACAAGTTAATTCCCTGGATTCCCACTCTTCAAAGATCTTCTCAGCACTTTCCAAATCACCTAACTTCAGTAGTGCGCTTATCATGCTCATATAGCCCTTGTTGTATATCTTTACTGTTTTCCCGTATAGTTCCCAAAGCCGGAGCACTTCATCTTTTTCCCCTGTTGCCGCATATTGTGTGAGAAGGAAATTAAATGCAATATGCTTTCTTCTTGAACTTACAACTAGACACTCGGATTTCTTTAACATTGCCCGTGCCTTGTCTATAAGCCCAGCTTTCGTATACGCGCTTGCTGCAACAGCATAAGTATTCCAGTCCAACACAATCATAGGATCAGATTCCATTCGCTCAAGAATCCTGTCCATTCCCTCTGTTTCAGAGGCTGCTGCATATGCACTCAGCCGGATGCAAAAACTAAATTTGTCTAATTTAATGTCCTTTTCTTCCATTTCGTGCATCAGACCGTCCAACAACTCGTGTTTTCCCGTCTGATAATAGAGATTCAGCATAGAATTATAACACAAAGGCGACGTAGCGAACCCCAATTTCCTCATCTCCTGCATGAGATCCTCTGCTTTCTCCACATTTTTTTGTTGTACATAGCTGTTTAGAAGAGAACTATAAGCCTCCATTGATTTTAATTGTTTTGGAAGGCTATCGAAATAATTCTCTGCTTGTTCAATCCCATGAACTTTTGAGATCAAGTCCAGCCGTACAGCACTGTCGCGGCGTGTGATACCAAAAAACCTTTTGTCACTCATCCACTGAGATATCTGAAAATTAACAAAAATTGATTTCACGTGTTTAAAATCCGAAATAATAGAGAATATGCAATCTGACAAAAGGACAATACTTCTAACACAAGATTTTTTTCCCCTTTTTGTTTTCAGAAAGAAAAAGAAAATAGCTTAGCTCAGTAGCTACTAGCTACCAGAAACAAGGAACTACACAGTGGAGAATTAAGAAACATTATAGTACATTAGACAGATTATAACTCAGCAATAGGAGCAGTATTTCTATATGAAAAAGCATCTTTCAAAACCCCAAGATATTCACAATCTGGATACAAGAGAACAACCCCCAACAACCTCCCCCCCCCCCCCCAAAAAAAAAAAAAAACAC
Organism: Cornus suecica; assembly: GCA_963922005.1. Taxonomy (NCBI): domain Eukaryota; kingdom Viridiplantae; phylum Streptophyta; class Magnoliopsida; order Cornales; family Cornaceae; genus Cornus; species Cornus suecica. The sequence continues at coordinate 76,541,669 of OY998244.1, read as the reverse complement.
ACACACACACACATATCATGAATCCCCGCTTTGGCTTGAACTAGATAAAGTTGCATTAGGGCAAATAGACTTTCCATGTAATGCTAAAAGCTAGAATGCAGAATCACCTAAAATTGACCATTTTTTCAAATGAATAAATAGAAGAAATATATATATATATAAACCTCACTGGTACTTTTCCTCAACATATTAATTGCTATAACAAATCCTTTATATTCGAATCCTTCAGTTACCAAACTTTTCAAAAAATTTAGAGTCAGACTTCACCTTCCTACTAAAATTTTGGTCACACTGTGACTATGGGTTTAACATAACATTTTGAAAACCAAAAGTGTCCTGTAAACCATGCCTCTCAAAGAATATGTTGATTTGCTCCAGTGTTAGTTTTCATTCAGATGCAATCTCCATATCCCCTTATGATAAATTGCCATTTGCCAAAAAGAACCCAGAAAAAAAAAGAAAAAAGAAAAAAAAAATCAGTTTATATTTCCAGTCATACCAGAACTAAGAAATTACTGAATAAAAAAAGTGCTAATTTTCTAAAGCATACAAATATAGGCTTTTTCTATAATGTCTCTCACTATTACAACTTCATAAATTTGTGTTTTCTATATATAAAAGGGTAACCTAAAATGAAATCAGCAAAGCTGAATTACTATTGAAAAAGAGGTAGAAATGGAATAAAATTAACAATGAACATACAGTAAATATGTCTTTGTACTTTCATAGTAGTATAGGTAACCGCATTAAAGACGGGGGCGGAGGGAGGGGGGGCAACCCTAAAATGCTTAAAAGACCCAAATTTAGTGGCCCATAAAAATTAATAAATAAAATAAAAGATGTATTTGTGTAGGCCTAATTATAAAAAGAAACAATCTAAGATTATATTAAAAATAAAATATGGTAAGATTTTATTTTTAATTTATTTTCATTATAACCTTACTAATTAATTGAATTCCAATTTTAATATTTCTCTAAATTTTCTTTACCAAAAAGACTCATACTTTATTTTTATTCATTTAATTTAGATATATTCATCCATATTATTTCAAGATGTTTAGCAATATTCAAGTAAAAACTACTCCCTCTGTCCCAAATTATATGTCCATTTTGGGGAATCTAACTTTTTGAAATAATGACTTTTATTGGTGTGATAGTGAATGAAAAATCAATTTTACCCTTGGTCCCACCGAGTGATATGATGTTTGTAGTTTAGATATTTTATAATTTGACCAAATAAAGTGGCATTGACTTTTCTTATTTTGGAATGGGTTGAATAATGAATATGAACACTTAAATTGGGACAAAGGGAGTATCAATTATTGAATTGCAATCTGTCGAAGTTATTAAAATTACCTATTTAATAGATTTTGATACATTTTAGAATGGTAGAGGAACTAAACAAGCTAGTAATTGAACTATCGAAAATGGCATTTTTTAAGGATGAATTTATTAAAACACAACTTCGTTATAAGATGGAAGACGAGTTCCTCTTACAGGCTACTTGAGTATCATTATTGAAAATAAAATCGTTCAAACTTTTAGTTTAGATTCTCTAGTAAATTATTTTTATTCTTTGAAATAGGGTTTCCAGTTTGTTTTTCTTGCCTTCGTTGATCTTCAAGTTCAATTTCATTAGTAGATTTTGGGGGGTTTTTTCCCAGGTAATGATTGAATAGGAGAAAATGGTTACAAATTGGTTAAAGTTTAGCTATTTATATATTTATAACATATATAATCCATTGTCGAATATTTTTAAGTAAAAATATATTTATATCGTGTAATTTTTTTTTTTTAGTTCGGCCCCCCCTATCTTCGAGTCCAGGCTCCTAGGGCTGCAAATGAATCGAGTTGTTTGTGAGCAGGCTCATGCTCGTTCGTTTAGTAAACGAACAGAGTCTGAGCACAATTTTTAGGCTAGTTTAGTAAACGAGTCAAACTTGAACATTACTAAGATCGGCTCGTCAAGCTCGTGAACAGACTCGTCTAAGTTAAATAGTAAAATTATTTCATATTTGACAAATAAAATATTCAAATTGAACAAATTATGAAGATTATTGTGAAAAGATTATAGGAATTATGCGGCAATATTTTAAAAATCATTTATAAAAAATTATACTAGTGGAAATATGTTAAAAACAGACATGCAACAACTTAATCAAACAACTATTGACAAGAGTAATATATGTTACAACTGAAACAAGTCGTTCGTGAGCAAGTTCGGGCTCGACTCGTTAAATCTGGCATTCGGCTCGGTCTCGTTCGTTAAGTAAATGTAAGTAAATGAGCCGAACACATTTTTTAGGCTCGTTTAGTAAATGAACCGAGCTTGAATTTCCAAAGCATTAAAGATAAATAAGATATATATATATATAATTTACTCAAATTGTTTGTACTTGTCATAGTAGTACAGAAAAATCCTGATATGTAAATAAAAATACAAATAATGAAGCAAAAGATCTGTTTGGTTGCTAAAAACAGGAAAAAGAAAAGTTCTGGCTAAAACCTGGTATGTATTGTACTACCCATTCCCCATAAGGAAAAACTCAGTAATATGATTTATAAAAGGGTTAATTCCACCTGGTCTCGGGGGGTTCTAGGTGGAATTAACCCTTTAAAAAAGAAAAAAAAAATCGGAGTTCCTCGACTTTTCCCTCATTTTCTGACTAACCAAACAGGTGCACAAACATTAATATATATAGTAAAATAAAGAAAAATGGGAAGAGAAAAAGGAAGTGAAAGGAGACCTCAAGAGCGTGCTTGAATCGTTTGTGACGTCTCATCTCCTTGATCATGGCTTGAAGCGTATTTTTGGAGACTGGCCTTCCTTCTTCAACCCATTGATCCAGCACCGGAACGATCGAAACCCTATAATCTCCATGTGGTGTAATCCGACGGTACAGAGACTCCGACGATTGTGTAGGCGAAGATGTTATTGCTGAGGACGACAAAAGTCCTCGGAAATGAAAGAAACGACCACATGTATTCGGATTGAATACACCCCTCCACCGAACCACCATCATCCCAAAATGAACAACAATATATATATATATATATATGTGTGTGTGTGTATATATATGTATCACTTCAATATAGAGAGGAAAAAACACAGTGAATAGTCTGCGTGTGTTTAGAGTCACTAGACTAGCATAGGTTTTTAAAGTAGTTTGTTTAATGGGCTATTTCAAGTCCAATAATAATAACAAGAGTCCCTTAGGCCCACTTTGAATGTAAAATGAAAATAAATGGAGTTAAAGCTAAACAAATGAAAGGGGTGAAAAAGTAAGAATATGATTTTATTTTATTTTTATAGTTATTTATGTTTGGTAGTATAAAGTTTTATTGCAACTCTGAAAACAGTTTTAATAAATTCAAAAATATAAAAAAAAGGTCATTTCTCAAGAAATATTCTGAGTCGATATAGTACCTTCATAACTGTGCAACTTTGCGTGTAGGTATGCAAAAATTATATTTGTAATATTAAAGAGAAGTCAAGCAGACAAAAGGATAGCATCTAGACCTCTTCGATTGATATATAGTATATAGCAAAAAATGTTCTCAGTGTGGCTAAGACCTCAGCCATATGAATTCAATAAACATGTGCTTCAAATTTCATGCAATAATCACTAGTCAAAACCCCCTAGATGGGAAAATATGATATTGCCGGCAAACAATGACGTGGATGTTTATACACCTTTAAATTGAGGTCCAAGAAATGCGGGAGAGAGATTAAGCCGGAGAGGATCCAAGTTCACGCAATAAATAGTCTCATGCTATCTAAAATTCCAAAGAGTCGGGATACTAGTTGGCCTTAACAGGTGTAGTGGTGAGTCCAAATCCAAATGGAAAAAGAGGGTCATAATGTGGATCCCCTACATTCATAGGGAGCTGATCAACAGTCTTGAACCAAGTCCGCGCAAGCTTGCCTGTGAAACCATAGTCGCCGAATAAGACATCTGCTACGCCTTGGCCTTCAGTTCCGGGAAGCCAAGCAGCTACAAGGGCGTCAATTGTAGCGAGATATGGTTGAACGACAACAGGACGGCCTGAGATCACGACGACAACGCATTTCACAGCTCCACAGACATTCATGATGGTGCTCGGTCCAGGTTCAGGGATTGTCAAGTTCAAGCTGTCACCATTCGTCTCCGAATATGGGGGCTCTCCCACCACAACAATGGCATAGGAGAATTTGTTGGACTTCACAAAGGCAGCATCAGGATTCTCCTTGTAGACAACTTGTGTTTTCTGATCCACAGTGTGTTTTATAGCACTAAGGATTGTTGTGCCTGCACATGAGATGAGAGCATCATCTATTATCTCCAAATGAAATACCAAACCTTTGTTGTGGGAATTTGGAGTACCAAACAAAGTTTTTAGAACAGCGCAAGTAGGAACTCAAGGAGAAGAGGTAATGGTAAATTTACCACTTGTGATGTTGCCACTAAGTCCCTGCCATTCGATAGTCCACCCACCACACTGATTGCCGATATTGTCTGCGTGGCTTCCTGCAACAAGGATTTTCCCCGCCTTCTTCAGAAGAGGTAGCAATGGCTTGTCAGCTGATTCGCCATTTTTTAGCAGTACAAGAGATCTTCTAACTGCCTCCCTTGCCAGTTCTCTATGCTCCTGTTCAGGTTATTTGGAAGAAAACAATTACTACTTACATCTTGAACCAAGTATATCCAGAGAATGTAAAACTTAACTGACTAATAGACGGACCTGACTTCCAAGGTATTTGGCAAAGCTAAGGTCAGCTAATGGGTTCTCAAATAAACCCATCACAAACTTCACCCGCAAAATCCTCTTAACTGCATCATCGATTCGGCTGATGGGGATGGTCTTACTCTTAACCAGCAAGGTAAGACCATCTATGAATTCGGTATAGTTATAAGGAATCATGACCTGCAATATGCCCGCATCAACACAATTGGTACTTTTTCACAAAGTGACTAGAATCAGTTCGTTTAAACTTCAAAATATGATTTATTTTTTTTTTTTTTAGCACGTAAGCTAATATAAAGTGTTTACCATGTCAATGCCGGCACTAACGGAGACTTCAATGGAATGTGAGTAGTTACCATGAGGTGGAGTAGTCATCCTATCAAGCCCCTCCCAATCCGAGATGACAAAACCCTGAAACATTTCGCCGGTTCATACCTCAATATCACTTTATTTTTCAATATAAAAGAGACAGAAAAACACAAGAACTCATGTTTCACACTTGATTCTAAACCATTTATGACAAGTGTGATAAGTTTAAACCTTAAATATCAACACTAATCATTTGGTAATAAATTGGGGCAATTGGTTAAGCCTGCACACTGAAGGATTTTATGATTATTGCAATCTCACATATAGATATTTCTTTTTTTGGTCACCTAGACTATTATGGAAAAAAACAATAGAATAAAAAGAATTCGGTTTGCCCTGGTGAGTACTATTGTCAGTAGACATGCAATAACAATGATACATATGAAACAAGGATCCCATTGTTAGAGTTTGAGAATCTTAGTTGTTTTCAAATATTGCCACAGAATGGCAATGAGCTTGGCAATGTACAGGAACAGTTCAAAGAGAAAAAGGGAATCATTGAGAAACAATCCCATTGGTCAACTCTAAGCATTCGTCTAGGGATAGGGAGAAAGAGATTGAAGGCGACTTGCTTGAAAGAAATTCAGTCATGTGGAATATCAGGGCACAGAAACTGGCTTTAAGTTGACAAATAAGAATCACTTAAAACTTAGATGGTCACACATACTATCATTCTTTCTTCTGCCTTCAAAAACAATTACATTTCAGTGGTAGTGACTACGGTTTTGATTAAAAGAATTACTCAACAATCAGTTGGGTTCAAACAAAATAGAAGGGAAAAAAGACCTAACTAATTTCTAGAAAGGTAGTGATACCAAAATCATTGCAAAAGTTCTGGGACTAAAAAAATTTACTGTAAGATATTTTACCCTGAAACGTAAGTTTTTCTTCAGGAAACCGGTGATAAGATCCTGGTTCGCGTGCATTTTCATCCCATTCCAGCTTGAGTAGGAGACCATAACAGTTGCGACACCCTTGATAATTGCGTTATAGTAGGCAGGCATGTGGATACTAAACAAACCATCCTTTGTTATTACAGTGTTGTTCTCATTGATGCCTTTGGTTGTTCCGCCGTCGCCTACATAATGCTTAGCACATGCAGCAACCTTTGTCCTACAGAATTTGGGGGCAAAAAGAAGAAGGATTATAACAAGTCGATTTAAGGGTATCACACAACAACAAAAATTTCTATTTTCTTTGAAACAATTCTAAAATAACAGTGATTTCCCAACAAAGCATTCAATTCTCTGGTGATGTTTATTGAGTTATTGAAATAGATAATCAGACCTTCAGTCATCTTACTGCAATCTTATAGGTGATATAATGGGTCAATGAATATATTAGGATTACCAGTAAAGTATTCTGATTTTGGAGATGAATGTAATGAGTAACCACCAAGGCCAAATGTGAAACTTGAACATGCAATTAGGCCTGCCTAATTCTTAGAGGTTTTGTTTCTCTCTTTTCTTATTCAAAGTTTCCCCTATTCATGGAGTCATCTGCAGTTGGCGGAACCATGATCCACACAAAGCACTAAGGCGACAGGGTCTAATGATATATAAAAATTTGCATGCAAAGCGGATATATCCTGTAGTTTACACAATATACACAAAGAAGTGATAATTGCTATAATTATCCAAGAATGAGTTCCTCATTATGTTCATAACTACGAATACTTCGTAGTTAATGAATTGCAAAATCTCTTACTTGCCAGCAACAAAGGGAACACCCTTTGGGAAATTGGCAGGTACATCTCCTTGTAGTCCAGGTATGATCTCAGTCATGGCTTGAACAATCTTGTGATCTTCACTGTAACTTTCATAACACCGACCCCATCTTGGATCCCTGCAAACCTGTTTTTCACATAGAATTGACTCAAGGAAAAAAATATAAGAAGTAAAGCAAGTTGAGATTTTCTCAATCAAACACCATAATTAAGTACCGCAATACATGGGGAAAAAGCATAATTAATTCCTGTAGCTCTAACTTCAAGAGCAGTAGCAGCTCCAATTTTCTTGAGAAGTTCAGGGTCCCTGATTGAAGAAAAAGTATACCATCAGCACTGGATAAAGAGGTAATCTAGCTTGATAGGAATGACTAGAGCAAATTTTCTTATCTATCTTCATTTCTTCTTTGGATTTATGACGGAAATAATCGGGAAGGCTGGAAGCCTATAGTGGACAGAGAAAGGTTTAGAGTCACCACTCATTGTCCTCAAACTTTTCAGCATCTTAATTAAGACCCTAAAGAAAAATTCATGGTTTTTTCACTTACAAATTCAACTGAAACAGAATCGTAGTGGCTCTAGTAGGCTGTGTTTCGAGAGTAAAAATCAGCTGAAATTATTTCTGACTGGCTCTAGTAGGCAGTGATGCGACACTAATGGTATTGACTATTTATTCCGGATGTGCCATTATTACTGTCATTTTTACCAATTTTAACACAGATTTTTGGAAATGCTCCATTCTGCAGATAAATTTTTCGGGAGATCGAAAACACAGAGCTAAAGTCATGACAATTATGGTTTACTAGTATATTCAATAATGTCTCAGACACAATTAACTACATGATCTCTAAGAGGATTGTTGCTAGTGTCCATTCACTTGCCTGGTCACCCCCAGCCCAACATTGTGAGGAAAAATTGTAGCCTTGTAAACATTGTTGTTTCCATGAACAGCGTCTATCCCATAAATAATCGGGATCCCAAGACGAGTCGATAGTGAGCCTTTCTGAAAATCATTCACCATGTTGATCCAAGTCTCAGCCGATGCCTCTTTAGCTGGAACACTCCCACCGCCACTCAATACACTCCCTGTGCAAATACAAAAAGACTTATAATGTGTATACCCCATATGGATCAACTGCTATATAAAACAACATAATTCATTATATAGAAAAGAAAATTGTTATTGATGTTTACCAATAAAGTACTTCTTCATAACCTCGGCTGATGCAACAGACCGGTCAATCTGAACCATTTGCCCAATCTTTTCCTCTAATGTCATCCGGCCGAGCAGGTCCTTGATTCGAACATTCAATGGTTGTTTAGGATTTTTGTACTTCATGTTCTCCACTTCTGCCATGGCTGCCCAACAGCACATTACTAAAACCCCTATCAAAATTCTTCCCATGGTTCGTCCCCAAACTGCCTATAGATGCAAAGAAGAGTACAACGGCAGATTAGAGACCCAGTAGGCCTTGAATGGTGATATCTCACAGTGAAATTTCCTATATTATAATTAAGAATGAAAAAAAAAAATCACAGTAAGTGTCAGACAACTACCCATATTTTTTTTAAATAAAAAATCACGGGAGGCTTGGGAAACTTCAAGGAACAAAAGCAAACTGGATATAGCATTACAGAGAAAGATTATCCAATTATTGGGTCAAAAGGACAGTAACTTGACAACCAAAATTTGGGAGACACACAGAGCAACGTGTATATATATATATATACATACAAAATACTGTATAAAAAGAAGCAGCATTCAGAAAATGTATTATTCTTTCATATATCATAGTGCTTTATGTATGTTGGTGCATGAGTGTGTGTTTTTCTTATTTTTTATTCTATTATTCTGTATGTTCTCGTGAGTGTGTTTTTTGTTTTTTTCAATAGGTCTGTGTGTTTGTATTTGCATTCATCTTATCACATCAAGCATAAATGCAAACACATGATCTGTGAAATGGTGTAATAATAAGAGTAGAACATACAACCAAATGGATATTTTATAGACTTAAGGATTATAGTTAGGGGTGCACAAAAGAACCGGGAACCGCAATCGAACCGAGAACCGAATCGGAACCGGCGGTTCGGTTCGGTTCTTATGGCTTACGGTTCGGTTCTTATGGCTTACGGTTCGGTTCCGGTTCCCATAATTTGAGAACCGATTTTTTTGGTTCGATTCCGGTTCTTGGGTTTCAAGAACCGAACCGAACCGGTATATTATATAATTTATATAAAATATATATAATAAAATATGCATAGTTGATTGAAGGGACTGTTGGACCACACATTTGGGCCAAATCCACTACAGACTTCATTAGATACTATTGGGCCCAGCCATATCCAAATTGTAATGACTAATGAGGATTGAGGAACTTATAGTTTCATAGAATATAGATACACGACATGCAGCCCATTAGGATTTGAAGCCGGATTCTGCAGTACCAGGTCTATCGACCACCGACCCAAAGATTTTTTTGGTTTTGTAACTTTGAAATGCAACAGCGATGTAATATTGAAATAGCACTAAATATGCATTTGTTTTGGGTTTGTAGTAGTAAAAATTTGAAATACTCTATTCAGTTGGATTTATAACAGTCGTTTGTGTTTATAACTTATATTTCATTTTGATTTTTTTTTTCCTGAATGTGATATTAGGAACCGGAACCGAACCGAAATTTGGTTCGGTTCCGGTTCGGTTCCTTATTGGAACGGTTCGGTTCCGGTTCCAAATTTTAAGGAACCGATATTTTCGGTTCGGTTCATGTAGGAACCCGAACCGAACCGTGTGCACCCCTACTTATAGTATATAAACATTGTAAATCAACCAATTAGATAATATATATATATACAGGGGCGGAGCAGGAAAGTTGTCTGGGTCCAATGCAAATTTTTATAAGTTTATTAGTGAAATTTATATTTTTTTTAGGTTACTGCAAGAATTTTTTTTAAAAGAATAAGGGTGGAAATGTGATTTTTTATAAATTTATTAGTAAAATATATACTTTTTAAAGCTATCAGATGGAATTTTTTTACAAAGTGGCAGGGGCCATAAGTAATTTTATAAATATATTTGTAATTTATCTAAGTTTTTAGGGGGCATGGCCCCCCTTCCCAAAGCATAGCTCCGCCCCTGTATATATATATAACAGTTCACTCTAGCTAAGACCCATTCAAACAAAAAATAATAATAGCAACAAAAGGATATTAGATCAGAGAAGCTTCATCTAGTAATGTAGTTGTACCAGAACAAGTAATACAAGAGAAACCCAGCTATTATTATTTTTTGGAACAAGACATTTGAATCCATTTTCAGCTAAGAATAACAACAATGATCTCCATATACAAAGATTCATAACTACACAAGCTTGCAGATTAATTTACTGGGGAAAAAAATAGTGTTGGTACTTACAGAGAATGACCCAGAAACGCCTAGCCTCTGCAATTCTAGAGAGAGAGAGAGAGAGAGAGAGAGAGAGATTTTACTTTTTGGGGTGTGGCCAATGTGGAAAATGGTGAGTGGAAGGCAAGGACAAGGATGGGATGGAGGTGGTATTAATAGAAAAGTTTGTACACTTTGTTGAGCTTCTTTTTTTCTCTCTATTTATCTACTACCTTAGCAATTCCAATATCTTTATCTCCAACAACTTCCTTTATTTTGTAATTAATTAAATTGAAAACCATAATTCTTTTAAGAACACTGCAGTGTCCACCTCTTAGTTCACTTTTTAGTCCCAAGTATTGGATCTATATTTTGGAACCAATTCCATCCCAACAATTTCATGATTTATTTTGGTCCTATTAAATTCTAAATTAATGGAAAATTATTTATTAAAAGGTTTCATATTTCTAAAGAACAACTTGATCAAAACACTATCAATTTTCTTGTTACATTAAAATCATATATGACGCACGGGAAAATATAGAGTTCGCTTTAATGTTATTCAATATAATTTGGACACGTAATTTAATTATTTTAAAAATAAATAATTAACATAAAAATAATAATAATAATAGTCTCAACTTTATTTTAGAAATTTTATTTTACTAACTTGTCTTAATATTATTAGAGTACATTGTAGGGAGGACGAACTACCGAGTATTATTCTAACGCTTTTACAAATAAGGGGGAAGGAAAAAGGCAAAACAGGAAAAACTTATCCATTAAAACCCGGAAAAAGACACTTTGCTGACCAACATTTCTATTAAAAGGATTTATTTTTATTACATAATAATAATAAGAATTTTATATATTCCCACATTCTCATGTGCTAGTATTTTATTTCCTAGGAAATGTGGAGCATAAAATAAGAACCGAGCCTAGAGAGGTGGGCCAAATTGGTCCAATTCCTGCCTAGGATAAGATTTTCCTCGGGCTTCGTACTTTTGTGCGTCTCTCTACTTGTGTAACTAGGTTGATAGGATCGCGAAGGTTCGTTTGGTAACGGTTTGGTGCGGTGTTAGTTTTTTGTTTTGGTTTTGGTTGGGTTGGATTTGGTTTGGTGTGGTTTTATTTTGGTTCCAAATCATGTTTGGTGCAGATGATTTTGGTGTGAGAAAAAGTGATGCTGAAAAATCAAACCATGTTTGGTGCAGATGATATGGGTTAAAATATATTAATATATTTTTATTATATTAATATTAAAATATTTTTATTTTAATATTAATATTAATATTAATATAATAATATATTAATATTAAAATTTATAATATTATTATTTTAATATTAATATTAATATATATATTAATATTAAAATATAAATATGGTGCTACAGTGGTTTGCTACAGTACCTGCACCATCCAAAAATATCAAAAAGATGGTTCCAAAATCCTTCACAAATTTGGCACCATGATTTGCTACAGTAACGGTACCCTTTTTTGGCATCATTTTACCAAACATGGTTTGGTACCATATTTTGGCACCAAAACCATATTTTTGGCACCAAACCTGTTTACAAAACAGGCCCGAAGAGTTTTTAGGATTGGGATTCTATCTTTAAGTAATTAAGTAGAATTGTAAGATTTTATTATATTTTTATAAAAATATTTAAATTAATTTTTTAATTATTTAAAAATATTACAAAAATTATATGCATATGTGTTTAATTATATTATCTTATTAATCATAAGAATATTAATTAATATCAACAAATAATCAAGATAATATAAGTTAAAACTTTTAAAATGAATTTTGTGAAACATTACACAAATAATATATATGCTTAAATTTTCTATTGCATTATTATTTTTAAATAGATTTTGTGTATTTTTACATAATTAATATAAACGCTTAAATTTTCTAATTTTTTCAATTAAAGAATTATTGATAGACTTTAATTATTATTATTTTTTAATCATTTTAAACATAATAACTAATTGTATAAGAATAATTAAGTCCCATTTTTTTCTTTTTAGTAATTATATAAATTTGGCATATCATATAATAGTACTCTATATTTCTTTAGTTTATGTCTTTTAAAATACCAATTAGAGTTAAACTTCAATTAATGAATATTAATTATATTTTTTTTATTTTTTTAAACATATAAATACTTCTAACCCCTCACACTTTTAGAGTAGTAGTCACGTGCATAATAAAATAGATAAAATAAAAAATCATGATATTAATTATATACATAATTTGGTAAAAAATGAAAAAAAGTAACGTTCAAAATGCACGTGAGGGAAAAATCATAATTAAAAAGATAAAAAGATATATATATATATATTTTATATAAAATACTACAAAAGTGCATGAATAAAATAGTTTACAAATTTCTTATCCATGAGTGGATAAGAAATTTGGTAAACTATTTTACCAAATTAATTTCTATTTTTTTCATGTGTTTTATATTTTAAAACACGTGAAAAAAATAAAAAAAATTAAAATACTTTACACTTTTATAACTAAGTAAGTATAAATATATATTAGAGATAATAAATATAAAAATAAGTTTAGACCGATTATTAACTTTTATTAGATAACAAGTATAGATAAGTAATAACTATGGATAGATATATATATTTAATGAAAAAATTAAAAGAGTTTTTCAATAATTAATACAAAAATAAATGTTAAATAATAAGTAATTCAACATTTTTTTAAAAAATAATTAAATAATGTATAGAAATATTCTAAGGGTCTTGTACTTTATAATAGTATAAATATATGTAGAAATAGATTTGGTTGAATTTGGATTTTAAAAGTATTTTTTTGTTTCTATTTTTAAAAAATTGGCCCTTTATATGGATAGCCCAACCCAAAATTATTTTTTTTACCTAAAAAATCTTAAATTGCATGCAAATAGTAGGATCATTTGAGTGGGATAGAGATTGTTTTGGGTGATAGGATCGTAAGATTCTACCCCATATAATTACAATCCTATTTCGTAAAAAAAATTTATAGGATCAAAATTATTTTGAGTGGTAGGATCGTAGAATCGCGATCCTAATAGACATAGTGGGTAAAACATCATTCATCAACCAACATGAAACAATTGTACTCTTGAATCATACTAACAACTTGGGTACTTCACACTGACATGGCAATTCCTATTATTTTTGTGAAAAAAACAGTCAAGATTTGTATGTATAAAAAATATATATGTTTGGATCCTTATTATACATGGAATATTAATGAAACTTCAATTAACAAACACCACTCATTTCTAATACACTACTCGAGTTCCGTATATAATCTTAATTGTTTTTTTTAAGTCCAATTTAAAAAAATTAAAGATTCATTATTGATACAAACACATCACATGCACCACACATGTTATTTTTGTCTTCCATTCACACAGAAACATCGTCACATGGGAATGTTTGTATGTATTCTTTTGCGACCCAAACATTCACTTTTCTAGATGTTGTCTTGCAAGAGGCTTCTTTTTCAGTTTTTCTATTCACATTAAACTGCACCATGTGAGGGTTAGTTCAATACTTCTTCACTTTATATATATATAATTCATAATATATTGTCACCTACCTTATTAAATACTGCAACACAAAATGCGCCTAACAATTGTCGCCTAGCTACCTAAAATTAAATTATATTACAAATCAAGGCAATCTAGTATTAAACATTGGTTCGTGGTACACCATATCCTTTTTCTCAACCATATATATATATATATATATAAATGATTCGGAACATTCATAGTGATCAAGCTTATGCAACAGTTCTAGTGAGATCTTTTGTTTTTCTGGTAAATCAAGACCTACAAGATTCGATCGGACAATGAAGGCAGCCTTCGAAAGAAGTTCAAAGCTGGAGATGGCATTCGATCTCTAAACAACGGGTGACGCAAATAGTAGAATCCGAATGCCATTGCCACCATTTTCGACGATACCAAATACAATATAACCGCCACAACAAAACAAAGTCCAACGAAAATTCCCGTGCCACGTGGATCTCGCCACGTCACTAGTGCTTGCACGCGTTCTGCTTGTGTGGCGAAGTCACCTAGTATAGTCTGCACACGTGCTCCCAAAGATCGTAACTTGTCATACCGCATACGAACCATCTCATTTGGTCTAGTGCTTGGCATGACATCGAACTCTTCATCCAATTCTTCACGATCGATGGTATCAACCAATGAGATTTTGGGATCGAAATGTGGTAGTGGGACCCGCTTTCGAAACCTATAATTCCACACCCCAATCACAAACAAATAAAATGCCAATGTGGGGACGATCAAATCAGGGAACCACACAAGCATCACAAGCAATGCATGCACAAGTATTGTAGCCGTCGAATTCTTCCACCTACGTGTGTCATCCAACCATTTGACCACGTCAATCACTCCAGCAACAACGTTAATGATCCTGAACCAATTGACACGTACTTTGCGCATGCTAAAACCGTGTGATTCTGCGTCCAACATGTAAGTTACGATGTCGTGTGGAAGCGGCGGTTCTGATCGAGAGAAATGTGCCGCCAAAATCTTGGCCGTTGAAGTCCTCAGGATCTCCTGTTGGATCATGCCAAATGGCTTGATATGATGCATCAAAGGCAACAATGGCTGCGTATACAAGTGTAACAAATCAAACGTGGGAGTTGCACGTGCGAACCGTACTGCCACCTCAATCTCACCCATTTTCTTCAATCCAACGTTGGACAACAAAAGCAGCGGATACGTATGTTTGTATACTCTACTGGTCTCCAACGTAGATATACGTATACGAACTTTCCCAATCCGATGATCATATCTCCTGGGTTCATCTGAGCCGTCCATTTCGGATTCTTGAGAATTATTGTCAAATTGGAAGACTCCTATGGTCAATACAGTACACGGGTCATAGACCTTCCACGTGTACTGCTCGTTCCACCTCGGATCCAGACTGTCCGAGATGCTTCGTGTGCAAACCCATTTGTTACCGTACTTCACAACTGCATAGGCGTCCGTGGACCCCTTGCCGTTGATTGTCTTCATGGGCACCAAGTTTTTGCATCCAACGACCCCAAGCTCGACTGTCCCAACAGGAGGTTTCCAAAGCTGCCTGGCGGTGGGGCGATAATCGCTGCACACGTGGGCTGCCTCGTCCATCACGTGATATCCACCGTCGAAACACACACATAAGTGGACCCTTCCTCTGTATGGATTCACAAAATTGAACCACCTTGATGCAACCTTTCGGTCATCAACACGGCGCTCTATGGAGGTGAGTTGTATGGTAGCTACTCCCAGAATGACCGGTCCTTTCGGTTGCCGACTCTCCACGTAAAGGACGAGCTCTTGGTCGCTAAACGGCTCGGCGGCGACAAATATCAAATCTTCGTTCCATGACGGAGATCCGTTACGACTAACGGAGGGTTTGGATTTGAAGACTTGAAATCCCAACTTGGCTTTGACGTGGAATGACGTTTCTTTTGACGACGTTAACAGCATGATGTCCTGAGCTTCGATCACCGTTAATCTGAGATACCAAAGTTTGGGTGATTGGTAGACTTTCGACTGAGAAGTGGGGTTACCGGCTGTGTCGGTCTTCCATGCTTCAGGGAAAGCTTCATCAGCCTGAGTGCCGAGCCACGTGGCAAGCATCAAGTGGCCTCTGTGGGCTCCATCTCCTTCAAGTCTATACCATTGTGGGGCTAATGGGCTGTCCGGTGGATCTCGTAGGGGGATCTCACTCACGTCGAAACATAACCCACCTAAGAAATTGTGTGGGTCCCACAGTGAGACTTCTAAGATGGATGATGTGGAATCTGGTGTGTCATGGCCAAAGGCGAAGGTCTGGTCCCACTCAAAGAACTGGGTTCTTCTCGCGGGTTTGGATACTACTTGACAACCCGAAGCAGCTATCTTGATTATTGGGTTGCCGTTGGTGGGTAGTGACCGGGCTTTCATGACCCGAACAAACAGGTAGTGCATTTTTTCAACCAGATCGAATGACGTCCGTTCGATTGGATTACTCTCAGATAGGTCCGACATGAAGCTGCTGACCGACGCGTGGCGGGAAATAGGCTGTGGACCGTTGAAAGCAGGCACTTTGAATGGCTGTGATGCATCCGGTTGCACCGGTGGAGCAGGTGACGGAATCACTGGATCGACACTTCCAGCTTGAGGCTGTGGGTCAGAATCCGGTGGCTTCTCAGGACTTTCTTGCGGCGGTGAAGATTCGGTAGCTGGAGGAACTGGTGTCTCTTCAATGGGTTTCCCGCCATCTGGAGGTGGATCCGCCGCCGGCGCCTGGTTGGTCTCCGGCGGAGGTACTTCCTGTGTGTCAGATTTCCCGCCATCTTCATTCGGCTGCTGGGTCTCGGATCCTGGTTTGGGTTGCGGCGGTGCTGGAGCTTCATCAGCTGGTTTGACTTCGACTTTCTCTGCGGGCGGCTCCGGCGGTGGCTCCGGCGGCGATATGGGCTCGTCGACAAAATAAATCTTGAGCCCAATCTCACCCCGAACCCAACTGAAAAGATTTTTTTTCTCCAACGGATAGTAAATCAATGCCTCTTCACCTTTCTTCACAAACTGTTGCGGGTTCAATCGGAGCCGACCCAGAAACATGTCCCGAGTCGTGATGGACCCAATATTTCGGTCCTGGTGGTGGTAAACATCAACCTCCAGTAGGTCACCGATCACCGCGGAGGGACGCTTATCAACGTTGAATTCGAGGGATTCGTTCCATGTCGGGTTCAAGTCGCGGGTCACGGGTCGGGTCTTCTTCTTCTGGCCGTAGAAATTGAGAACCACGTAGGGACTGCATGACCCGTGTCCGTCCTTGGGAAGAAGATCGCGGGCGTCTACCACCTGAACTATTAATTTTCGAACTGTGCCCATGATTGAAGCTTAATTGGGTGGTTATTTTTATCACATTGTTTGGTGTATGTATGTGTAAATAGAAAGAATGGTGTATGTGTGTGTAAGTAAATAGAAAGAAGAGAGTGTATTAATATAAGATGAGTGAGAGAGTAGTGGAGTTCTTAGTTGGAGAGCAGAGAAAGATAAAGAAGAAGATAACAAAGGTGATTAACTTGGTGTGGAAGCAGCCTTTACTTTTCTTTAATGCAGATTCTTTTTTACCTTTTTTGAATTTTCTTTCTTCAACTATAGGTAAATAAATATTCACTTTTTATTTTCTGTATTTGAATTTCTTTTGCTTTTTCTCTTCCTTAGTTTTGTTGAAGAAAGAGACATATTTGTTTATGTGTTTTTTCTTTTCTTTTTCTCATTCTTTCTTTTGTTGAACATCCTATTTGTTTGCTTAAAAGTATTTTTTTAAGATAATTGCTTGTTGGTTGGGGTATATATTAAAGTCGCATTACCAAACTGCATATTAACTTATTAGGTGTTAAAACTCTCAGAATACTCAGACGGCCTTATCTGTAATATATATATATATATATATATATATATACTCTGTAAAGCTAGTCTAGCTAATATTATATGAATAGCGATCGATCTAGATGAAAGTCGGTTAATTTGTTGCTATCCTTTGCTTTTTCTTAAGATAATAATTTCTTTTTCACTTTTGCAATCTAGCCACACCTTGAGATGTGTGTTTTGGAAAAAGAGATCGGTGAGTAATTGATGATCAGATAGGGGCATTTGATGAATGGTACGTATGCCACTAAAGAAAAGAATGGTGCTACTTTTGACAAAGATGACAATATTTTGTGTCACCGACCGCGTATTTGAATTATATAGTCACCCCCACAATCTCTTTATCTTTTTACACAGATTGCAGATGGGGAGTTATATATCATCCTTATTATATATTGACAAATAAAGCAATCAATTATTTCACCACTGCTTTTTGAAACCATCATCTCTTTGGATTGGTGTTTGATTTGCAATGTTGCATTGTGGTATTGAATGAGTGACACAGTTTGGAAAATGACATTAGTACATTAAAATGTATTAGGTTATTATTCCATTTTCGCTGACTACAATTTTATTTGGGTCATTAAAGATTTATCTACTTGTTAATGACAATACGTGGAATGTTCCAAATGCTTCTATTGACTTGGATCTGATTTTTTTTGTAATTAATTTTACTCATTTTCTTTTAAACAAAAGATTGCCATTGACAAGAAGCATGCAACAATTTCCTTTTTGGAAAGCATGCAACAATTAATTTCCTTGTAAGGAAAAGGTATAAATTTGAATAGGAATCTTGTGATTGCCTATGCAAATAGGAGACTTTGTACATATGATGAAAGATTACCATTGACAAGAAGCAATTCGATCAATACCTTGTTCTCAAAGCCAATAACGTACAAGTGATTCCCATCAAGAAAGAAACCTGTAGTTTATAGGCAACCCCTATCATATTCTGAACATGTATATATTGTCTTAATTTGTATATATACTTACACATATATATATGTATCTATAGGACCAAAGAGAGAGATGTCTTCTCTCAAATCAAAGCTGCATAACTTCTTCAAAACCCCAAACCAGAACGACACAACAGCTGCAATGGAAACCAAGGTTGGATCTTATGATGATTTTGAACCCTTCTGCAACTGGAGCAGAGAGGAAGGAGCCCAAACTCTTGTGCTCCATCTCCCTGGTACTCTAATCCTGTAATGTAGTTCTTGCACACACACACACACATATATATATATATATATATATATATGTATGTATTGCCTGACTTAAGAAGCTTTGAAAACACGAGTACTAATTGTTGTAATAAAAACACTGATTTTTCAGGTTTAAATGTATATATACATATACAATTTTTCCCTGATGTCTAACCTTAATTTTATCTACATCCTTCTCTTTTTATAAGTAATTTTGACTCTTTTTATTCGTCTGCATGGCTCTTAACTACCTCACAAGACATGTATAAAGTATATTAGTGAAATTATATTATATAAATAATAGGCAAAGGAAAATGATCATATTTCTTTTAAGCACCTATTTCCTAAATAACTTTCAATATTCTGAAGATTTTTAATCGAAAAAACTAACATTAGTGAAATTAAAAAGCATGCATGCTAATAATTGCTTTCTAGCTAAGTAGCAGTCCAAAATCCTCATCATATGCCATGTTAGTTCACCAAATCACAATACATGAGCAATTTATGCAGATAAGTAAGTTTATATATATATTGATTTGTGATATATAGAATTCAAAAAGGAGCAGCTGAAGGTCCATATAAACAGTGTGGGAACCGTAAGGATCAACGGAGAACGCCCTCTGGATGCAACAAAATCAAAATTGAGCCGTTTCTGCAAAGAAATCAAGATTCCAAAGAATTGCAATGCAAATGAAATCAATGCCAAGTTTGCTGGTGGCCTTCTTTATATTGTAATGCCCAACAAAATTAGTACTAGTACTTCTAAATCACTTCAAAAGTCTCAAGATAATAGAGATCAGACTAGTCAGGCACAGGCTCAAGTGAGTAAGAAACCTACCCTCAATGCAACAGCCAATGCTGCTGATAAATTAGGAGGAAGCCAAGCAATGGATAACAAGCCCGGGATCGAATTTTCGGTTACAAGGTCCAAAAGGGGTAGAAAGGTGGCCATCAATGTTGCAGTGGTGGTGGTGCCTGTGCTGTTGGCTCTTGGTGCTTATATGATATATAGATATACAACTTCTTCACATTTTGGCACTAAACCTTCTCATCATTTGGAGATGTATTGAATATTGTTGAAATTAATATTAATGTTTGGACTTGTAATATCTCAAAAACATATTTAAGGATACCATGTACCAAATTCAGTTGATAATGAACTCATTGTACAGATCTTGTACAGATATATTTAAGTTGTCTATATATCCATCTACATTTTCAGTATCTTTGTCCACAAAATCTCAAGGAATGGTATGTTATGAATAATTTGGGTAATTACATGCAACAAAGTGACATTATATAAAATTACTAGCAAAAGTACTTATATTATTGAAGTATCGATCTTATTTTTATATTTTGCGAGAATTAAATTTAAGACCATCATATTTACAGTATATCAGAAAAAAAAAAATCTTTTATTCACTGAACCATTGGGAGTTTTGTTGGATTGCAAGTATTTTTGTACTCTAAACAATGAAGGTATCTTGTGAGAACAATGAAAAAAAATTAAATTAGTTTTATACTTTTGAAATTGGGAGTTTTGTGAAATTAATCTAAATTATAGTAGTACTTAAAAGGGCTAATTTCATTTATACCCAATGAGGTTTGTCCTAATATCAATCAACCCCCTCAGGTTTACCAAACTTCAATTACACCCCCTATTTTTTAAAAAGCAAATCATTTGCACCCTCTTATCCATTTATGGTAAATAACTTAGTATGAAATGTCCAATTCTACCCTTACCCAAACAAACTTATTTTCAAGTAATGTAATATCCTTAATAGGGATAGCTGATCCTCATACCCAAACACCAAAAGAAAATATATATACCCACACTTTTTTTATTTCTAAAAATTTATAACATATAAAATTCAAAAATATATATTAAATTCTAATTTTTTTATAAAATTTGAAAAAAATATATAAATATAAAAAATAATATAAAAACTTCGAAAATAATATATAAAATTCAAAAAAATATATAAAATTCGAAAAAATATATAAAATTCAAAAAAAATATAAAATTCGAAAAAAATATATAAAATTAGAAAAAATATTTAAAATTTTATATATTTTTTCAAATTTTAAATATTGTTTTTGAATTTATATATTATTTTGGATTTTTTTTATATTGTTTTATAATTTATATATATTTTCTAATTTTATATATATTTTTCGAATTTTGTATATATTTTTGAATTTATATATTATTTTCGATATTTTTATATTTTTTTGAATTTATATATTATTTTCAAATTTTATATTTTTTTTGAAATTTATATATATTTTTGAATTTTATATATTATAAATTTTTAGAAATAAAAGAAGTGTGGGTATATATATTGTCTTTTGGTGTTTGGGTAAAGGATTAAGATATTTGGGTATGGGGATTAGCTATCTCCATTAAAGATATTACATCACTTTAAAATAAGTTTGTTTGGGTAAGGGTAGATTGAACATTTCATATTAAGTCATTTATCATAAATGGATGAGGGATGCAGATGATTTGACTATTCAAAAATAGGGGGGATATAATTGAAATTTGATAAACCTGAGGGGTATAATTGATGTTAGAATAAATTTCAAAAAATGTAAATAAAATTAACCCTACTTAAAAATAGGATAAATACCACCTAAACTCTCATGAGACACCTCCGTCTGTTTACCAATGGAATCACTTGACGTAATCAGAAAAATATGTCGTTTGGACCTTTTTGTTCTTCAAATGCTTGTGTATACTTAAATAAGGATAATGTGGTCTTTTCATCCTACACAGTTAGAAAATTTTGACTGCCGTCACTTAGAAGGGGTATGTAAAATATTTAAAAAGGGAAAGAGTATATGTGAAATATAAACAAAGTTAAGGGGTCTAGGTGTTATTTATCCTTCAAAATATAATACCAAACCAAGCCCTTTCTATTAAAAATATTGTAACCATCTCCTATAGGTAGGTGTGTCGTGTGTGTCAAATTGTCAATACACAATAGAGACACGGAGAGAGCGAGAGATGCCACCCAAGTCGCAGTCGAAGACGGCGTCGCCGTCCTCCGCCACCGGCACAAGCCGGAGGGCCATCAGAAGTAAATCCAGATATTTAGCCTTCAATTCCTTCCCCCAAACCTCCACCACACGCACTACTGATACTATCCGAATGACACCTGAACCCAAAACACCCTCAAGCATTGAACCCCAAATCGAAATTGCTAAAACAAGCCCTAAAATCGAAGGTGTAGCTGAGAAGGCTTCGTCGGCGCCACCTGAAACCGCCGTGGAGAATGTTCCTGTGACTGAAAGTGGTGGCGGAACAGGAGAGGTTACAAAGACGCCGGCGAAGACGGTGGTGAAGAAGAGAGTGAGGATTGTGAAGAAGATAGTGAAGAGGAAAGTGCCTAAGAGTGTGCAAAAGGGTTTGGTTCAAGAATCAGAGGAGAAACATGGTGAGAACCCTAACTCTGGTGCATTGGAAGTTGTAAATGCTAACCCTAATCAATCAGTTCTGAAGGAAGTACAAGATGGTAACATTGACTCTAATCCCCGATTGGACGTTTCTGTTTCTACGGATGCTGAAAACCCTAATTTTAATCAGAGTGTTTCATTGGAGGTTGAGAACCCAGAGGAGCCTGCGGTTTGCAATGAAGAAGAAATGGATGCTTCAATGACTGAAGTTTCGATTTCGAACTCTGTTGAAGCTATGAAGAATGATAATGGAGCTGAAATAGCTGATTCTTCCACTAAAACTCAGCTAGATGAGGAAAATGTGGATTTAATCCAAAACCAGAACTATGATTGTGAAAGTGAAAATGTGGATTGTGGAGGTGTTGAGGAAAATGAGGGAGTGAAGGAAGAGGGGGAGAACTGTGAAATTGGTGGTTCCAAGGGGGAAGTTGGGACGGGTAATGAAGTACTAATGAGTGGGGAGATGGAGGCTTTGGAGCGGAAGAGGAGGCGGAAAACTGAAATTTTTGTTGGGGGGTTGGACAAGGATACAGAGGAAGAAGATGTCAGGAAAGTTTTTGAAGAGGTGGGTGAGATTGTGGAGGTGAGGGTGATGTTGAAGGGTAAAAAGGGCAAGAATGGGTTTGCATTTGTGCGGTTTGCTTCGGCAGCTGATGCTAAGAATGCTTTAGCAAAATATCCCAGAGTTGAGGTAACTCTTTTTGATTCCTGGTACTTCTGTCATGTGTTTAAAAAATAGTTATATTATGTAGCTTAATGCTTTAGTTTGCTATAGAGGATGGACGTTGGATGGAAGAGGGAGGCTACGAGGAGGAACAAAAGAGGGATTTATAGGGAAATAAAAATTGGATATGCCCCATTTTCTTTGGCCATTAAAAATGTAGAGAAATTAAGTTTCTAGAGGAAAAATAAAGTAAGGCAAGTGACAAAATGTGTCCAGTAAGACTGTAAGAGAAGAGATCCTTCCTCGTACATGGGAGTTCCTCCCTCTCCCTTACATCCCTCCGTTCTTCACTGAGACCGAATGCACTACAAATTTCGTTATGATTGTGTGTATATGGACTATGGTGCCTCCTTTCCCCATTTGGGCTACTAATTCTGGGCTTAGTTCCTAGCAGGTGATTGTTGCGTTGAAATGTCTAGTAAACATATTTTTTACTTGCATGTGTAGAAGCAATAGGCATCAAACTGGTTGCACAAATATGTTGTTTTGTTGCATGAATTGCCATCAATTAGAATTCACATGCATGGCACATGAGAAGTGTACAAGCACAATTGACACTACTTTGGATCAATTGTTTGGGCCAATTCTTTAGGCCAAGAATAAATTCCATATTTGAATTTCTAATAATGCCGGTCATGTTTGTTTGTATTAATCTTTGAGAGTTGGGCCACCGTAGTTTTTAATTTTTTATTGCTAGGAAATGGTCTTGATTCATCTTTGGTCCACCATTTATGCAGAGTTCTTATTAGTAGAACTTGTTTTTTATCTGGAATAAAATTTCAAATACACACTTCCACTATTATCTTTCAATAAGATGAGAAACAAGTTCTATTTACAGAACTTCAAGGGAAGTTGACGCTTGCAGTACTTGTGTTACAATGTCTCAACTTGTCATACAACATTCATCACATTAATTACCACTATATTTCTTTGTTTCGATTATATCGACTAATGCCATCATTGTTACTTTTCATTTTTTTCATGGTATTTATCCATGAAGCTGGATTAGTTGCTTCATATGCTTGCATAGCCAATATACATACATACATATATATTGGAAAAAAAGGTGATAAATGTATTAAGTATTAGGAAAAAATAATACTTTCATCGTTCTTCTCCTTGTGATTTATTTTTTGTCCTTTCAACCATAGATACGTGGAAAGCAGTGCAGTGCCGCATTTGTTGAGGGCAATGACACAATTTTTCTTGGGAATCTCGACAAGAAGTGGAAGAGTGAAGATGTAAGCTGTTATATCCGGTGTTGATCTCCTACATCAACTCAGTTTTGATGGTCTTTCTCAATATAATATTTTGTGTGTATAGGTACTTAAACTGTTGCAGGAGATCGGGATTGAAAAAATAGATAAAGTTACAGTAAAGGCCGATCCAACTAACATCGAGTGTAGTCGTGGATTTGCATTTCTGGAACTTGAAACTAAGAAAGATGCTCAAAATGCCTACAAAAAACTTCAAAGTAAGGATGTATTTGGGACGCATGGGAAGATAAAAGTCGCATGGGCTGAACCCTTGAAGGAGCCGGATGAAGAAGAAATGCTTAAGGTCTGCCTAACTTTATTTTTTTATCTTTCATTGACGGGTGATTAGGTTTTTATGGGCAATGATATTGTCTTTCTAAGTAAAATTCAAATTTTAATTAGAAAATTGTGTAAATTGCATGACACCCCCTGAGGTTTGGGTCAATTCCACTCGGTGGTTAGTCAACGTTTTTTTGACAGAGACACCCCCTAAGGTTTGCAAAGTGTTGCAATGACACCCCTTGAAGACATAAAATGACTTAAATGCCCTTCATTTTATTAATTTGCATGCCAAATGTCTAAATTACCCTCATGCCTAAATCCTACACTTCACTCACTATTTAATTTTGCTATAATTTTTTTCTTTTTTTATTACTCTTGGTTCATATTTAAATAATTATACCTATTTATTTTTATATCTACACTTAAATGTTAAATATTTTATTTGAAATTTTTAATAAAATTAGTAATTATTATTGATTCATATTTAATAATAATTATAATTATATTTTTGAATCCTACTAAAATTGTTGATTGACAAAAGTATAGAAATGCATATATATTTTTTTCTATAGGTTCATACAAATTTATATAGATGTTATTAGGTATGTAATACTTCTAATGGTAATTAGTTTTAACCCTTTAATTTTTTGTAAAATATTTATAAAGTAATATATTTAGAATTAAAAGCAGTAATTAAATAATACGATATTTTATGATCATTTTATATAATTTATTATTGATAAAATACTTTTAGTGATAAATTTTACTTTTAAATAGAATTTTCAGTATATTTTATATGTTTCTGAATTTTTATATTTAAAATAATATTATATATATTGTATATCTTACTTATTTATTGTATTTTTTAAGGGTGGTTGGTGGAGTGATGAGGTGTAGGGTTTAGGCATGGGGTAACTTAGACATTTTGCATGAAAATTAAAATAAATAAGGGCACTAAGGTCATTTCATGCCTCCAAGGGGGTGTCATTGCAACACTTTATAAACCTCATGGGGTGTCTCTGTTAAAAAGTGCATTGATCAACCCCTAGGTGGAATTGACCTAAACCTCAGGGGTGTCCCTGCAATTTACCCTTGTGTTTTTTAAGTTTAATCTTGTTTTATATTTCTTATTTATGTGGAGTGAAAATCAGACATTATTTGTTACCAGACTTAACGATGTTATCAAGAACGGATAATTGGTTAATTTGTCTTGCCTTTTTCCAGGTGAAATCGGTTTATGCTGAATATATACCATCCTCATGGGATGAAGAGAAAGTGACAGACTATTTCAAAAAGTTTGGTGATATCGAAAACGTCGCTCTTGCCCGAAATCTCTATTCATCTAAAAGAAAAGACTTCGCCTTTGTTAATTATACAACACGGGAGGCTGCTCTTACTTGTATCGAGGCATTCAATCGCGGGTCATTGCATGACGAGGGTTCCAAGGTTCTGCTTCCATACCGTGTTGTTAAATACTCTAGTCCATTGCTTTCCCTATAATTGTTTGCATAATTGTGATTACCTAGGTGAAGGTATCTCTAGCGAAATCAATACCGAAGGGCAAGCAAATTAAACAGTTCTCCATTCCCATTAGTAAGGAATCTTCCGTACTGAAGCGTAAGGCAGCCCAACGTGAGTATTTGTTTCTGGTGTGAATGTCATTTTAGTTAGAGGTAACCAGACAACACCTAGTGGACTAGTTTTTGTGTGATGCACTCTCTAAAACGAATAGATAGGACGTCTCTGCTACAACATTTGTAACAATCAAATTATTTTCATATGCTTCTGCTTAGTTTTGCATTTCATTAAGTAACAGATTGTGATTAAAAATCAATTTAGTTAACTATAGGTTTTCAAAGCAAGTGATGAAAGGAAAACGTCACAGGAAATCATTTTGATGACATTAACTTCTGAATTCACCTATGGGCTAAGAACCAGCTTTCAAATCGGAACCATCTCATGACATTCTACTGTGTCACTCTAAAGACTACCTTAGTGTACCACACATTTTAGCATGTTTGGCATACTAATGATTGTGTCTTGCTGAGTAGGGATGCATGCAGGGAATAGTTTTAATGTTCCGAGGTATTAGGGAACTTGAGGATGTATACATCAAACTTAGAAATTACTGAATTACTTGCAACTTAAATTGACAAGAAAAATTATGTAGTTGAAACCTAATTGAATACAGAAGAGTGTTACTTCTTATACTATTGAACAACCTTTTATGCACCACAAGGGTTTCACTGCCTTTTGGTTTCTTTCGTATAGATCAATAAGAAGTTGTAGCATGTTATAAGCTATATATCGTCTTCATCAGACTGGATCACTTTATACATTTGATGATAATTTGCTGGTTTATTAGAATACAATTTTTTTGGTAATGTTTAATTACTCTATTTTTGTTCCAGCTGTCATAAAGCCACATGAACCTAGATATGAAGGAAAAGTGTCCAGCAGTTATAATGCAGATGTTGCACTGTATAGAGATCCAACAAGTGCTGAACTTGTACAACTCTTGAGGGAACAAGCATCTTGGAAACAGCCACGAACAGGATTAGGCATGAGTAATTTTATTACACTTCAGTTTCTCCATTCTATATGGTTCTTTGAGTGCATTCATTTTCTTTGCCTTTTCAATCGGTATTATTATAGTTGTAAACCGCATCATTTCGTTAGTTTTCATTGCAATAGAGAATCATTCTATGAATCTATAGGCTATGTAGATTGTGCCTTGCCTACTGGTTTGACTTCGCCTGCTGTCATAATTGAAGGCAGAAAATTACAGATGAGAAAAATTCTGGACATTTAATGATGAAAACTGCTATCTTGTTGTTGATATTTTCTTGTAACTGATCAATCTAGAATTACTGATATATTATAGATAATTTTCACTCAAGGCAGTTGTCACAATCCACCGAACCCATCTAGATATTGTCCAGTTTGCATGCCATCCTCTTAGTACTCACTGTTTTACTTAAAAAGGGTCTACACGGTTAGGAAATGTCCTCACATTTAAGCCTCAACAACCCTCTCCCCAGGCAATGCAAGACGTCACAATCATTACTCTCTTGGGACCTAGCGTCCTCGCTAGTGCGACCCTCATGGTCTTGTGCACAACCCGCAATTTTGACTGGGGATCATCTCTGATATCATCTATCACAATCTGTCCCAACTCAAGTAGATATTATCCGCTTATCACACCCTCCTTTGGGTGTTCATGCTTTTTCTTAAAACATGTCTACATGGCTAGGGGGTGTACAAACATACAAGCCTCAACACCCCTCCTTCGGAGGTGGGTCATATACTTTTTGTATTGACGTAATATGAATTGGGTAATGTAGGGATAAAGACTGCAGCATAAAATAGTCATGAATGCAGTTTTGATATGCCAGGGGAGTCACCGGTCCCCTCAAATGTGGGGGCAGATATAGGGAGACCTTAGTCGGATAAGGTCAGTCACCAGTACTGGTTTGAGTTCTACATGAATGGAAAGGCCTAATGAATTTTTTTCAACTTGGTGCTACCGTGACAACTTGGTCTTTGAGTGTAGAGTTGAGTGAAAGTGTAGTATAGCATTATTTTATCTTTTACTCAGACAATAGTATCTTTCAACGATTTCTTGTCTCCTGAAGTCAGAATGTATGTCAGAATTCAGTAAAAGGAAAAAGATAAAAGATAAAAGATAAAAGAAAATAAAAAGAATTACATATTTGTTACTCTATTTGTAATTAGATATGCAATGTGAGGGTTGTGGTTACGTATAATAATTCTACCATAGCTCTAAGGAATTTTATAGTCTACTTTATGGTAGTGTGTGGTTATACTTGTGAAATATTTGATCCCTCCTATTTCCGTTTCATGGGCAGGTTCTCTTGATCTGGATTATTCTTGCTCGTCACCTGGGAGGAAGCGCCCATTTACTTCAGTGGTACATTGTATATTGCTCATTGTTTTGTCTTGTTTACTTGTCTTTCTGAAATACTCCGATTTTACGGATGCAGGTTGATGACCCATTTCATTCAGATTCCAGAAGCAATCCTCGTAGACGCTTGGAAAGTTCTTATCCAGTTGCAAGCCCAAGGTTTGATGTGTTCTATTTTATCCTATAATTGAAATTCATCTGATTGGGGGCATGAGCTACCACTAGGAAATAATTAAATAAACTAATAGAAACAATAAAGAAAATTAATTCGACTCCCATGCAGGATAGATTATTCTTGCAGCATCAATTTCAGATTAGCATGTTTCAACGTTGTTCTTAAGAATGATGGTTTACTTATTTTTTCTTTTTCTTTTTTTGTTAGTGGATTGTCCCAAGGAGCTGATGTGACAGTGTTACCCTATTACCATCGACAAGGTGCTGGTTATGGAAGTGGTGAGCTAATATCAATATTGATTGTAGTTTTTGAGACTGTCAGATCTTAGATTACATCTATTTTAATTTTTGTTGTCAGGGTCACTTTATGGGGTTGAAGATTATCCTGATAGTCTACTGGTACGTCCCGTATGTGTTCTAAAATTTGTTATTCATGTTTTGTATCGAGAAGATACTTGTGGTTCATGTAAATACTAGTGGGCATCAGCTTATGCCAACCTGGCAAATTTGATAAAGTGCACATCACTCACTGGTTCTGCCAGTGTCATAGACATACATGTTGAGGAAGTAGTTAACCACTTTAAAAGATGGAAAGGTATTTGATGTCGATGACATTTATCCGAGTATAGGATCAACTGAGAAAACATAAAATAAAATGGTTCCTTGTCATATTTTCTTCATGACACTATGATAGATAATCTAGCATAATCCGGATTATAAATTGTTGCTAATTTGGTATTTCACTGGAACCTAAGGGTGGGAATTTTTTGATGTCAAATATGGAGTAAGAAAGCTGCAAAAGTTACCAAGAGTACACTGTTTATCCCAAGTGTTACTTGTTAAAAGCTTTTCCTCTAGTTTCCAGAAAATTGTCCATTTTTAGATTAATTTTGAATATATGTGTAGAAAATGTCCATCAAATATATGGTATACATCCTATGATGCTTCAATTTATTCAGAATTTGCTGTCTGTTTGTGATTCTTTTCTTATAATGATGTTCCCTAAGCCATATTAACTTTACATGTTGCTGGGCAGATAAGAGGAGCCCGCCCTTACCTAGGCAGCAGTGGTTCATATCGTAGATGTAAGTAAATGAGTGGTTGGTAGATACAATTCTGTTTTGCATATCCTTGTTCTAAAAGTCTACCTTTTTATACAGACTGATGGAGGAATTATTCATCGATGGGAAAAGATGGTGAAAGGTTTGCATCGTGTCTTCCAATCAACTTGGTGAAACGCGATTTCGTGATACATTTTTGCGCCTAGGGTTGGCTTTCTGATGTATGTAAATTGTATATAGACATACCAATCAATGTCTGTTGTGCACCTTGTTCATGCAAATGAATTCGGTCGTCTCTTTCCTACTCAACTATTTTCGTTTGCTAGAAGTTAACAAGCTTTCTGGCAGTAAAAGGGAGAAAAAAGAATCTCATGCCTGTTGTTACTGGTATTGAATGTGCGTGTTTCAAAGGTTTGAGGTAACATTGGTAAGGAAGTACGAAATGGGAGGGAAAACTAAATTTTCAAGTGTAATGGTGTAGGACAGAAATCATTCTGTTTTTATGTAGGCTGTCTCCGTTTCCTTGTTTATTACAAGAAATCAGTGAAAAAGTCCATCATATGGTCATACACAGTAACACAGGACAATGCAACCATAGTTGTCGGAATTCCGATTCTAACTGGTAAAGTCTTATAATTTTACAATTCCGTATGATTTTACGATTTTATCACGATTTTAATACATTAAAATAATGATTGGAATTTAATGATTTAGTCTAATATCCCAATATATAATATAAATTTATGAGAAAACATTTAAAGGCTCATTATATTAGAAAATTTAAAAAATTCTAATATGATTTAGATGTTTAAATTAAATATTTAATATATTTTTAAAAAATATTAATACGTTTTAAGATTCTACTTACGATTTTACGGATCCTAGTCTTAGTGCATGTTTGATACTCATGAATGGAATGAAATGGAATGATTATTCTATTCTCTTGTTTGGTTTGACATACGTAAAGATGTTGGAATAAAATGTTTATTATCATTATCTTGTTTGGTTAGACCATTATTAAACTTGGAATGAAATGTTTTTTCTCAGAAATACCCTTTATGATATTTATTTAACATAAGTGTTGAGAACAAAAAAGAACAATGCCCTTGATTCTTCACTGCACCTGTTAGTACATCTTCGTTGCCCCCAAATATGTATATTTATTGTATATATGATATATATAGTTATTTAAAATATGCAATAGTACATATATACAAAGACACACATGTTTAAGACTTTGGGTTGCAAAAATTAGGACTTTATTCTAATTTTATTTTATTTGTCAACAAGCCAACATATACGTGTAATTGTATAAATGTTATTATATGATATATGGATATATAAGTAGTTTATCATCTCATGAACATTTATTAATATATAGAAATCCAAACTCAATATGTTAACATAAAAACAGAGGCTTATAAGGTGGAAATTTCGACTATATATGACTCATTTTTGTTTTCAGTACAAATTATAATCATAGAGTATATAAAATTTCCAGGACTTTTGGAATCTCCTAACAACACTAAACCACTTAAAATCTCATCCGCTCCACCATCACGTTTACAAATAAAAAATGAGATGTTCATATTATTTGTCACTTTCCATATTAAATAACAGTAAACTATAATATTTTTTTTTAATATACTTTGAAAGAACAAATAACTCTATATGAGGTCCAAATATATGTTTTGGACAATAAGATAAGAGACGGT
Source organism: Cornus suecica (assembly GCA_963922005.1). Classification (NCBI taxonomy): domain Eukaryota; kingdom Viridiplantae; phylum Streptophyta; class Magnoliopsida; order Cornales; family Cornaceae; genus Cornus; species Cornus suecica. Next base: position 76,510,225 of record OY998244.1, on the reverse strand, counting down.
AATATTTATAGATAATCAATAAATATTCATTCAAGAAAGTGGATCCAAATTCAAGTACAAAAAAATACATATACTCAACAAAAAAAACATAGAGATAGAGATGAAATAAAGATAATATATATAAGTGTAAAATGAAAAAAATACCTGCAACTAGATAAGCTTGTGAGAAATTTTGTTAGAAAGAAATTTGTTGTCTGAGAGATAAATTTTAGAGATTTGTAAAGAGAATACAAAAGGTTGTGAAAGAATGAAAGAAGCGCCAAGCTGTAAAAGAAGTGTAAAGCATAAGGGCAAGGGGTATTTTGGAGTTTTTGAAAAAAAAATAATCTTACATGAGAATGGAATGGGCATTCCATAGGGTAGAGAGGGGAATGTCTAGGAATGCTTTTTGATGGAATGGTCATTCCCAGATACTGACTTAAATGATCATTCTCATCTTAAATTTGTGTACCAAACATAAGAATGGGTTTAAACTAATGGAATGAACATTCTTTTCCATTCCATTCATGCGTACCAAACATGCACTTAGGGAATGAGAGGTTATACCATTGTGCCGAGTGGTCCTTCGGTTAGGGAAAGAGAGGTTATACCTGGTCTCTCTAGCAAAGCTAAACATGTAGTGATTTTGCCTAATCACGTGTGCTATTGAGACTAATTATTCTGATAAAAAAACGAAGTGGCTTTAATAGATCAATTTGAATATGTACAAACTTAACAGCAAGGAACTTCTATTCAGGTCTTAAATAAAAGTTTGTAAACTTGCAATCTTGGAAAAAAACAAAAAAAAGATTCCTCTGAAACATGCATACTGATACAAATACAAACGTTCATTGATTTCGAAATTATAATCGGCAACAGAATTTACCTTCAAAAATCAGACGATGAAGCTGATTCATGAAAGCAATTTAAGGGTTCCAACCCAGTATTATTTTTCTCTCTTAAGATGAAAGAGTTCTAACCATTTAAGTTCTCCAATACATCAAGGACGCATTTAAATGTTGACTATCATATACAGATCACTCTTCGAAGTTGACAAATGACAATTCATTTCTTATCAGGATAGAACAATGGTTAGGTTCACAACTCCCTTTTCAGAGCCACCCATTTGTCATCGCTGAATGGAAATTCAGTGGTACCATCAGAAATTGTCAAGTTCAGCCTGCGGGAATAAATCAGAACCTTGTTGTGAGCCAGTTCACCCATTTCAGCAGGTAGTATGACGGTTGATTTTGTCACTGAATTAGTAGAGCATTCCGATATGCCAGAATGTGAAGACGTGCTGTCTTCAGAAGAAGCGGATTTAGAAGGGAATGGATCACGCAGACTGGCATATATAATGTCAGATGAAGATGAGCACCTGTGTCTTTTTGCATTGGCTTCTTCTTCCAGAGGTAGAGTGGGGGAACGATGAATCTTGACTTCAGTATCTCCTGTAGTTGATTTGGATGAAAAATTCTCTTGATTTCCACCTGAGGACGATGGGCACCATGAATATCTTTAGAACTTCTGGACAACATGCATCCAAATAAAACTTGTACATTTTCACTACGTGATCATTATGAAAGACCATAAATAAATCTCAAGCTACAGCAAGAAGCATATTAAAAAGTTCTTTAGCTTAGTTACATGGTACCAGGAAAAAATTGACCCAATATTCAACCATGGATTCAACAAAAACCTCATTGAGAGTCAATTTGAGGAAGTTCCATTAAAAATTGGCACCCCTTAAATTTCATTAGTGTTGCCCTTCTTATCAATCAAGACTTGAATGAGAGATTTATGTAAGGCAATTAATGTGATAGTCAGACCATGTTTTGTGCAGGAATCGAGCAACTAATGGAAATAATCAATGCACTTTCTATTTAGCGAAAATGGCATGCAGTTACTAGTAGTCTAGTATGAAAGAACAGTGACAACAAATTCTATGTCAAGCTTTGAGAAACATCACCTTCATCTTCCTCACCTTCTTGCTCAGAAACGATAAGGTCTGGTTTGGGGTTGGCAGTTTTTGACACATCACTAGTACTGATAATTGATTGCAGGATAGAAGATGAAACCTTCAAGGCTTCTTTTATGTCGTAACCATGGGAGATAAATGCGGGGTCCTGAATTGTCCTACCTGAACAAGTATCTTTTCCGAATGTTAAGATGGTCAGATTACCAAATATTATGTGTGTATATATATATTAATGCATAACTTTACAAGATGATACCAGGAAAACCAGACATATTCAAGCCACTTATTCCTAAGCTTTGTCCTTGCCTCATTCCGAGTAATTTTGAGTTAATTAAAAGCCATGGGTGATTTTTATCAATTGAATGTTTCCCTTCTTAGCAAACCATCAGATCAGGTTAATTAGAGAATTGTGTCTGGAAATTGCATGCGATTCTGGACTATGTTTCACATGTTGGACTAAAAAGTAGCCCACACGAGAGGGGGAGTGTTGAAGTATATAATTACCTAAGTTACACCCTCTCTATCAGCTTAAGCTTTTAGAGCAATTGGGTAGTTAACAGTTCTATACAAGAGTAGAGCAACAACAGAAAACACTCGTGCAATTTCTAGAGCCATTTAGAACCACTAACATTTAGACACTGGTATGGACAAATAGTGACAACAGATTTTAGAAACTTTGGAAATAATCACCTTTGTCTTCCTCGTTTTTGGACTTGGAAATAAGGTTGTCTTCCTGTTCTACGTTTTGCAGCAAATCACCAGTACTTGGAACCGAGTGCAACACAGAAGATGAGGCCTTGAAAGCTTCTTTCGTGTTATAATCAGGGAAAGATATTGTGGAGCGCTGAGTTGTCCTAACTGAAAAGAGAGAAAAAAAAAATAATCTTGTCAAAACATTACAATGGCCATATAATCTAATATATAGCATAAGTTAAACCATCATTGCAGAAGCTGATAACCGACTACAAATGGTCTTCAAAAGGTGACCATCTTTGATCTAAATTTCATCTGTCTTTCTTCTTAATTCTAAGGTTCATGTATCTGAGCGAAATGACAACTGTACAGGTTCTTGGATTAAATAGAAATAAATGGAGATCCTTAATACACAAATATCACGGAGACAAGAAGGTGGATTAGCGAGGAGGGGAAACACTTGGACAAGTCAAGTGCTAGTGATGAACATGGGATCAACAACCAACCCTCTGAGCTCGAGATGAGACCTTTTATAATGCTTGTTTGTACCTTGGGTAATGGGCTGATGTGGCAAGCACAGTGATGCCCGTGGCTCGAGGTCGCCCGTTGTGATAGCTTGGGGTTATTGCATTTAATGCGCCATGCTGGAATATGCACCCTCCCTTCGCCATTAATGCAGAGAGTTAGCTCTGACTAGGCTATTCATAGACCTCATCATACCCTTTGCAGGTGCCCTCGATTGGACTACGTGGACTGTGAGCAAGGGTTATATTCTTGTTCATCATGCATCTCGATAAGGCCTCTATGGCTCGATTAAATGTCTCATCTCCAATCCATCCTCCTTCTTGGTTCCCAGTATCTCAAGGAGGCAAATCCCATGTGTTGCCTCGCGTTTTATGTACCGGATATGTGTACACTTGTCCAGTGGGTACTCAACACATATAACAACTACGAAAAATCTCTAACGGAATCAATTTATATCCAATGGCACAAAAAGGCAACCACTACAAGAATACAAACCAAAAAATGCTTAACAGTGCCTACGACAGAAAACTCACTCGTGAAGGATATTTGAACTTTTTACATCTATGAATATTTTAACTTTTTACCTCTATTTTGGGAAGTGAGGAAATACTCCGTCTCCTCTATGCAGTCAACAAATGTAAAATATGTCGTAGTCATTACTCCCGTGTTCTGTTATCTGTTAGAGGCTAAAAAATGGAATATAACTAAGAAACGGAACTAGAAAATCTTATCAAATTCGCGGGAGTTTTTTACCCTCATTTCTCAATATTATAATTTTCAAATCGCTATACCCCTACTCTTTCAGATGACATGTCTTCTTCATTTGAGGATTAGTACCATGCAGCAGCAAAACAATCCTTTTGCTACGATCAACAGAAATTTTTCTTCATTTTTCTATTTATGCCACTTTTTTTTTTTTTGGCATGTATTAAAAAAAACGCTCAACCGGGGAGAGCATCCCATATAGAACAAAAAACTAGGCCCTAAGAGCCAAGCGAGCTTAAAAACTCTAACTTCTCATCAATGGAGATACAAAAACGACCCTCCACCCAATAAAACAAATTAGAGATGAAGAAATCTTTGATGGCTCCTAAAGGGAACTCCACACCCTCAAAACAACGTTTATTCCGCTCAAGCCAAATGCCCACCAAAGATACAAGGGAGCCACCCTCCAAGCCGAGCTTGCATCCCAACATGCATGCTCCTCCAAACACCCAAAACATCTCGGACCAACGCCGGCATAACCCACTGCACACCAAAGGGGGCAAAAATAAAGCACCAATAGTCATAAGCTACCGGGCAATGCAAAAGGAGGTGATCGACGGATTCACCTATTTATGCCACTTTTAGGAAATTAGGATGTACTTGCCTATCTTATTCAGATCACGTGGGGTAATCAAAATGGGTCTCCTTCAGGTTGGCTCATCATTAAAAGACCTTCATATTTAGGGACGAAAACCTGAAGCAGTCTAACTCGACACAATCACATAAATAGGCAATTCCATTCAACCACCTGCACCACTGAAACCTTTCTTCTCCAAAATTTGATTTCCAGAACAGAAATCTGAGCCTTGACATTTAAAATAGAACTGCAGATGCAGCAATTCACTGGGCTTCTGCAGTCTATTGAATGATGCAGCCAGCACAAACAATACGTAGGACTGCATCAACAGAATAAAGCTATCGTGAATGGACATAATACAACCAGTATAATATCTATTCATAACAGATGTTCCAAGGCTCGATTGCACTATAGTGCATTGCCCAAGTCATGATGGACTTGGACAGTCTCAATACCAAGTTTTATCAATAAATCAATGTGAATGTTCTCACAAGTGACTTGGCAAAAAAAAATTCATAACAGCTGTTAAGCATCGCGGTTTGGAAACCCCCACTATCCCGTCTTCTTCATTTTTATCTTCTTCCGTTGGACGCACTTCTTTTAGAAACATGGTCCGGAAGACAAAATTTCACCTTCGAAGCTAAAGATTCACAAGATCTGTAATAGATAAAGTTCTTTTAATTTATTGAATTTCTCTCTTTGATCTTAAATCTAACACAAAAAAACTGATTGTTGTGAGATCTATACCTCTTTCTTCCAAGTCTTGTTCAAGAACTACTTTCCAGATTTTTATTTCTTTTTTCTTTTTTCTGAATTTGCTTCAATGGGGTTAATAAGTTTCATTGGTACCCACGAAATTGTAATACTCAAATTTCCACCTTTTTAGATTTTTTATTTAATATGACAGAAATCTATATATCCTATTTCAGTCACAATGTGAGCATGTGAATACTTTTAAATAGTCATATTGTGAATGTCCCAATATTCATTCTGGTCAACTAATTAAATATAATCATTTACTAATAAAAGAGATTTTCAATTATTTTCATCAAAACCTTAGGGTCAAAACAAGCGTTCGCCTAATAAAATGACTGGTCAATAAAAATGGGTTTGCAAGGAACTAGCCAGATTCCAAGGAACAATCTGCTGGTAAAATCTATCTCCCAATACAATGATTAATGTGGAAGAACTAACTGATTGCCAATTGATGCAAAACTTAAGGCCAACTTAAAAACTTACACTATACGTAAGTGGCTACCATAAATGAGCTGATTGCAAGCTAGATAGATAGAGCTTTGATTGAGATTAAATTTACTGATCTGAAGTTCAGATTTTTCCCTCATTTCTTGTTCTCTTGTTCTCTAGTCTTTCTCTGTCCTTCTCTTCTATATTTCTGTCTATCTCTTTCTATACTGCATCAAATTGGTATCAGAGCAAGTTGGATTACTTGGATTACTGAGGATGATTTTCATGCTATCGCTCCAGACCTCGTCCAGGAATACCATCGTGCTAACTCTCCGGAGTCGAGTTCTTTTCAGCAGGGGAGAATTGATGTAAAACCTAAGACCAACTTAAAAACTTACACTTACGTCAAGTGGCTACCATAAATGAGCTGATTGCAAGCTAGATACATAGAGTTTTGATTGAGATTAAATTTACTGATCTGAAGTTCAGATTTTTCCCTCATTTCTTGTTATCTTCTTCTCTCTTTTCTTCTCTAGTCTTTCTATGTCCTTCTCTTCTATAGTTCTCTCATCTCCTCATCTATATTTCTGCTCTCCTCTTCTATATTTCTTCTCTATTTCTATCTATCTCTTCCTATACTGCATCACCAATCCTATACCATTCATTTATTTACTGATTGATAGATGCCAAACATACACCTATATGACTGGGGAAAACAATTAAACTCAACAACGAAATTTTCACATAAACCTTTTTTTTTATAAGTAAGTTTTTTTATAAAAAAGAAAAAGCACCCAACCGGGGAGTGCGTCTCATGTATAAATGCCCCTAAGGGCCAAGAGAACCCAAAAAATCTATTTTCTCATATGTAGATATACAATAACGACCCTCCACCCAATAAAACAAATTAGAGATAAAAAAGTCTTTGATCGCCCCCGAAGGGGACTCCACACCCTCAAAATATCGTTTGTTTCGCTCCAACTAAATGCTCCACCATATACAGAGGGGGGCCACTCTCCAAAAAAGTCGGGTGTGACAACCAATCGACGCTTCTCACTAAGAAACCAAAACATCGCGAATCGAGGTCGACATCACCCACTGAATACAAAAAAGACCAAAGATAAGGCACCGACAGTCATAGACAACCGGACAATGCAAAAAGAGGTGATCGATAGATTCCCCTTCCTTTTTGCATAAGAAGCACCGATTGACCAAAAACATGCCCCGCCGTCTCAAAACATCCAAAGTTAGAATTCGACCACAGGCTGCCGATCATGTGAAAAAAGCCACCTTGAGAGGGGCCTTTGTGCACCAGACCGCCTTCCAAGGAAAAGACACTTCCGCCTTAGGCGAGAGGTAACCAAAATAAGAAGAAACCGAAAAGCATCGTGACGACGTCAGCCTCCACATCAAAGAGTCCGAACCACCCCCGACCATTTGAGAATGCAGTAGCTCCAATAGATCAGAGACCTCCTCTAACTCCTAATCCTGAAAATGTTGCACGAATCTGACATCCCACACTAGCTTTCCGGTATCAAGACGATAACAGTCAACCACTGGAGCATGACGATCCCAAGCGATTCTGAACAACTAAGGGTCCGTTTGGGAACTTGGTTTTGGTCTTCGTTTTGGTCTTGGGTGGTTTTAGGTAAATCTAAAACCAATATATAGTGTTTGGTAAGGAGTTGGTTTTGCTTTTGGTCTTGGTCTTGGTATAATTATATATATATATACTAATATGTATTAAAAATATATAAATATGAAAAATATATATATATAAAATTGAAAAAAAAGTAATTTTCGGGAAAAAAATATTTTTCACAAAAATATAAAAAATAATTTTTTCAAAAATAATTAATTTTCGGAAAAAAAAAATTAATTTTTTCCGAAAAATTAATTTTTGTCGAAAAAATATTTTTTTCCGAAAATTAATTTTTTTCCAAAAATATGATTTTTTTCCGAAAATATGATTTTTTTTCCAAAAATTAATTTTTGTCGAAAAAATATATTTTTTCCGAAAATTAATTTTTTCCCAAAAATATGATTTTTTTCCGAAAAAATAAATATTTTCCGGAAAATAATTTTTTCCCAAAAATTTATTTTTTGACGAAAAAATAAATTTTTCCGAAAAAATAAATTTTTCCGAAAAAATAATTATTTTCCGAAAATATGATTTTTTTCCAAAAAAATAAATATTTTCGGAAAAATAATTTTTTCCCGAATTAATAATTTTTTTCCGGAAAATAAATTTTTCCCAAAAATTAATTTTTTTCCAAAAAAAAAAATTATTTTCGAAAAAAAATTTTTTTGGAGAAAATTAATTTTTGTCCGAAAATATGATTTTTTCCGAAAAAATAATTTTTTTCCGGAAATTTATTTTTTCCCGAAAAATATAAATTTTTTTTTAAATAATTCATTTTTTCGGCCATATATATATATATATATATAGAGAGAGAGAAAAGTCAAAAATGGTGGGCCAAAACCAGGTTTTAGTGGTTGGTTTTAGGGTGTCCAAAACCAAATCCAAAACCGGCCAACCAAACATGGTCTTGGTCTTGAAATCAAAGACCAAGACCAAGACCAAAACCAAGACCAAGACCGGGTTGCCAAACGGACCCTAAGAGAACAAAGAAGCGAGGGCCCCCTCCCCACACCACCAATCCGTCCAGAAATCAACATTTCATCCATCACCAACCCTGAAACTGATATAAGAAGCAAAAGAATCCCATCCCTGCTGGATATCCTTCCAAATCCCCATGCCTCTACGGCCCCTAACCTCTTCAGAACACCAACCACCTCGAGCTTCCCCGTAACGGCAAGCGATCACCCTCCTCCACAGGCGGTTCCTCTCCGACCCAAAACGCCACAACCACTTTCCCATGCTTTCCCATGAGAGCCTCATTGAAGGGCACCATACAACGGATACCCAAACCTCCCTCCTGAAAGGAACGGCACACCGCCTCCCAACGCATAAGAGAAATAGAATGACTCTCCCCAGAACCACCCCACAAAAACTATCTCTGAATCCTCTCAATCCGATGAGCCACTCCACGAGGAATCCAAAAAAGTGATAACACATATGTAGGGAGATTAGATAGCGTACTCTTTACCAAGGTAAGTCTCCCACCCTTGGAAATATACTATTGCTTCCAACCCGTCAGACGCCTCTGAATACGCTCAACCACTGCATCCCAACAAGCCTGTCGCTGCCCCGACGACCCCAGTGGCAAACCCAAATACAGCAAAGGAAGTTGATCGGCCTTACAACGGAGAACAATAGCTAACTCTGACACATTGTCCACCTCACCCACTGGGAATAAAGAGCTCTTGCAAGTGTTGATCTTCATACCAGAAACTGCCTCAAAACAAATCAAAATGCACCGAAGATACCGTAACTGAGCCACATCAGCATCACAAAATACAAGAGTATCGTCAGCAAACAACAAGTGCGATATAACTACAGAATGTGAAGCATCATCCCCCACCCTGAAACCACGTAAAAGGCCCAAATCCGTGGCTCTACTCATCATCCGGCTGAAGGCCTCCATCACCACTAAGAAAAGAAACAGAGAAAGAGAATCCCATTGCCTCAACCTGCGAGAACTCCCAAAAAAATCTGAAAGGGAACCATTCACCAACACAAAAACGAGCCGAAGATATGCAGAACTGGATCCATCTACACCACCGCTCACCAAAACTCAATCTCTCCAACATATAAATGAGAAACCCCCAGTGCACATGGTCATACGCCTTTTCCACATCTAACTTTACCAACACTCACAGAATGCCACTCTGAATCCTGGCATCCACAATCTCGCTAGCAATAATGGAAGAGTCAAGAATCCATCGGTCCCCAATAAAAGCATTCTGTGAACTAGAAATAACCCCATGCAACACACCTCGCATCCTATAAGAAATAACCTTTGCAATCAGTTTGTAGACACACCCAATAAGGCTAATAGGTCTGAAATCTTTAAAGTCTTTCGCCTCCCATTTTGGGAGAAGAGAAACGAAAGTAGCATTAAGAGACTTCGCAACACAACCCTTCTCATAGAAAAAGCCAAAAGTAGCCATCACCTCCTCCCGAACAGTAGGCCAATACTCTAAAAGAAAGCACATAGTGAACCCATCCGAACACGAGGCTTTATCCCCATTACAGTGTTTCAATGCCCTCAACACCTCCTCCTCCGAAAACGGTAACTCCAACCTATCCCGATCCCCCTCATCAATAGAGTCGAACATAAATCTATCTAAATTCGGCCTCCAACTCTCCCTCTCAGTGAACAATCTTTGATAATAACCAGGTATACCTGAACGGAGCTCTTCCTTAGAAGAAAACAATGAACCCTCCACTGTCAAGCTCCCGATAAAGTTCATCCTTCTGCGAGTATTCGCCGAACGATGAAAGAATTTAGTGTTTCGATCCCCATTTTTCAACCAAATGGCCCGAGATTTCTGCCTCCAAGAAATCTCCTACTGAGTAGCAATCTCCTCAATATTAGTCAAACACCGTGCTCTCCTCAGTCTCATCGCCTCATCCATCCCCCTACTCAAATCAGCTCTGTCAATATCATCAATCTCAGCCAACAACACATTTCTGTGCCACACAAGATTACCAAACACCTCCTTATTACATGTAATGAGAGATGACTTCAAAATGCGCAATTTTGAAGCCAAAATAAAGCTCAGAGACCCTGACCTAACAGGACATGCCCACCATACAAACAACCGCTGCTAAAAATCCGGAACTTTAAGCCACATATTCTCGAACCTGAATGGAGATTTCCCCGCCTTGATACCCCACACTCCAGAAAAATAGGTACATGATCAAACGTAAATCGAGTAGCAACGGTCTGAATGACCCCCGGAAAATGCTCCTCCTAATCCTCAGACACAAGAAACCGATCAATATGAGAGTAAGTCGGAATCTCCTTGCAACTGGACCAAGTGAAAGAAGCCCCACTAAGCGGTAAGTCATGCAACGACTGTCTATCAATAAAATCGGAGAATCCCATCTTAGCCCTAGTCCATCGTCCTTCAGAAGATCTCTCCGAAGGCATCCAAACAACATTAAAGTCCCCTCCCACATACCAAGGTAAACTCCACCTCCCCTTAACCTCCCCAAGCTCCTCCCACATCGGTAGTCCTCCCCTCAATCATCACTTGGACTGTACACTCCTGAGAATACCCAACAAAACCCATCTTCCACTATAGAAAATGAACAAGAAATCGAGAAACGACCAATGTATGTATCCCATAACGAGATCCACCTCCTATCCCATAATAAATCACTCCCCCCGATGCTCCATTCGAGGCCATAAAAGTCCACTCCACGAACCGATTGCTCCATAAACTTGGCGCCACTCTATCATTCATCACCTCCAATTTTGTATCATGTAAATAAATCACATAAGCATTCCACTTTCGAAGAGGAAACCGAACAATCTTCCTTTTATCCGGGCAATTAAGCCCCCGAACATTCCATGAGACAAGTCGTAACAACATGAGGAAACAATTAATGTAACCCTTCCCTCCTTCTCCCCCCACTCCTTCCTCCTTCTCTACCTCGTGAACTACTACATGCCCCATCATAATTAACGGTACACACCAAATTACGCAATTCCCTTTCATCCTTCCAATATGCGGATGAACGATGAACCATCATAGCCCTTTTCGGATCACTACGGTCCTCCTCCGTGTCCTCAGCTAAGGCCATAATTAATTCCTCCCCTTTAGCTTGATTAATACCAAATTTGACCCCCAAAATATTAACAACCTTTACCACGTTCTCCTTAGCCCAATTATCATAAACGAACCCTGAACAATCAACAACCACTGGTAAAACATTTTCCAGCACCTCCATGTTCCTCATTCTGTCATCATCACCCCTCAAAACAACTCCATCATCAACACCCCTTGACAAGTTCAAACCTCCATCAACCCCAGTAGCATCATCAGTAGTAATATCATTCCTCAATGATATTTATTGATGCTTCACTTTAAGTTTTTGTTTTTGGTCCTAGCATTTTTTTTTCCTGTTTCTGGTACTGATATTTGATTTAGGTGACTGATTTTTGAACAATTTTGTGGGTTCTCGTTTGGAATTCAGCCATTCAGTTTTTCGCCATCATAATCAACAATAAAGCCTCAATGTTATGCAAACATCCATTTACCATAGCTTAAGGTCAACTATGAATGGGTTTTCTTGAGGTCATCGGTCTCTTGTCGGCGTCCTTTCCATACACTATTTGCTTTCTATCACTCTTCTTTAGTTTGTAATGGTGAGTTCCTACTTAGAGGCAGCTAGGTTGCCTTCATTTTTGAGGGGAGGTAAGGTGAAGAAAGCATGCCCTCCAAGAGGGCCTTCATTTTACATCGATGAAGTTTCAATTGAAAGAAGGAAAGAATACATGCGTTCATGTCTAGTGGGTCTCTTTGATGGCCCATTGGGGGAGGATAAGGTGGGTGGTGAAGATGGAGGTATAGGCAAAAAGAGCTTGGAGGGTTTCTTCTGGGTTTTCAGTAGCTTATCTCAGTGATGGGGCTCTCCTCTTTCTGTTTTCCCTCCATGATGGTGGCTATGGGGGTGTTGAGCTCTGGTCGACGTGATTGGGGGCAGCATCGCCTTGTCCTTGATGCGTGGTCCACCGGATTGTGCTTAAAGGAATCCCTCTTCACCTTTGTTGTTTGGATCTGTTCAAGAAGGTAGGGGATATGTGTGGTGGGTACAGAGGCTTGGAGAAGGTGGATTCGTTCAAACCTGATACTGTGGGCATATTTGTCGTCGCCGGCAAATCAAGCCCCCCATTTGTCTTCATTCACAATGAGGTGTTGTGTTTTCGCATCTCGATAAAGGATGACTGGTCGCCGTTAGTAGTGCCGACGACACAGTTTTGAAGGAGGGTTTGAGTCGATCACTTTTCGCAGGCAAGAATGGTTGTCGCTATGATCAGGTGACCTTAAGGAAGGGATGGCGCTTCGTCGGTGGTTGGCCGCTGGTCGATGTTACCCTGGACCACCTATCCGATCATCTTCTCCAGCTAGATCTAGGGTTGGGGCTTTGTTTGGTACGGTAGAGGGTGGTGATAGGCTGTTGTGGAGGGACCACTTATTTACGCGTGGATCTAACTCTCTAAGGGAGCGTGAGGTTGTGGAGAGGCATGGGATGTCTAATGGTCTTGTGACACGTGGTGGTATTAGGGGGGTGGGGTCCACCTTGGGCCCACAGACATTTCAATTCAAATTCAAACTTTGAATCTGTGAGACGAAGAGGTGTTCCTCTCCAGGGCCGGGCCAAGGTATAGGCTTCGAGGGGTGGGCCAGGAGGCTGGGGCCCAACTGTGAATGGTGGGCTTGCAAAGCCTTTAGTGAGTCATTTGAATGGTGGACTTGCAAAGCCTTTAGTGGGCCGTTTGAAGTCTGGGTGCAGGCCTGTCCCTTTAAAGGGGTTGGGTCACCTTGTTGTGGATCCGAATATGGGCATGGGGCGACCTTTTGATGACTCGATCCTTGCGGGTACGGGTGTGGATAGTGATCCGGATCCGTTTTTGGCATATTTGAGGTGCGGCTTGGGGGGTTCTGATCGGAATTCGATGCCGAGTCTGATGGCGTTGAGGTCGCCATCAATGGCGACAAGGTCGAAGGTGGATGGCGAGTTTTTTTATGGGGCTTCGCGGCGGAAGGAATTGCTGGGTTTCGTCGGCTTCAATCGCGATTTGAAGGTTTTGACTCATTTTTTTAAGGCAAGTCCAAAGGCGAAGAAGTCGTTTCCAGTGGTGCAGAGATCGATGAAGAAGGATGAAGGTTTCACAGTGGTATCCCAACGACATCATAAGGTGTCAGGGTCTCATTCGCGATCATCTGTGATGGCGAGGAATTTTGGTTTAGAGGCGAGGGGGGTGGCGACCAACGCTGATAGGTTTCGTATGATGTCACGTCACCGTGGCCTCAAGCCTTGGGGTCCGCAATCTGGGGATGAACCACGTGGAAGTGGGGTGGTGTGTTCTCCTTCGTACGGGGAACGTCGATTCAGAGGTCAATTTAGAGAGGAGAAAGGGAAAACGAAAATGGATTGGCGTCTGTGGTATATAGTGAATGATATGTCGTCGATGGAGGGCGATGGGACTGTGTTGGGTTGTAATGAGGTGGTTGCCAAAAGGAATGGTGTGGGTCAGGGGTTCTCTTCTTCTCATTTGAAGGTTGGATCTGTTTCGGTTGGTGAAATCTCTTCATTTGTTACTTCATATTGTTCTTCTTTAGGTGACTTGGATGTGGAAGCTCATGTCTTTGGCATTGATTATGATTGTTTGGGATTTGTGGATAGGCATGTGGATATGGGTTTGAATGGTGCTAACAATGTGGAAGGAGATGACAGTGGTGTAGGAATGGGTTTGTGCCTTGCTTTGTGTGGACATAATGATATGAGGCAGATTGAAAGGGTGAAGGTGGCGACCAATTTAGATGTTATGGAAAATGTGCGACCCGTAGCGATTGACAGTTCGGAATGTTTCCCTCAAAAGTGGATGAAGGAAGATGTGGTGGAGGTGGCTGCGGATATGGGTGTTGATTTTAGTCTGTGTAAGGAGCAAGGTGAGGACTTGTTAGTGGAATTAATGGACGAGAAAGAGGATGATGGTAGTTGCCATAACAAGGCTATTGTTGTACGTCGTTCGCCTTCTCCATGGAAAGGTGAAAGGGAGTTACGTAATTTGGTGTGCACGATGAACTATGATGGGGGGTTAAGGAGGGAGGTAGAGGTGGAGGGAGGAAGGAACCTTAGTTGTTTCCAAATGAAGCTACGAATTATCTTTTGGAATGTTCGGGGCCTTAATTGCCCAGCCAAGAGGAAGTTGGTTAGGTTGGCGCTCGGTAAATGGAATGCTCATATTGTTTGTCTTCAAGAAACAAAGATGGATGGTAGAGTGGTGAGGAGTATGTGGGGTAACCGGTTTGTGGATTAGGTTTGTCTCGACTCCAATGGCGCGTCTATAGGTGTGATTGTGATGTGGGATAGGCGGTGGGTTTCTATAAGGGATACTCGCAAAGGTCGTTTCAGTATCTTGTTCCTTCTCGATGGTTGATGATGGTTTTGATTGGGTATTTTTCGATGTTTACGGCCCGGTTGAGGGGGGTTTTATGGGAGGAGTTAGGTGATGTGCGTGAGGCATGGCATCTTCCTTGGTGTGTGGGGGGTGACTTTAATGTTATTAGGGCCCCATCTGAGAGATCTTCTGGAGGTCGGTGGACTAGTGCCATGAGGATGTTTTCTGAGTTTATTGATGAGCAGTCTTTGCATGACCTTCCGCTTGTGGGGGCATCGTTTACTTGGTCCAGTTGTAGGGAGGTTCCGACTTTTTCTCGCACTAATCGTTTCTTGGTCTCTGGTGATTAGGAGGAGCACCTTCATGATCTGGCTCAGACTATTGTCACTCGGTTCACTTCGGATCATTTTCCTCTTTTGTTGGATTGTGGGGGTATTGTTTCGGGCCGTTCTCCTTTCAGGTTTGAGAATATGTGGCTTAGAGCGGATGACTTTCAGAGTTGGGTTGCGGCGTGGTGGCCGTGTGATGTACGGGCGAGTTCCCCAAGTTTTACATTGGCTTTTAAGTTGCGGTTGTTGAAGTCTTCGCTAATCACTTAGAATAAGGTGGTCTTCGGAAATCTGGCGTGGAGGAGAAATTTGTTGATGACTAAGATTGAGGGTATTGATAAAGCTGATCTGAGTAAAGGTATGGATGAGGCTATGTGAGCTCGGAGGATGCAGTGTATGGCTGACATTGAGGAGATTGCTATTCAGGAGGAGATTTCGTGGAGGCATAAATCTCGTGCCATCTGGCTGAAAGAATGTGACCGGAATACGAAGTTTTTTCATCGGTCAGCAAATGCTCGTTGGAGGAATAATTTCATTGGGAGCTTATCCATTGATGGTTCTTTGTTGTCCTCTATAGAGCAACTACGCCTGGGTATCCCTGCCTATTATCAGTTGTTGTTTACTGAGAGTCAGAGTTAGAGACCAAGTTTGGATAGGCTTGGCTTTGATTCTATTGATGAGGATGACATGGTTAGATTAGAGATTCAGTTTACAGAATAGGAGGTTCTTCGGGCTCTGAAGTCGTGCAATAAGGATAGTGCTCCTGGTCCCGATGGTTTTTCTATGCGATTTTTTATAAAGTGTTGGCATATTATGCGGGAGGAGGTGATGGGTACTTTTCGTGCTTTTCATGAGGAGGGTTGCTTTGTGAAGTCTCTTAATGCCACTTTCATCTCCCTTATCCCAAAGAAAGGGGATGTGAGTAATATTAATGACTTCAGACCCATTAGCTTGTTGGGCTGTATTTACAAGCTCATTGCTAAGGTGTTATTTTCTCGGTTGAGTGGGGTGATCTCTGATACTCAAAATGTTTTTGTGGGGGGGCCATCAGATTATAGATTTTGCTATTATTGCTAGCGAGTTGGGGGATGCCAGATTACCGAGTGGGAGACCGGGGATTCTGGTTAAGCTGGATGTGGAAAAGGCTTACGATCATGTGCACTGGGGTTTTTTACTGTATATGTTACGGAGGATAGGTTTTGGGGAGCGATGGTGCAAGTGGATTAAGTTTTGCATTTCTTCGGCTCGGTTATGGTGAATGGCTCACCTGCAGGCTTTTTGAGAGTTCCCGTGGTCTGCGGCAAGGGGATCCCTTATCTCCGCTTCTTTTTCTTGTGGTGATAGAGGCCTTCAGTCGGATGATGAGTAGGGCGATGGAATTGGGCTATATTTCAAGTTTCCGGGTGGGTGATGGGCCTACTCGATCTGTGGTCATTTCGCATTTGCTTTTTGCGGATGATACCCTTGTGTTTTGCGATGCAGATGTAGCTCAGCTACGGTATCTCCAATGCATTTTGACGTGTTTTCAGACTGTCTCTGGCTTGAAGATTAACACAAGCAAGAGTTTGATGTTCCCTGTGGGGGAAGTGGGCAATGTTTTTGCTCTGACTATGGCTATTGGTTGCAGGGTTGGCGAGTTACCTGCTGAGTATCTGGGCTTACCTTTGGGGTCTTCTGGTCAACGAATGGCTTGTTGGGACTCGGTGGTGGAGCGGGTGGAGAGGCGGCTGGCGGGTTGGAAGCAGCAGTATCTTTCCAAGGGTGGGAGACTCACCTTGGTGAAGAGCACGTTGTCCAATCTTCCCACTTATGTTCTATCTCTGTATCGGATCCCTTGCAGTGTGGCCCAGCGGATTGAGAGGCTTCAGAGGCAGTTTTTGTGGGGGGGTTGTAGGGAGAGATCCTCGATTCCTCTTATGCGGTGGGATGTGGTGTGCCGACCTTTTCAAGAGGGGGGTTTGGGTATTCGGCGGTTGATTCCCTTCAACAAAGCTTTGTTAGGGAAGTGGCTTTGGCGTTTTGGTTCTGAGAGGAACCGTTTATGGAAGAGGGTGGTTGCTTGTCGGTATGGCGAGGACAGGGGTGGTTGGTGCTCTGGTGAGGTTCGGATCCGTCGAGGGGTGGGTGTATGGAAGGATATTCGTCAGGGATGGGATTCCTTTGCTACCTTCTTCCGTTTCAGGGTGGGTGATGCCGTCATGTTTGCTTTTGGACGGACTGGTGGTGTGGGGCGAGTTCTCTTGCCTCCTCTTTCCCTCAGCTTTTTCGGATTGCCCGTGATTGACATGCTTCTGTTACCGACTGTTATCATCTTGATACTGGTAGGCTTGTGTGGGATGTTTTGTTTGTGCGTCATTTCCAGGACTGGGAGCTAGAGGAGGTCGCTGGTTTGTTGAAGCTTATGTATCATCAAGTTGTAGGTATTTGCTAGGATGCTTTGATCTAGTGTCCTTCTTCATCACGGTGTTTTTCGGTAGCCTCATTCTTTCGCTGCCTTTCGCCTCGGTGGATGAGGTTTTTCCCTGGAAGGCGGTCTCGTGTACTAAGGCCCCTTTCAAGGTGGCTTTCCTCGCTTGGTCGGCTGCTCGGGGCCGCATTCTCACTTTGGACGTGTTGAGACAGAAGGGTGTTATCATAGTTAGTCAGTGTTTTATGTGTAAGAATGAAGGGGAATCTGCTAACCACCTTCTGTTGCATTGCCCGGTGGCCTTTAATTGTTGGTGCTTTTTCTTTGCCCTCTTTGGTGTGCAGTGGGTAATGCCAGCGTCGGTTCGTGATGTGTTGGATGCCTGGAGGAGCATGCGGGTGGGGATGCATGTCCGGCCTTTATGGAGAGTGGCTCCCTTGTGCCTTTGGTGGAGCATATGGCTTAAGCGGAATCGACGTTGTTTTGAGGGTTTTGAATCCCCTATAAGAGTCATTAAGGATTTTTTTATTTCAAATTTATTTTATTGGGTAGAGGGTCACTATTGTAAATCCTTTTATGAGAAGTTAGAATTTTTGGATTCACTTGGCCCATATGGCCTTTTTATACATGGGATGCGCTCCCCTTTTCAGCGTTTTTTATACAATCATACTTACTTATCAAAAAAAAAACACCACAGCCTTATCCTTCTCCCCAATATCACAAAAACTAGACCTGTCAATGGATCGGATTTTGATCCGAATCCGATCCAAATCCGATCCGATTAGCCGGATATGGATTGAAAATAAAATCCGATAATCCGATTTCTTAACAAATTGGATTTGGATTTATGTCATCCGATCCGATAATAACCCGATCCGATATAAAATATATTTATATATATATAAATATATATTTGATATTTTTATGTGTATATATTTAATACTGTACATGTATATAAATGTTAGTTGTTAATTATTTTATTATTTATTAATAATGATTGATCATAAATACAATTATTAAAAGTGTGAATAATTTAGTGTTTCAGTATTTATTGATTTTTGTATTTTTGTATTTTTTTAATTAGATATTCGAATCAGATATTCTATAATGAAGAAATTCGAATATGAATTAACTAAGTGAAAATCCATCGAATTATCGGATTCGGATCGCGGATTGGGAGTTTTTGTCATCCTTATCAATAGACCTATCAATAATCCGATTGTGATCCGAATCCGATCTGAATCCGATATTAACCGGATATGGATTGAAAATAAAATCCGATAACCCGATTAGGATCCGAATCCGATAATCCGATTTCTTAACAAATTGGATTTGGATTTAACTGATCCGATCTATTGACAGGTCTAACAAAAACCATCAGAAAAATAACAAGAACCCAGCCCCCGATCACTGCTCGAATCCAAATCATCAAAAGAGGTAAAATCAAAAGTAAACCCATCATTCTCAGAAACATACCCCACCTCTGTTGCAGCCTCATCCACCTCATGCGCAGGCACCACACAACCACCTTCATAACAATCAAATAGAACCTTCATTCCATTCTCGCCTTCAACAGCACACTTAGTCGGAGTACGGCATGGCATCACCATTTCCATCTTCCCTTTCTCGTTCCGTGTTCGCCAAATGAAGCCAGGAAGACGAGAATCAAACACAAAATTTCGTTTCAAAGCAAAACATGAATCGCCTCTTCCTGTGGTTTCATGCTGACACCTTGACCCTACAGTAAAACCCTCATCCTCCATTACAGACCCCTTCGTCAACCTAGGCGACCCCCGCTCCTTCTGAATCGGCGACAAAAGCTTCATCGAAACCCCTAAATCACGATCAGAGCCAAGAGAAATAGAGTCCGATCCATTAGCCAAATCTTGATCCATACCCTTCCTCGCACCCGGATCCGGAACTACCACAATACCCGAATTAGAATATGGGTTCCTGAAGCGTTGGCCCATGAATCGACTTGGGTTACCCTTCACGTAGCCCACTTAATTAAATTGTTTGTCTCTCACCTTGGCCAAACCCAACAACCTACGAGGCCCACCCTTGACAGCCTGCTTGAAAGAAAGGCCCAATCCTGTTCCAGGCCCAACAAACTTAGCTCGCCTACTCCATCAATCATTAGGTCTCCCACGTGTCAGCCCCAATTTTGAATTCAAATTTGAATTGTGTCTCAAATTGCCAACCCATTGTGGGTCATGCCTCCACCTACTCAGTCCACGCGTCGTACCTTCCTTTGTGCGTCCATCCCACCCCACATCCATTCCCCTCTACTCCGCCACATCATGTGAAAGATTTAAGTTAGATCCACGCGCCCAATAACTCATCAGCGTCGTTGAATGCTTCTCATTTCCTTCCTCCGTACAAGGTCCCAAACGAGCCCTAGATTTGGGTATGTTCGTCAAAGAAGACAATGAAAACCATGGCCGTACATAGCTCCGATCGGCGGCGACCCTCCGACGAACCTCTAATCCACCTTTCCAATCACATAGACGCACTGAATCCCATTCTTGCTTGCGAAAAATAAGTGGTCCGAAACCCCCTTCCACATTTTGAGTTGTCTGCACCACCAAGGGAGGACAATCATCCACCACCGCGACGCGAAAACATAGTATGTCATCGTGAATGAAGAGAAAATGAGGGCTTGCTTTTCCGACGACCACCCATATGCTCACCAAATCGGGTTTGCTTGGATCCATCTCATCTAGCCCTCTGTACCCTCCACACAAATTCCCCACTTTTCTGAACAGATCCACACAACAAAAATGCAAAGGGATGCCACTAAGAAAAATCCGACCAACCCCTTTCCTTTGCCATGGCACAGCCATCCCTAAACCAGTTGACCAAGCATCCAGGACGAATCGCTTCAATCCCCAAACCCTTCGTCTTGTCCTCAAAACCTCCATTGCCACCTCTTTGGATGGGAATTAAAAGAGAAAGGAGCCATCACAGAGGCTCGCCACTGAGAAGCCCGACGAAACCCTCCATGCCCGTTTGGCCCATGCTTCCACCTTGTCCACCTCTTCCCCACCACCATCAAGACGACCCACCAAACACGACCTCAAATACTCCTTCCTTCATTTAATGGAGGCCTCATCAACATACAATGAAGGACCGCGAGGAGGACATGCATCCTTCACCTCTCCCCCCCAGAAAAACGATGGAAGGCTAGCAATCTCAAGGTAAGATCTCATGAACCCAGACAAAAAATAAGATAAGAAAGCAAAGAAGTGTATAGGGGGGTCGCCGGCAAGAGACCGGCAACCTCAGAGAAGCTCTCCACAGAGAGAGAATACATCACATTGAAATCATTTGGTCACTAGAGGATAAAAATACATCACATTGAAGCTAGTGTTGTGTTTTGTAAATCTGAAACAAATCCAAGCATTAGTATTTTCCACAGTCCACCGTACGAGACTCTAATCATATCTTAAAGAGAAGCATCAGCAAAACCATACGAGGCTCTAATCATATCTTAAAGAGAACATCAGCAAAAAATTAAAAAAAAAAAAAGCTGCTTGCTTATGACTGACAAAAAAAAATGAGCATACAAACTAGGGAGCAGGTTCCTTACGTTCTTGAAGACTGATGTAAGCAACCTTTGCTGCATTCATCTCTGCCACCTTCTTGTTTTTTGCTTCTTGTCCTTGATATAACTGCCCATATATTTCCACATTTGACACAAAAATTGGTGCGTGAGGTGGACCAGATACGGTAGTATTATAACATGGAATCGGGAAACCTTCTTTCTGAGCCAATTCTTGTAGCATGTTCTTGTATAGACCAGATTTATCCTGAAGTTTTGACCAAAAAATGTAAGCATATATATGCGGACAAAAGCATACAAAAATCACAAAAAAGGTTAGATTGGACAACTAGCCTCTACGACTTCATTGAGCAACAAGGAGTCACAAGCAACTTTTGCAGCTGCATGTTCAGCTTCTCGAATTGTGGAGAAATATTCCAGACTCTCGTAGGTGTCTCCCTCAATTGAAACCCTACACTTAAAGCGACTAGCATGTGGGGGACCTTCACGTTCATAAGAATACATAGGCAAAGCAAGGTTCTTCTTTTGAGCATAATGTTGAAGCCGATTCTTGAACAAATTTTGCGCAACTGTTGGAAAATAAAAAATAGAAGAACTTTTAACACATGATACTATTCCTATCAGAAGCAAAAGAAATATTATACATCAAGCTTAGTGTTAGAACGAAAATATGCCGGGATGTACTGTGAAAAATGCATCAGCAAACACTACTATAAACTTATATAAATAAAACTTCATGCATGCAACATCTCGCAAACACAAACAGACATGAACACACAACTCATTGTGAGAGAGATTTCTTTCTACACCTACTTACTGTGGTGAGTAAATTTCATATAAGGACTTGTATCAGCCTATTAGGTGCATCCAAAAGATAGACAATATGTGAAAACCAGTAATGCAAAATACTCGATAAGAAGAAAATATGATAACGGACGAACTTCTTTCTGACCTGCAAGCTTCTTATCATCTTTTACTTCCGGCAGATTTCCAACTCCTACACACAAAAGTACGAGAAATTGATTAAAACAATGTAAACTTTTTTGTGAAAAACAATGTTGCATTAACCCACAAGTACCATCCTGACAGCACTTCATAATCCTTTGAAAAAAGGAGCATAATTATAAAATTAACCTAGTAAAACACACATGATGCAACTTTCTCTCTGTGATATATCTATGCAACATATACGAGAAATTCATCAACAGGAAGTCAAGGTCAAGGTGATTGGTGGTGTGAATGAGTTTTCTTACTCACAAGTGAGGAAGAGATCACTTATATATATATATATTACGATGTTTTCAACAAAGCCCATTTCTGCTAACATCTCATCTGAATACCTTAAGCACCATTGCTATTTGATATATATATATTACGGCTTACAACAAATGCCTCTCTCACTGTCACTCCCACTGCCACCTCAAATCCCTTATATACACCAAATTCCAAAAAGAGAGGCGAAATGGGATCCACAACCAACGGGTTAAAATATTTTCCCTCAACTAATGCCCCAAATCCCCAGGGCTCATTTTTAGGGCCACAACATCTCGAGATATAATGTATATACACATTATATATACATGAAACAGCAAAAAAGCAAAACAGGCAAATGTAATGACATAGTTAAACAGAAAACACAATTGAGCGTCTATATATGGGCGTGTATATAGAAATATATATAGGATATATAGAGAGAGTGGGGTTGTTTAATGTACCTGGAGATGAGGAAGGAATTGAGGAATTGCAGAGGAGAGGGTGATTTTGGAGAGAAATATATATAGGATATATAGAGAGAGTGGTCTTTTAGGTTGATTGATCTATTTGATACCAACGTTTTTCCCTCCAACAGTGATAGAGAACCAAACAATCCCTCATGCGAAACAACTTTAATCTGACACTAGAAGTAATTCCAACAAAAGTGTTTAATATTCTGTAATCAATGTCTATGCCACTAGTTGCACTTTATTGGTGATCAATCAACCTAAAAGACCTTTTTGTAGGTCATAAAATCCTTTTAGAAAATTTCAAAAATGTTTAAATATTAATTTGGAATATTTTCAATTTGGAAATTTTCGAAGTGCCTGTACATGGATTTTAAGCACCAGTTCTTAACAATCGGGAATACTAAGTGGTGGTAGTTGGTCAATGTTGAGAGTGTTGATGGTAGGACCGAGAGGATGGTGGTGGTGATGGGTGTTCATCAATGGAAGAGGAAAAATGCAAGGGATACTGTAGGGATGAAATTTTCAAAATAAAATGTTGATAATTTGCAACCGTAAAAGTACTTTTACCTTTTTGGTAATTCCTTCTGTTAGTGACTGATCAATATACTATTTTGACATAGTCGCTTTTGTTATTATAACTCCAAAAAGTTGACATTTTTCATTTTTTTTCTAACTAATTAGCCATTGAAAGATTATGCATGAAAAGCTGGAAGTAGACTTCTAAAGACTCCAATTTTTTTTTTAATTATTATTATTTTATTTTTTTTATAACCGTGATGTCCGGGCCAGCTTACGCGCAATAAAGACTCCAATTATGGTGGAACGTTTTGCCCTTCACCACTGATTGGATGACTTTTACAATAGTCCCACTAAGTTTTTCTCTATAATCAAGAGATGTTACTATTCAACAGTGACATAACATAAAGGAGAAAAGACTAGCTGTTTTCTCCTGCAAATCAAAGTAGTTCTCTTAGCAGGTGTGGTATCTATAGATAAAATGCTCAAAATGTATAAGGACTTGTATCAGCCTATTAGGTGCATCCAAAAGATAGGCAAAATGTGAAAACCAGTAATGCAAAATACTCGATAAGAAGAAAATATGATAACGGACGAACTTCTTTCTGACCTGCAGGCTTCTTATCATCTTTTAAATCCGGCAGATTTCCAACTCCTACACACAAAAGTTCGAGAAACTGATTAAAACAATGTAATCTTTTTTGTGAAAAACAATGTTGCATTAACCCACAAGTAACCTGACAGCACTTCATAATCCTTCGAAAAAAGGAGCATAATTATAAAACTAACCTAGTAAAACACACATGATGCAACTCTCTCTCTGTGATATATCTATGCAACATATACGAGAAATTCATCAACAGGAAGTAAAGGTCAAGGTGATTGGTGGTGTGAATGAGTTTTCTTACTCACAGGTGAGGAAGAGATCACTTATATATATATATATATATATATTACGATGTTTTCAACAAATCCCATTTCTGCTAACATCTCATCTGAATACCTTAAGCACCATTGCTATTTGATATATATATATTACGGCTTACAACAAATGCCTCTCTCACTGTCACTCCCACTGCCACCTCAAATCCCTTATATACACCAAATTCCAAAAAGAGAGGCGAAATGGGATCCACAACCAACGGGTTAAAATATTTTCCCTCAACTAATGCCCCAAATCCCCAGGGCTCATTTTTAGGGCCACAACATCTCGAGATATAATGTATATACACATTATATATACATGAAACAGCAAAAAAGCAAAACAGGCAAATGTAATGACATAGTTAAACAGAAAACACAATTGAGCGTCTATATATGGGCGTGTATATAGAAATATATATAGGATATATAGAGAGAGTGGGGTTGTTTAATGTACCTGGAGATGAGGAAGGAATTGAGGAATTGCAGAGGAGAGGGTGATTTTGGAGAGAAATATATATAGGATATATAGAGAGAGTGGTCTTTTAGGTTGATTGATCTATTTGATACCAACGTTTTTCCCTCCAACAGTGATAGAGAACCAAACAATCCCTCATGCGAAACAACTTTAATCTGACACTAGAAGTAATTCCAACAAAAGTGTTTAATATTCTGTAATCAATGTCTATGCCACTAGTTGCACTTTATTGGTGATCAATCAACCTAAAAGACCTTTTTGTAGGTCATAAAATCCTTTTAGAAAATTTCAAAAATGTTTAAATATTAATTTGGAATATTTTCAATTTGGAAATTTTCGAAGTGCCTGTACATGGATTTTAAGCACCAGTTCTTAACAATCGGGAATACTAAGTGGTGGTAGTTGGTCAATGTTGAGAGTGTTGATGGTAGGACCGAGAGGATGGTGGTGGTGATGGGTGTTCATCAATGGAAGAGGAAAAATGCAAGGGATACTGTAGGGATGAAATTTTCAAAATAAAATGTTGATAATTTGCAACCGTAAAAGTACTTTTACCTTTTTGGTAATTCCTTCTGTTAGTGACTGATCAATATACTATTTTGACATAGTCGCTTTTGTTATTATAACTCCAAAAAGTTGACATTTTTCATTTTTTTTCTAACTAATTAGCCATTGAAAGATTATGCATGAAAAGCTGGAAGTAGACTTCTAAAGACTCCAATTTTTTTTATTATTATTATTATTTTACTTTTTTTATAACCGTGATGTCCGGGCCAGCTTACGCGCAATAAAGACTCCAATTATGGTGGAACGTTTTGCCCTTCACCACTGATTGGATGACTTTTACAATAGTCCCACTAAGTTTTTCTCTATAATCAAGAGATGTTACTATTCAACAGTGACATAACATAAAGGAGAAAAGACTAGCTGTTTTCTCCTGCAAATCAAAGTAGTTCTCTTAGCAGGTGTGGTATCTATAGATAAAATGCTCAAAATGTATAAGGACTTGTATCAGCCTATTAGGTGCATCCAAAAGATAGGCAAAATGTGAAAACCAGTAATGCAAAATACTCGATAAGAAGAAAATATGATAACGGACGAACTTCTTTCTGACCTGCAGGCTTCTTATCATCTTTTAAATCCGGCAGATTTCCAACTCCTACACACAAAAGTTCGAGAAACTGATTAAAACAATGTAATCTTTTTTGTGAAAAACAATGTTGCATTAACCCACAAGTACTAACCTGACAGCACTTCATAATCCTTCGAAAAAAGGAGCATAATTATAAAACTAACCTAGTAAAACACACATGATGCAACTCTCTCTCTGTGATATATCTATGCAACATATACGAGAAATTCATCAACAGGAAGTAAAGGTCAAGGTGATTGGTGGTGTGAATGAGTTTTCTTACTCACAGGTGAGGAAGAGATCACTTATATATATATATATATATATATATATATATATATATATATATATTACGATGTTTTCAACAAATCCCATTTCTGCTAACATCTCATCTGAATACCTTAAGCACCATTGCTATTTGATATATATATTACGGCTTACAACAAATGCCTCTCTCACTGTCACTCCCACTGCCACCTCAAATCCCTTATATACACCAAATTCCAAAAAGAGAGGCGAAATGGGATCCACAACCAACGGGCAAAATATTTTCCCTCAACTAATGCCCCAAATCCCCGGGGCTCATTTTTAGGGCCACAACATCTCGAGATATAATGTATATACACATTATATATACATGAAACAACAAAAAAGCAAAACAGGCAAATGCAATGACATAGATAAACAGAAAACACAATTGAGTGTCTATATATGGGCGTGTATATAGAAATATATATAGGATATAGAGAGAGAGTGGGGTTGTTTAATGTACCCGGAGATGAGGAAGGAATTGAGGAATTGCAGAGGAGAGGGTGATTTTGGAGAGAAATATATATAGGATATATAGAGAGAGTGGTCTTTTAGGTTGATTGATCTATTTGATACCAACGTTTTTCCCTCCAACAGTGATAGAGAACCAAACAATCCCTCATGCGAAACAACTTTAATCTGACACTAGAAGTAATTCCAACAAAAGTGTTTAATATTCTGTAATCAATGTCTATGCCACTAGTTGCACTTTATTGATGATCAATCACCCTAAAAGACCTTTTTGTAGGTCATAAAATCCTTTTAGAAAATTTCAAAAATGTTTAAATATTAATTTGGAATATTTTCAATTTGGAAATTTTCGAAGTGCCTGTACATGGATTTTAAGCACCAGTTCTTAACAATTGGGAATACTAAGTGGTGGTAGTTGGTCAATGTTGAGAGTGTTGATGGTAGGACCGAGAGGATGGTGGTGGTGATGGGTGTTCATCAATGGAAGAGGAAAAATGCAAGGGATACTGTAGGGATGAAATTTTCAAAAGAAAATGTTGATAATTTGCAACCGTAAAAGTACTTTTACCTTTTTGGTAATTCCTTCTGTTAGTGACTGATCAATATACTATTTTGACATAGTCGCTTTTGTTATTATACCTCCAAAAAGTTGACATTTTTCATTTTTTTTCTAACTAATTAGCCATTGAAAGATTATGCATGAAAAGCTGGAAGTAGACTTCTAAAGACTCCAATTTTTTTTATTATTATTATTATTTTATTTTTTTTATAACCGTGATGTCCGGGCCAGCTTACGCGCAATAAAGACTCCAATTATGGTGGAACGTTTTGCCCTTCACCACTGATTGGATGACTTTTACAATAGTCCCACTAAGTTTTTCTCTATAATCAAGAGATGTTACTATTCAACAGTGACATAACCTAAAGGAGAAAAGACTAGCTGTCTCCCTAAGGAAATCCACAACATAATTTTCTCCTGCAAATCAAAGCAGTTCTCTTAGCAGGTGTGGTAACTATAGATAAAATGCTCAAAATGTATAAGGACTTGTATCAGCCTATTAGGTGCATCCAAAAGATAGACAACATGTGAAAACCAGTAATCCAAAATACTCGATAAGAAGAAAATATGATAACGGACAAACTTCTTTCTGACCTGCAGGCTTCTTATCATCTTTTACTTCTGGCAGATTTCCAACTCCTACACACAAAAGTTCGAGAAACTAATTAAAACAATGTAAACTTTTTTGTGAAAAACAATGTTGCATTAACCCACAAGTACTAACCTGACAGCACTTCATAATCCTTCGAAAAAAGGAGCATAATTATAAAACTAACCTAGTAAAACACACATGATGCAACTCTCTCTCTCTGTGATATATCTATGCAACATATACGAGAAATTCATCAACAGGAAGTAAAGGTCAAGGTGATTGGTGGTGTCAATGAGTTTTCTTACTCACAGGTGAGGAAGAGATCACTTATATATATATATATATATATATTACGATGTTTTCAACAAATCCCATTTCTGCTAACATCTCATCTGAATACCTTAAGCACCATTGCTATTTGATATATATATTACGGCTTACAACAAATGCCTCTCTCACTGTCACTCCCACTGCCACCTCAAATCCCTTATATACACCAAATTCCAAAAAGAGAGGCGAAATGGGATCCACAACCAACGGGTCAAAATATTTTCCCTCAACTAATGCCCCAAATCCCCGGGGCTCATTTTTAGGGCCACAACATCTCGAGATATAATGTATATACACATTATATATACATGAAACAACAAAAAAGCAAAACAGGCAAATGCAATGACATAGATAAACAGAAAACACAATTGAGCGTCTATATATGGGCGTGTATATAGAAATATATATAGGATATAGAGAGAGAGTGGGGTTGTTTAATGTACCCGGAGATGAGGAAGGAATTGAGGAATTGCAGAGGAGAGGATGATTTTGGAGAGAAATATATATAGGATATATAGAGAGAGTGGTCTTTTAGGTTGATTGATCTATTTGATACCAATGTTTTTCCCTCCAACAGTGATAGAGAACCAAACAATCCCTCATGCGAAACAACTTTAATCTGACGGTAGAAGTAATTCCAACAAAAGTGTTTAATATTCTGTAATCAATGTCTATGCCACTAGTTGCACTTTATTGGTGATCAATCAACCTAAAAGACCTTTTTGTAGGTCATAAAATCCTTTTAGAAAATTTCAAAAATGTTTAAATATTAATTTGGAATATTTTCAATTTGGAAATTTTCGAAGTGCCTGTACATGGATTTTAAACACCAGTTCTTAACAATTGGGAATACCAAGTGGTGGTAGTTGGTCAAAGACGAGAGTGTTGATGGTAGGACCGAGAGGATGGTGGTGGTGATGGGTGTTCATCAATGGAAGAGGAAAAATGCAAGGGATACTGTAGGGATGAAATTTTCAAAATAAAATGTTGATAATTTGCAACCGTAAAAGTACTTTTACATTTTTGGTAATTCCTTCTGTTTAGTGACTGATCAATATACTATTTTGACATAGTCGCTTTTGTTATTATACCTCCAAAAAGTTGTCGTTTTTCATTTTTTTTCTAACTAATTAGCCATTGAAAGATTATGCATGAAAAGCTGGAAGTAGACTTATAAAGACTCCAATTTTTTTATTATTATTATTATTTTATTTTTTTTATAACCGTGATGTCCGGGCCAGCTTACGCGCAATAAAGACTCCAATTATGGTGGAACGTTTTGCCCTTCACCACTGATTGGATGACTTTTACAATAGTCCCACTAAGTTTTTCTCTATAATCAAGAGATGTTACTATTCAACAGTGACATAACCTAAAGGAGAAAAGACTAGCTCTTTTCTCCTGCAAATCAAAGTAGTTCTCTTAGCAGGTGTGGTAACTATAGATAAAATGCTCAAAATGTATAAGGACTTGTATCAGCCTATTAGGTGCATCCAAAAGATAGACAACATGTGAAAACCAGTAATGCAAAATACTCGAGAAGAAGAAAATATGATAACGGACAAACTTCTTTCTGACCTGCAGGCTTCTTATCATCTTTTACTTCCGGCGGATTTCCAACTCCTACACACAAAAGTACGAGAAACTGATTAAAACAATGTAAACTTTTTTGTGAAAAACAATGTTGCATTAACCCACAAGTACTATCCTGACAGCACTTCATAATCCTTCGAAAAAAGGAGCATAATTATAAAACTAAGCTAGTAAAACACACATGATGCAACTCTCTCTCTGTGATATATCTATGCAACATATACGAGAAATTCATCAACAGGAAGTATATTGACCACTGAATGTGATTGACATAACACAATATAATAATATATATATATATATATATATATATATATTATTATTAAGCAATCACATCCACAGCCAAAGGTCAAGGTGATTGGTGGTTTGAATGAATTTCTTACTCAAAGGTGAGGAAGAGATCACTTATACATACATATATATATATATATATATTACGGCTTACAACAAATGCCTCTTTCAGTCTCACTCTCACTCCCACCTCAAATCCCTTATATACACCAAATTCCAAAAAGAGAGGCGAAATGGGATCCACGACCAACGGGTCAAAATATTTTCCCTCAACTAATGCCCCAAATCCCCAGGGCTCATTTTTAGGGCCACAACATCTCGAGATATAATGTATATACACATTATATATACATGAAACAGCAAAAAAGCAAAACAGGTTACCGGCAAATGCAATGACATAGATAAACAGAAAACGCAATTGAGCGTCTATATATGGGCGAGTATATAGAAATACATATATATATATATATATATATATAGGATATAGAGAGAGAGAAGGGTTGTTTAATGTACCTGGAGATGAGGAAGGAATTGAGGAATTGCAGAGGAGAGGGTGAGATTTGGTGTCAGTGGAGGAAAGAAAAGCCAATTGAGCGGCTGTGTTCTGAGCTTCCTTGGAGGATAGGCATTGATTGATTGTCTCGAAGACGAAGCCGTTCACAGTGACAGTGCCGGTGAAGCGAGGTTTGTGATCGGGGCCGACTTTGCGGACCGAATATACAGGTATTTCCCATGATCGCTTATGACACAGCTCGTGAAGCTTCGATTTGTACATCTCCAACAATTTCTAGGGTTTTTGATTTGCAGACGCCAACTCTCAGGTAGCTTTTTGTGTTCCTTTTCAGACACTTGTACCTCAAGAATCTATATACCAAAATTATATTCTTTCTCAGCTCCTTGCATATTCTTTTTCTTTTCTTTTTAACTTTTTTTATTTATATACATATATCTATACAAATCACATATTGATTACATTGCCCCTATATAAAACAATATATTCTATTTTTTATAGTTTATCAATTGTAAATGCACAAAGTCACTATTATCTTAGACTAAATTTCACTTATTTCCTAATATTTGTGCAAATTACACAATGACTTCCTTGCTTATTGTTTTGTTTTTTCTTAAACACATTCGATTTTAAGTCAAATAAATTAATAATATCCTTGTGTTATATTAATATGTTATATTTCATCTCACACAAACGAATGACAAGTTTGCAATATTATAAAATTTGATCAATATATTTATATATATATATATGATGTATATATGAGTTTTTCTTGAGTTTTATAAAAGTCAAAATTAATCACCACTAAACGAATACACAAACTGTTGATAACATTTCTTTACTTTTCCATCCATAGAGGTACATTAATCAATTTGGTGCCTTCCAAACAAATTGAAGGCAAAAAGGCCCAGAACACAGAAGATATTCAAAATAAAAATTCAGAAAATTAAATGCAGACTAAAACTAACTTCATCATGAAATGCGATTATTAAATCAATAGAGAGAAAATTTCTTTCATGCAATTTCAATAGGAAATAGTGGATTCTGTGAATCGGTATTCGCAGTGTTCTCCTCCGAAATCTCTCACTTGGCACTGGCAAGCTGGGTACGGAGGAGCTTGGCGGCAGCAACCATGTTTTGAAGGGCTGGCTTCACTTCGGTGTACTTGCGAGTCTTTAAGCCACAGTCAGGGTTAACCCACAAGATGTTGGTTTCGAGCACTGCAAGCATCTTGTTGATTCTGTCTGCAATCTCCTCTGTCGATGGTATTCTGGGCGAGTGGATGTCATAGACACCAGGTCCAATTCCAGCACCGTACTTCACTCCCTCGCGGAACACTGAGAGGAGCTTCTCATCAGAACGCGAGTTCTCAATGGTGATTACATCGGCATCCATGTCGATGATTGAGTGGATGATGTCGTTGAAGTTGGAGTAGCACATGTGTGTGTGGATCTGTCCGTTTATCAAGAGACGAGCTTTAAAATGGGAATGAAAACCTAATAACCCAATTTGAGTAATGAAAAATGGGAGTGACTGGTGGAGAGCGAAACCTGGGTGGTGTCTTTAACACCGCAGTTGGTGATCCTGAAGGAGTGGACAGCCCAGTCCAGGTAGAAAGCTTCCTCTGACTTTCTAAGAGGCAAGCCTTCTCTCAAAGCAGCCTCATCGATTTGGATGACGTTGATGCCAGCTTTCTCGAGATCCTCTACTTCGTCCTTGATGGCCAAAGCAATCTGGTAACAAGTTTCGAATCTGGAAACAGAGATTATGAAATGTTCAAAGTTGATGATATAGGAAAGATAAAAGTAATGACAACGATTTTCTAGGTGTTCAAATACCTGGGCTGATCATTTCGGACGAAGGACCAGTTAAGAATGGTCACAGGACCAGTAAGCATTCCCTTCATGGGGCGAGCAGTCATGCTCTGAGCCATAGAAGACCAGAAGACAGTCATTGGCTTCGGACGGCTCACATCACCATATATGATAGGTGGCTTCACACAACGAGACCCATAAGATTGAACCCATCCATTGACAGTGAAGGCAAAGCCAGACAACTGCTCTCCGAAGTACTCAACCATATCGTTCCTCTAAAGGAAAACAAACCACAATAGTTAGAAGTGTACTGTGGACTACTTCTTTGTTATTTTTAAATAACTCTCACTGTGGACTACTTCTTTGTTATTTTTAAATAACTCTCACTGCTTTATTCCACTCGCATTTGCATAAAGTGCAACTTACCTCAGGTTCTCCATGAACCAGAACATCAATATCAAACTCCTCCTGGAGCTTGACAACCTTGTTGATTTCCTCCTTTATGGCCTTGACATACTCTTCCTCAGATATCCTAGAGTACAGCACTATCAGAACTGGGGCAGAGAAACAGAATAAGGCAAAACACAAAGAAATTGGTAGGAAAAACTCACTTTTTAGCCTTGTACTCACGGCGAACTCTTCGGAGTTCTATTGTTTGAGGGAAAGATCCAATGGTGGTGGTTGGCAAGATTGGAAGGTCAAGCTTCTTCTGCTGAGCATCCAGTCTGGCGCTAACATTTGTAGCACGACGGTGGTCAGAACTCCTCAAAGCCTCAGCCTAAGAAACCAAAACCGAAAAAAGGAAAATGTGAGCACTTGATGGCGAAAATGATTTATGCAGCAAAGCTAATTGACAGGCTAAAGAATGGGAACTGAGTCGATCACTTACAGCCTTTTGAACAGCTTCGTTGGTCACCCTTGGAGAGGACTTTCTTGATGCCTGAGCTGCAGCATTAGCCGAGAAGAATGCCTGGAAATGAACAAAAACAAAAGTGAGCAAATGGGTACTTATAGATTAAAAAAAAGGGTATCGCTACCACCTTCCATGTGGATCGAGTACTAAAGTAATGGATGAATCAGAAAAGCATACCTCATCTTTTTGACCAGCCAAAGTTTTTGCAAGGGCATTCACTTCAAGGACTTTTTGAGCAGCAAATGCAAGCCATGATTTGAGTTCGCTGTCCAGCTTAGTCTCATTAACTAGATCTACGGCAGTGTGCATAAGCGAGCATGATGTAGAGACCACAAGCTTGTCTGTAAGACAAATTTATAAATAAATTAAATTATAAGCAATAAGTAGAATTATAAACCCATGAAACTAATCGTGTGAACAATAATACCTTTTCCCACAATTCCCTCAAGAGACTCTAGAGTGCTGGTGGATGCAGTAAGATCATTTGCCCAGATGTTCCTTCCATCAACAATACCGGCAAAGAGATATTTCCCTGAAGGGAACCCAGCCTTGATCAAATCAAGAGTCTTTGCACCCCGAATAAAATCAAAACCAAACCCAGTGACACCCTTCAGAGCAGTGAGGGTTTTGTATGCCTCCGCTGGAATATCAGCAAAGTATGTCTCAATGAGAACATTCAGGCCAGATAGAGATGATTCTAGTTCAGAGTAGGCAGTAGTAAATGCTTGCAATTGGTGCGAGTCAAGATCCTTCACGAGGGTAGGCTCATCAAACTGAATCCATGATGCACCAGCTGCCTTTAACTCAGCCACAACTTCCCTAAAATTTTTCATTATATTACCAAATTCAAACATCATACGAATATTCATATGCAAAAACTGACTGATGATATGGAACGAAAAATTCAAATCCTTACTTGTAGATTGGAAGGATTTTTTCCAGAAGGGAAAGAAGAGAAAATGATTTTTCAACACCTTTTGCAGGTTTAGATAACAATAAGTAAGAGATAGGGCCAACAAGAACTGGAACGGTATCCACTCCAAGCTGCATGAAAGAAGAGAGTCAAGATCTGATTTAACTATAAGAGATTTGATGGTATGCCTCAATGAAGTACAATAGTAATAACAATGCATAAAGACATGGTGTTTATAAGCCTTAAATGTTCTGATGTGATTTGAGAAACCAAATGCCTACAGCCTGCCAATAACCCCCATCCAGAGATAGGGAGGAAGAGCACACTGTTATTAAACCTCTGCAGACAGAAGCTAAAAGATAATACTAAATATCCTGGTAATCCACACACAAACAAAAAAAATAATCCTTTTTCTTAAGGAAAAACCTTTTAACCACCATGATTCAATATCTATGGCAAAAATGCAGTGAAATGCTTCAGTCGCAGATCAATAGGTCCAAAATTAAACCTTTCATTTAAGATTACATGTATCCTTAAATTTTGAGTCACAATGAAGTGTTCGGATTTTTCATTAGTTCACATAAATCATTCCATTTTTTATTATCATTTCTAACTTTGGCCCTGCCAAACAATGGGTGTCTAACCCAAAATTAATCATTGTACCAGTGGCATTAATTCCACTAACTTCCCCACCTTTTTGCCACTTATCTTGATGAACGAATGAAACATTCATCCGTTACCTAACTGATTGGTTACCAATACAAACAGATAGATAAATATGAAGGAAGGACCAATACAAACAGATAGATAAATATGAAGGAAGGAAAAATATTCTGAAGAACGTACCGCCTTAGCCTCCTTGTATTCGTTTACAGCCTTGTGAGAAGCATATGAAAACTTCACCTCAGGGCCCAATTCAGGGACAATAAAATGACTGGATCAATTCAGATACCTCAATTCATCAGTACACAGATGCCAGTATCAAATTGTGACAGTATTTTACGAGGATAGATTCGTCACTTACTAGTTGGTGTCGAACCACTTGGTCATTTCCATGGCAGGTAGAGAAGCATTTCCTCTAGCCATGGAGAAGTAGGTGTCAAATCCGATCTCACCACCGGTCCAGCCATATCTAGGGGGAACAGCCCCCAGCATTGCAGTTGTATCGAGCACCTGATCATAGAACGAAAATGTGTTGCTGGGAATATACTTGATGCCAGCATCAGCCATCTGTTTCCAAATAGATGCCCTAAGATCAGCCGCCACTTTTTCCAAATCCTCGGCAGTGCTTTTACGGTCCCAGAAAGACTCCAAAGCAAACTTGAGCTCTCTCTTTGGTCCCATGCGAGGATATCCAACTATGTGAGACGCCATTGTTCTGTTTCACCGGATCAACCAAACCTCAGTTGCCTTAATTCAACGACTAATCACCATTGAAATACAATACACACAAAAATGCATGTGTAGCGTGTACTATATATATAGGCCCATTTGAGCAAGTTATAGATCGACATATATAGGAGACATAAGAACTAAATTAAACATGCATAGCCGGCATAACATCATAAAGAGTTTAAAAGGAAGAAGATTTAGATTACAAGAAATTGTATAATTCACTTCATTTCGATTTTGTTCAGTTAATTTCAAGTCACTACAACATGGATCCTAAAGACCACCAAACCATTGGCTTGGGTGGATATAACAACATCCCACCCCCAGGGGAGGTGATGGTTAGAGTCCCAAAGTGGCCATTCGTGGGGATATGAGAATGTTGTGAGAGTATTTATCTACCTTAAAAAATGTAAACTTCAGGATCAAACATGTTGCTAATTTCCCATTTTGAGGGGAATCAAAGCAAGTTCACCTTTTCAAAAAAAATGCAACAAAAAAGTATTCCAAAGCTAACCATCTGGTGGCTTAAGTGATGCATTATCAATTGAAAAAAGAAAAAAAAAATAGTACTTCAACTAAAAGCTAGAGCAAATACTTGAACTGAATGAAACCAAGAGACAAAAACAAGAACAAGTGTACTAAAAAAAAACGGAAGACACGAGATGCCCACCAATCAAACTGAATCCGTAACTCCCAAAAGCCACTTCCATGCCAGATTTAGTTCAACGAACAAAGATTCAAAACCAAATCTACAAACTCCAACAACCCAAAACGCTAGATCTAACATATTCACGCATATACATATAAGTAAGCAATACCCACATTTACATATAGATATATATATCATATGCCCTTGGCATCAAATAAAAACAACCCATGTGAAAGAATGAAGCTTAAAGCAAAACCCACCATTGACCAGTAGATCCAATTGGGAATATCAGAAGTTTTGATGAAAGATTGAAGAGTACAGAGTAATAACAGAGCATAGGAAACTATCAAACAATTTTACAAAAACTCGCAAAATTAATAGAAATAGTAAATGGGGTTAAATTCAAGTATGAATACAAGCAAATGTGGAGACCCAGAGTTTCTGTAAATCGAGGGAGAGAGATGATAAAAGGCGTACCTTGAGGAGGAGATACAAGAACAGGGTAGGTCTAGGACTGGTTTATAGAGAGAGAGAGCAGAGGAGGAGACGAGTTTGGAGAGTTTGTGTTTGGGTAAATATATAGAATGAGAGTGGAGGTGGTGGAGGTGGTGGTGGGTAGATCTGAGATAAAAATTATTTGTTGATGTCACGTTGATTTGTGTGCAAACGTTGCTTCGTATACGCGCGATTGGGGATTGTTTGGATCAATTCCATATCTAATTTATAATTATATTATTTAACCATTTCTGAAATATGAAGTTAAATGCATAATACAATTTACTCCAATGTACTTATGTGCCGTAATAAATTTAATGAGAATAATTTATATATATAAGATTAAAGATTCATATATAGTACATTTATAGTTTATCTGAGTTGTTATGTTAAAAAGTTATCATTATCCAATTATTTTTTTATTTTAATCTAATATCATTGACAGGTCACGTAGTTATCTAATAAATTTTGTGAAACTTCTTTTAATTTATATGCTAATATATATGCATATCAATAGTACACACATATACTAGAAAAACTAACAAAAATTATCACACATCTCTAAAGGATTTTTTTTTTTTTCCCAAAAAGAAATCATTAATTTAGTAAACAGTAGTTGATTATTTCTAGTATGAACACGAATTTTACATTTTTCAAAACATGTTAATTTAAACAATTATTTTTGGCTAACCAATTGGGTATATTGAAAAAAAAAAAAAAAACATTAGCAGCTGTAACAAAAGTATTTAAACTTGAGGCCAGGTCCTACCAATTTTTTGTTAAACAATAAAATTTCATCAAAACAAACACACATATTTTCGTGAAATCAAATTTGTTCACTTCTTATATCTTGTCAAGGCCGCTGATTTTGATTTATCATGTTAGGAAAATTTGTTTGTTTCTTTAACATTATATATATGCATTGTGTAAAATTGGAGGCCCTTAGCGCTTAAATAGAACAATCATATTGCAAGTTGCAGAGCTGTGTGTGAAATATGTCGGTGCTACTGTCCCTGCTAAAGAGATTATTTGGCTTTAGTGGTTGGGAAATGTGGATCCTTTATAAATTTCATTTATTTAAACTATAATGAAGTGGGCTATAGAACTATTCCCTAAATTTCAATGGAAATAATGTTATTTGAATCGCAAATGCATCATTACCAAAAAATAAAAATAAATAAAAAATACTACTTTGGTTGTCTTCGTTTTCACAAAATTATACTTTGGTTGTTATATTAAATAATGACAAGAGATCGTTAGTATGTTGATATGAAAATAGTGTAATTTTCCTATTTGGAATGCAAAATAATTTTTATTGTGTATTGGTATTAAAAGATTATTATGTAATACCCGAGATCATTGTATTATTAAGTTAGAAAGAAAAGGGAAAAATAAACTTTGTTATAACAAAAGAAAAAAAAAGCTCTTATTTTTTACTTATTTATATCAATTCCTTTATTTTTAGAATGAGAGTTTTTTTCACATAATTTGCTACACTTTATTATTCTTACACTATATTGACACCAGGGAATAAGGATAATTTAAAAGTATTGTATATTTTTTATGTTTGAGACGTAATTTAAATGACCCCTTTCATTATTTTAAAGTCGATTTTGTCGATGAAATTTGACATAAAATTCTGAATTTTTTTAAATTATTTAACAAAAATATATAACATATTGACAAAAAAAAAAAAAAAAAAAAAAGGAGATATTTGTGTGCGAATTATTTCCATTTCAATAGGTGAATAATGGATAAAAAAAATAAAAAATAGCGTATTCATTTGTGTACAAATTATAACATGAAGAAATCACCACTCACATAATTTCACTGCTCATATATAATATCTTACCTTTAGATTTGGAAGTCACACCAAGCGAACTTGGCGAACAAGTAGAATTGGATTTTCTTTATTTTTTTCAAAAGTAGTAGAGTTGGATTTTATCAACAAACAACAATGCAACACATAATTGAAGGTGTTAGTACAATATTTTGATGGTGATGAAATATCAGTTCTTAAGACCCCGTTTGGTAGGTGGTCTGATTCGGTCTTATTTGGGTGGTGTTCTGAAAATCTGTTTGGTAAAGTTGTCTGGTCTTATGGTCTTATTCAAGTTGTTTGGTCTTATGTTTGGAAAATAATACAAAAAATAAAAAAATAATATATAAAATTCAAACTAAAGATTAAGTATGAAAAATATATAAATTTTGAAAAAATATAAAAAAATTGAAAATAATATAAGAAATTCAAAAATAATATATTTTTCAAATTTTATAAATTATTTCGAATTTTTATATTATTTTTTTAATTTTATATATTATTTTTGATTTTTTATATTATTTTCAATTTTTTTATATTTTCTCAAATATATATATATATATATATATATATCTAATTTTGTATATTTTTTTCAAATTTTATACATTATTTCAAAAAATTTATATTATTTTTCAAAACTTATATATTATTTTTTTAAATATATATATATAATTTTATATATTAATTTTGATTTTTATATATTTTTTTCGAATTTAATACATTATTTTTAAAAAATTATATTATTTTCAAATTTTATACATTATTTCAAATTTTTTATATTATTTTTTTAATTTTATATATTATTTTCAAATTATATATATTTTTTAATTTTATATATATTTTTCAAATTTTATGGTCTCATGTGTTAAGATAATTGTATATAAGACTATTTGAGACCATTATTTTTTGTTGTCTCAAATTATCCCTTTTGATCATAAGTAGTCCTTATTTTTTTGGAATCATTTTTTTGAAACCGTGTTATCAAACAGTATCCGGTCCCAAAAAAACTATTATGAGATCGGACCACATGGAACCGGACCACGAACCAAACAGGACCTAAATATACATGGACTCCTTGACTACATGGAGACTAATATCACGCCCTTTACAAGCGCTTGGGCCCAACTCTATGGTGATGGTAAATTTAATAAGTAAAAAGAATTATAATACTCGTCCATTTTTAGTTTTTCATATTTGAAAAGATGATAATTTTTTGATATTATTTTATTTTTCTATTTTACCTTTGATAATGTAATATATTTGTTGTTTTTAGTGGGCTCATTATTTTTTGAAGCTAATGAAGATGAATAATTTGAAAATATATATAATAATATTATATTAAAATTCAAAATTGAATAATTAAATTAAGCAAAATGGATAATTAAAAATGGAGGACCGAGTAGCAAAGTTACCATGAAAGTTGGTGGCTTGAGACATGAGTTGGTGACTTGGTGGAGAAAGACTAAGAAGCCACTATCTGGTATTGGTAACATGATTGGCAAGATTACATAATTACGATTACATTTTTAAGTGGGCAGTATCAGAGACAACTGGCTCGTTGGGGAGTTGGTGAGATGGACAGTAGGCACCCACTGTAATATACACGCGCGCATGTATGAATTTCATGGTAACAAAATAACAATTGAGGGAAATATTTATTAACAAACAATCCATATGATTTCAAAATTTTAAGGGTTAATAGCAAAATACCCCCTGAACTATACCCTCTCTCTTACTAAACCCTCATGAACTATTTTTTGTGCTAAAACCCCCCAAACTATAGTTTTTCCTGCACAGTTATAACACCGTTAAGTAAAATTGCACTGGGATCCCCTGAAGTTCCTGTTAATTTTGCTCGCGCCCTGAAATTTTATTTTTCTTGCAATGACACCCCCTTGAAGGGGTGAAATGACCGGAATGCCCTTGTTTTCTCTCCCCTATTTCATGAGATAAATATTTAGGTGGTGAAATTACCTCCATGCCCCAAGATTAGAACCCTATAATATTTGGGGATATTTCCAAATATTTTTTTCAAAATAAAAGTTAAAGAAAAGAGGTTGGAAATATTTCAAAACTTTTAAATAATAACTAATTAA
Organism: Cornus suecica; assembly: GCA_963922005.1. NCBI lineage: Eukaryota > Viridiplantae > Streptophyta > Magnoliopsida > Cornales > Cornaceae > Cornus > Cornus suecica. The sequence continues at coordinate 76,469,666 of OY998244.1, read as the reverse complement.
TATGCATTACTTGAAGTGTAACTCTAATGAATATTTCAAAAGATATAGAGTAAGGGGTTATAAATATTTTCATATTTTTTAAAAAATATTAATTAATTAATATACATTAATTAAAATGTAACTCTAATGGATATTTCATAAAATATAGAATAAAGATATAAGACAAATATATTTCAGCAAGCAACAAGTGTTAATCGTTAAGAACAAATTTTGTGACTTCCTATTCCAAATCTTCAACCTAATAATTATTCACTTTCTAAGAACTAATTTTTTACGACCGCATATATACATTGAAACTTTAAGGTAACAATTTTGCCACTCACTTGAATTTCTATGTCACACACTGCTTCTAGTAAGGCTCCAACTTCATTTAAGGAAAATATTTTGAACAAAATTTGGCCATATGAGATTCTCTATAATGATTGTGGCTTGTTTCTTGATGAAAGACAACTATGTAACTAATAATAATAATACTTACAAGAAAAAAATCCATTCAAAAATAAAATTTTGAATGAAAACTAAGAAATAAATGATCAACCTGCAATTTCCATCTTGATAAATATTCGAAAAACTAGACCATTCAATTTTAAATGAATCCAGGGGTTACAAGTTCTTGACAATCTTATTTTAAAGAGTTAACACTTGTTGCTTGCTGAAATATGTTTGTCTTATATCTTTACTCCATATTTTATGAAATATCCATTAGAGTTACATTTTAATTAATATATATTAATTAATTATTTTAAAAAAAATATATGAAAATATTTATAACTCTTTACTCTATATCTTTTGAAATATTCATTAGAGTTACACTTCAAGTAATGCATATTAATTAGTTATTATTATTATTTAAAAGTTTTGAAATATTTCCAACCTCTTTTCTTTAACTTTTATTTTGAAAAAAATATTTGAAAATATCCCCAAATATTATAAAGTTCTAATCTTGGGGCATGGAGGTAATTTCATCACCTAGATATTCATTTCATGAAATAGGGGAGACAAAACAAGGGCATTCCGGTCATTTCACCCCTTCAAGGGGGTGTCATTGCAAGGAAAATGAAATCTCAGGGGGCGAGCAAAATTAACAAGAACTTTAGAGGATCCCAGTGCAATTTCACTTAACGGTGTTATAACTGTGCATGAAAAATTATAATTTGGGGGGGTTTTCAGCATGAAAAGTATAGTTCAAGGGGGCTTAGTGCACACCAGGGAGTTTAGTTAGAGAGAGGGTATAATTGAGAGGTTTTTTTGCTATTAACCCAATTTTTAACAAATGATCCTTGATGTGTCATCAAGCCCTATGTACTTTTCACACATTACACACAATTCTCGTTATGTTAACAAACACTCATTGATGTTAGAAATTGATATTTTATGTTCAAAATATCCCTGAATTGATATTTTATGTCAAAATACTTTTAAAAATAAATTAGTAACTAAATTAAGATTTTTGAATAAATTAAAAATTATTTTTTTGTTTTTTATTTATTTAAATTCAAATTTGAAAAAAAATATACAAATTATAAGGGCAAAGCTCGTAAAAAAATTCTATACATCTATTCTCTTAATAATAATAATAATATTTCAAGTGTATTATTATCAAAGTATAACAATTACACTCAATAAACTATTATTAAAATATAATAAAAGTATATTAAAGTATAAAAGCAAGATGAATAGAAACCGAAATTCTTTTTTTTTAAAAAAAATTATATACTTAAGTAATACATATATGAATACTGCTTATAAAAGTGTTCGGCGTTTAAAATTAGTATTTATATTATAGACTTCACTTACCATTCATTAACCTTAATTGAAGTATTTTCTTATTTTTTAAATTGAAATTTTTTTAGAAGTTAATTGAAGAAATTTCACTCTATTAATATTAGTATGTTTGATCTTTTTATTTAGTTACACTTAGTATTATGAAAATTCTGCCCTATATATATATTTTTTGCTTAGGGAATTATTTATATAATTTTATTTATTTAAAAAAGACCAAATATGATTTGTGAATTGGAATTTTTATTTAAGAATAGTTAATTATTTTTTTATCCACCTAGGGTTGATAGCTTGAGATTGTTTATTTAATTGCACTTGATAAAATTTGATATTTATCTAATAGTTTGAAATAACTTTTTTGTTTTATTTTATTTCAACTAGGGTTAAAATAGATCATATAATTAGTATTGACATATTAAGAATTTTTATTTAATTGAACTAATAAATAAAATTTGATCCTATGTACTTGTTTTAGTTTGAGAAATTAAGAATTTGTATTTAATTCAAGGTTGTCAAAATACCAATTCTACGATTCTGCTATGATTTCATACGATTCTGTACGATTTTAGTACGATTCTACTATATTTTTATAATGATTTAACGATTTCGCCCTTCATATAAAGTACCCAAAAACTTTATGATTTAGTCTAATATCTCAATATATGGTCTAGATTTATGAGAAACATTTAAAGAAGCAATTTATTATAAAAAATTGAAAATTACAATATAATTTAGATTTTTAAATTAAAGATTTAATTATTAATATATTTTAAAAAAAAATAATAGGAATTGCTAGAATCTTACGATTCTACGGACCCCAAAATGATTTTACATAGAATCCCGATTATGACAGCCTTGATTTAATTACTTAATATTAATGTCCGTGCGATTAATCAAGTTATATCCGCATAATTTTGTTATTGGGTTCACCCCAAAAGCCCCATACCAATTGGAGACACATATTCACAAATAAGCACATCACCAGACTTATATCCGTGCGATGTGGGATGTCACAATCACCCCCTCTTGGGACCCAGCATCTTTGCTGACGTAACCCACGGGCTTATGCACGTTCCCACACATAATTTCGGCCGGGCTCTGGCTCTGATATCGATTGTAACACCTCGCTCCAACACTTGATACAATATTGTTTGCTTTGGGCTCAACCCATACAATTTTATTCTTAGGCGCATCCCCAAAATGACTTATACTAATTGGAGACACACATACACATATAAGCACATCACTAGCCACACAAATTATATTACGTATTTATTTATTTATAAAACACAATAACATTATATTACGTATTTATTTATTTATAAAACAATAACATATATTTATATGTATGTATATAAAGTTTATATATATATTTTTCTCTTTTGGATGTTTCAAGCACTTTCAATAAAAATAAACCGATCCAAATCAGGTAAATCATTGTACAAATATTTTTTTCAGGTCCGTCCTTTCATTCTCCGACGGCAATGGAAATCTCTGACGGCGGATAACAGTCTTCACTGTTATCGACGACGACGACGACTGAATCAATTCGCGGAGATTCAGGCATAAGCGAGAATTCGATTGTACAGGTTCTTTTCTCTTCGATTAGGCCCTTATTATGCTCTTCTGTGCATTTCTTATACAACTCAATCACCAATCGACACCAGTTTCTTCCATGATTAGGTTACAAAATCTTAAATTTTGTGGTCTATTTATCTATTATAAATTGAAAAATGATCCATCATTGGGTTGGAGGAGTTGGTGAGGGGCTAGTCTATTGGATTAGGAGTTGGGTTGTTGTTGAATATCCAAAGGTCTTTTTCTATATATATATATATATATATATGTTCATGTCACAAAGTTGGTGAAGTCTAGCTCTGGTATGGGTTGGTCAATTGGAAAATGGTGGGATTGCACAATTCTTGATTCAGGTGGGTTGGGTATCTAGATCAGTAAGAATGGGTTGGTGGGTTGTCAAGAAAATATCAACTTTTTGGGTTAACAAACCAAGCTAGTACGACAATGGGTTTAGTAAACATGTTTGGCCAAGACATATAAAATGAGTATCAGAGGTCAATTTATATGTTCCTAATCTTTCCCACTAAACACATTGCTTGACAAAATTGAAAATGATGGTTATTTTCATTTTTGGACGTTGTATACAATGAGAAAGTCTATGTTATCGATGCATCATTCTAAAAGTAGCTTTTAGTGACACAAGGATGAGAAAGTCCAACCAAGCTTTAAGCTTTTTGGCATCTACCAAATTCTAGCTTTCAGGCATCAAAATATTTATCTTTCTCATTTTATAAATAGAGTAGATATGACTTTCTACTCATTATTATTTTGTGCTTGAACTGTGTTGACATGTAATACAAGTGTACTGGAAATAGATGCAAATGCGTTGAAAAATGATACAACACGCTGCTATAGATGATCTGGATACCTTAGCGTGGGCTGGCCAAGTAGTTGATGCAATTAAATCTATAACATATAGGCGTCAAATTACGTACTCCCCCTTTCCTTCACTTTGTGGGTTCCAATTCTTAACAAAAAGCAGAACAAAACAGGAAGCAGAATATTTGTCATGTTTGGAACAGACAGAACATCACTTAACTTAATTCTATTGGTCATCGAACTCCATTGTTATTCACGTAATCCATGACAGTACTTCCACCCTTTAGCATCATTGTACATATTAGCATATTACTACAAGGGAATTTTCTGATGACACAAGCATGGGTTGATTCAATGTCATAGGCGAAAGTATTGTTAATTTTCCACTTAAGCCAGAGAAAAAAAATGCAGTTAGGAAATTGTCCATATGCTTTACACTGCTAGTTTATCATATCTGATCACACCCATTTGAATATTGAATTTGGTTTATTTAATGCCTTTTGTCAGTTCTTCCAGTTGCTGCAATTTTTTTCTAGATCTTGCCCCTCCCCCCCCTCCCTAAATATGATATCTATCTAGTGTGATAATTAAGAACACACACATGACAAAGATGGACATCGATTGGATTAATCAATCATAACAACAAGCATGGACGTTATCCTCCAACGTCTGATCTCTATATGAGCTTGGACTCCTTACCCTCCGTATGAACTTGCGTGTATAAGAAAAGATCCTGATCTGTATGAATTATGATCAAAATACAACTAACTTTATTAACGTATCTTACAAAAGTACAAATTGCTGGATACTGATTTTCCACCTTTGGCAGAATGACATGGAGATCATCTTACAAAGATGAAGTCAAAATTACATTTTTTTTTTTTGTTTTTTCAGGTTTTAAGAATTTTACAATAACACTATAGACTTTGCATATATTAATCAACATATGATCTGAGTCTAAAACTTCTTTCACAAATTTCAGCTAAGAAAGAATTGATTAAGTACTTGTCATGTGCCGAAGCAAAATACTCATAGCTAGAGCACTGCCAGTGGCATGGACCGATCAATACTGGTCCGAATTGATCTTGCTCGATGATTAACCTTCTTCTTAAGCTTCGCGGTCTCAAATCCATTCCCAAATGGGAGCATAGGAGGCGCTACAGTCTGCGAGACTCCTTCTTTGGAAGCACCACCATGACTAAGTATCCTTGTGATCCCCGAGTAGTGCAGTGACTCGGCTATCTGCATTGCAGTCACACCTTTGTTTGTCCTAGCTTCTACATCTGCTCCTTTCTTTACCAAAAATTCAATTACATCTGCATGGCCTGACTCCACAGCACAGTGCAGTGCAGTGTAACCATCTTCATCTCTAGCATCTAGGTCAACACCCTTCTCAATTAGAGTCCGGACAGTGTCAATTCGGCCCTTGAATGAGGCCCGGTGCAGTGCTGTCCATCCATGTTGATCACGACCGTTGATTGCTGCTCCATTCTCAAGAAGCCTGTGAATTGTCCTGACTTCACCTTTTCTTGCCGCCACACACAAGCTGTCCCCGAGCCTAAGTGCATCGAAAAGCCTAGTGTGGCCATACTCGGCTGCCACGTCATATGCTACTTTCCCATGCCGGTTTCGGATCTCTTTGTTGGCTCCCTTTTGCAACAAAAGCTTCACCATGTTGTCATCACCTAGGCCTGCAGCAATATGCAGTGGCGTGTCACCGTCTCCGGTATTACGAATGTCAGCCCTAGCACCACTAGCCAACAACAGCCTGGCACAGTCCCTTCTTCGCTCTTCCACAGCGAGGTGTAGGGCCGTGTTCCCATCTCTGGTCAGTGCATTGACATTAGCTCCTTTGAGCAGAAGCAGCCTAAGAACTTCCATGTGACCAGCTCCGGCTGCGAGATGGAGGGCCCCCCAAGTGGAGGATTCAGAGCGTTCTGTGCTGGCTCGGTGAGCCAGCAAGAGCTCAACGATTAACGCTTCTCCAGATGCAGATGCTGCCTCAAGAGGGCTAGAGCCGGATCGGCTCTGAGCTTCCATATCAGGCTCGAACTCAAGGAGTAGTTGTACAAGATCAGGCCGAGCTTGAGCGATTGCCAAGTGGAGTAATGTCTGCCCATCCTTGTCGACCGAGTCGGCTGCTTTCCAAGCCGGCTCACTCTTCTCAAGCACATCCCTAATTTCATCCATATAGCCATTGGCCACGAGCTGAGCCAACACTGGTGAGCCAACAAACATGATCTTGATACCACTATCTATGAACACTTGCTTCTTCTTTGTTGTAAACCAATCACTTGGGACTGAGTCCCCTGTTGACGAAGTGTCCTTGACCACTGCACCGGGGACCACAACGCTGTGGAGAAGGAATGAGTCTTCGCAGTGAGGGTAGGACTCAGGGAGGTAAGCATTCGGAGGGAGATGATAAGTGATCTCTAGGGTGACAGTCTTGAGGGGAGATATGATACCAGATTGAGGCCGGACCGTGTAACGCGACTTGTTCATGGGTTGGAGCCGGAAGGCGACCGGCATGGTGTACATGACATTCCGCAGTGTGAGCTCGCCGGAGCACTTATCTCCTTGTTCGATCCTGATTGGGACAAGGTTTGATGGCTCTAAGCTTATGAGCCTGTCCATCTTGATGTATCTCTCTAACTCGTTTGTATGATTCAAAGGGATTGCTTATCAGATGTTTCAGTGACTGTAGAGGCTCATTCTGGTTTTTCTCTTGATGGGTTTTGAAGAGAAGGCAAAACCCAGGAAGAGGAACAAACAAGAAGTGATGAATAAGGCTGTGTTATTCTAAATATAAGGAAGCCGAAAGCAAGGCCGGCTCTAACAAGAGAGTGCCACATGGTGGTGTTAAAAACAATGCTGACTTGTTCTATTCGGCGTCCCACTTGTATATATGTAACTTGTAAGATACAGTTGTAAGTATATATTTCTATGTTCTTTTATTACTTGTATATTGCTTTTCTTGCGAGTCATTTTCACTGTTTTATATTATATGCAGAAAATAACTACATTTTTATTGTTTTGTGAGAGCATACACCTAAGCATATTTGCATATCAATATGAGAATTGGCATCCAGATGCCTCTATTCTCTGTCTTTCTGATCTCATCATTGGTTTTTATATATAACTTGCTGCAAAGTACAAGAGAATGATATATATGATATTGTGAACGTCAGTGTGAATATGGTGGTGTTCTTGCGTGTCCTCATTTACTTGGCCAACTATAGTGACAACATGTTATGTACTAACATGTACATTTGGGGTCTGATTTGGTCATTGTGGTGCTTCGAAGTGGTTTAATTTAGTGTTTGCCCAGCAACACAATTTTTTTAAAAAAAGTGGTTTAGGGCTAGGCAACAAGAGTTGTATAACATTTGTGTTTGCTCTGTTGTGAGGCCACTTCTCTATTGGTGAACCCAGACTCAGTTCTTGAGGGTCCCAGGAGTTGGATTTGGCTTGGTCAAATTGCATTTGACCCATTCCTTGATTGGAATGTATTAACACAGGGCCAAGAGGAAGGCACATTGAATGATACACACACACTGCACCGAAGGAACCATTAATAAACATAACAACTGATGCTTTAGTTTAAAAAGTTTGTATATACTTTACCCATCTTGCAATTTATTTAAGGTCCAGACTTAGGTACTGATTGGAAAGCGGTTTGGTGTGACCGTTGATCTGAAACTCTGTTTGGTAAGCGGTTTGCTTTGATTCCAAATTTTATTGAATATATATATATATATATATATATATATATATATATATATTCAATAAAATTGTATATACACACACATATATACCGTCACATTAAAATTAATGTGGCGCCGGTGATGGTGGTGGCTTGTGGTGGCGGTGGCGGTGGTGATGCCGCGGGTGGCAGTGACGGTGGTGTAAGTGAAACAAAATCACCAAAAACCAAATTTTTGTTAGTTCAAAAATCTGGTTTTGGGAGGTTTTGGTATTGGTAGTTTGGTTTCATTTTTGAGAGACCAACCTTTCCAAATATGGTCTGGTCTCAAAAAATATGAAACCAAACCAGAAAAATCAAAATCAAACCGCTTTCCAAACATGCCCTTATTCTCCAAAATATATTTATTCAAAATCAAACATTTATTTATTTATGGGTTAATTTCAGTAAACCCCCCTATACTATCCAAATTAATCAATTAACCACTTGTGTGTCCACTTTGCCCCCAATACTATTCAATTTCATCAAATTGCCCCCTCATTTCTCAAAATGCCTAAACTACCATCAATAGTATAAGGGGATTTAGTGAAATTAATAGTATAAGGGGGTTTAGTGAATTATTTCGGAAAAAATAATATATACCTTTTGCAAAAAAAAAAAATTTGAAAAAAAATCATATTTTGTTCCAAAATATGATTTTTTTTTCGAAAAATATTTTTTTTGCGAAAAAGTATATATTATGTTCCAAAATATGAATATTTTTTTCGAAAAATATTTTTTTTTGCAAAAATGTATATATTATGTTCCAAAATATGAATTTTTTTTTCGAAAAATAATTTTTTTGCAAAAAATATATATTATGTTCCAAAATATGATTTTTTTCTGAAAAATATTTTTTTGCGAAAAAGTATATATTATGTTCCAAAATATGAATTTTGTTTTCGAAAAATATTTTTTTTTGCGAAAAAGTATATATTATGTTTTAAAATAAGAATATTTTTTTCGAAAAATATTTTTTTTTGCAAAAAAATATATATTATGTTCCAAAATATGAATTTTTTTTTTGAAAAATAATTTTTTTGCAAAAAATATATATTATGTTCCAAAATATGATTTTTTTCTGAAAAATATTTGCAAAAAATATATATTATGTTCCAAAATATGATTTTTTTCTGAAAAATAATTTTTTTGCAAAAAATATATATTATGTTCCAAAATATGATTTTTTTCTGAAAAATAATTTTTTGCGAAAAATATATATTATGTTCCAAAATATGAATTTTTTTTCGAAAAATAAATTTTTGCGAAAAATATATATTATGTTCCAAAATATGATTTTTTTTTCGAAAATTATTTTTCAAAAAAAAAAATTCATATTTTGGAACATAATATATACATTTTTGTTCCAAAATATTATTTTTTGAAAACAAAATTCATATTTTGGAACATAATATATACTTTTTCGCAAAAAAAATATTTTTCGAAAAAAAAATCATATTTTGGAACATAATATATATTTTTCGCAAAAAATTATTTTTCAGAAAAAAATCATATTTTGGAACATAATATATATTTTTTGCAAAAAAATTATTTTTCGAAACAAAAAATTCATATTTTGGAACATAATATATACTTTTTTGCAAAAAAAATATTTTTCGAAAAAAAAAATTCATAATTTGGAACATAATATATACTTTTTCGCAAAAAAAATATTTTCGAAAAAAAAATTCATATTTTGGAACAAAATATGATTTTTTTTCAAATTTTTTTTTTTTGCAAAAATTATATATTATTTTTTCCGAAATAATTCACTAAACCCCCCTTATACTATTAATTTCACTAAACCCCCTTATACTATTGAGGGTAGTTTAGGCATTTTGAGAAGTGAGGGGGTAATTTGATGAAATTGAATAGTATAGGGGGCAAAATGGACACACAAGGGGTTAGTTGATTAATCTGGATAGTAGAGGGGGGTTTACTGAAATTAACCCTTTATTTATATACCTGTAAACATACTTGCTTCAATGAATGAGCGATGCTTTAAAGTCATAATTGGAAACAAAGTAGTCCAATGTTAGTATTTTAAATTTTAATAAACCTCAACATGCTGCTTCAATGAATGAGGGAGAGAGCGCCTTAATTTTGTAATCCACACCACACCAGCTTAATTATATATACACACAAGTGGTGGATCAATAAATAAGTCTCTTCATTTTATGTTAAATATACAATTTGCCGCAAATGGTCACCCTTCTGTGATGATAACAAATTGATGTAACACAATTGTATGGTGGGATTGGGGAAGAACATCAGTATCTAGTGAACTTGCAGTGCATTAAGGGGATTTGGTAATGGATCAGTTTATGCTTCCTTCCATCCTATATACATTCATAGAAAAATATTTTTCTCACAACGTTTACCATGTCGATCTCGATATTAATTTATAATTTATGCACAGAATTGACATCCTAGTTTCATTTCATTTCGTCAATAAAAATATTTATTCGTTATTGCAGGCACATAATTGACTATTTCGATTGCTTTCACAAGTGCTTTCCTTCATATCCAGATTGTTTCAGGTAAAGATACTGAATTCAATGCAACTCTCGTAATTTGCAAGCTTTACGTTGCTTTGCTTAAATCAGAAAACAGAGTTTCCATATATCATTTATTGAACAATATCATATAAAAAAAATATAAATTATGTTACTATACTCTCTTGGAAGCATAAGGAAAATCCTGTTTTTTATATTTGCAAATGTGAAAATTCCTGTCTATAATCTTGTGCGTGAAGAAACACATTTTTTTTTTTGCACAAAATGAATATCTCAAATTAACTTACTCATGTTTTTCAAATCAAGTTTTTTCAAATCCTCCCTGTTTTATATACACTAATATTTGATTAATGGATCTCCCAGATCTTAAGCTAGCTACCGCAATCGGATTTTAACTTTTACTGTAACTTATTATTGGTTTTTTAGAAATTTTCACACAACATTGGCAAAAGTAATTTAGCTTCATCTGAAATCATTTAAGTAATTACAAAATGACAACAGATGTGGCTTTAATTCAAAGATGACTTCTTCAACTCACAGTTTCTGCTTACATCAGTATATATACAAGTGCAAAAGAGTTAAAAAGAAAAATAACAAACAGTCCATACCCAAAGTTTAAGACAAGTGAAATTATCAAGCATCATCACTAGTTAAATTCCTCTCACTTGTATATATAAGTGATGCTTGTAGGTTCTAGTTCTTGTGTGTGTGTGTGTAATTTTAACTTATTGTGTGTTTTTTTTCATAGATGTGGAAAACTATAAAAAAACACAACCCTAAAAAACAAAGAAATTTCAGATGGGTTTCTTGTTAAGGGTATAGAATCTTTGGGAACCACAAGAGGGGCTTAAAGACACAAGACAGTCCCAATAAGTAACAAAGTTTCATAAGAAATAACTCAAAAATGTAACTTTTGTTAGAATTATATCTATTTTTATTGTTCTCTGTACTTAATCACTCCTCTAAAATATTAAAACAAACTTTGGTTTCAACAATCTACATCTACATGTTGTGGAGGAAATTAATTCCATTAATTATAATAAAATTAATGCAAATATATAGGAGATCTTAGAGAACAGTACGTGACTGCAATGGAAGTCATTTTTTTCCTTGTTTTGTGGAACACCATCACTCGAACAACAATGATGTGATGTCATGGTTTTAAGTTTTAACACACTAGGACAACGAAAATAAATAAATGGATATAATCAATATTCTCAATTTAGATGAAAAGTGAGAGCGAGTTATCATACTATTCCTAAGTTTTCAATATATCCAAATTAAAATTCTTTATCTAATCAAGTTAAAAGAAAATTCAAGGGATTCTAACACATGTACTGAAATGGTTTGACATCTCATCTTTTCATAGAAATCATAAAATGGTATATCCATGGATGCCATTGCCACCTGATTCCCTTCCTTTATTCATCCTCTCTTTATTTAGGATGATACAATATCTATTATTTTTCCTTCCATTATATATCTCATTAGAAGTGGGCTAGTGTGATGTGTTTTGTGTAAGGTGATAAATTAAGAATGTACATTATTAATCAATTATTGTGGAGCGTAAAATAAAATGATTTTGTATCTAACTTTCATGTGATTGTGCAATATATGTAGAATTCAGGTGGACCATTCAAATTTTGCCATTTGGCATGCACTGAAATATTTCCAGCAAGATAGGAACATGACCCAACCAAATTGCTCACTGAGCAAAAGAACTATGGCCACGGTATGGGAGAGTCGTGCATTAGCTAAGTGGTACAAAATAAGATTAATACTAAAGGCTTAAGGCTTCGTTTGTTACGGTGGAATGAAATGAAATCATTCTCATTATATTATTTAGTTGTAATATATGTAGTATATTAGGAATGGAATCAACTTGAGACAAATGTTCCAAAAATACCCTTCTTATTAATAAATATATTATCTTAATAAAATACTATTATTTGTAATCCTATTCCCAAAACATGGTAGAAAATAATGCGAATAGTAGTGGCGAACAATTGGGCTGATGAATGGTGGCGGCCGTGGTGGTGGTTTATTTACTTCAAATGTGAGAGGGTTTTTAAGTAATTTTATATATTTAAATATAACTTAAGAAATGAAATGATCATTTCATAAATTTAGTAATGAAATGATTTTTTATTTTAAGTAATAGTCATTCCCATTCAAATTTTTATATCAAAGATCAGAATGGATAGAATATACATTCCATTGGCATAGTAGTGCAGTGGTAGGTATCAAGTCCTCACTCCAGAATGGGAGGTTAAAGTTTTGAGTATGAGTTGAGTGTGTGATGAAATTGACTTATGATTAAATATTCTTCCCTAGTACAAAAAAAGAAAAAAAAAGAAAGTAAGTGTGATTACAGACACATGTACGTACTAAAATGAAGTCATGCTTTGATAGCATCATAAAGTGCGGGTGCCATAGTTTATTATTGGTGGAATTAGGAATGTTCAAGTACCGAACTGGAATCAGGGTGTTCGGTTTCAGTTTCGGTTTTAAAAATTAAAAAATTGAAATTTTAGGTTCAGTTTTGATTCTTACTTTTTTGGAATTGAGCGGAACCGGAATCAAATCGGTTTTTTATATATATATATATATATATATTTTAGTGTTATATTCTTACATTTATATATATATTATATTTAAAATTATAAGTTATAAAAATTTGATATGTATTAATTAACTTTGGATTTATAATAACTGAATTTTTGAAATACTTTTTTTAATTTAGTTTATAATTATATTATTTTTTTATATTTAATGTTTTTATTAATAATAATTTTTAAAATAGAAGAAACCGGAACCGAACCGATTTTTCAATTTTTGATTCGGTTCCGGTTCAGTTCCTTGGGTGTTCGATTCTAATTCTAATTCCGATTTTTAAGAAATCGAAAAAATCAATTCCGATTCCGCCCAAAACCGGAACCAAACTGGTTTTGAACACCCCTAGGTGGAATAGGACAACCAATAAGTAAAGAGCGAGAGAGAATAACGATTCCGGTCCGGTCCTGGGGTTTATATAAGTGGCCTAGTTGGTTGGCCAGGTTGACTACATTTGTAGCCCAAGATCTGTGAATGTTGAGCTAGGAGTGTATTTATTGGAAAGGAGCTTGCAACCCAACCAGGATATCTAGTTGTAGCCCAAGATTGTGACCGTTGGGCTAGGGTCTATGTATTATTTGTCTTGGTTTTACTATTTGTTTTTTTTTACACACACTAACACACCAACCCGAGACTAGAATCCTTCGCCTCTCCGTGTGAGATTATACCATTAAAACACTTGTGTGCTTATTAATTTCTCACATTGTTTTCCAGGAGACTCGCCTCTCCATTTGGGAGGGAGGTTATGCAACACTTGTGGGCTGGTTAGTTTCTAGTTTTGCTGCTAAAGCTTTCTAATAATTATCTACTAAAGCTATAACTATCCCTAAATAATATTCACAATAAATAAGTATTGGATTAATCCATGAGGTCCTAGGTTCAAATCTTCTCAATTACGTTTTTGTCTGGGTCACTAGAGGTTTATCCGGTCGTTAATTTCAAGGCCCCGGGGATTAGTCGAGGTGCGCGTAAGCTGACCTGGATCACCCCGATTATCGAAAAAAAAAAAGTATTGGATTAATATTGATAGCATCTTAAACCAATAAATTCGTAAATGCCACCCAATTTATTTTGATATTTCTAGTTGACTGAGATGGTAATGTTTAGCCATATTTCATATGGACTTTGTGAGATCATTTTCGATGTTAATTTATGGTACTCAGAGATATATCAATGAATCTTAAAATCATGCACAGTCCGAAAAGAAATACTGTGTACTAGCGGCAACTATCTTTATTCATTTATATACCATTTTTTGTGCAAAAATATATTACTATTATGCACAAATATACCACTTTTTGCGCCAAACATTTACAAAATGTGTAAAAGGTGAACCGGTAAGAATCGAACATAAGATTCAATTATTCTTATGACACTAAGTCTCAAATTCTTTCTAACTGGCCAATCCGGGTTAAAGAGTGGTACTTCTTGAAATAATATACGTATATATATGAAGAAAGGTAGTACTTCAGTGATAAAAGTAGAATATAACGAAATTAGATGAAAGTGATACTCATATTTAGAGAAGTGGTACGTGGATGAATAAGAGTCGTTTGTAATGATGCAGTGTTTATTCACATATATTCATATTTTTATAATTATCTCTTATTTAAATCATATATCTCGCTGAAAACCTCATTTGCCCGTGTGTATATATATATATGTGTTAGAATATATATATATATATATATTAGGCCCATCTAGGATAGCCCGATCCGTTTCATCTTGTACAGCTTGTTCCTTACTCCAAGTCTATTTGATTCTTCTCTATAAATAGAGGGTTCACCTATTGTAATTATTTATTTATTCAATACATAAATTATTCATCTTTTTCTCTTCTTATTTATTTTATCTAAGCTAACATGGTATCAGAGCTTTGTTATTTCATCAAAGTCTTCGTCTCTTCTTTTCCGGTTTGATCATTATTGCTTTCGTATCATACATCATACTTAATCTTCTACACCTAATCAGAGATCTGTTTTCTTTTCAACACCTAATCATAGATTCGAAATCCTAGAATAGTTATCGTACTTATTCGCTGGAACCCTAATCAGAGATAAGAAAACTTCATAATTTTTGACATCCCAAAAGCCTCGAAATCATAAACCAATTTCACCAAAAGGATCGCCTTGTCAAGACGAAGCGAACTCTGTTCGTTGCGAAGCCAAACTCCATCTCACGTGCCTCTACACACCACCAGAAGATCGGCGTGTCTGCATCTACACCATGACGCGCCACACGCGACTTCAACCTCCAGAGTGTGTGGGCTTCACGCGTCTCATGCGCCAGACTACGTCGGAACCCTACTAGCACCGGAGACGACGCCGACAACCCATCGCCGGTCATCTTCTCCGGCGACGGTCGTCTTCTCCGACGACTTTTTCCAGAAACCGACAACTTTTTCAACTCCGACCATCTTCTCCGACGACTTTTTCCAGAAATCGACAGCTTTTCCAATGCTGACCATCTTCTCTGGCGACGGTCATCTTTTTTAACGACTTTTTCCAGAAACCGACAACTTTTCCGACGCCGGTCATCTTCTCCGGCGACGTTTGAATTTTTCGGCGCCTTTTCCCAGATCTCGGCGACTTTTCCAATGTCGGTCATCTTTTCCAGCACCGTTTGAATTTCCCCACGACTTTTCCGACGCCAGTCATCTTCTCCAACGACGTCAACTTTTTCTAGTGACTTTTTCAGATTCCGATGAACTTTTCCAGATTCCGGCCACTCCACGTGTCCCCTTCAGATTACAACACATGTCACCTCCAGATTGCTCCATGTGTCACCACCACATTAAACCCCGTGTCACTACCAGATTGTTCCACGTCATCAGGTTCTTATAAAGTTACAGTTTTGCCCTCAATCAATCTTTTGTGCATTCCGGGCTCATTTTAACTCCGATTTTAGCAAACGAGTAGTCGATTTCAACTAATTGGACTACTCCGGACACAACCGTGTAGTCAAATTTATGAGATTTGACTTCAATTTTATCTTCATTCATATTTTACATTACAATGGATCGTTCCGAAGTCTTTCATCCTATCTCCACTATTCTCAATGGTTCCAACTATACTATTTGGGCTCAAGCTATGACCAATTTCCTTAAAGGTCGTAAATTTTGGCGTCTCATCACTGGTGATGTTACTATACCAACTCGAGAAGAAAATAAAACTAATGTCAAGTTTACGGAATGCCTAGATGACTGGGATAACAAGAATGGACAAATGTTCACTTGGTTTCGTAACACATCACTTCCGTCAATTTATCAACAGTTTGGTTGTTTCACTATCGCTAAAGAAGTGTGAGATTTTCTCAAAAGTCGATACACCACCACAGATCTTGTTCATCAGTATCAGCTTCTGACCTATCTTCATGTTAAAAATCAATAACCAGGTCAGTCTATTAATGATTTTGTGTCAGAGATATATGCTATTTGGGATCAACTTGCACTTTCTGAACCAACTTGGAGTTGTACCTCTGATGTTGAGAAATTCATTGCCTATCGAGATCAACAACGTGTTGTAACACTTATGATGGCTCTTCATGATCGTTTCGAATCCGTTCGAGCCTCTCTTATACACAAAAGTCCTTTACCCCTCTCTCGACAGTGCTATCACTGAGCTTCTCTTTGAAGAAATCAGACTTGGAACCAAATCTCAGATTACTGATGCCGTTCTTGTTGTTCATTATCCAAAAAATGCTACCAAACATGCTACATCCTCTCAGCAGACATGTACTTACTGCCATCAAAACACTCATGATCGTCTGAATTGTCCTATTCGAGTTTGTAAGCATTGTCGCAAGCAAGGGCCCGGACATTATCACAGTGATTGCTTCAAGAATCCTTACAATCAGTCTCGCTCATATTTATCTCACGGAACTCTGTCCAAACAATAACAATCATCTAAGTCTGTCAATGTTGCCATTGTGGAAAAATCTTGTCCTTTAGAAGGTGTCAGTCCAACTGTCTCCACAAATGATCTTGTCACTTTATTCAAACAAGTTTTATCCCCTTCTGGTAATGCTATGGCCGTCCCCACATGTAATTCTTGGTTCTTTGATTCTGGATGTTGCAATCATATGACTGCTGATTCTTCAATTTTTTCATTCTAAAAATACTATCTCTTATCCATCATCAATTAACACTGCTGATGAATCTCAATTGTCAGTTAGTCATATAGGATCAGTGTCTACATCCAATCTCTCTCTTCCAACTACTTTACATATTCCACAGTTGACTATCAATCTTATCTCTGTTGGTCAGTTATGTGATCTTGGTCTCAAAATCATTTTTTTTCTTCTGGTTGTCATGTGCAGGATCCGAAGATAGGACAAATCATTGGGATAATCTGTAAGGTTGGATGCATGTTTGAGCTCATCCATCTTCACATTCCATATCATTCCTATATTTCTACAGTTGCTGCTACATCATCCTCATCTCTCTTCAACTTATGACATTCTAGATTAGGACATGTGTCTGTTGATAGATTCCGCTCTTTAGTATCAGTTGGCAAACTTGGCAATGTCAAATCTGATACTCTTTCTTGTTTACCTTGTTAATTAGGAAAACAACCAGCTTTATCATTTAATAAAAAAAAAATCTCATTCCATTGCTTCATTTGATCTTTTTCACTCTAATATTTGGGGTCCTTATCCTCATGACATAATGGGGGGTTCAAAATATTTTGTCATTTTTGTCGATGATTACAACCGTTTCACTTGCATTTTTCTCATGAAAAAATGCTCAGAATTACCTCAAATATATTATGGTTTTGCTCATATGGTTAAAACTCAATTCTCTTATCCCATAAAAGTTTTTTGTGCCGACAATGCCATGGAATATAAGAAAACAAAAAATTTAAAATTCCTTCGTCAACAGGGAATTGTGTCTCAATATTCTTGTCCTGGAACCTATCAACAAAATGGTCATGTGGAACGTAAACATTGTCATATCTTAGATACTGTTTGTACTCTTCTTATTGACAGTTCTTGTCCTGAACGTTTTTGAGGGGAAGCTACTCTCACAACTGTTTACACTATCAATCGCATTCCCATGCCCAACATTGATAACCAAACTCCTTATGAACGATTGCATGATACATCTTCTAACTACAATCTTCTTAAGGTTTTTGGTTGTGTTTGTTTTGTCTTACTACAGCTGCACGAACATTCCAAACTTGAACCTCATTCTTGTCTCTGTTGTTTTTTTGGATTTGGTATTGAACATAAAGGGTATAGGTGTTGAGATCCTTTCTAAACGTCTTCCCATATCTCATCATGTCATCTTTTGGGAACACAAAATGTTCTCCTCTCTTTCCAAGTTTTACCTTACCACATCTTTTATTACTCCATTTTTTACTAATCCTACACTTAGCCTTTTTCCATCAGAGGATGATACTGCACCAACCACTGATTTTGATTCATCTATAGAGATCTCCAATACTCCATCTCTGCCCATTACACCCGATGTACCTGCTCCTGCGCTCTTCCCTATGGTTTATCCAAATGAACCATCCTCGTCTGATGATCCTGTCTCTGTAATTGACACTGTTGTTTCACCTTTTCCTGTTACTACTCGTCAATCTACTCAGGTAAGAGAACTTCCACATCATCTTCATGATTATCATTGTTATTCCACCATATTCTCTCATCATGAACCATCATCCTATAAAGAGGCAAGTTCTAATCCACATTGGCAGAAAGCTATGACTGAGGAATTGCAGGCTCTAAACAAAGCTCATATATGGGATTTAGTGAATCTTCCACTAGGGAAGACTGCAGTTGGTTGTAAATGGGTCTACAAAATTAAAACTCGATTTGATGGCTCAGTAGAATGATATAAAACCAGACTTGTTGCTAAAGGCTTTACCCAAGAGTATAGGATAGATTATGAAGAGACTTTTGCTCCTATTGCTCGTCTTACATCCGTACGCAATTTACTTGTCGTTTCTGCTGCTCCAAGATGGGGTATATTTCAGATGGATGTCAAAAATGCATTTCTTAATGGTGATCTCACAGAAGAAGTTTACATGAAACCTCCTCCAGGCATTACTCATTTTCCATCTCAAGTCTGCAAACTTCAGAAAGATTTATATAGTCTTAAGCAAGCTCCTCGTACATGGTTTGGAAAGTTTAGCTCCATTATCAAGCAATTTGGATTCACCTCTAGTGCATATGATTCGGGGCTCTTTATTCGTAAGACAGATGCTGGTCTCATACCATTACTTCTTTATGTTGATGATATGATCATCACAGGGGACGATATCACTAGTATTTCAGATCTCAATCGATCTCTCAGTCTTCATTTTGAAATGAAAGATCTCGGGCGTCTTAGTTATTTCTTAGGTCTTGAAGTTCTCTTTGATTCTAGTGGTTATTATCTTTCTCAAGCAAAATATGTTTCTGATATTCTTGCCCGAGCAGGTCTCACTGACTCTAAGACAGTATCGACTCCGGTGGAAACTAATCTCAAGCTCACTCCTCTTAATGGTGATCCACTTATCAATGCCACGTTGTATCGACAGTTAGTTGACAGTCTTGTCTATCTCACCGTCACTCGTCCAGATATTGCTTATGCAGTTCATCTAGTCAGTCAGTTCATGTCTGCTCCACGGATAACTCATTATACTACTATTCTTCGCATTCTTCGATACGTCAAAGACACTTTGGCCATGTTTGGTAGGCGGTCTTTCTGGTCTGGTCTAATCTGATCTGGAAAAGTCTGTTTGGTAAGCGGTCTGGTCTTACTATTTATTAATTATTTATTATAATATTTATTTATGTATTATTTATTTATTTATTTATTATTTCTTCACTTTATAATATATTTTATTATTTCTATTATTAAATTATTATTTATTAATTTATATATTAATTTATAAATATATTTTATTTATTTATTATTATTTCATTTTATTTATAAATTATTTATTCATTTTTAATTATTTAAAAATATATTTTATTAATTTAATATTAATTTATTATTATACTCATTTTTTTATTATTATGAAGTACTTATTCATTATTATATTTACTTATTATTTATTATTATATCTATTTATTATTTTTTACTATATTTATTTATTATTATTATTTATTTAATTTTGTTTATTATTTATTATTTTTATTATATTTTTAAATATGTTTTATGTAATTTATTATTTATTTTATTAATTTATTATTATTATTTATTATTTAGTCCATTTTTTTATTATTATATTTATTTATTATTATTGTATTCATTTTTTATTATTATTATGTTTTATTTAATTTATTATTTATATTATTAATTATTCATTTTTAATTATTTATAAAGATATTTTATTATTTATTCATTTATTTATTATTATTATATTCATTTTTTCATATTATTATTAGGTATTATTTATTTAATTTTGTTTATTATTTATATTTTATTTTTAAAGTATGTTTTATTTAATTTATTATTATTATTATTTATTCATTTTTAATTATTTATAAATATATTTTATTAATAAGACCAGACCGGACCACCAGGAATCACCTTTTTTTTTTTGTCTAAAATGAGGCCATTTTGGTCTGATTTGGTCTTACTTGGTCTAACCAAAAATTTGGGACCAATGCTACCAAACACGGTTTGGTCCTATAAAACGCAAGACCAGACCAGACCACCTACCAAACAGGGCCTTTGTTTCATGGTCTTTACTTTTCATCTACTTCGTCTCTTAAGCTTCTTGCATATTCTGATGCTGATTGGGCAGGAGATCCTACTGATCGTCGTTCTACT
Source organism: Cornus suecica (assembly GCA_963922005.1). Taxonomy (NCBI): domain Eukaryota; kingdom Viridiplantae; phylum Streptophyta; class Magnoliopsida; order Cornales; family Cornaceae; genus Cornus; species Cornus suecica. The sequence goes on along the minus strand of OY998244.1, from coordinate 76,448,851 downwards.
ACTGATTACTATTTCTTCTTAGGAGATTCTTTCATCTCATGGCGTAACAAGAATCAAATTGTTACTTCTCCATCTAGTTATGAGGCTGAATATCGTGCTCTTACTAACACTACTCAAGAACTTCTCTAGCTTCGGTGGCTTTTACAAGACATGGGAGTTTCTCAAGGTTCTTTCACCACTCTTCGTTGTGATAGTCATAGTGCTATTCAGATTGCTCACAATGATGTGTTCCATGAACGCACAAAACACATTGAAATTGACTGTCACTTTATTCGTCAACATATGCATAGTGGTACTGTTCGCCTTCTCCACATATCATCCAAAGATCAGACCGCAGATATCTTCACCAAAGTTCATCCACCAGGAAGATTTCAAGAATTGATTTTCAAACTCCAATTGGTCTCACATCTTTCACCTTGAGTTTGAGGGGGATGTTAGAATATATATATATATATATATTAGGGCCCTCTAGGATAACCCGACCTGTTTCATATATATTTTTTTATAAGTAAGTATTTTATTAAAAAGCACCCGAAACGGGGGGGCAACCCCTTACAAGAGAACTACGGGCCAAGAGACCCCAAAAACTCTATCTTATCATCTAACGAAATACAATTTCGCCTTTCCTCCCAACTAAATAAACAAGAAATAAATACATCTTTTATCGCTCCCAGAGGCGACTCCACTCCCTCAAAATAACGCCTATTGCGTTCCAACTACAAACTCCACCAAAGGCAAAGAGGGCTTGTCCTCCACGCCTTTCTAGCATGAGACCCAACCGACACATTCCACCATGAAGACAGGATATCACGGACCGAGGCCGACAACACCCATTAAATCCCAAAAAGAATGAAAATAAGACACCAACAGTCATAGACAATCGAACAATGAACAAGAAGATGATTAATAGATTCCACATCCTTCTTGCAAAGAAAGCATCGATTGACTAAATACATGTCCCGCCGACTCAAAACATCCAAAGTGGGAATGCGACCCTATGTCGCCGACCATGTGAAGAAGGCAACCTTTAGGGGAGCCTTTGACCGCCATACCGCCCTCCAAGAAAAGGACCCGTCAATCTTATACAACTTGTTCTTTACTCCAAATTTACTTGATTTTTTTCTATAAATAAAGGGTTCACCTATTGAAATTATTCATTCATTTAATACAGAAATTATTCATCTCTATCTCTTATGCTAACAATATGAATACTTATTTTCCTTGTTTTGTGGATGGAACACCATAACTCAAACCACAACCATGGGGGTGCAAGGCTTTTAAGGTTTATTAGACTAGGACAAAAACACATAATCAATATTCTCTATCTAGATGGAAAGTGAGAGTGAGTTCTGTTACCATTCCTTAATTTTCAACATATTTAAAGTAAATTTCTTTATCAAATCAAGTTAAAAGAAAATTCCAGTGATTCCCATACATGTACGTACTGAAATGGTTTGACAGCTTATCTTGTAATAGATGATCATGGATACGAAAATTGACTAAAGATTATATATTCTTATGTTTTGATAATATCATAAAGTGACAATGACAGTATATGATGGTGAATACAATCGTAAATGAGCCCAACAGAACTTGCAATGTTCAAACTTGTTTATTTATTAAATGAAACTAAAATTGTGTTCAAGTTTGGTTTATTTGTTAAACGAACGTCCGAGCCGAGCGCAGTTTTAGCAAGTCGAGTTCGAGCCTGTTCACGAACGGCTCGGTTCAATTGTAGGATATATTACTCTTACAAATAATCACCTAGATTGAATTATTTATTAGAAATTAGGATCTTTGATAATTTTTAATATACTAATAATATTGTGCTTAATATGTTTGTTGGGTGAGGACTTTGTAGTATATTAGATTAAATTTGTGTAAAGTAAATTAGGTTTCAAATATGTTAAAATTTTATATTATATATTACATAACAGGGTTAATTTCATTTACACCCCCTGAACTATATTCAAAATGTATTTTGACCCCTCAACTATGCATAATTTCATTTAGACCCCCTAATTAGGCAAACTTTCATAATTTGGACCCCCTGATCACTTTTGGGCGTTGACTTAGAAGGAAAAGACAAGTTTGCCCTTTGCCAAACAATTCTATTTTAAGTTTAAATCTATTCATTTGCAGAAATAAGGATATCCTTATTCCAATTTCGGGTTTAATTAAAACCCATCTCCAAACACCCATCTTATTCAACCCCTAGCCTCTTCCAAACCAAACCCTAACCCTAATTTTCACACACCCACCACCGCCGCCTGCATCACCGCTACCACCACCATCTCCTCCTGGCGCGGCTCTACCTCCACCACCTCCCACCTTCTTCGCGCCTCCAGCCGTGGCTGCCCCTCTCTCTCTCTATATATATACACACACGCATGCACACACACACACATATATATATACACCCCCACATATACATATACATATATATACATGTACATATGTATATATATACATATGTATATATATATATACATGTATATATATATATGTATAGAGAGAGTTGGGTTTCGATTACAAACAAATAATTTTGAAAGTTGGGTTTCAATTACAATTTTCCATTAGGTCCTAAAGCTTTTCAATGACTATTAGAACTTGAAAGTTGGGTTTCAATTACAAACAAATAATTAAAAGATTGACGCTAAGGGGTTCCTATAAACAAATAAAATTTGAACATATTATTGGGTTGAGTTGAGTTTAGGTATCCAAAATGTTTGATCATATTATTGGGTGGTGGTGGCGGTGGTGAGAGAAAAATATATTAATTGAATTGAATATGTATTAAAAAATTTAAATTTATTATTAATTTTATATGAATAAATGTGTTTTTATATTTTATTTTCATATTCAAATATAAATTTGTATATTTGAATATTACAATGGACAAATTGAATATTTTATTTATATAAACAGTAAAATTAAAATTATTTTGGACCAAAAATTACTATTTATGTGTGTGATTTAGTATATTTTTAAAAAAATATAAATATTTAATTTTTTTTTATTTTGATTTAAAATATAATATATATTTTTATTGTTTGAAGATGGTGGTGGTGGTGGTTGCAGTGGTGGAGAGAGAAAATTAGATTAATTGAATTGAATAATGTATTTAAAATTTAAATTTATTAATTCTCTATGAATAAAGTGTTTATATATTTTATTTCCTTATTAAAATATAAATTTGTATGTTTGAATATTACAATGAACAAATTAAATATTTTCATTTACATAAACAATAAAATTAAATTTATTTTTGGACCAAAAATTGCTATTTATGTGTGCAATTTAGTATTTTTTTTGAAAAGTGCAAATAATTTAGTAAATACTTGTGTTAGTTAAATATGTAAACAATTTTTTTTTATTAATTTCATTTACACCCCCTAAATTGAAGGGGTCAAATTGATATATTAAAGTAGGGATAGTGCCAAGGGTAGTTTAGACATTTCACATACTGCCAGGTTTGAAAATGAGCTAAAAGTGGTCAGGGGTCCAATTGATGAAAGTTTGCCTAAATATGGGGTTTGATTGTAATTATGAAAAGTTAAGAGGGGTCAAAATGTATTTTGAACATAGTTTAGGGGATGTATATAAAATTAATCCTACATAATATAATAATGGATAATTTACATAAAATCCCATGTGGTTTGGGATTTTAATCAAGAAACCCCTTATAATTCCAAAACCTCCCTCAATTTTCATTATGGTTACAATTACCCCCTTGCCCCAAAAATATCCAATTTTCCAGTCATGTGACTTGTGAATTTTCTATTTTGCCCCTCAATCACCTTATTTCATATAAAACCCCATGTAGTTTCGAAAAAAATTATATATTTTTCAACATATATATATATATATATATATATGAAAATTTTCATATATATATATATATATTTCAAAAAAGAATATATATTTCAGAAACAATATATATTTTTTCCGAAATATATATATATATATATATATATATATATATTTGAAATATATATTTTTATCCGAAATATAATATATATTTCAAAATATATATATATATTTCAGAAAAATATATATTTCAGAAAAAATTCATATTTTTGAGATTTGTTTTTCGAAAATATATATAGAAATATAAATTTTGAAATAAATATATATTTAGGCAAAAAAAATATATATATTGGAATAAAAATATTTTTTCCGAAATATATATTTTAAAATATATTTATTTATTGAAATATATATTTTCTTACGAAATATATATTGTTTCCGAAATATGTATTATTTCAAAAAATATATATATTTTGATAAAAAGTATATATATTTTGGAAGAAAATATATATTTCAATAAATAAATATATTTCAAAATATATATTATATATATATTTCAAAAATATATATATTTTTTGCCGAAATATATATATATTTTCGAAAGAAAATTCTCAGAAATTAATATGTATTTTTTCGAAAATATATATTTCGAAAATATATATATATATATTTCGGAAAAAATATATGTATTTCGGAAAAAATATATATTATTTCTGAAATATATATGCTTTAGATATATATATATATATATATATATATATATATGAAATATATATATTTTTCCCAAAATATATATAGTTTTTCAAAATATATGTATATATATATTTGAAAATATATAATTATTTTTGAAACTACAGGGGGTTTTATGAAATAATGTGATTCAGGGGCAGAGTAGGGAATTCACAAGCCACATGACCAGAAAATTGGATTTTTTTGGGTCAAGGGGGTAATTTTAACTGAAATGAAAATTGGGGTTTTTTTTTGGAAATATAAGGAATTTCTTGATTAACATCCCAAACCACAGGGGTTTTTGTGTAAAATACCCTATAATAATTTATAATACATATATAAATATATAAGTGTGCTTTTAACAAGGCTTGTTCACAAGGACATTCACGAGCTTTGTTTATGAACATTTTTGAACCGAGCTAATACTTGTTTGAGCTTGGTAGTTGGTTCATTTATGAAACGAATTTGAAAATTTTGTTCGAGTTTGATTCACTTATTAAATAAACAAATGCGAGCTGAATTTTTATCGAGCCAAACTCGAGTTACTTGTCCAATGTTTGATTCGTTTGCAGCCCTAAGATTGGTGGATGTCCATTTCTCTTATCTACCTATATGTTTGGCTGTACTCAAACCACAAAGCTATGTTTTGATAGAATAGGACAACAAATAAGTACTCATTCTTTATCTACATGAAAAGTAAGAGTGAATTATTTCTTTGTACCAGCCACTCATCTTTGGACCGAATCAAATAAAAGTGAAAGTGATTTTGACAAAACTTAAAGGTTCGAGAATTATTATCCAATAATTTCTGAGGATAAAAAGTCTCAAACGTTGATTCTCGTGTTTATGGCGAATGGTTGTGACAGGTGGACGATGATGGTTGTTAGATGGGAAGCCATTGTTAGCATTTCAAGGACGGCGGTGGTAAAGGTGGTTTGTTTTAAAGAGGGAGAAGTATATATTATAAACCTTAAAAGCCTTACACCCGTGGTTGTGGTTTGAGTTATAGTGTTCCATACACAAAACAAGGAAAATAAAAATTCACACACATATATATACACACACTTTCAAATATGATTTTTAGGGAGATATATGATTTAAATAAGAGATAGATCAAATTTTTTAGGTTAAAGTCAATATTTTTCAAAAACATGTATTATTGTGAAAGTGAGTCTTGATGTTTGTTGTCTGAAAGTTCAGACATTCTTTTTTGCATATCGAGTGTAATGCGGATATGAATAAACACTTCATCGTTGCAAACTACTCTTATCCATGCACGTACCACTTTTGTAAATGTAATTATTACTTTGATATATTTTTGTTATATTCCACTTTGATCTATCATGTAAGTACAACTTTTGTGCAAATGTATATATTATTTCAAGAAAGGTACCACTTCTTGACGCCGGACAGAATAGTTTTGCAGGCTAGTGCAATAGGTACTTTGCGAAGGAAAAACAAGAGAATTTCGACCCAAAATTTCAGAGAACACTCTGGAATTTAATAAAATTATTTATAATCAAGAATTAATTTAAAACAACCCACAAGCCGGGTTTAAATAACTAAAAATCAAGGATTTTACCAAAAATAGCAAAACCCTAAAAGTCTTACCAAAACGAAATACGGAAAGAAATCAAAAGATTGCCAAAAATCTGGCCCAAATCGGGTTCAGAATCAATTCCTAATTGACAAATAGAAAATTACCATAAGTAGTAAAAATTAACTAAAAATAGAGATTTGAAAAGGAAAACAACAGATCACGATTTCCTGTCATCCTTGTGTTGATCCTCCTGCATCAGTCACCCCGGGTTGGAAAGAACTCGTCCTCGAGTTCACAGCACCATCAGCAGAATCCGCAAAACAAGGACTTGAGTGTTTCACATTAAAGACATCAGATGTTTTCAAGTGACTAGGGAGACACAACCTGTATGCGTTGTCATTAATCTTCTACAATATCTCATAGGGTCCAATCTTCTGCTCCTTAAGCTTATTATACTCGCCAACAGGGAAACGATCACGAGTTAATACAACCCAAACAAAATCACCAACATCAAAAAGTACCGGTGTCACGCCCCAAATTTCCTAGAACTCCGAAACCCGAGTCTAAGAGCTAAGGGAGTGAACGAAAGTGAAAAGAAATGAAAACCAACAACATTCAGCCATCAAACACCCACGAAAGGGTTACAATGAATGCTCAGATACCATGCTGTCACACCCCTAAAGGGTGACGCAAGCCAAGCGACCACTAGAGTCAATAATAACAAGAATATACATGGAGTAACAATGAAAACTATACATGTAACACCCCGTGTTATTTTACCTTTTTCCTGAAATTAGTTTTCGATTTAATTTCGGTTATGACGTCACTTGTTCATGACGTTCATGTTATCTTTGGTATTTCGTACCTGTAAATTTTTCGCGTTTAGTTTTAAAGTCGACTGGACGACACTACGCGAATTCTTATTCTCGACTACGCGGTATCGTTCGACAGTTAATGATTAGTGTTCCGACGTTTGGGTTTCTACCCCGATGTATTTAATTGGACGTCCCGTTATTAATTCGGGCTTACGAGATTATGTTTGGACGTTCCCGATAATTATTGTAAATTATGGTTTATATATATATATTTAATTACAATTAAATATATATATAGTGTTGGGATTTATTATATATATATATATTTAATTATATATATATATATATTGAAGTGGGGTTATTTTGCGATTACGGATAACTAGAGGGTCACTAGTGCAATTAGGGTATATATATGTATATGTATATATATACACGTCTGATCTTCTCCTTCTCCACGACGGAACCACTTCTTCTCCTCTCTTCATGCACGGCCGATGCTGCAGCTCCTCTCCTTCATCACCATGTTCGCCGGTCATGGCAAGAGAGAGAGAGAGAGGCCGACCGGAGGGAGGCGCGGCGGTGGTCGCAGCTGGTCGCCATAGCAGGCGCGACTGGAGCTGGAGCAGCGGCGGCCGAGCTGGGTCGGCGGTTCGCGGTGGTCGTCGGTTGAGCTGGACGGCGGCGCAGGGTCGGCGAGGAGCTGCGGCTGGTGGCGCAGTCGTGCAGGGGCGGAGCAGTCCGAACGACAGGGGCGACTCCGGCTGAGCTTCGGCCAATTTTTCGGCGACCTTCCGGTGATCGGTTTGAGCCGATTTTCGGTGAGTAGTTTCGTACCTACGTAGTATTCGTCATATATTAATTTCGTGATTTTACGTTGAACGATTTGCCCGGAAATCGCATTTATAGGTTATAGTTTTCGTTTGGGGTATTTTAGATTTAACCCAATTATTTAACCTATTGTTAACGGGCTTCGTATATATCGTATAGGTTGTCGAGGCAGACATTTCGATATATGTGAAATATTTTTCGGACGACTTTGGTCGGTGGGCGTTATATTCGGGCGCCGATACTGTTCACGGTGGGCCCGAAACGGCTGTTCTGTAAGCGTATTTCAGGTGGGAAATTATATTTCTCACTCCGCATTATTGAAGTAGTTTAGGGGTGTAAAACCCTTATTTAATTTAATATAGATATTTTAAATCGTTAATTTAAATATCTATGATTCGTTTAGAATCGAAATTGGACTTAGGAATTAATTTAAGAAAATTAATTAAATTAATTCCTATGAGATAAATTAAATTCTTATTTAAATTGAATAAGAATAGACGGCTTAGAATTTTCCTTGAGAATTAAATGGACTAGTGTATATGTGGACGTAAGGGGCGCGAATACTTAGACGCTATGCTAGGTTCCCTTACGATACGTGAATCAATTGCTTTAATTTATTTTAAAGGCAGGTTAAGGGAAATTGAAATATTTTCTAAAGAATTAAGAAAATATATTTTAGAAAATATGAGTTATATATGAAATTATTTTCATATGATTTAAATGCTTTAATGTATTTTAAAAGCATGTACAGAGATTTTGAGATTCATGTGGATATTTTCATAAATATGATGTTATACATATTTGTGTTGATGCATGTTGTGCATGAGAAGTCGCAACTGGGTTGTGCATCCGTCTTTGGCTTATAAGTCGCAACTGGGCTGTACATCCATTTTCGGATTTCGTATTGGAAGTCGCAACTGTGTTGTGCATATGAAGTCGCAACTGGGTTGTGCAAATGAAGTCGCAACCGTGTTGTGCATATGAAGTCGCAACTGGGTTGTGCAAATGAAGTCGCAACCGTTTTGTGCATATGAAGTCGCAACTGGGTTGTGCAAATGAAGTCGCAACCGTGTTGTGCATATGAAGTCGCAACAGGGTTGTGCAAATGAAGTCGCAACTGGGTTGTGCATTGTGTTTCATGGGGTTTCTGCCATGAGGTTTATGAGTCACTCTGCCTTGTATAGCTTTATGTGATCTCATTTAACATGTATACGTGATATTATTACATGTGATGTTGGAGCAGGTTTAATATGTGTTATTATTGCCTGTTGGATTTGGGAGCATGTTATGTATGAATATTGTGAATTTAATTCATATTTTATAAATGCTCAGTTGAAAATGAGAAATGTGAAACAAGACTTTAAATGAGAAGATTATTAAAGTATAAATGAAACGTATATCCTTATACTTGTGTTATATACTTTTGTGCCCGTAGGGGAGGTTAAGTATATTGGCCTAGTGACCTTTGTGGCTAGTTGCGGTTAGTGATGGACTGCAGAGATGATTTTGAGTTGATGCCTTAGAGAAGACGGGGTTAACAGTCTTGTGATTGTGGTCAGTAGTTTTGTGATTGTGGTCAGTTGTGTGACCTTGTTGGAGATTTGAGGTCCGAGATTGATTTTAGTATCAGTTATGAATCGGGGCCTTCGAGAAGGCGGGTGATGAGATTGAGAGTTGTAGTATGGACCTTTAGGTGTTTTTCACCTTTTGATGAATGAGTTATCAACTGTAGTTGAGAGTTTGATTGGTGAGAAGAGGTTATGGTTGAGTGACCTTATTAAGTACTCGAAGTACTGTAGCTTGACAGTCTTGGTCCTAGTGCTTAGTTCATTCCCCTAAGCATTCCTTGTACTGTGTTTTGTACGCTGGTACGCAGTCGTTGACTTGTATGTCATTCCTTGAATCATTGGTTACGGCGTGGTGCCGAACCTCTTCCTCGTGGTGTCATTGATTTTGTGGAGTTGGAAACGGACGATTGTGGTCCGTGAGTCCAACGTATTGTTCTTCCTTCATTGTCCTCTTGGGACATTATAGGAATCCTTGGAGTTGTAGTCACTCTTATCTGGCTGTCTGTTGGAAACGGAGTTTTTCACGTTTTGAAAACAAACTCGTTGTATTTTAAAGGAAAAACCCATTTTCGCCTACCCCCGTAGCCAGTACAGGCGAATGACGGAGACCGGGGGCAAGACGGTCATTTTCATTGTATGGATTTTTAAAGAAAACCGATTCTATATAAATTCTGAGGTTACGAGACTTCTTCCTTAAGAACCTCAACCTGTAGTGTTTTGAAAGGTGTTCCATTGTTTCACTTTTGTTTCGGATCATTTCTAAGTCTCGGGCATGAGGCTTGGTGTTGTTCAGTGCACACATATAGTGTTACCTTTCCTTTTCGCTGGGTTGTTGATGTCACCACCTAGGTGATTTGAGTTGTTACACGTGTTAGGGGCATGAATGCCAAGCGGTGGATTTCGATCCTCGTGGACATTAGAGGTGAGTATGTTTTTCCCTCTGTTGGAGTTTCTGGTTAGCGTTGTGAGCGCTGGATGATTGGTTAGATTTGACATTAGTGTCGTGTACCTAGTGTACGCTGGTGAGAGTAGTGTAAACTACTGGTGTTGGTACTTGGAGTACGAGTCTTAGTTGTACATTACAGACTCATGCTGTGTATTTATTCTTATATATATACATATGTGTATATGTATGTATATCCCCGTTATATACTTACATACGGTAGTATATGAGCGTGTGCCTTGGGTTTTGCGTGGATGAGATTAGTTGGGCTATATATATATCTTGCTAGATAGTTTAGCATTACCTAAACTGCCAGAGGATATGGTAGTTAGAGTATCTTTTCCCACTGAGCTTATTTGCTCACAGGGGAATTTCATTCGCCCCCTGGTATTCCACGCCAGGTTGCAGGAAATATACGGCTATGAGCAGGATGCAGTGCAACGACAACTTTCTTTTGTTTCCTTGTTACAGGTTTTGGAGTTGCGTTGGGTGATGCGGTTACGGTTGCAACACGACTGGGTTGGGGACGATAGGTATCCACTTTCAGTTTCTCTACCCATTGTTATGGGATTGTTATGTATTCTTTTTTGGGAGCCAGTCTGTTGGCATATCCCTGTTGATGTATCCTTTAGTTCATGTATTTATTCTTTCTGATGGTTGTTGTATTTATTTTGCACAGCTAGGTGCATTTCTTGTATTCCTATTCGAGCATTTGTGGCTCTATTGATTATTAGAGGGTTTGGAGGGGTTTTGGTTTCTTTCCATTATCTCGGCCTTAGTAGGATTGATGAATGTGGGGCTTGGAAGCCATTGTTATTATCGAAATGTTATTGGCAGGTACTTGTGCTGTGGTTGTGTATCCGGATGTTCCATTTACAAACGGAACTCTGCCGGATTTTCGTTAGATTCCGCTGCTTTGTTTATTATTCATTTGGGTATGAAATATACCGTTCCATCATTATTCCATACGTTTTCATGGCTAATGATATCTTAGTTGGTTGCTCATCGTAATGATCACATCCTGGATCCCTTGGATATCCCAGTTCGGGAGTCTTAGGAATTTAGGGACGTGTCAGCATGGTATTAGAGCATTTTACCCTTTTGTGGGTGTTTGATGACCTTCAGTCATTGGTTTTCATTTGTTTTTCGTTTCTTTTTACTTCCGCATTCACTCCCTTAGCTCTTAGGCTCGGGTTTCGGAGTCCTAGGAATTTGGGGCGTGACAATACACCATGCCAGGTAGAATACTAGAACACAAGAGTATCATCAGATACCAACAGACATGCTCCTAAATCCCTAAGACTCCCGAACTGGGACATCCAAGGAATCCAGGATATGATCCCTAATACGAATGACTAACTAAGACATCATTAACCAAGAAAACATATGGGTTAATGGTAGAAATGGTATATTTAATACCCAAATGGATAATAAACAAAGCAGCGGAATCTAACGAAAATCCGGCAGAGTTCCGTTTGTAAATGGAACATTCGGACAACAACCACAACACAAGAACCTGCCAATAGCAATTCAATAATCACAATGGCTTCCAAGCCCCACATTCATCAATCCTACTAGGGCCGAGATAATGGAAAGAAACCAAAACCCCTCCAAATCCTATAATAATCAACAGAGCCACAAATGCTCGAATAAGATATAGTAAAACACCTAGCTGTGCAGAATAGATACAATAACCATCAGAAAGAATAAATACAGGAACTAAAGAATACATCAACAGGGATATGCCAACAGACTGGCTCCCAAAAGAAAATACATAACAATCCCATAAAAATGGGTAGAGAAACTGAAAGCGGATACCTATAGTCCCCAAACCCAGTTGTGCTGCAACCGTAACCGCATCACCCAACGCAACTCCAAACCTGTAACAAGAAAACCAAGGAAAATTTCCGTTGCACCGCATCCTGCCCATAGCCGTATATTTCCTGCATCCTGGCGTGTGAATACCAGGGGGAAAATGAAATACCCCTGTGAGCAAATAAGCTCAGTGGGAAAAGATACTCTAACTACCACGTTCTCTGGTAGTTTAGGTAATGCCAAACTATCTAGCAAGATACATATATAGCCCAAGTCATCCCATCCACGCAAAACCCAAGGCACGCTCATATACCGTACGTAAGTATATAACGGGGATACATATATATACATATATATATATATATACAAGTATACATGTATAAGTATGCATCCCGAGTCTACAAGGTACAACTACGGCTCATACTCCAAGTACCAAAACCGGTAGTCTACACTACTCTCATCAACATATACTAAGTACACAACTCCTGAGTCAAACCTCACAACACAAATCAGAAGATCCAACAGAGGAGATCTCACTCACCTCTAATATCCACAGGAAACAAAATCCACCACTAGTACCAAGGAAGGCTCAAATCCCACACCCCGATAACACAGGAAGGAAAACACCCACGTCCTTGCGTACTAACACAATCGTCATCAATATATATATATATATATATATATATTCACAATATATATATAACAACCCTCATCCCATCCCTAGAGAAAATCTACCTCTCATGGACTAGGTCACCTCAATCATATCACCACATAAACACCTCAATTGCTATATCCAATAATGTCAATAAATCACCAACACTCTCACTAAGGATAAGAAAAACCCCGTAAGAGTCAAGAACCCAAGCAAGGGAAAAAAAGTCCCAATGCTAAACAACAGATAACCAAGACAAAAATGTCAAGGTTAGAACACCACAAGTGAATAAGGAAGAACACCAAAAGTGAACAAGGGAAACCAAAAGCGAATGGCCGAGAGTGGAAGTAATAAAAAGATGAATCCCAGAGATTCAATAGTTTTTAAGAAAAATGTTTTCAAACTCGAACCAATCCATTTGGCATCCATGCCCCTAACGTAAGAAAAACTCAAATCAGCTAGGTGGCGATACCAACAACCCAGAAAAAAGGAAAGGCAACACTATATGTGTGCACTGAACAACACCAAGCCTCGTAACCGAAACTTAGAATGAATCGAAGAAAAGGTGAAACAAGGAACCACCTTTCAAAACTCTACAGGTTGAGATTTTGAGAAAGAAGTCTCAAAATCTCAGAATCACGAGAAAAGAAATAAATTAGTTTTCTCTTTTAAGAAACCACACAGTAAAAATGACCGTCTTGCCCTCGGTCTCAGTCAGTCGCCATCACAGGCTTTTAAAAGTTGAAAATATTTTCAAGAAAGATCCTAAGATCATTTTATAAAGTATTAAAACTTTTCATTTATACGGGGGTAGGTGAAAACGGGTTTTTCCTTTTAAATACAAGAGTTTACTTCAAAACTTAGAAAACACCGTTTTTGAAATGATAGCCAATAAGAGAAAACACAACTTTATGGATTCCTATAATGTCCGAGATGACAGTAAAGGAAGAGTACTACATTGGGTTCACGGAACACAACTATCCGTTCCCAACCTCACGAAACCAAACGACAACACATGGAAGAGATTTGGCACCACGCAGTAACCAACGAGTCAAGGAATGACATGTAAGTCAAAGGCCACGTACTAGTGTACAAACACTGTACAAGAAATGCTTAGGGGAATGAACTAAGCACTAGAAACCACGCTACAATTCCCTAAGTAATTAATGAAATCACTTCAATCATAACCTCTACCCATTCCTCAAAAGAATGAAAAACACTTAAAGGTCTATACTACCACATCCACTAAGACCACAATCACATCAACCGCCTTATCTAAGGCCCCAATCACAATTGATACTGAGTCAATCACTGACCTCAAATCTCTAAAGATATCACACAACTAACTACAACCACAAAACAATTAACAGTCCTCTCTAAGGCCATAAATCAAAATCAACTCCACAATCCACCACTTGCCTCAACTACTCACAGAGATTACTACGTCAATACACTTAACCTCCCTCAAGGGCATAAAAGCATATAACACAAGTATAAAGATTATATGTTTCATTTGTTGGCCTTAAGATTTTAATCTAAGGGTAATTCCGTAATTTTGATGATAACAAATCATTAATGATGTATTTGTACTAATGGTTACAATGAGTATTTGTCCAAGCTTGTAAAAACAGGAAAATCATACTATGGATCATGCGGACAAAAAGATCATGGCGATGCATTTAAAGCGAACGAACAAGAATATCAAATGCAAAAATATTGAAGTTCAAAGATGATCAAGAGCAAAGAGATTGAAGCTTAAAGTTAATCATTTCAAAGATGATCAACCACTACTTGAAGATTGGGTAGATAGGTTGGTGAGTGTTTAGATTTTAACTGTCAAAGTAATTATTTGAATTATTTTGAAGCTCTAGAAATCTAAAATCATTATGCATAAAACTATTTTTTGAAAACAAATAAATACCAAATTAATGAATTTGGGTTTGAGAATTAGCATTCAAAGTTTTGCAAATTAAATACAAAATATTTTAGAGACTCAGCTCACCCCATTTGCAAACTCAGCTCACCCTATTCTCATAAATTACAAATGCATAACTCAGCTCACCCTATTCAGGAACTCAGCTCACCCCAATCCCTGAATTGCTTTTCAACGGCTCTATTGCCTTTTCAAACGGCTCTATATGACTTTTTGTCATATTTTATGCCAAAAATGATGAAAATGTTTGCTATAAAAGGACTTAAAACTCTCTTTAGAACCTACCTCTTGCAATCTCAATCATACACTTTCATATACTCTTTTGTATCATCATTCACATATTTTTCAAGTCTAGAGCTTCAATTTTTTATTCAAATTCTTACTCTAATCTTGTGAGCAAGAGAACTACAATTGTACAAATCAATCTTTGAGAGATATTCTATTGTACAAGATCATTGTATTCAAAGGGTTGGTGTGACCCAATTTTAGGCTAAGAGAGGGTGTTCTCTTAGCAAGGAGAAGTGGTGTGCTTCTTGTGAAGGTTTTGCTCTCCACCCGTAAGGAGAAGCCATAGTGGATTTGAGAAGCCTCAAGAAGAACCTTGAGCCGAGGACGTAGGAATCAAGGGTATTCTGAACCTCGCTAAAATCGCTTGTCCAAGTATTTATATTTCTCTCTCTACTTTATTTTGATTTATATTGCTTTGTGTTTTTATATTAAATCATCTAGCATTGCAATTAAATTTATCAATTAGAAAATCGAATTAAATTCCATTGTTTAAGCTAAGACTCTATTCACCCCCCCCCCCCCCTCTAGAGTCATTTATCGGGCAACATCATTTATACTATAATGATTTCCTCATTTAAAGTCTTGTTTCACATTATTCATTTTCAACTGAGCATTTATAAAATATGAATTTAATTTACAATATTCATAAATAGCATGCTCCAACAACACATGTAATATAACACATATACATGTTAAATGATATCAGTGTAATGTGACTCAACACTCCCCGTGATACTCACGCACAACACACCCTTCCCAAGGGCAACGGATACAGACTCTGTCCACATACTTTTGAGGATACAAGCTCATTAAGTAGTGTAGAGTTACCACACCGACCCTTCCCAAGTGATTTTTCTCTCTATCACTTCAACAAGGAAGGCGGTTGTACGAGAGCCCAGCTTGCAACTCCGTACGCCATGACTACCATAAAGTCAAGAACATGAGCCTCTACCTGGACTCCTAACTCACATTTGCCGGCTTGTTAGTTCCGTAGGCGTGATACCTCCTGGCCAGTTATTGTGATGATCCGACACAAACGTCTACTTGTGCCCCACGCACAGAGGAAGTAGACCACACCAAATGAACTCTCTCTGCCAATGGTGAAACCGTGCACTACATGCACCAACACCCATGTGCTCACACGACATGGTGTACAATCAAATCATATCACAACATAAATATGTAATGCACCATATTTATAAAAATACCCACATGGTAATATAAGTCTCAAAATCTCTTTTCATGCTTTAAAAATACAAATAAGCAATTAAATCATATGAAAACAGTTTCATATACATTTCATGTTTTCAAAATATATTTTCTTTAATTCCTTAGAAAATATTTTCAATTTCAATTAACATGCCTTTTTAAAATAATTTAAGCAAATAATCCACGTAATAAAAAGGGGCCTAGAATAACGTCTAAGTCTCTCACGTCTAACGTTTACAAATTCTTCTAGCTCATTTAATTCTCAAGGGAATTTCTAAGTCGTCTATTCCCATTCAATTCAATTAGGAATATATTTAATCTTGTAGGAAATAATTTAATAAATTTTCTTAAATTAATTCCTAAGTCCAATTCCGATTCTAAACGAATTATAGATATTTAAATTAACGATTTAAAATATCTATATTAAATTAAATAAGGGTTTTACACCCCTAAACTACTTCAATAATGCGGAGTGAGAAATATAATTTCCCACCTAATTTATACGTTACCGAACAGTCCGAAACAGCACAGTACCGGCGCCCGAATATGAAGCCCGCCGACCAAAATCGTCCGAAAACTATTTCGAATATATCAAAATGTCCGTCTTGACAACCTATACGATATATACGAAGCCCATTAATAATAGGTTAATTAATTGGGTTAAATCTAAAATACCCCAAACGAAAACTATAACCTATAAATGCGATTTCCGGGCAAATCGTTCAACGTAAAATCACAAAATTAATATATGACAAATACTACGTAGGTACGAAACTACTCACCGAAAATCGGCTCAAACCGATCACCGGAAGTTCGTCGAAAAATTGGCCGAAGCTCAGCCGAGTTCGCCCCTGTCGAACGACTGCTCCGCCCCTGCTGCGTGAACCAGACGCAGCTACTCGCTCCTCCGTGCAAGCCGCCGCCGCCTCAACCACCGAGAACCGCCATCGGAAACTCCAGTCGTTCAACCTCTTCTCACTCTTCATCGTGGTCAGCCTCACACGGTCTCTCTCTCTCTCTCGCCATGACCGACGAACATGGTGAATGGAGAAGATGTAGTCGTCGCTGCTCCCGACCAGCCGCTGCTATGCACCACAACCAGTCACCTCCAGCCGACGCCTCTCTCCCTCCGGTTCTCTCTCTCTCTCTCGCCATGACCGACGAAGATGGAGAAGAATGGCATGGTTTCGCCGTGTGAGGAGAGAAGAGTGATGCAGGTCTGTGTAGTAGGTTGTGTCGTGTAGAGAGAAGAGAAGGAGACTAAGTCAGTGTGCAGAGAAGCAGAGTGTCTGTGGTTGCGTATGCAAATATACATATATATGTACTATATTGCACAAATGACCCCCAAATTATCCATAATTGCAGAATGACCCAACTTCAATATATATATATATATAATTAAATATATATATCTAATTAAATATATATATATATATACATAACATCTCCCAACAATTACCGGAAGCCTCCAATTAATATTGAGTTAACCCGTAAGTCCACAGGACGCCCAATAACCAAATTAGTCTGAAAGGGATACACCGGGTTAGGAACCCAACAACCGGGACATCGAGAAAGTAAATTAATACGCTTCACACCGGATCCGTAGAAGTACTAATACCGTAACCGAAATAATCAAAACGGTACCGTGTAGTCGATAACGATAATTCACGAACTCGTCAAAGAGAAACTGGAATGTCGTCCAGTTGACTTTAAAACTAAACGCGAAAAATTTACAGGTACCAAATACCAAGAATAAACAATACGTCATAACAAGTGACGTCATTACCGAAATTAAATTAGAATTAATTTCAGTAAAAAGAGAAAGTAACACGGGGTGTTACAACCTGACGATGATGACTGTCCGCTCGAGTTTTGCACTTGGCATTGCTCTCATGAATGGCTAGTTTCACTTGCTCATGGATGCCTCCAAGATGTTGGCCATTAGACGACGGAGACATCGGCTGATTAAATGCAGAAGGAGACATCATAGAGACTGGCGAGGGATAACCCTTCTTTCGGACAACGTCTTCAGAGACTACGTTCTCGCAACTGCCACTGTCAATAATCATCTTGCAGACTTTGTTGGCCACGGTGCAGGTTGTATGGAAAATATTGGTTCTCAACCAATCATCTTTCGAATCGCTTCTGGGAGTCAGGAGGCTCTTAAGAATGACTAGAGTTTCATGGCCGTCCCTATACAACACATCATTATCTCCTTCTGTGTCATACACTGGCTCTCCAACGAAAGTATCGGTTTTCAACCAATCATCTTCGGAATCAGAATCTTCCGAAAATATTGGCCATAACGGTGGATACGGATTTTCGAAGGTGGAATTGTCGGTATCAGAATCTTCCACATCATGATTACCGATTTCCTACTCTGCCAGGCGCTGGGTTAACTCTACCACTTGCCTCTGCAAATCCTCAATCATGACATCCTGAACGTTACGATCACGGTACGGGACTTCCTCAATCGGAACCTGTCCACGACGACCACCAGCCATAAAAAACTGATGAAAATACCGCCTCAGGAAGATGCTGAGCTCTGATACCAATTGACGCCGGACAGAATAGTGATTATTCTGCAGGCTAGTGGAATAGGTACTTTGCGAAGGAAAAACAAGAGAATTTCGACCCACAATTTCAGAGAACACTCTGGAATTTAATAAAATTATTTATAATCAAGAATTAATTAAAAACAACCCACAAGCCGAGTTTAAATAACTAAAAATCAAGGATTTTACCAAAAATAGCAAAACCCTAAAAGTCTTACCAAAACGAAATACGGAAAGAAATCAAAAGATTGCCAAAAATCTGGCCCAAATCGGGTTCAGAATCAATTCCTAATTGACAAATAGAAAATTACCATAAGTAGTAAAAATTAACTAAAAATAGAGATTTGAAAAGGAAAACAGCAGATCACGATTTCCTGCCATCCTTGTGTTGATTCTCCTGCATCACTTCTGTGTATTCATGTTTAAGTTGACACTCAATTTGACAGGTGACATGGCAGACAGAAAGAGTGAAATGGGCTTGAGTTGATGGATTAAAAAGCAAGCTTTAGGTTTATGCAGACCTGTCAATGGATCGGATTCGGATAGGATCAGTTAAATCCAAATCCAATTTGTTAAGAAATCGGATTATCGGATTCGGATCTTAATCGGGTTATCGGATTTTATTTTCAATCCGTATCCGGTTAATATCGGATTCGGATCGGATTCGGATCATAATCGGATTATTGATAAGTCTATTTATAAGGATGACAAAAACTCCCGATCCGCGATCCGAATCCAATAATTCGACAGATTTTCACTTAATTAATTCATATTCGAATTTCTTCATTATAGATTATCTAATCCGAATATCTAATTAAAAAATTACAAAAATCAATAAATACTGAAACACTAAAATTATTCACACTTTTAATGATTGTATTTATGATCAATCATTATTAATAAATAATAAAATAATTAACAACTAACATTTATATACATGTACAATATTAAATATATACACATATATATAAATATATATATGTATATTTTATCGGATCGGATTATTATCGGATCGGATTAGGCTAATCCAAATCCAATTTGTTAAGGAATCGGATTATCGGATTCGGATCATATTCGGGTTATCGGATTTTTTTTGCAATCCAAATCCGACTAATCGGATCGGATTCGGATCGAATTGGATCAAAATTCAATCCATTGACAGGTCTAGGTTTATGTTTGGGCCAAAACAAAAGAAAGGAAAGCTGGTGGAAATGAGCTAAGAGTTAACAATGCAAGGTGAAGCCCATAAGATGAATATAGTAAAAGGCAAGTTTGTGTTGAGCAAGGAGGTTAAAGAGATTGGCTTGGTCAAGAGATATAGTTAAAATAAGGATAAAGTGGTTGTCAATAGAAAGAGTTCATCTTAGTTTAAATTTAAATTTCAATTGTATTCAAATTTAAATCTAGTTAGATTATTATTTTATACAAATTTTTAGGGAGTTTGTTATTTCATGTAATTCTATAAATAGAGACATTTATGCTACTTGCCAAGGGTCTCACACCAATCAAACAATTCAAGTACTACACTAGTCATTTTAAATTCCAAAAAACTCTCGTTATTATTTTAATTTCTTGCAAAGTCTTCTAAAATCTTTAGTTTAATCAAGTCTCGTCATTTCAATTCAAGCACAATTTATTTTCTTCAAGTCTTTATTTTAAATTTGGCATTGCAATTTCAATTATTCAAGTTATTTCGATTCAAGCTCAAAAGTTTTTCATTAAATTCAAGTTCTTTATTCAAGTTATTATTCTGTTTACTTTCATTCTACATTCAACACTTTTCATTCAAACATGTCGATTGTTTGTGTGAAATCTGTGTTTTCCAATATTACATTCTCAACCGTTGCAAGTCCTCTTCATTGAGGCAAGAAAAGAACCCAAAGTGAGAGTTCCACGTTATTTCTCTCACGTGCACCTGTAGAAGTCAAAATCAAAGGAGATTATTTTTGCTTTCAAACAACCTCTGGAGCCGAAGTCAAGGTTCCTGGCACGCCCGCATACGAATCGCAGTAATCAATTGACCTAGCCGATTTAAGAGGAAACAATTTCCGTTTTTATTCAACACACACACACACACACACATATATATATATATATAACATTTTCTTTGTAACCTTTTAATTCAAGTACCACTTGTAAATTCTTAATTAAGATATACATGTACCACGTTTTGTGTATAATCATTTAAATTTAATGGTTTACACAAAAGTGGTATCTCTGGTCACCAGAGTGCTACATTTTTGTACAAATAGGGTATATAAATAAACTAAGATAGTTTCCACTCGTACACGGTATTTTTCAGACCTTAAAAAAATACATGATTTTAAAAAACATTAAATCTTTGACTCTATGTAATTGAAAATTGAGCTCACAAAGTGAATATTTTTTAAAATATCGCTAAACCTAACCATCTCGGTTAAGAAGAAAAAATGAAACTTAAAAATTAACTACCAAAACCTGAAAAATCCCAGTATCAGCAAAGTACGAGAGGTTAGGCTTTCATAATTTGTGTGTATGAGCTTGGAAGTTAGAACACTTGGAAATTAAAGATTATAGAAAATTAATTAAGTGGAAATTTATTTAATTAATTGTTTCTTAGCCCGCACCGCACGGTTATTAAGTTGGCCGATGGTACGTAGCTGCAACTAATTAACACTGGATTCCTATGATAAAATTAAGTTTATAGGCAAAACCATTCTATACGTAGCACGTACCAAATTTAGCAACCATGCATACTGTAATAAGATAAAAGAAAGAATGATAATACTTGGGTCCTCCCCGGGGAGGATGAAGTTGGTCATCCCCTCTTACTTGGTCCAATAAAATTACGACACGTGGCTGAAATTAATTAAACAATATAGATTGGGTATTACCATTATTGTATGAATTTTAATGAAATATGGAAATTTCCTTTTTTGTTTCTTTTTGTCCACTCTTCTTTTCACCCTTCCAAATTGTATAGTAATTGGTATGTCAAAAATGTTCATCAATGCAATGTTTCGAATGCCTTCAAATATGGTCTTTCAAAATTGACCAAGTTATGCAAACAAAAATAAAATAAATAAAAATGAAAATCTCATTTTTTTTTCGGTAAATAAAATGAAAATCTCATTTCGTGAAGTCTAAAGTGGTTTGTGGTTTCTAAAGTGTTCATTTATGATCCAGGTTTTGAGGTCCTTGCTCATCTATGAAAATTTCTGGGTCCTTTGTTACAGGGGTTTCCAACCCTTGTTTGCATAACTTGGTCAATTTTGAAAGACCATATTTAGACTTCACGAAATGAGATTTTCATTTTATTTACCAAAAAAAAATAAATGAGATTTTCATTTTTATTTATTTTATTTTTGTTTGCATAACTTGGTCAATTTTGAAAGACCATATTTGAAGGCATTCGAAATATTGCATTGATGAACATTTTTGACATACCAATTACTATACAATTTGGAAGGGTGAAAAGAAGAGTGGACTAAAAGAAACAAAAAAGGAAATTTCCATATTTCATTAAAATTCATACAATAATGGTAATACCCAATCTATATTGTTTAATTAATTTCAGCCATGTGTCGTAATTTTATTGGACCAAGTAAGAGGAGAGGACCAACTTCATCCTCCCCGGGGAGGACCCAAGTATTGTCCATACCCAATCTATATTGTTTAATTAATTCCAGCCACGTGTCGTAATTTTATTGGACCAAGTAAGATGGGAGGACCAACTTCATCCTCCCCGGGGAGGACTCAAGTATTGTCCATTAACAATAGGATAATGCTTGGGTCTTGACCAGTGAGGACCAACTTGGTCCTCACCCCTTATATGGACCAATAAAATTAAGACACATGCCCAATATTAATTTAAAATAACAATGGGTATTACCACTATCATGGGTTAAACCGGATCTAAAATAAGAGCAATGTTACACATCATGAAAATAAATTCATGATAATGTCATGAAATAAGAAAATGATAACTCGTGATATTAATTAGTTTCCATTCTATTTCTTAAATTCAAATTTTAAGATCAGTTCATTATTTACCTACCGAAAAAACACTCATCCTTTTCACTTTCTTTTATATTATTTAATTTTAAAATTTTACAATGGACACGTGTCAATTCATTTATGCATCCACATCATTCATGATATTATCATGAATTTATTTTCATGATGTTTAGCATTTCTCCTAAAATAATTCCTTTTCCTTTTCATTTTTCCTATCTCCATCTTCTCTATCGTCGACACACACCCATCACAAACCCTAAACCGCTACTATTCCCTTCGAGCTTGCCGCCCGCTTCTCATCCCATGTCCTCTACAACTAGTACTCGGGCCGTCCTGCTTCTCATCCTGCCATCCTCCATTTAATAATCACATCTGTTCTAAAGCCCTAACTATTTGATTTGATTCGGGGATGTTATATTCAAACCTTGTAAATGAACATTCTCAATCTTGCTTCACGCCACAGTATCTTCAAGTGCAACATTAACAAGAAAATTTACAAATATAATAGAAAAGGGTTTCTTGAGGAATCTAGGATATGGGTTGTGAATGGAGAGAAACTGTTGATACTGAGAATAAAAATTATGATCTACTCAAATTCAAGTAAGAGGCTGGACACAATAGAAACAAAATCTTGATGATTAGTATCTAAGGGGTACAACCTGGAGAAGGTATTGTTGCACAAGAATTTTTAAATCTGTACTCTACAAATTATGCCACCCCTACCTTCTTAGAACCAAATGCTTAATTTTAGATTAATACCTATTAACCTTTTAGCACATTCGGAACATTTTGATGCCAGATATGCCCAACTCCAATGTACACAAAAAATCAGATGTATATGCAAGCGAATTGAAGCATTTTAGATAGAGGTTGAAGGAAGACGAGTTGTTAAGGTTTGTCGAAGGGAATAGCAGTGGTGTAGGGTTAATGATGGGTGTGTCGACGATGGAGATGGAAAAAAAAAAATGGAAAATTTTTTTTTTGATCCGGTTTAACCCATGAAAATGTGTAATACCCATTGTTATTTTTAAATTAATATTAATCATATGTCTTAATTTTATTGGTAAGTGATAACCAAATTGGTCATCACTGATCCCGACCAAGCATTGTCCTTAACAATATACACATCACATATCTATGTAAGCATATAAAACACAACGTATATATGAAGCACGCAACACTCTTTTATTTAAGTTCATATATATTATCATACATGGCCTTTTGTTTATTTATTTGGATTGACGGGTGATTTCATAATGCATGCATGCATACATATATATACATGCATGTATATATAGACCCTTAATTATAAATGATCACCCGCCAACCTCCTCAACAACACTACGTACATATATTTAAGTAAATGGGACGCGAGCGAAGAAGAGGACAGTCTTATTGAAAAAGCTTTTGTGGACAGCAGTGAGGTATGTGTGAGTCTCTCCGCATTTACTGGCCGTGAGAACCATGACATAAAGTGTGCCCAACAACACATTCACTTTGATGCCAAGTACCAGTTTCTCGTAGTTGAGGCCATTCTTGTTGGCGGCAAACTTTGCGAGCTCTTTGGCAGTGGTGTCATGTTCGGGGTCAATCGGAGTGATGATATCCCAAACGCCCTTAACCCTACCGTCCTTTCCCACCAGTTGCATCTTTTTTCCGTCACCGGCCAGTTCGAGGGTCACCTCCTCCTGGTGTTTCCCATTGCCACCTCCCATTTGAAGGCATAGCTTCCCATCACCTCCCATTTGGAGGCTATCCCAGTTAACATTGGGGCACATGGTCATTGCTGCCATTTTCTCTACTCTTTTTTCTTTTCTTTTTTTCTAAAACTCTTATGTATCTCTGGTGGATATAATTTGCAATTGCTCACTATGAAGGAAAATGGAGGTGGAGGCTCTACTATTTATAGCCAGCCCATCCCACCGTGTAAAGGAGGGACATGACATATACTTGAAGATAAGCCTTTTGTATAATTGAGAGAGAGAGAGAACCTCATGACATATACCTGAAGATAAGCCTTTTGTATAATTGGGAGAGAATCTAATACTTGGATGAATGACAGTGGGGACGGTTTGTTGTGGTCTAGACTAGGAGATAATTCGTGTGGCATTTCACTTGGTATAAAATTATGGACAATATTCCTCGCTAGTGAGGGCTAATTCTTTTATTTGGACCAATAAAATTAAGATACATGTTTAATATTAATTAAAAAATAATAATAGATATTATCTATTATCATGGGTTAAACCCGGATCTAAAATATATATATTTTTCATTTTTCATTTTTCCTCTCAATATTGCTATGTCAACAACACTTTACAAGTTCATTAAAGAAAGGGTTAATTTCAATAAACCTCTCTATACTATCCAGTTTAATCAACTAACTCTCACTGTGTCCACTTTCTCCCCTATACTATTCAATTTCATCATTATGCCCTCTTACCTCACATTTTGAGTCAAAATGCCTAAACTACTCTCAATAATATAAGGGGGTTTAGTGAAATCAACAATTTAAAAAATTATTTTTCAAAAATCAATTATATTTTTTGTAAAAACTATAAATTAAATTATTATATATATATTTCACAAAAAAATTATTTTTTGGAGGGAGTATATTATTTTCCAAAATATGAATTATTTCAGAAAATATAATATATATTTTTTGCAAAAAAAATTATTTTTCGAAAAAAAATCATATTTTGGAACATAATAGTATATATTTTTTTCAAAAAACTTATTTTTCAGAAAAGATCATATTTTGAAACATAATAGTATATATTTTTTGCAAAAAACTTATTTTTCGAAAAAAAATTCATATTTTAGAACATAATAAATATTTTTTCGCAAAAAAAATTTTTTTTAGAAAAAAATAATATTTTGGAACATAATATATACTTTTTGGCAAAAAAAATCATATTTTGGGACATAATATATATTTTTCGCAAAAAAATTATTTTTCGAAAAAAATTCATATTTTGGAACATAATATATACTTTTTCCCAAAAAAATTATATATTACACAAAATATTTTTTTTGCCAAAAAGTATATATTATATTCCAAAATATGAATTTTTTCCGAAAAATAATTATTTTCCGAAAAATATATATTATGTTCCAAAATATAATTTTTTTACTAAATTTTTTTTTTTGCGAAAAAGTATTTATTATATTCCAAAATATGAATTTTTTTTCCGAATTTTTTTTTTGTTAAAAATATATATTATGTTCCAAAATATGATATTTTATGAAAAATAATTTTTTTTGCGAAAAATATACACTATTATGTTCCAAAATATGATCTTTTTTGAAAAATATTTTTTTAAAATAGTTGATTTCCCCTTATACTATTGAGGATAGTTTAGGCATTTTGACTCAAAATGTGGGGTGAGGGGGCATATTGATGAAATTGAATAGTATAGGGGGCAAAGTGGACACAGTGGGGGTAAGTTGATTAAACTGGATAATATATGGGGGTTTATTGAAATTAACCCTTAAAGAAAAGAATGATCAATTCGCTGCTGAATAAATCTCGGACTTGGACTTGGACATGGACTTGTAAAGAAGAGGGGGACATGGCCCGTTTGGTAGGTGGTCCGGTCCGGTCTTATCTGGTCTGGTCTTATCTGAGTGGTGTTCTGAAAGTCTGTTCGGTAAAGCTGTCTGGTCTTATGGTCTTATTCAAGTTGTTTGGTCTTATGTTTGGAAAATAATATATAAAACTAAAAATATATATTAAGTATGAAAAATATATAAAATTTGAAAAGATATAAAAAAAATTGAAAATAATATAAGAAATTCAAAAATAATATATATTTCAAATTTTATAAATTATTTCGAATTTTTATATTATTTTTCCAATTTTATATATTATTTTTGATTTTTTATATTATTTTCAAATTTTTTATATTTTCTCAAAAAAAATATATATATATATATATATATATATCTAATTTTGTATATTATTTTTGAATTTTATATTTTTTTCAAATATTATACATTATTTCAAAAAAATTATATTATTTTTCAAAACTTATATATTATTTTTTAAATTATATATATATATTTAAAATTTTATATATTAATTTTGATTTTTATATATTATTTTCGAATTTAATACATTATTTTAAAAAAATTATATTATTTTTCAAATCTTATATATTATTTTCGAATTTTAAACATTATTTTTTATTTTTCTATTATTTTGGAATTTTTTATTTTCCCAAATTTTAAATATATGTTTTGCATTTTATATATTAATTTTGAATTTTATATATATATTTCAAATTTTATACATTATTTCAAATTTTTTATATTATTTTTTTAATTTTATATATTATTTTCAAATTATATATATATTTTAATTTTATATATATATTTCAAATTTTATGGTCCCATGAGTTAAGACAATTGTATATAAGACCACTTGGGACCATCATTTTTTGTTGTCTCAAATTACCCCTTTTGGTCACAAGTGGTTCTTGTTTTTTTGGAACCGTTTTTTTGGAACTGTATTGCCGAACAGTGTCCGGTCCCAAAAAAACCGTTATGAGACCGGACCGCGAACCAAACAGGGCCTAAGGTGTCAAAAAAGTTTCTAAAAACCTTGAGAGGCAAGATTTCCTTTTCAAATATGGTTTTTAATTCAAGTTAATCTGATTTCTGAAAGTTCTATATCATGCTGAAACCAGTAATTCAGACATTATTTTGCTTCTGGTCTGAAATTAACGCAACATATAACGTCTATAAATAGAGACCCTCCACATCTCTCTAGGCACTCGGTTCTCATTTTTCGTAATCTAACTATTGTTTCCTACAAATCCTCTTTAGTCTATTTACTTCACACACTACTAAATATTTTCTCGTGTTTGAGCAAAACAATTAATTAGGTGAAACTTCTGCTTATCTATACTTTGAGAAGGTGCAGTAACTATAGGCAGGTTTTTTGTATTCTGAAAGTGGTATTCCCATTGCACTGTAAAATGAATTATAGCCGTCTTCAATTTTAAATTATACCAACAATCACTTCAAATTGTTCATAATAAAATATTTGTACAAAAATCTTGTCTCAACACAACCTGCAACCATCAAGCTAGATCTGGATTTCCACACCACCGCTCTTCTCATCGGATGCTCTGTCTCTAAAACAACAGTCCTTACGGCGAAAAGAGTTGAATTGGGTCAAATTAATTTTGCTATGTAAACCCTAGATTTCAGAATGTGTGTCGACGATGGAGATATTAGAGAGGAAAAAAGGAAAAGGAAAAATATATATATTTTTTAGATCAGGGTTTAACCCATGATAATGGGTAATACCCATTATTATTTTTAATTAAAATTGGACATGTGTCTTAATTCTATTTGTTCAAGTAAGGGGGTGAGGACCAACTTAGTCCTCACTAGTCAGGACCCAAGCATTGTCCTAAAATTATTGCATGGACCAAGATTTCGTGATCCTAGACAATGAGGGTAATGGAGTGATACAATATAATCTTATACTTTCCCAAATTATCTTATTCATTAACTTCAAAAATTAATAGGTACCACTAAAAATTACAACTATTATAATTATTAAATGACAAAATTGAAAACACAAAATAACCAGAAACATAATGAAAAGTAGACTTCGATAACTATTTTTTTTTTTGAAAAATCAGTTGTTGTATTAGAAACCATAGGCAAAGCATAGAACAAAGAAGATAAAAAAAAAACCCATCCAAAATGCCCCAAAGCTACCAAAGGAGCATGAACCATAAGGGAAGGAGACAAGCATGAGGGACACTAGCTATCAGACAAGATCTATAACCTCCCATGCACAAGTGGAGGTTGGAGTATCTAGCTAGACCTATAATACAATCAAAATAATAAAGAAACCAGTACATAAGGACCTTTGAGAGCCACATCAAGCTATAAGAAAATGGAATAAGGGAGAGCCCAAATCCGAGCCAACTGGATGTTCTGAGCTCTAACCTTGATCTTCCAAAGAGAAAATGCTCTATACTTAACTATATCCATAACCTCATTTTGTAATTGAAATTCATACCTGGCTTCATTTGAATAGAATCTTCTACATCTTTCGCACCCGTAGATATAAAGAGCAGCAACAAAACACCACTTGTTAATCTTGCTCAGAAGGCTTTTATCCTTAAGGGTGCGTTTGGATAGGGATGTTTCCGTATTTGTTCTTGTTTTTTCCACTGTTCACGGGAACAAAAACGCGTTTGGGAGCCTTTGATGGTTTTTGTTTTCGTGAACAGTAAAAAAACGTTTTCTCACCCTTAGATCAAAATTTGAGAACACCAAAATGGTGTTTTTTTGTTTTCGGCACTGTTTGTTCTCAACAAAAAAAAAAAAAAATTGTTGCAGATTCTCTAACCTCCATCTTCAATCTCCAAATCCTAACCTTCAAAAAAAAATTTTTTTTTTTTTTTTGTTTCAGAAAATTTTTTAGATAAAATTTCCAACCAAACATGTTTTTGTTTCCGGATTACCCTTAGGACAAGAACAAGAAATGTTTTTTTTCTCAAAAGATAAAAAATGAAAACGAAAATACTAGTTTCCAAACGCACCCTAAGGGAAGAACACCATCTCATGAGGTCCTCCCAAGAGTAGAAAGGACATTGCAGAAGACCCTTCCTTTTGATAATAGTCCAGCCTCTAGCAGTAAAGGGGCTATAAAAAAATAGTTTATTTCGTCCAAATCTCGAGTACTCGGTGAAATTCTACCAAGTACTAGAAGTTGACCTGCTGGTGATTTTCAGCTTCAACCTGTTGCACTGTTTTGATCATATCTGGAGCTATGGGAAGAATTTTTGCGTGATTCAAAATGCATTGGAAAGCTGACTTCATGATCTTGATGTTAGGCTCAAGAATCACTCCATTTGAGGATGTTTTGATCGGGTTATGATGGTTTGAATATGAGAGGTTGAAGTTTCACTCTACAGTTTCACCAAGTACTCTGTGGCTTTAGAATTGTGCGCAAGTGCGCCAAACTCTCTGGTGGTTTTTCATCATGTTGCGCAAGTTCACGCATTTTCATACTTACCGAGTACTCAGTGGAGAAGCTACTGAGTACTCGGTAGTTCTTCACACCAATTTTCACACTTTGTCTTTTTTGCTCCGTATCTCTTCTCGGCTTCATTCCACTTCACTTATTTTGCATCCTTGACTTATTTTTGGTCCTTTATATGTCAAATAGCATTCCCTACGCGATAAGCTCATAGGGTCGCGAGGTTGAATTTTGGCTATGACCCCCTTTGTCAGTCCTCAATGATTGCCTCTTTGTAGAACATTATCGCATACCCGATCTCATCCAGAGATACCTTGTTGGCCTCTTTCCAACTTTCTCTTGTCAGACCCCTGGACTCGCGGATTATATCAACGCGAATCCTCTTTTACACCTTGTTGGTCTTTTTCCAACTTTTCCTTGCCGTACCCCTAAATTCGCGAATTACATCTACGCGAATCCTCCTTTAAAACATTAAATATTATAGACAGCAAAATTAACTTTTGTGATTTAGTGACAAGACAATTTTAGTCTCTATCACTAATTTTTTGTTACTATAGACACGTTTTTTTTTTACAGTGATTCTAGACAACGATGGTAACAAAGTGATCTATATGGGAAAAAAAAAACCCAATAAAATTCAATAAAACAGAGTTTGAGGGATCGTACCAGGTTTATTATTATGAGAATCCTATTAATTAGGATAAAACTACCAATTAGAAGAAAAACTAGGAAGACCTTCTCCCTTTTTGTAAAACCAATACACTATTTTTAAGTAAAGTGAAAAAAATATAATTCATGACTAGGAGCAATTATACTCTACCAAGAACTAATTCTTAAGTCTCATTTAGTTTGCTTTCATCCAACTATTCTCTTGATTTAACATTAAGTCTTATTTGGATCTACTTTCAAACACTATTTTTATATTTTTAGAGTGAAAAGTGGTTCTGAATTTATGGTAATGTTCAACAGTCAAGTTAAACTAGTTACAACTCAATCAACAACTTTTAACTCTAAAATTTTCCAACGCAAAACTTGCATCTCACAATTCTCAAGAAGGTTAAATAAAATAATCACACCATTCCAATTTCAGCCATAAAATTTACTTTACCGCCCGATTTCTCAAACAAACCTCTAGCTAGTCTGTCCCTCTAAAATCACCACATACCACCACTACCAGGTCTAGCTAGCCCTCTCTAAAACCAACCACTTTACCACCACAATCCGGTCTTTGAAACCAATCAGCACCACCACTGTCCTTCACATGCTAACAATGGCGACCAATCTAACAACCACCATCCTCAACCTTGTCACAACCTTTCGCGGTCAACACAAGAATCAA
Source organism: Cornus suecica (assembly GCA_963922005.1). NCBI lineage: Eukaryota > Viridiplantae > Streptophyta > Magnoliopsida > Cornales > Cornaceae > Cornus > Cornus suecica. Next base: position 76,417,825 of record OY998244.1, on the reverse strand, counting down.
CTTTTGAGACTTTTTAATGTTACAATTAAATTGATAGGGGATATGCATTTTTTAGAATAGTTTTTTATTTTTTAGAATAGTTTTTTGTTTTTTGAAAACTGAAAATTAAAATTTAGTTTGGTTGAATTTTCGGAAAATTATTTTCGGAAAATTCAGTTACTGCCTCCTTTCCAATTTAGTTGTCCACTTTATCTACTTTACTTTTTTCAATTTAGATGTCCAATTTTAAATCCCAATACAATATCATATATTTTCCTAAATTATCCCTCTTCATTAACTTAAAAAAGGAATGGATCCCACTAAAAATTACATTATCAATGACCAAAATAAGAAACACAAAATATCAAAAAAATTGTTGAAAAGTCAAATAAGGACAACTAAATTGGGACGGAGGGAGTATAAAAATATTTATTTTCAAAAAATTCTTTTTTCTTGTTCTTAGAAAATGATTTTCTTATTTTGATGTTTTCGAGAACAATTTTCATAGATGAATATAGGGAGCATGCCTTAGATAATTCTCGGACGTCCTTTATTTTTGTCAAAATCACTTTCACTTATACGATGCGGTCCAAAGAGGAGTGACTAGTAATATAATAATTCATTCATCTAGATAAAGAATATACTTCCTTGCTGTCCTATTCTATCAAACCATGGCACCAGCACCATTGTGGTTTTGAGTACAGCCCAGATAGATAGATGAGAGAAAAATTGGAAGAGAATTGGCCATCGACCATACACTAAATATATATATATATATATATATATATGTCATTTTCACTTTATGATGCTATCAAAACATGACTTTACTCGCACCATTTCAGTATGTGCGTACATGTGTTTGGAATTACTTTATTTTTTACTTTTTTACTAGTCAAGAATATTTAATTTAACTATCGAAAAAACGAATATTTAATCTTAAGTCAATTTTCACCCCATGGAAACACAAATTATAATTTGTTGGATGGTACTAGGATCCTTGGGCGAGTGGTCAAAATTTTTTATAGAAAGAAAATAAACAAAAAATTTATAAAATGAAAAATTAGCCACAAGTACTTTTCATGAAAATTTCGGTATTAAACCATATGAAGAACAAATTTCATCTTCTCGTATTGCGATAAAAGTAGTACATGTTCTATTATGTACAACTCACTTAATGCGTGACTCCAATACTGGGGTCCAAATTTATGTTGATCTATTATGTATAACTCACTCTCACTTTTCATCTATATGGTAAAATGCAATCATCCGGAAAAAAGATAAAGATGAATAAAGAAAAAGGTGGCATCCATGAAGATAAGCTATCAAACCATTTCAGTACATGTGTTGGAATAAATTGATTTTTCTTTTAAATGATATGATAAAGAAATTTACTTTAAATATGTTGAAAATTAAAGAATGGTATAATAACTCACTCTCACTTTTCATCTAGATATATAGAGAATATTGATTTTGTTTTTTGTCCTATAATAAATCTGGTACAATCCCTCAAACTCTGTTTTTCTTGTACTTCATTGTGTGGAATCACTTGATTTTTCTTTTAAATTGATATGATAAAGAACTTTATTTTGAATATGTTGAAAATTAAAGAATGGTATAATAACTCAATCTCACTTTATATAACGAAAAAAAAAAAACTCACTCTCACTTTTCATCTAGATAGAGAATATTGATTTCACTCTCCTATTTCTTTTGTTACCATAAATTTGAGAGTAGCTTTAGCTATGTGAGTTCTTGGATGCCTTCTGGTGGCCCCTCCTTCTTTGGTGGATGTGGGGGTTTTCTATAGGTTTTGTTACCATCTTGTAAGTAGGGCTGCAAATGAACCGAGCCTTTCGTGAGCAGGTTCGGGTTCGGCTCGTTAAGAGCTCGGCTCGTGCTCGTTCGTTTAGTAAACGAGCCGAGCCTGAGCACAATTTTTAGGCTCGTTTAGTAAACGAGCCGAGCTTGAACATTACTAAGCTCGGCTCGCCAAGCTCGTGAACAGGCTCGTCTAAGTTAAATAGTAAAATTATATTATATTTAACAAAAGAAAGTGTTCAAATTGAACAAATTATGAAGATTATTGTGAAAAGATTATAGAAATTAGGCGGTCATAACATAAAATTCATTCATAAAAATTATACTAGTGAAAATATATTAAAACAAATATGCAACAACTCAATCCAAACAACTATTAGGAAGATTAATATATGTTGCACTGAAATGAGTTGTTCGTGAACAAGCTCGGGCTCGGCTCGTTAAATCTAGCGTTCGGCTCGGGCTCGTTCGTTAAGCAAATGAGCCGAGCTTGAACACATTTTCTAGGCTCGTTTAGTAAATGAACCGAGCTTGAACATTCCAAAGCTCGGCTCGGCTCGGCTCGTTTGCAGCCCTACTTGTAAGGCTTTGCCTCTCTTTTTCCTTTTCTTTTTTCTAATACATGATGATTTCTTCAAAAAAAAAAAAAAAAACCTCGTACAATCCCTCAAACTCTGTTTTTCTTGTACTTCATTGTGTTTTGTTTCACAAAGATATATCATTCATACTACCAAAAAACATGTGTCTATTGTGACAAAAATTTATTGGTATGTACACTAAAATTGTGGAATCACTATATGTATTACTGATGCAAAACACAATAAAGAAATAGAAGAGAGAGAAAAATGTTAGAGATAGACAAGAGATAGAACTTGTGGTGAAAGAGAAAGAATAAGAAGAAGAAGAGAAGTCATATTAATCAATATTCCAAAACTGTCTTATAATATATATAACAATCTGCCATTTATGTAGGGAAGACAAGAATTTATAATAGGAATACCAAATCCTAACAAATATGGAAAACAAATAATAAAAAAATTAGAATCCAATTTTAATTCAAACTAGCTCAAATTTAAATAAAATCTTAATTGATATGGAAAGCAAACCAATTATGATACTAAAAATAAAAAATCAAATAATATCCCTATGTCATCTTTCTTTCTCAGGTCTCTAATAGTAAAGGTGGGTCATATGGGCTTCAAGCACACGAGACTAGCCTGGTTCTTCATCAGTTACTATAGCAGGAAATTATTTTTTTTATGTTCAAAATCTAAAGTATAACAATTTTTACTATCATTATAGCTTAAAAAAAATTTAATGCCAGAACTTTAGGTAATAATCTAATACTTGCCGCTAAGGCGGTTGCGACTACCACTAAAATCCTTATATATTGTTTCCTTTTTTATTATTATTTTATTTTATTGGCAAAAGTGCATAATACCCCTTTTTTTTGAAAAATCAGCAATTGTATTAAGGAGGCAAAAGCCTAAACAAGAGAGTAGTACTCCAAATACAAGTCATCTGGGAAGCCCCATGACCACCAAACAAGCAAGAACCAAGACATATCACCCTTTACACTCAAGGCCAGTAAGCTAAACCAACCACAAACAAAACCAGTGGAGTTCAGGCAAGAGCTCCACTTGGACAGAAGGAAAACAACACTAAGAATCTGGCACCATGCGTAGAACATTAACAGAAAATAGAGTTTGGAAGCTGCCATATCCTAGCTAGATCAGCATTCACTGGATTGTTCTTGATCCTGTTAAGAGAGAAAGCTCTAAACCTAACTGTGTCCATGATTTCATTGACCAGCTGCATTTCAGTCCTAACTTCTCCCCTATACAATCTTCTTCCTCTTTCACACCAGTAGATGTAGATAGAAGCTGCCAAGCACCATTTACTGATCAGGACCTGAAGATCTTTCATTTTTAAAGAAGAGCACCATTGCACAAGATCATCCCAAGAGGTGAAAGTACATTGTAAGCCTCTCTGCTTGATAAAGATCCATCCCTTAGATGTGACTTTGCAATTGAAAAAGAGATGATTCCTAGATTCAATTCCTTTGCAGAAGACACAACAGTTGTTAGAAGATAATCCCATAAGCACTAGCCTGTCTTGAGTGAGCATTCTATTGTGAATAGTTGTCCAGAACACAAAGGCATGCCTAGGAATAGCCCCACTAAACCAAACTCCAGAATACCAAGTTATGTTAGGTTTCTTAAATCTGAAGTAATCCCAAGCTGAAGCAATGCTGAAATTGGGAGCAAGGTTCCAAATCAGTTTATCCTCTTGATCAACAGAGGGAGGAGGAAAATTCATAGTAGCATAATTTAGATAAATAAGCTCCAGAGAGTTAGTATTAGGCCAGCTCCAAGAATTGTTGATAATGATAGAAGCCACTTTAGCACCCTTAGGCAGACCAGCAAGGTTGATTACATCATTGCCAAACAACTCCACAATTGGCCTATCAAATAACCATGCATCAAACCAAAGAAAGACATTAGCACCATTACCCACTTTGTATCTAAATAAGCTCTTGATCTTATCCCTCAAACCAAGGATTTTCCTCCAAAACCATGATTTGTTATAAGAGCTCTTTAGGAGCCAAAAGCTTTGATTTTTTATGATGGCGGATTTTGCCCAGGTAACCCATATAGAAGAATGGCACGGTTGAAGAATCTTCCAAATGTGCTTCGTCACAGCAGCTTGATTCCATGAGACAAGGTCCTTAATTCCAAGGCCTCCTTCCTCTTTAGGCAAACACACCTCTTTCCAGGCTAGTTTCTCCCCTCCTAGCTTTAAATCGGGCCCTTTCCATAGGAATCTCCTCAAAATGCCAGAGATCATCTTCATTGTGGCCTTAGGCAAGATGAAGCAAGAAGCCTAGTAAACTTGTATCGAGAACAACACAGCATTGATGAGTTGTAATCTCCCAGCAAAAGATAAAAGTCTCGAGCTCCAAGACTGAATTCTTTTGGTGATTCTATTGACAAGATCTTGGCAATCTTCATTCCTAAGCCTTGTGGATATTAGAGGCACGCCTAGATATCTTATTGGCATCACTCCTTCATTGAAATTTGTTGCATTTTTAATATCCTGTATATCATAATTATGAATGCCAGACATGAACACAAAGCTTTTGGAAGGATTTGGGTATAGACCTGAGGCTTTACTAAAGAGATCAAGATTTTTCATAATGGCTTTGACAGACATGGGATCTCCATTGCAAAAAATCAACAAATCATCTGCAAAAACAAGGTGACTGAGCTTCAACTTGTTGCATCTCCAATGATATTTGAACTCTTCATCCCTATGCATTTGGTTAAGCAATCCTGAAAGTGTCTCCATAGCCATCACAAAGAGATAAGGAGACATGGGGTCTCCTTGTCTTAACCCTCTGCTAGCACCAAAGTACCCCTCATCTTGGCCATTAATGTTAATAGAGAATCTTGCTGATTTCAGACATGCCATGATCAGATGGATTAGCTTGGCAGGCATCTCAAAGGCTAGGAGCACATCTTCAAGGAATTCCCATGAGAGGGTGTCATAAGCCTTAGACAAATCAATCTTCATAGTTGTTCTTCTAGGCTTGTTATTCTTATGGTAGTGAAGCATCACCTCTTGAGCTAGGATGATGTTGTTCATGATAGATCTTCCAGGAATGAAAGCAGCTTGATTAGGACTGATACAATCTTCAAGAACCGGTTTTAGTCTACTAGCAATGATCTTGGCAATCACTTTGTAGATGACATTGCACACAGAAATGGGTCTGTAATCACCCACACCAGTTGGATTCTCCACTTTAGGGATTAAAGTAATGGAGGTGGCATTCACTTCAGATAGCATCTTCCCTGTTTGAAAAAAATTTAAAACAGCATTAGTGATATCATTGCCTACCACATGCCAAGCAGTTTTGAAGAAAACTGAGTTTAAACCATCTGGACCAGGGCTCTTGTCCTCCTTTATATGAAAGAAAGCTTCCTTGACTTCCATTGTGGTGACTTCTCTGCTCATCCAGGCCTTTTGCTCAGCATTGAAGGGGCATTTCAATAGCTGTTTCAAATTTTGTATAAGCTCATAAAAATCAGTTCTAGAGAACAAATTACAAAAGTGATTAACCAGAAGATTTTTGATCTCTTTATGGTCTCTCAACACATTGCCTTCATTATCAGATAGGGAATTAATTCTATTAAAAGACCTCCTCTGGTTAGCAATCTTGTGAAAGAAAGAATTATTGTTATCACCAAGCTGCAACCATTTAATTCTAGATTGTTGCTTCAGTAAGCTTTCCTCAGCTTTGGCCTTCTCATAGAACATCCTCAGACATTCATTACCCTCACTTATAAGCTCCTTATTACCAGGGTCAGCATCCACAAGGATCTGAATACTCTGAACTCTCCTTCTAGCCTCCTCCACTTGGGAAGACAACTTATGGAAATTTTCTCTATTCAGCTTTTTTAGGCCTTCCTTTATCAGCTTCAACCTTTGCATCACTGAAAACATTTTAGTTCCCCTCACATAGTTGTTCCAAGCATTCTGAACCAAGGGAATAAAATCAGAGTGAGTAGCAAGATAATTATTAAACTTAAAAGGTTTCCTTAATCTAACAGTAGCATTTGAGGGTTTAAGAAAGATGTAAGCATGGTCAGATATTCCTTGAGCTCCAAAATGCACTTCATAGGCTGGATAATCTTCAAGCCATTTATTATTAGCTATACACCTATCAATCTTGCTAAATATGTGCCCATTGTTCCATGTGAATCTGATTCCTGAGTATTGCAACTCATGAAGACCAGCAAAATCAAGAGCAGCTCCACATTCTTGCATTAAACTAGTCCAATTGTCAGCACCTCCAAATCTTTCATTTATACTTCTAATGGCATTAAAATCTCCCATTAAGACCCAAGGTTTGTCAGCCCACACCAAAGACTTATCTTTAAGATCATCCCACAGCTCCCTCCTCTTATAAGGATCATTATCCCCATAGACAAAACTAGCTATAAAGCTAAGATTCTTCTCCAAATCAACTATATTACAGTGGATGACTTGAGCACTTCTATTTAAACAGGATACTTTCCATTTCATTGGGTTCCAGCATACCCAAACTCTACCAAGCTCAGCAAAATCATAGTTATCAATCCACTCCCAACTAGGGAAAATGGCATTAAGGACTCTACTCATATTTATTTTTTGCACTCTAGTTTCAATAAAAGCAACCATAGACAAATTCAAAGAGCTAATCATAAGTTTACATTCCATTTATTTGAAAGGCCCATTTAGGCCTCTAACATTCCATGCATAAATCATTGAGAAGATGTGTTTGGGACCTTACCTCCAAGCCCTGCTTGAGCTTTCTTACCTTTTGTGCTTTTTGAACTATGCATCTGTTTGTTGACCACTGAGGTATTGTTATCCATAGGAATTCTGACACTGAGCTCCATGTTCTTTACCACCTTTTGAATGGTAGAGATACCATCATGAATTGGATTATGAGTCCCATTATTCTCATTTCCTTCTTCACCATCATCAGAGGTCGACAGACTATTAAACTTATTTGGAGACTGAGAAGTTTCAATTTCTTTGTCAGATTCTATCACCTCCTGAGAATCAACTACTTCATTTTCAACTGGATCACTATGAGTAAGAGTCCCTGTGCTATCCACCCCACCCTTATGGCCACCACCAACATCGGTTTGGAGAGGCTCATCATTTCCCTTTGTAGCTTTCCCTTTTCTATTCACTTGAATCCATTGCTCTTTAGCCCCTTCTTTTGGAGCAGATTTATCTTGTGCTTGAGAGGAGGCAATTTGAGCTGGGCACATTTTATCACTGTGTCCAAAGACTTTGCATTGAGTGCATCTCTGTGGAATCCATTGGTATTCAACATAGATGGTAACAAGCTTCCCATCTGGTAGCTCAAGCTGGAAGTCTTTAAGGAGCTTGGAGGTAACATCAATTTCAACATATATACGGGCAAAACTTAACCTCTTCCTTTCTTCAGTTAGGGAGTCTGCATAAAGAGGGTGTCCTATCATACTTGCTATGTAGCTCAGACCCTCTTGATTCCAGTACTCCAATGGAACATTGGATAATTTGATCCAGATAGGAACAAAGGATATACCCTCTTTGACCATGCTCATTCCTCTTCTCCATTTCTGAAGGACCATCAAGTGATTGGCAAAATGCCAAGGACCTGCCTCTATGATGTTATCTCTCTCCTGATTATTTTCAAATTTAAACACAAAGAAACCTTTCTCTGTGCCGTACACCCCTTGAAGACCATTTCTGGACCATAATTTCTTGGCTATGCTTTCAACAACTGGAAATGGTAATCTTCTATCAATGAAATGACCCACCAAGCAACATTCCCATTATGCTCCACCAAATAATGCAATCTCTCTAGGAGGAGAGACCCTTGTAGCACCTTCCTTTGGTGGGTGATAAGAGAGGGTCATCCTTCCCACTATTTTCTCTGTTCGTAGAATAGACGCCCACGATTTCGCACCAGAGGCCTGACCATTTTCGACTGCAATAATCCCCGGCGCGTGGGTCACAGCAGTGTTCTGATGAGATGAGTTCTCCATGGTCAACTCCCTTTCCTGGAATCCTGCTGTAGGCGCAACTCTAGGAAGGCTTAGAGCAGACCTAGCTGGTGGACTAGGACAGCTTGGAAAAGTTTCCCCTCCCTCACCTACTTTCAGCAAAAGAGAACTTGTGTCAGACTTAGCTTCAGTATGTGCATCAACTTTTTCCTGTGGACACTCAACATGTGACCCTGCAACTTTTTCATGTGTTGAGAGACTCACTTCACGCGCCACCTCATTTGGCAGTGTTAGGGCAGCTTCGTTGGGTGGCGCTAGCAAAATGTTGCCATTGCTACGACCACTATTCCTCCCTCCCCTTTTGGCTTTTCCTCTGCCTGACATGATTACTAGAGCACTAAGATCTTAGATACAATGAGAAGAGAAGAAAAAGGAGGAAAGAAAAACCACGTGAGCTAGAGAGAAAACTAGCCCATAGTAGACAAATTTGTGGGCAACTTTGTTTTGCATAATACCCCTTTGTGCTTTGGTTCAGTTGCAAAATACCCCATATGCTATTTTTTGCCCCAAATCACTACCCTATGCTTTTAAAAAATTTAAAATACCCCATGTGCTTTGCTTAGCTCCAAATCACTACCATGTGCTTTTCAAAAGTTGCAAAATACCCCCCTTGGTTATGTTTTACACAAAAATATTGACAATTTTGCTCCCTTGTCTTGTAATAACTCATTTTTACTATTTTTCTCTTTTTTTTAATAATATCATTAATAATTCAAAACTTCACACACATATATTTATTTATAGGGGTGTTCAAAACCGGTTCAGTTCCTTAAAAATAAGAATCAAAACCGAACCGAACTGGAACCAAAATTCCGGTTCCAGTTCTGATTCGTACTATCATTTTTTAAAAAAAAAAAAATTTTATACACCATATATCAAAAGATAATTTAATTTTATATGTGTTTATATATTTAATTCGTGAAAAAAATACATAATTTATGAAAATCTATTTAAAGCTACAAAAAAAGGTACCAAAAATATAAATAAAAGAGCTACCAAAACAATTTTGTGAATAGCTACCAAAATATATATATATATATATAAATTTGTTAAATTATAAGTAACATTATTTTGAATTACGGATTTCACTATATCTTAGCTTTCCTCCTCCTTTCTTTCTCTCTCTTTTTCCTCATTTTGTCTACACACCAACATATTGGCATGTATAAAATAAATATTATCTTTTGATATTTTGTATTTTTTACTTTTTTTAAAAAAAATGATAGTACGAATCGGAACCAGAACCAAAATTTTGGTTTTGGTTTAGGTTCGGTTCGGCTCGGTTCCGATTCCCATTTTTAAGGAACCGAACCGATTTTGAACACCCCTATAAATAAATATATGTGTATGAAGTTTTGAATTATTAATTAAATTATTGAAAAGACAAAAAAACAAAATACTAAAAATGAGTTATTACATGATAAGGGGGGTAAAATGATCAATATTTTTGTGTAAAACATAACCAATGGGGTGTTTTGCAACTTTAGAAAAGTACAGGATAGTAATTTGGAGCAAAGCAAAACACATGGGGGATATGTTGCAACATTTGAAATGTACAAAGTAGTGATTTTGGGCAAAAAATAGCACAATGGGGTATTTTGCAACTGAACCAAAGCACGAGAGGGTATTATGCACTTTTGCCTATTTTATTTTTGAAAATTAAACTTTACTCACACACAATGCCTCTACTAAGACTCGAACCCCTAAGCTCCCATTTAGGAATAAGGGTCGGATACCACTAAGCTATTAGGCCTTTGGTATTTCTTGTTTTTCGAGTGCTCTTGGCCACTGAAATAATGTTTTTGATCTTAGTATTTTCACACGCAAAACTTTGTGAAATTCCACACGAAACCACAGCAAACCGTCCCCACTATCATTCATCCAAGTATTAGATTCTCTCCCAATTATACAAAAGGCTTATCTTCAAGTATATATCATGATCAGATTCTCTAGCTATCTCTCTCTCTCTCCTTCCTTAATTTGATGGTGGCTGGTTATAAATAGTGGAGCCTCCACCTCCATTTTCCTTCACAGCTTGCAATTGCAAACTATATCCACTAGAGATACATAGAGATCCAGAGTAACTAGAGAAAATGGCAGCAATGACCATGTGCCCCAATGTTAACTGGGATAGCCTCCAAATGGGAGGTGATGGGAAGCTATGCCTTCAAATGGGAGGTGGCAATGGGAAACACCAGGAGGAGGTGACCCTCGAACTGGCCGGTGACGGAAAAAAGATGCAACTGGTGGGAAAGGACGGTAGGGTTAAGGGCGTTTGGGATATCATCACTCCGATTGACCCCGAACATGACACCACTGCCAAAGAGCTCGCAAAGTTTGCCGCCAACAAGAATGGCCTCAACTACGAGAAACTGGTACTTGGCATCAAAGTGAATGTGTTGTTGGGCACACTTTATGTCATGGTTCTCACGGCCAGTAAATGCGGAGAGACTCACACATACCTCACTGCTGTCCACAAAAGCTTTTTCAATAAGACTGTCCTCTTCTTCGCTCGCGTCCCATTTACTTAAATATATCTAGTACTGTTGTTGAGGTTGGCGGATGATCATTTATAATTAAGGGTCTATATATATATATATGCATGCATGCATGAAATCATCCGTCAATCCAAACAAATAAATAAAGGGCCATGAGGTCATGTATGATGATATATATGATCTCAAATAAAAGAGTGTTGCTTGTGCTTCATATATATGTTGTACCTTGTACGTGTTATATATATATATATATATATATATATATATGCTTACACATATATATATGTGGTCTTCATGTTGTTTGTTTTATCTCGTGCCATTATGCATGGTGGCTTAATTTGGTACGTGCTATGTATACGCAGGCAGGTTTTACCAATAAACCTAATTTTATCATAGAAAAAAAATAAAAGTAAAAAGAAAATATGGGAGTGCTCAAGTCACATGAAAATATATGAGTGCTCAAGTTCTGAAGTTGAAGTCGATCCACAGTTGTTTTCCAAGAACAGTTTTAATATTTTCCTATAGCTTCAAAATTGTGCAGAAAACTCCACTCATGGTTTCTATACCCCCTAAACTTTGTAAAATGTGTGAATATACCTCCTAATACATTTTTTCGATCAGTTTTGTGTCCATAATTAAATCACTTGACTTACACATGGTGTACATTTTTCTAAGGATTAAATGCAATAAATCCCCCTTATCTATTTTCTCTTTTTTCACTAAACCCTCTGAAATACGTTTTTTACCATAAACCCCCCATACTATCACAATTTTTATAAATAACTCCCTCATCTATGCGCACAGTTAGGGTTCCGTTAGAAAGAGGTGAGGTGCAAAGTTTGTGAGCTAATATGGTAGCAATACCCTTGTGTGACCGTTGCAAAAAGAAAAGACGCGAGTACTCAAGCCAGATGAAAATATATGAGTGCTCAAGTTGTGAAGATGAAGTCGATCCACAGTCGTTTTCCAAAAACAGTTTTAATATTTTCCAATAGCTTCAAAATTATACAGAAAATTCCACTCATGATATCTAAACCCCCTAAATTTTGCAAAATGTTCAAATATACCCCTAATACACTTTTTCGATCAGTTTTGTGGCCAAAATTATGTCAAGTGACTTACACATTGTGTATATTTTTCTAAAATGCCCAAAAGCCCTTACCCCACTTACCATTCTTCTAAATAAGTCATTATATATATATATATATATATATAGGAATCATATATCTCATATATCTCTCCTTTGCTCTCTATCTTCAAATATCAAGAACAGGACTTCTCTCTCTCTCTGATACGATGTCTCTTTCTCTCTCACACACACACATTATGGTATGATTTCTCTCTCTCACACACACACTATGGTATGATTTATCTCTCTCACCCCCTCTCCTTCATCTTCAATATAGGGTTTGTACGTACTAAATTAACCAATTTAGGGTTTGTCTTCAACTTCTTGATTTCTATAATGTGCTAGTGTTTCCAACTTTCCATACATACAAATAAAAAAAATACAGCAAAGCCCATTTTGTATAATCTTCAATTAAGGATAATAGGATTTGAGAGAATTAAACTTTGACTCTGCAACTTTAAAATAAAAATTAAAGTATAGATATCATGTCAAAGAAAATTGGCTGGTAGAAAATGAACAATGAACAAAGAAAATAAAAAAACACGTACTTCTAAAACCTAAATTGTCGTTGATATCAATTCTTTAGGAATAAGACACTCAAATGAAGAAGGAGAATGGAAAACTCATAATTTTGTATAACTCTCAAATCTGGAATTTATTTTTATTTCTCACTTCTTGGTTATAATGTGATACAAGTACATCTATATATATGCATCAAAAGAGAATTCTAGACTTTCACCAATTACAAGACAATAAATGAAATATAATTTCCAATACATTACTTTTCAATGTTCCAAGCTAGATAATATTTCCCACAAACTTTATTTTCCAAGATAAGATATTTTCCAACACATGAAGCTTTTAGTCAATTTGGTTTAATTCTCCAACAATGCCTCCCTTAAACCAAATTTACTTTTCATCCCCAATCTTGCAATGTTTCTTTTGAAAATATTTCCACCAAGCAGCTTTGTAAACACATCCGCCAATTGATCATCCGTCTTGCAATATTCAACTTGAATAATTCCTTCATTGACAAGATCCCTTAGAAAATGATAACGGATCCGAATATGCTTTATCTTTCCATGTAAAATGGGATCTTTTGCAACTGCAATAGTTGAACTATTGTCATAAAATAATGTAGTTAGACCTTCTTGCTTGTGCTTGAGATTCTCCAAAATTCCTTGCAACCAGATGATTTGGCATCCGGCATGTGCAGCGGCAATGAACTCCGCTTCCGTTGTTGAAAGAGCGACAATTGCTTGCTTCTTAGAATTCCATGAAATTGGTCCACTTCCAAGATTAAAAACATAACCGGAAGTGCTCTTACTATCATCCATGCTTCCGGCTAAATCACTATCCGTGTAGCCAACAAGATTAATGGGAACATGTGCTTGATAAAAAATACCATAATCAATGGTGCCTTTGACATACCTCAAAATTCTTTTGGCAGCTTCCCAATGACTTGAATATGGTTTCTCCATGAATCGACTAACCAAACTTACCGAATACATTATATCCGGTCTTGTAGCAGTTAAGTACATCAAATTTCCAACTAAGCTTCGAAACATAGTAGAATTGACAAGCTTTCCTTCACCATTCTTGCTCAATTTAACTCCGGTAATGCATTGTGTTGAAACAGGATTGGCATGCTCCATCTTGAACTTTTCAAGAATTTTTCTAGCATAACTTTCTTGAGAAATAAAAACTCCCTCCTTTGATTGGTGAACTTCGATGCCCAAAAAATGATGTAGCTCACCCAAATCGGTCATTTCAAATTCTTTTATCATTGAGATTTTGAAATCATGCAACAACTTTAGATTATTTCCGGTGAAAATCAAGTCATCAACATAAAGACTCACAACCATGAAGTCTCCTTTCAAATCAAATTTGATATAGAGAGTATGTTCATAAGGACACTTTCGAAAACCATTTTTCTTAAAATAGGAATTAATGCGACTATACCATGCTCGTGGGGATTGTTTTAAGCCATATAAAGATTTTTTAAGCTTGTTAACTTTGTGCTCTTCTCCATCTTTCACAAAACCAAATGGTTGGTTAAGATAAATTTCTTCTTTAAGAAAACCATTCAAGAAAGCGGATTTAACATCCATTTGATATAATGTCCAACCATTTTGGGCAGCAAGAGAAATAATTAATCGAATGGTATCAAGTCGGGAAACTGGGGCAAATACCTCATTGTAATCTTCCCCTTCCTTTTGCTTGTATCCTTTTGCAACAAGCCGTGCTTTGTATTTGTTGATAGAACCATCCGGATTCTCCTTTGTCTTGAACACCCATTTTACTCCAATGAAATTTTTCTTTGGTGGTAAATCTACCAACTCCCATGTGTCATTCTTTTCAATGGCCTCAATTTCTTCATTCATGGCTTTTCTCCATTTTTCCTCCTTGGATGCTTCTTCATAAGAAATTGGATCTTCACCTGCGAAGAAAGCAAAGAACACGACATCATCTTGAACAATTTGGTTAGTAGAATCATAAATCTCTTGCAAACTTCGAGTCTTCCTTCCTTGAGAAGGTGGGCTGCCTTGAGAGGTTCCTTCATTTGATGGGGAAGGAACAACATCAAATTCAACATCTTGAAAGTCATTTTGTTCATCAAGAATGGTTGCACTTGACGAAGAACTTCCCTTTAAATCTTGAAAAGAAGATTTTTCATCAAATTTCACATCTCTACTAATCACAAATGTTTTTGATTCTGGATTGTATAGTTTATAGGCTTTAGACCTTTCACTATACCCAATGAAAATGCATTTTTCAGCTTTGTCACCAAGCTTGTTTCTCATCACATCCGGAATATGGGAATAGGCAACACTTCCAAAAATCTTTAAGTGATGAACATTAGGCTTTCTCCCATACCACGCCTCATGAGAAGTGCAATTTTTTAAGATCTTTGTGGGTGATCTATTGATCAAATAAACTGCACAAGACACCGCTTCAGCCCAAAATTCGGATGCACCTTGCCATCTCCACAACTGTCCGGTTTTTCCTTTCACTCACACCATTTTGTTGGGGTGTGCGCCTAACCGTCAATTCATGTCTTATGCCAAGATCTCTACACCACTTCTCAAATTCTTTAGAAAGATATTCACGCCCTTGATCACTTCTCAAAGTTTTTATTTCAAAACCAAAAAAAATTTCAACTTAGGCTTTGAAATCTTTGAAAACTTGAAAAACTTCATATTTTTCTTTAAGAAAATACACCCAAGTTTTTCTTGTGAAATCATCAATGAATAAAATAAAGTATTTGTTTCCTCCAAGGGATGGAATAGGAAATGCCCCACACAAATCCGTATGAATAAGTTCCAATGGGTACTTGGCTCTCCATAAACTTTGTGAGGGAAATGGATCCCTATGTTGCTTTCCGAACATGCAATCTTCACAAATTTCATCTATGCCTTCAATTCGAGGGAGACCTTCCACCAATTTTTTAGAAGACAATAATTTCAAGCTTCCAAAATTTAGGTGCCCAAATCTGTCATGCCACAACTTGGAATTTTCCTTTTCAACACTAGTAAAACAAGAAAGATTAGTAACTTGTAGCTTGAGAGGAAAAAGATTATTAGCCGCCATCCCAATTTTAGCAACAATATGATTTTTCTTAGTCATGATGCATGTATTACCATGAAAGTGAATGTCATACCCCTTTCTCTAAAGATGGCCGGTGCTAAGAAGATTGCTTTTAAAGCCGGGCACAGAATAAACTTCCGAAATTTTTTCAATGATGCCAGAATTTGTTTTCAATGAGACTTCACCAACTCCTTGAATTTTGTAACTTCTAGCATCTCCAATTGTGACTTGACCATGATCTACTTCGACCAATTTAGAAAATAGATTTTTATTTCCGGTCATGTGCTTGCTAGCACCACTATCCAAGTACCAAATATCATCACAATTATTACCATGATATGCAATCAACAAAGTTTCATTACAATCATTTTCAAAAGACTCATTTTTGTTTTCATGCATAAAACCGGTCTCATTCTTTTCAGCTTGCTTGTACCAATACTCACTAATTTTGTGACCCGGTTTATGGCAATGAAAACATTCAATATAGCCTCTTCCTCTTTGGAAAGAGCCACGACCTCTTCTTCTATGTGAAAATATTGAATTTCGATTTTTTTCTTCTTCATTAAAAGAATTTTCACCTTTTGAAAAAACTCTTCCACGACCACGAAAATTAGAACCTCTTCCTCAAAAATTTTCACCTCTTCCACGGCCTCGGCCTCGGGTACTACCACGGTTTCCCGTAATTGAAAGTTGAGATTTGAGAGCATGGTCAAGAGGAGGAGGATTTCTTTGATTTACACAAATTTCATGTGCTTTCAAAGTACCCAATAAATCATCTAGAAAAAGAGTAGAGAGATCTCTAGATTCTTCAATGGCTACTACAACATAATCAAATTTTTGTGGCAAACTACGAAGAATTTTTTCAACCACTCTTTCATCTCCAAGAATTTCACCATTTGAAGCCATTTGATTTGATATAGAAGTAACTCTAGTAAAATAATCCGAAATAGATTCATTCTCCTTCATTTCTAATTTTTCAAATTCAGCCCTCAAAGTTTGGAGGCGTACCCTTTTTACCTTTTCTTTACCCATGTATGCCGCTTGTATGATCTCCCATGCTTGCTTGGAACTTCCGACTTTTGCAATTCTTTCATAAATCGGCATCTCAATGGTTTGATAAATTTGGAAAAGTGCCTTGCTATCTTTCTTCCGTTGCTCATTCAAAGTATTATTTTGAGCTTGAGTTAAAACGTTTTCATTCTCAGGCTCAACAAATCCATCTTCAACAACATTCCACAACTCCATTGATTTGAGCAACACCTTCACATTGTTTCTCCAATTATCATAATTTTCTCCATTGAACCGAGGGATAAGAGAGGCCCAATTGTTGATGTTGGCCATGAGTAAATTGGCTCTGATACCAATTTGTAGGAATAAGACACTCAAATGAAGAAGGAGAATGGAAAACTCATAATTTTGTATAACTCTCAAATCTGGAATTTATTTTTATTTCTCACTTCTTGGTTATAATGTGATACAAGTACATCTATATATATGCATCAAAAGAGAATTCTAGACTTTCACCAACTACAAGACAATAAATGAAATATAATTCCCAATACAATACTTTTCAATGTTCCAAGCTAGATAATATTTCCCACAAACTTTATTTTCCAAGATAAGATATTTTCCAACACATGAAGCTTCTAGTCAATTTGGTTTAATTCTCCAACAAATTCTCATCTCAGGCAAGAGAATTCTCACATATATGCATGCATCCTCAACTACTGTAATATCCTAGATTTTTAATTCTATGCTTATCATTTTAACAGCTTATTAATGTTTAGTTGAATTTGATTTTATCCATTATTAGTCACTTAAGTTCAAAGTATTATATTTTAGTTCAATTAATATACATATATATAAAATAAAAATAAATTCAGTTTAGTTTTTAATGATAACTATACCTTATTAGAAAGGTGGATACAGATTTCAAATAGGTGGTAAATGAATTGACATTAAATCTTTCCATTCACACTCACCTATCACATGTTACATGTAGGTGGGGGACCCAGGAGTGGGGTAAATAAATTGAATGTTGTGACACTGCATTACTTTTAGGATGGAATTACATGTGTATATGTTTTCATGTGTACTTTAATAACATGGAAGCAGATCCATGTAGATATCTATATATCTATGTATGTAAAGAAGATATAAAGTAGATATAGAGAAGATGAGTCACCACCACCCCTTCCCAACTCAAGACACGTACATGTAGCATTGGAATTAGGTTCAATTGAATGGGGTCTGATCCAATCTTTTTGAATCCGCCTCACAAAATACACATAGATCACCTTGTACATGGGAGTCGCGGGGGACAGAACAAGAGCGAAAAAGGGAGGTTCGGCTTCGGCTCGGCAAGGAAAACATTTCTGCAGATCTTCACTTAGCTTTCATACTTGAGGAAGGGGGTTTACCTTTCAAAAACTATATATATATATATATATGTTAAGATGTAGCGAAATTGAAGTGGTGATAGTATTGATGAAGAGAATTAGAAAAAAGAAGTTTGGAGCAGAAAGTGTTATGTTTTCGCAAAAAATAAAATAAGAAAAATTATCTCATATCTCTTAGGAAGTAAAGGGTGATAAGTTCAAAAGCCTATATAAGGAGTTTAATCATTTGTTTCTATGTATCCCAATCAAAAGCACTTCAAGCATTGTATTTTAACTCTAGTTAAATTCTTTTCTTGGTTCTCTTAATTTGAGAATAGAAAGATATGAGTTGGTATATGCTTGGGTAGAGTGTGGGTGTACTGGGATCATGGGTAGTGAGAGAAAAGTTATGAGATTAGAGAAGTAGAGAGAAAAAATAAAAGTGATAGATTTGTAAGTGACATTTTCTTGTTGAATGTTTTTATTGTTTAAAAAAAGAAGTTGTTGATTTTTCTTATGTATGTGATTTTTGGCGAGATTAATTCTTAAATAAAGAGAGAATTAATTCCTAACAATATATAAATATACGGTGTTTCTAAAATTGGGGAAGTGGATAATTCTTAAAGCTCTGCAAATTGAATTGGTGATTTTTATTTGTGTTATGTTTTGTTAATTTTATAGAAGTGTTTTGTGAAATGAGTCTTGATATTTGTAACTGGGTGACTATATTAATTTATGTTTTAAATCTATAGGTTGAAAATCTGATTATGTGCTTCAGGCACATATTTAGAGATTTTGTTCATGTGTTGGACTTACATGTTGTTGATGTATATGTAAGGACGGATATATATAGGGACGAGTGGGAATTTATTTTTTTTACCCCAAAAGTTAGAGATTTTCTCATTTAAGCTCCCACTGAAAAACAAAATTATCTTAAATACCACAGAATTTAAATATCTCTACAAATAAGCCCCCCACTGAATCCAACCTCTAAATCCGTCCCTGTATGTAGGGAAATATTTTATTGTTGTTTCTATAGTAAGTTTTAGTATAGGATTGTTAATTTCTTCATTTAATTAGCAATTCATGTCCTATAATGATCTATATGCTTGTTTTATGTGAGATTGATGAGTTTCATTGTGTGAATTGTAATAATATCCAGGTTAGTTGGTATTGAGAGGAATTAAATTGTTCCAGGGTTAATTGGTTCAATTTGAATGTTTTGCGACATATTTGATTTTCCAGTTTGATATATCGGTGATAGATTAGTTTAATCTAACTCTACGAATACAGGAAAAAGGGGTAGTACGTGGGGGCACTGTCGTAGGAATTAAGGAATTCCTATGGGCATTGTCCTAGGGTTAAACACTCTCTAAAATGACCGAAGACTTACGCGAGAGGCACGGTCTCAGGGTTAAAGGGTCCCTAAAAGGAAATGAAGACTTACGCGAGAGGCACGGTCCCAGGATTAAAGGGTCCCTAAAAGGGTTCAAGATAGGTTTGGGGCGTGGGAAAATTTAAAGAACCTTATGGATTCTGACAGGTTTGATTTTGTCATCGATATGGCTATACTTGCATTATAATGTGTTATCTAATTGTTTTGTGTTATACTTGTTATATGTTGAATTTATTAGATAGTAAACATTTCTACTGGGTTTTAGAGCTCACCCCTATTATCTATTTCCCTTTCCCTAGGTGCAGGTCCCAGTGGACTCTTACGCATCTGACAGTTGGACTTCTTTGTTTAGGAGTATAAGGGTTTTTGTTATATATTTTCTTATATATAGTCACTTTCGGCTAGTAAACTATTCGGGATGTAAAATACTAAGTTTGTAAACTCTTGACGTAGTATATTTTGTTTAAATGGGAGATGTGTATTTTAAATGATATCAGGAGGGCATGTGGGGGTTGGTGGACCCTTTGAAATTGAGATTTGAAATGTGAATTGAAAATGGGTTATATTTCATATTTAGTATATCTATAGATTTTATCGCTTCAGGAAGTTAATATTTTAGAGGGCATGCCGCTGAAATTTTTACTAAATATTTTTTATATATAAACAGGTGGTTTTTCTCAAAATTGAAAGGAATGAATTTTCGAGATAATATTAAGATTTTTTTGAAAAAATAACCTACTTATTATTTTCTTAAAATCTTAATCTTACAGTTCACACCTCGGATTTGAGTATTAAGAGTTCGAACTACTTTTGACTTTTTAGGTAACTTTATACCAACCCCCAAATAAAGTATTCGGAATTAATCTCCATATCAGGTAACTCTGTTTAGTTTCCAAGAAAATTGATATTCATAGTCACCAGCTCTAGGATCCCATCTCAGGTCTCCGTTTGGTTACCGGGAAATTTGATGAACAGAATTTGATATTCGAATTCACCAGCTCCAATTAGTACGTAGTTATTTGGTCTCCATTTCGGTTCAGAGAGAATATTAATTTCCGTCGGGTAAACAAAAAAATTTACAAAAAATTAATTGATTTTACTATTGAAGATCTTTATTTCAGTTCAAAAAATAAATAGGTTAATTACATTTACATCCCCTTAAGTTTATTTGTAATTCAATCACAAATTCTAGGTTTGAGAATCTTCATTTACATCCCTTATTTTTCTAAATTCACATCATTTACACCCCATCAAAAATGACATCATCCTAAAAAAAATTTAATATCTAAATTACCATCAATGTGTTAATTAGATGCGTTTGGAAACAAGAATATAGCTTTTATCAATTTGACACCTTCCATTTTAAAAAATACAAAAATGAAAATAAAAAGATATTTAAACATAATTATATAATTTAATTTAATTTAATATAAATTTATGAAAAAAATTAATCCTCTTTTTTATGAATTTAAATCAATTAAATTTATTATATGTAAAATTTATTCAATTACTTCACATATTCAATTTATTAATGGATTAAAACTAACATATTCAATTTTCACATATTCATATTAAAAAGAATTGAATCTCATATATATATATATATATTTGAAAAGTTTGAATCTCATATAAAAAAAATATATATGTGTTTGGAAACTAGTTTATTCTTTTAATTTTTACAAACATATATATATATTTTTTGAAAACTAATTTTTACAAACAAATATTTAATTTTTTTGGAAACTAAATTTGTGAATTTGTGAATAAAAATTAAATCCAAAAAACCCCAACCAAAAACTCAAATCCCAACACCCATCCCTATAAATAATCCTATTTGGCCCCCTCTCAAAAAATACTTTCTTTTAAGGCCCAAACCTTTTGTGATCCACCATTTACAAATAATAAAATTTACTTTGAAGCCCAAATTTAAAATACCAACTAAAAAAAATAACTCTAAACCATAATAATATGTAACTTGGGGACATGATATGTATGGTCCAAAAAACAATAACATGTATCATAATATTTAAAAATATTTTCGTAAGTTTCAGAATCTTGATTTTGCTTAGTTTTTAAATTTAAAAGGCATAAATATGATAATATTTCTAGATTTAAGACACATGTGAATTATTTATTGGACCATATTACGTATTAAAAAATGTTCATTCTTACAAGCCTAAGACAAGTATTATCCATGAAAAATAACATTAAAAAATATCTTTGAAGTTCAAAATGAAGAATAATAGATAATTAGAAAAATCTCGTTGGTCACTACATTAATTTTCTATGCGAGTAACTTAATTATGTAAGTGGGTATATTGGATTCTATTCATATCAAAAATTAAAATTTTATGACACGGACAAGCGTGCAATATTATTGAAATAACTAGTACATACTTTATTAATATTTTCACGTTCATGACACTGCACGAGTGAGTAAATTTATATTTTAATTTTTTGTAATGATAAGAATACAAGTTAATTTTAATTTTATTTTGTTATAAATAAATAGGTCAAATGTTAGATAATTATATTTTATATGAATTTAATTTATAATAAAATCTTTTTATTTTAAAAAATAATGTATTATATAATAAAAAAATTCAAAGTTCGGTCCTCCTAACTTTGAATCCTGGCTCCGCCCCTGCATATACACACATATATATATACCCCCTCCCGCCGCCGTCCCCCACCATCTACACACATATACACACACGAGCGACGGCTGGGGCACGATTGGTGGGGGTAGTTGGGGTGTTTGATTTAGGGATTAAATTAATTTAAAAAATATTTTAAATATTTCATATTATGAAGGGGCGTAAATGAATATTTTCAATCTTTAGGAGATGTGATTAAAATAAAAACAAACCTAAAACGATGTAAATAAAGTTATTTTGGTTGCCGAGAAAAGGACAAGTAATTGATTTTCGAAGTCTGACATTACCTGCTGATTTTGTCCCAAAACAAAATAATTACACAAAGTCATGCCATTACATGTAAAGGACTCCACAAAGCCTTTGGAATTTCAGTGGTTTGTCTTTTCCCGTGGATTCTCAGCAACAAAACAAAGTTACACTGAACTCCAGAAAGAAATTCGAAATTCTTGTACCAAGGCATATCAGTCCAGAAACAGAAACTTCACAACACAAATAAAGCAATTGAGAGATCAAGACATGAACGCACATGCATGTATACGCATATATATGTATATGTATATTTTTATGTGGAGAGAGAAAGTAAACCTCGAATGACGAGAGAAGGAGAGAGAATCAGAAAAGGAGTTGCAGAGCCGAGATTTGGAAGCAGTTTGATTGAAAGCGTTTTTAATATGAAGGATTAAAATGTGTTTTTCCATTTCAGTCTTATTTTTAAAAAAATATCAAATACAACATTAAGGGGTAAGCTGGTAATTTCTCATCTCAGGCAACGGAAAAGGGTTTAGAGGGGTATATTCGCACATTTTGCAAAGTTTAGGGGGATTTAAAAAATATGAGGGGAATTTTCTACACAGTTTTAAAATTATAGGATAATTTTGCGTCATTTCCCCATTATTTTATAGTAGTTGTTTAGTTCTATATATAATTTATTTGTTCATTACGTAGTTGCAGAGGCCCCGGCAGAGCCAAAAAAATAAGTGTAAGAATGTTGAATTTACACTTAAGGATGACCCTCTTATGTGTTTCAAAGAATTGTTAATAATGTTTATTCGTTATAAATTTGTCAAGCACATAAAATAATAGTCTTTGTATATAGAAGGAGCATATTGTGCATAGATATTACTCTCTATATTTTAAAATAGTGCGAACAAGTGCCATTTTTAAATTTTTTGGTACTCGAGATGTAAATAGAAAAGGATATCCATGATTTTATTTATAAAAAAATAATATGGAAAAGCTTATAAGCATAAAATTATATATATATAAAAAAAACCATACCAAAAGTCATACTAGTCCCACAATAGATGTCCATTATTGAATTCAATAATTTAAAAAAAAAAATTTGTGCTGTCATTTTTGTCCTTAAACATAAAGTATAGTTTTATTTTTTTGTGAGATTCATTAGTTTTTGAAGTTAGTAAAAAGAGCTAATTTGAAAAAATATAAGAATATATTCTAGGGTAAAGTGCATAAAACCTTCTTCAACTATTGCCCCATGAGCAAAAAAACCCATCAACTATTAAAGGGGCAAAAAAAACCCATCAACTATTCCAATTGGGTGCACTTTACACCATTCCCATTGTAAAATTAAAATTTTACCATTACAAAAATAAAATAAATTATTTTAAGGGTTAATTAATATATATAAAATTTAAAATATATATATATAATTCAAAAAATAATATTTTAAAATTCAAAAATATATATATATAAAATTCAAAAAGAGTATATTAAATTTCGAAAAAAAATATAGAAAATTCGAAAACAATATACTAAATTTTGAATAAAAAATATAAAATTCGAAAACAATATATTAAATTTTGAATAAAAAATATAAAATTCAAAAATATATATATAATCCGAAAAAATATATATAAATTTTGAAAACAATATATAAAATTCGAAAAAATATATATAAAATCCGAATTTTTTTTATAAATTTTGAAAACAATATATAAAATTCAAAAAAATATAAATTTTGAAACAAATATATATATTTTGGAAAAGTATATATAAAAGAAGACCACTAATATATTGATGTTGGTGGTAAGTAGTTTGATTCACTTCATTAGAAAAGATATGACCTTCTATCAATATATATATTTTTTCAAATTTTATTTTTCGAAATATTTATATATATTTTTTGAAATTTATATTTTTTTCGAATTTTATATATATTTTTTAAATTTTAAATTTTTTCAAAATTTATATACTTTTTTCGAATTTTATATATGTTTTTCAAGATT
Organism: Cornus suecica; assembly: GCA_963922005.1. Classification (NCBI taxonomy): domain Eukaryota; kingdom Viridiplantae; phylum Streptophyta; class Magnoliopsida; order Cornales; family Cornaceae; genus Cornus; species Cornus suecica. The sequence continues at coordinate 76,393,534 of OY998244.1, read as the reverse complement.
TATATATATTTTTTGAATTTATATATTTGTTTCGAATTTTATATATATTTTTGGAATTAATATTTTTTTTTTGAATTTTATATACTTTTTCAAATTTTAATTTAGGGATAAATGTGTCATCTATGAATTGAGGGGGTACATTGCACCCAATTGATAGCAATTAATAGTTGAGGGGGATTTTTTGTAGTTGAGGATTTTTTTTTGCTCCGCGGTTGTTGCACTTTACCCTATATTCTATATATAATGCAACATATATACACTTTGCATCTTTTCTATTTGAAATTTTGAATTCAACAGTAGTCAATCACTTCGGGTTATCTAATCGTAGAGTCCAGTCATGGAAAAGCCTGGCCCACTGATGCGAGCCCACCACTAAAATATCTCTCGTATTTGTGGCTCTTAATTGGGCACCGGCCCAATACCTCAAAATAACTAAATTTTTCTTCTTCTTGCGGTATAATTATCACATACAAAAGATCTCATGGGTATAATTACATGCCTGGAACTGAATTAATATGTGTTGACTATAGGATACAGTATAAGGTATTAAATACCTTATGTCCTAAGGTTCGAACCATGTCTAGTTCAGGTCAAACTGTGTTAATTGACACCAATTTAATGACTTCTAAGGTTGCTACCCCTAGGATGATCCCCTGGGATGAAGTTGTTTTCCCTGATACTTGGACTATACAAAATGTTGTTCCTCCAAGACCTTTAATTAATCATGATATTAATTCAATCATTCAACATGTTGATGGTGAGGTTGTTTTAAATTTCAAACAGTCTGATATTTTGTCTCGTAGTCTTTCTACTAGAGAGTCATCTCTTAGGAGTATTCCTCCATATAGAGTCTCTATTCCCCCTAGTTCCAGGAAGTCTAATGTTGAATTGAATACTGAAGTCTCCTCTGAAGAAAATGTCTCTTTAGATGGTGTACGTTTATCTGACCAGCAAATTCCGCATGGTATTTATACTCGTAGGGAATCTTCTACCCCTACCGCATCTGAATTGAATTTTTAATGGTTTTTATCGTAGATAGAAATGTTATTAATGATGATTTTCAGAAACCAGAATATAAAGCTTTTCGAAGTTGGTATTTTGGAATGTTCAATGAAGAACAGCTTGAATTTTATAAAACCCAGTTTTATAGCTATATTGATTTGACAAAAGAAATTGTGTCTTTTGCCAAATGGTTTTGTTACTATTATAGTATTCAAAATCCTTCAGTTCTTGTTTTAGATAAGCTTCTTAAAACTTGGACTACTTCTGATGGAAAAGTGATTTACTCGGTTCATCCACCTCCAGAATCTTTGAAAATTGAATCTTCTGGAAGTAGTAAAACCTCTCCTGATTCAGTTGTTCCCAAACCTATTGAAGCTTCTGCTTATATTAGGCTTGGTAATAATTCTTCTAAGGATCCTGTCACTGCTGATTTTCATAATATTTTCAAACAGAACAATTACACTAATTTGTGTTTTCAAACTGTTGGACAACAATTGTCTCGAATTGAATCTAATCTTGATTCCATGATTTTGTCTAAAACCAAGGTTGAAGAAAAAGTTGTTTTAACTAATCCTTCTGTCAAACCTCCTATGGAGGTCAAAGGTTTTAAACTTAAAGCTCCTGTTTCTTCTCCTCCAATTAGTGAGGAATTTTATTCTGTCCTTTTGGATAAATTAAAAGATCTTAAATTAAATGTTCTATCTCAGAATGAATCTGAAATAGAAGATGATAGTTTTGATCTTTCTCTAAATCAAATAAATGATTTTGAACAATCCTTGATTTCTTCAAATAGCATGAATTTGAATAAAGTCAATTTTTCCAAAAATAAAACTCAGGTTGGAGATCTTGGTGGTAGTAGAAATTACTATCATCGACCTACTCCTCAAGATATTCTTTTTGAAGAATCATATCTTTTTGGACAGGTGTCTTTCAATTCCAAAACTATCTATGAATGGAATATTGATGGTAAATCTGAATATTCTATTTATGAGATGGTATATCAAATGATGATGTACAGCACTGTCTGTAAAACTGCTGATAATAATGAACAACAAATTGTTGGTTTTATTACATGTGGTTTTACTGGCATTTTGAAATGTTGGTGGGATAATATCCTTTCTCAACATCAAAAGAATGAGATTCAAAATTCTGTTAAGATTGTTAAGAATGAAGTTAATCAAGATATTTTTATCACTGATGCTGTTTACACATTGGTATTAACTATCATTCATCATTTCATTGGTCGTGAGGGTATTAACCATGAGCGTGGCCGTGAGATGTTACAGAATCTTAAATGTCCTTCCCTTACCCATTTTAGATGGTATAAGGATGTTTTCTTAGCTAGAGTTACCCAACGAACTGATGCTAATAGTGAGCATTGGAAAGCTAAATTCATTGATGGTCTTCCAACTTTCTTTGCTGAAAAGGTTAGGAAGAAATTAAAGGATAAACATAATGGAATGTCAATCCCTTATAATGATTACAATTATGGTGATTTAATTAGTATTGTTATACAAGAAGGTCTCTCCTTGTGTAATGATTTAAAATTAAGACACCAATTGAAGGCTCAACGTCTTTCTGGTAGAAAGGAGTTGGGAGAATTCTGTGACCAATTTGGTTACAATGTCACTAATGATTATCCTAATAAGAGGAAAGATAAGGTGTCTAAAGATAGAAAACCTTATCACAGAAAACGTTATACTAAAAGTAAAAGTAAACGTCCAAGCACTAATAAGGAGTCTAAACCCAGATCAAGTTCTAAACATAAGGGTAGGGGTAGCTCTAAAATTAATGCTAAATGTTATAAATGTGGACGTATTGGCCATTATGCTAATAAATGTAAAACTAAGACTAAATTGGATAGTCTGGAGATTGAACCTGGTCTTAAGCTTCAGTTGAGTAAATTGTTTCTTAATTCCAGTGATTCTGAACAGAGTTATTCTGATTCTGAATCTGACAATGAAATTATGTTATTGTCAAACTCCACATCTTCATCTGAAGATGCTCCCCTTTGTACTACTAGTTCTTGTAACTGTGGTACAAATGAGGGCTCTTCCAATTATTGGAAAGCTATTGTTGAGATGAATGGTTTAAGTTTAAATGTCTTAACCAGTCAACAACAATCTTTTGTTGATTTGTTATATCAAATTAATGATCCTCAGATTAAGCTTAAAATGATTGAGTTTTGTTACCAAAATCATATTAAGGAGGAAAAGGATACGATTAAGGTTCCTAATCAACCATTTACCATGAAAGAGGTTTTCAATAGGTTAGAAGGATCAAGTTCCCAAAGACCTGTTAATATTAATGACCTTCGTCAGGAAGTTAATATTTTGAAAACTGAGGTTCAAATGTTGAAAGCTAATCAATCTAAGACTGAGTTAATTATAACCCAATTACAATTAGCCCAGGCTTCTCTTAATTCTTCTAGACTTGAGTCTGAAGAAAATGTTTCACCACATACTGAAAAGGAAACTGTTAAAGATGATTATTTGTGTCTTCTTGATCAGGTTACTTTTCAGAAATGGTACATTAATGTTAAAATTGTCATTAATGAAGAGTATGTTTTACCTGATTTAATGGCTCTTGTTGACAGTGGTGCTGATTTAAATTGCATCCAGGAAGGATTAATTCCTACACAGTATTTTGAGAAAACTACCCAAGGACTTTTAAGTGCTAATGGTAGTAAAATGCAAATCAATTATAAGCTTAATAAAGTTTATATTTGTAATGAAGGTTTTTGTTTACCAACTACTTTCTTGTTAATCAAAAATATGAGTTTACCAGTAATACTGGGTACTCCTTTTCTCACTTCGTTAATGCCTATTGACAAGATTGATTCTACAGGTATTTTCACTACTTTGCAGGGGACGTCAATTGTGTTTAAATTTATAACACAACCCCTTAATAAAAATATTAACTCTCTTCGAGATAATATATTTTTCAAAGAAAAGCAAATTAATTATTTGCAAAGGGAAATTATGTCCCTTACTATCAATCAAAGGTTGTCAAATTACGACATCCAAAATGATATACAAACTATTCAGAATCAGTTTCTTTCTGAAGTTTGCAGTGATATCCCTAATGCTTTTTGGGATAGACAGAAACATATTGTTTCCCTTCCTTATGAAGAAAGTTTTGATGAAAGATTTATTCCTACAAAAGCCCGTGCAGGTCAAATGAAAAAAGACTACATGGACTTATGTAAGAAGGAAATCCAAAACCTTCTTGATAAGAAATTAATTGTTCCAAGTAATTCTCCTTGGAGTTGTACAGCTTTTTATGTCAATAAACATTCTGAAAAGGAAAGAGGTGTTCCCAGATTGGTTATTAACTATAAACCTTTAAATGATGTTTTGAAATGGATTAGATATCCAATTCCAAATAAAAAAGATTTGTTGGATAGACTCAACACTGCTGTTTTATTCTCAAAATTTGATTTAAAATCTGGATTTTGGCAAATTCAGGTTAATCCTAAAGACAGATATAAAACTGCTTTTGTTGTCCCTTTTGGTCATTATGAATGGAACGTTATGCCTTTTGGGCTAAAGAATGCTCCTTCTGAATTTCAGCATGTCATGAATGATATTTTCAATCCTTATTCTGATTTTGTGATTGTTTATATTGATGACATTCTTGTCTTTTCTAAATCCATTGAACAACATTTCAAACATTTAAAAATTCTTAAAGATGTTTTGAAACGTAGTGGTTTAGTTATTTCTGCTCCTAAAATGAAACTTTTTCAAGATAAAGTTCGTTTTTTAGGCCACAATATTAATCAAGGAAAAATTATTCCTATTGATAGAAGTATTGAATTTGCTTCTAAATTTCCTGATGAAATTACTGATAAAACTCAGCTCCAAAGATTTCTTGGTAGTCTGAATTATATCTCTGATTATTATCAGGATTTTGCTCAGGATAGTGCTATCTTGTACCAAAGATTAGGGAAGAATCCTATTCCTTGGTCCAATCTGCATACTGAGGCTGTTAGGAAGATCAAGCTTAAGGCTAAACAATTACCTTGTTTATCTTTAGCTAATCCTTTATGGTCTAAAATTGTTGAAACTGATGCGTCCAATAAAGGATATGGGGGTATTTTAAAGCAGTTGAATCCTTCTACAAGTAAAGAAGAACTTGTTAGATTTACTTCTGGTACTTGGAAGAATGCACAACTTAATTATGCCACAATTAAACAGGAGGTTTTAGCCATTGTAAAATGTGTCTATAAATTTCATGATGATTTACTTAATCAGCATTTTCTGGTTAGAGTTGATTGTAGTGCAGCAAAACAAGTTTTGAAAAAAGATATTAAAAATCTTGCTTCTAAACAGATTTTTGCAGGATGGCAAGCAGATCTTTCTGCATTTGATTTTGATATTGAATATATTAAAGGAGAGTCAAATTCTCTACCTGATTTCTTAACCCGTGAATTTTTGCAGGGTATTCAATGAGCGGCTCTTCACAGGGTAACCCAGCCAATAAAGGCAAGGGTAAGAAAAAGAAAGATTCAAATAGAGTGAATCTTACAAATGAGGAAATTTTCCCTCACCTTCTATCTAAAAAGGGAAATAAAGTCCCTACTTCTGCTAAGGAAGCTCTTCTTATGGAGCCTCCTCCTTTTATTCCTAATACAAGGATAACCCAGTATGTCTTAACCTTGGAACCTCAGGATGTCCAATGGATGCCTGATCCTAGGGAGATTAAACGTCGTTATTTGGGCGATGTGCAAAATTATGGTGCACCTCTCAATAAAGAGAGATATATTTATGAAATGATTTTGCAAGAAACAAATTCTGTTATCATCACACATACTTATGAAAAGTCTGATGACAAAGTCAAAAGCCCAATTTCATATTCCAAAGCTGTTATCAAAAGGGTAATGAAACCCACTGATTGGGGGCTTGACCCTGCAAGACCCAGGACTTTTTCTCGTTCTGGAAAAATGTTTTCATTTAATTATTGGGACTATAAGGAAGCATGGAAACATGCATTTTTATACCAAAATGTCAAATACAGGCATACTTGGTTTTTTAAATTCTGTCCTGAATCTTTAAAGACCTCGTATCCAAATTGGATTTTCTATTGGTGGCGTTTATATGGCCCTGATCTTGATATATTACCTAAGATAATTCGTGATGAATTTAGTTCTTGGGCTGTCCATCATCCTCAATTAAGAGGACAGGAAAATCTTCCTGAAGGCTTTTCAAAATTACTCTTTTTTGCTGAATTTGGTATTCCTTGGATTTCTAAATGGGAATTAAATTGCAATTTTGATCATTTAAAAGTTCCTACTCTTTATAGAGAGTTTTCTTATCGTTGGTGGTCTTCTGTTTCTTCTGAAGATTTGGCTACCCAGATTATTGAGAAAACTAATGTCTATGTTGAGAATGTGCAGAGGTCTTCTCAACTGGTAATTAAACCAGTTTCCAATCCATTTGAGGAAATTAAGTCCTCTTTCAGAATCCAATTCCCTAATTTGGGAGAATCAGAATTGATGGTCAAGTGTATGGAATTTATGAAGAATCAGTTCATGAATTCTTTTGCTCCTTCTACTTCTGCTGTTCCAGAAGCTGTTCCTGATGATCAATCTATAGCTAGTCAGGACGACATTAATGTTTTCTCTTGTCTTGCTGGTGAAGCTCAAAATCCAGAGGATGAGCTTGATGATGATGGTGAAGCCACTATGGGTGATTATTGGGATGCCATGATCACTGCTGTCTCCACCTCTGCCCCCAAGGGTCCTTCAAAGATTACCAAGCCATGACTTCAGCCATGACGAAGTATTTGTCACCAGTCGTCATCCATGACGTTTTGAAGCAATGATTGTGTTCTCAGACGTATGCAATGACGTCCTTGCAATTATTGGTTCTTTTGTTGTTTTATGTTTATTTTTCAATGTAGCAGATAATTGAGGTCTGTCAGTTATGTAGGTCCCATATCCCATGATTTGTGGATCTGGTCGGGTTTAGTTGTGAGACATCTCTGTCGATGGGGCCCATGTTGCGCACCCGAGAGATTCTTTCTGACTTTCTGACTTTTTCTTTTCTCTTTTCTTCTCTGCGTCTTTATAAGGCAAGAGGGTGGTCATTTCTTTCCTTCTTCTTTTTTCTCTCAAGTTTTCAGGGCTTGTTTTCTCTCTTCGTTTCAGAGTGCCTCTAGTTTGTAATTTGTCCCTAAGTTTGTAATATTATCTTGTGTAATAAAGACAACCAGTGTTGCAGTTCATTGTAAGTATATGCTTCTGATCTATCTTTTTAATATCTGCAATTTGGTATCAGAGCCATGCTAGAGTAGTTTTATTTGATGATGTATGAATCTGTATACTATGATTTATATTGTTTAATGTTTCTGGTATTTTTATAATTTTGTTATTCTGTTAAATGTATATTTGAATTATCATCATGATTTTATTCTGCGGTTATGGGTCGTCATAAAGTCGCGTGTGGAATGTTTAGGTATTTTTGCATTTGATTGCTCCTTGTACCATGTTTCCCATAAATCGTTGACAGTCGAGTAACCATAGGTTTAAAACGAATCATGATATATAAATATTAGATTCTAACTTTTTAATTCATCCATTAAAGTCGATAACCAAATTCCTCGAGGTTACGTTGGAGTCTATAAAAATTGGAAATTTGGCTTCAATTTGACAATATGGCCAATTGTGAAATTATAGCCATATCCATAAAATATTGGTCAAAATTGTGATAACCATTATAAATAATAAACATATCTCTCAGCAATTTTTTTAAGGGTTAATTTCAGTAAAACCCCCATACTATCCAGATTAATCAACTAACCCCTTCTTTGTCCACTTTGCCCCCTATACTATTCAATTTCATCAAATTGCCCCCCTCAGCTCACATTTTGACTCAAAATACCTAAACTACCCTCAATCAATAGTATAAGGGGGTTTGTTGATTCAACCATTTAAATTTTTTTTTTTTCAAAAATCAATTATATTTTTCACAAAAATTATAAATTCAGAAATATATCTTTTGCAAAAAATCTGCAACATATGAAAATTCATTTTTCGAAAAAAATTCAAAATTTTTTTTGCAAAAAAATATTTTTTTCCGAAAATCTGCAACATATGAAAAAAAAAAATTCAAATTTTTTTGCGAAAAAAAAAAATTCCGAAAATCTGCAACATATGAAAAAAAAAAATTCAAATTTTCTTTTGCAAAAAATCATTTTTTTCCGAAAATCTGCAACATATGAAATAAAAATTTTTCCAAAAATCTGCAACATATGAAAAAAAAAAAAATCAAAATTTTTTTTGCAAAAAATCATTTTTTTTCAAAAATCTGCAACATATGAAAAACAAAAAAAAATTCAAAATTTTTTGCGAAAAAACAAATTTCCGAAAAAATAAAATAAAATTCCGAAAATCTGCAACATATGATAAAAAAAATTTCAAAATTTTTTGTGAAAAAAAAAATTCCGAAAATCTGCAACATGAAAAAAAAAATTTCAAAATTTTTTTTGCAAAAAATTATTTTTTTCCGAAAATCTGCAACATATGAAAAAAAAAAATTCAAATTTTTTTTTGCAAAAAATCATTTTTTCCCGAAAATCTGCAACATATGAAAAAAAAAAAATTTCCAAATTTTTTTTGCAATAAATCATTTTTTTTAAAACCTGCAGCATATGAAAAAAAAAAATTCAAAATTTTTTTTTTTTTGCGAAAAAGTATTTATTATGTTCCAAAATATGAAATATATTTCTTGATTTATAATTTTTGTGAAAAATATAATTGATTTTTGAAAAAAAAAATTTCTAAATGGTTGAATCAACAAACCCCCTTATACTATTGATTGAAGGTAGTTTAGGCATTTTGAGTCAAAATGTGAGCTGAGGGGGGAATTTTGATGAAATTGAATAGTATAGGGGGCAAAGTGGACAGAGAAGGGGTTAGTTAATTAATCTGGATAGTATAGGGGGTTTACTGAAATTAACCTTTTTTTTAATATAAAATCACTTGTAAGTTGCAACCCTTTCCCAAATGGAGATATCATAAAGCTATTTATTTTTAAAAGATATTTTTTAGTATCAATCCTCTCCCGTGTATATCCTGTGTAGGGCTGCAAATGAACCGAGCCTTTCGTGAGCAGGTTCGGGTTCGGCTCGTTAAGAGCTCGGCTCGTGCTCGTTCGTTTAGTAAACGAGCCGAGCCTGAGCACAATTTTTAGGCTCGTTTAGTAAACGAGCCGAGCTTGAACATTACTAAGCTCGGCTCGCCAAGCTCGTGAACAGGCTCATCTAAGTTAAATAGTAAAATTATATTATATTTAACAAAAGAAAGTGTTCAAATTGAACAAATTATGAAGATTATTGTGAAAAGATTATAGAAATTAGGCGGTCATAACATAAAATTCATTCATAAAAATTATACTAGTGAAAATATATTAAAACAAATATGCAACAATTCAATCCAAACAACTATTAGGAAGATTAATATATGTTGCACTGAAATGAGTTGTTCGTGAACAAGCTCGGGCTCGGCTCGTTAAATCTAGCGTTCGGCTCAGGCTCGTTCGTTAAGCAAATGAGCCGAGCTTGAACACATTTTCTAGGCTCGTTTAGTAAATGAACCGAGTTTGAACATTCCAAAGCTCGGCTCGGCTCGTTTACCGCCCTAATCCTGTGCACGTTGCTCCAGGGATAACTAGATTTTACTAATAAAAAATTAAAAAGCTTATCAGAAACCGGGGGGAGGGGGAATTAAAAAATATACTCACGAAATTTTAATGATATCACTATTCGTAAATGTACCTGTTTCTGTATTATTCCAAAGAAATTAAACTGTACTTGATTTCATTAAAGTCAAAATTAAATGAAAAGTTAATTCATAAACAAGTCTTTCCCGTATGTGGCGCATGCGTTCCAGCCCTCTTTAAGTCTTAAATAAAAATTGTAATTATTTTAACTTCAGCAATAAGACAAATGAATAAGCATTTTCTCAGCCAAATGCTCTCTAACCTCCATCCTTATATGATGGGGTCCATTTATAATGTTTTTGTCTTTACCATGTCATTTGAAAACAATTTAATTTTCTTAAGATTGTCCCTTGAATTTATTTATATATCCAAAAATGAGGATATAGAAAAGAATACGGAAACAACACCATGACGAACAAAACACAAACCAATAATACGAAAAACATAAATGTTATTAATAAAACAAAATATACAACCATAACTAGGCATTACATTCGGAAGCTATTAGAGAAAATGAACATCTTCCTTTATTTTTTTTATTTTTTCCTGTTTTTATTTTGCCAACATAACAACGGTAAAACTCTTCCCACACCGCTCCATCCACCTAGCTGCAACGAGAAAAAAACACCATGAACAAAAATCAATTTATCAGAGACCACAATACTGTATATATAGAAATCAATATATCAACGAGACATGTGTCAATATACATTATACACTACATATATTCACACGCACACAGAATCTCTGTTGATCCGTGTGAAACCCTAAAAACAAATATATATATATATATATATATATATATATATAGTGTATGTTATGTATATGTATATACCTAGATGGGAGCGAAGAAGCGGAGAGATGCAAGATCTAATCGCTGCCGCCTTGCTGCTGCACCTTTTGCTGATCGCCGCCTGGGATCCTGCCCTTGACCTTGTCCAGCAAGCCTTCTTTGGGCTGACCGCCGCCGTGCTGCTGCACCTTTTGCTGATCGCCGCCTGGGATCTTGCCCTTGACCTTGTCCATGAAGCCTTCTTTCTGCTGAACGCCGCCTTGCTGCTGCTGCACCTTTTGCTGATCGCCGCCGTTGAACTTGTCCATGAAGCCTTCTTTCTGCTGAACGCCGCCGTGCTGCTGCACCTTTTGCTGATCGCCGCCTGGGATCTTGCCCTTGATCTTGTCCATGAAGCCTTCTTTCTGCTGAACGCCGCCTTGCTGCTGCTGCACCTTGTGCTGATCTCCTCCCGTGTTGAGGGTGTCGCTGGTCTTGTTCACTAATCCTGCCATTCTTTTCTTGTTTGTGAATTTGGTGTTTGTAAATTTGATTTGATGAGAATTGGATGTGGAGAGTCGTGTGTATTTATAGGCAGAGAGGGTAGAGAAAATCTCATTTAATTGCCTTATCCGGTCGCGGACTGTGAATTTATGAAAATGCCCTTATTATGTGACGCGGCATTTGCCACTCAGACATATGTCACATCATAATCCCCACTTTTATTTATTTATTTTATCTTATGACTCCAGCTGTCCCAATTTATTGTGAAAATGATTTTAAATTTTAATATATGAAAGGTAAATTAGTAAAGTGTTATGATAAAATATTTTGAATTTTTAAATGAGATAATTATTTTGGAACGAAAAAAATAATAAAAATGAATACTGATTTTAGGACGGAGGGAGTATTATGTGGACTATAAGGAGTGGGAACATCTATCATGTTTTAAGCGCTTCATCAAGAATTCGTTTGTTGACCTTGTTGAAAAAGATTTGAAATTTGGTTCTCAATAAATATAATGTCTCGATTCCTACTAAATGCAAATAATTCATTATAGCATTCACTATGTTATTGGCCAAATTGAATGGCTAAATTTTATGTTTTATCGCCACATCTGTATGGAAGATAATTTGGCTAGCTAAAACTTATGAGAGTTGGTATGGTGCTAGCCACATTTTGTTAACGGGGCCACTCCCATTTTAAGCATCCACTGTGAAATTTAATTTTTTAAGTGAATGATTTTTAGTATTTTTTATTATATGAATTGTCAGTTTTACTTATATTGGGGTCCATCATCTCCATGATGATGTGATGGTTTATAATGTAAGCTTTTATTATTTTAATGCATTAAGATTAAATTGATAAAATAAAGTACTTTAACTTTTCAAAGTCGAACACTTATTTTGGGATAGAAACAAAAATGAAAGTGAACACTTGAATTGAGACGGATGGAGCATTAAAGTGACAAATTTAGCTAGTGAGATAGCTAGCCAAGGAGTAGGAATCACTTATGGTCAGTGATAAGTCCATTTTACATACATATTTTATCCCCAAATGTATATTTGTTAGTAGGTAAAACTATTTATTTTAATTAATTTAGAAGTGTAATAATGATAAATGCATAAAACTTAATTTATATAATAAAATTGTTGAATAAATTATTTTCAATGTCATTAAATTACATCTACATTTATGTCTTTCATTTATAGGTGTAAAGTGATAAATGAATCAAATGCACATGGATGAAAGTTGGATGATTCAAATGCACATGGAAAAAGAACAAAATGTGATGGAAAGTGATGAAAAAGAAAAGAAAAGAATATTTCATTTCTCTTTACAAGTTGTAATTTGATTCCAATACTTCTCTATAAATATGGATACATCTTGAAGAGGAAAGGAAATGAAAGAAGAAGAAGAAGGAGGAGAGCAAGAAGGACACCAAAGAGGAGAAGAATTTATCTTCAATTCCGGGTTTTATTGTTTTTACTTTGTTATTTTCTTTTTAAGCATGTGTAACTAAATTCTTAACTAAGGTTGAGGATGAAACCACCATTTATGAAATAAATTCCTTTTAGTCTTATATCAATTTCCATGTGTATGGTTTAAATGCTTATGATTTTCGCTTCATAGTATTAATTGTTTTAAATTCATTTCACTATAAATATCATGTATTTATAGTAGTTAAGAATTCTTATCACAATTAATCAAGTTTGAATTTGATGAGTTTATAAGTAAAAATCTTTGATCTTATGTGATCCATTAAATTGCATACATAGGATGCTTAGAATTTTACACTTTAAAGCGAAGGAAAATCTATTTCATGAAAATATATTTCATTAGTGCGTTATTGTTAAATCTTGAGAAAGTAATAAGATTGATTTCTAAATTACTACTCTAAAATTGGAATTGATAAAGGAATAATTAGAAGTTTATGGATTAGTGGTGGTGGATTCCGATACCTTAGTATTTTCTCCCTATTATCTCGCTTTAATTATTTGTATTTCGATATTGCATGTTTAGTATAAAAATCACTTCAACAAACAAACTTTGAGAAACTAGGTTAGTTTTAGATTAATTTGAGTTTAATTAAGTTCTCTTTAAAGCATTCCATTGGGTTCGACCTCGTTCTTGCATAACCTAAACTACAATTGATTCGTGCACTTGCGAGTAATATTTTAAAACACACCAGTCAGTCTCACTCCATATCATTTGGCTGGCCAAAGACATCACCAGCTAGCTAAAACTCTCCTCACATCGGATGCCCTGAGGGACACAACCGCGAACATAGTTTGAGTTCGTGTGAGAAGTCGCTTTACACAAGTCGTATGAATTAATCTAGGTACGTATAAGCTGACTGGTCATCACGATTACTTTTAAAAAAATATCGGTTAAAAACCCATTCTTAAGAAAGACAAAAACCAAAAATGAAAAAGAAAACCCAAACTTAAGATTGAGGTGTGACTATATATTCCTTTAGTGTTAAATTAGACATACTCCATTATACAACTTATTTATTATTTAAGATTTAGGTGTGCTTAAAGCCCAAAAACAGATTTTTATTTGTACATCTCCAATCTTTTTAAAAGTATTTATTAGAAATATTCATTTTTCTATATTTGCCAAAAAATAATGATTTAAGAAAAGATAAAAATAAAAATCTTAATTCCTTTGCAATGTGCCGCTTGGCCTTTGTTTGATTGTTATCTTACCTCTTCTTAAATTAATTATTCATTTAATTTGATATTATTTTCGGATCTAACTTAGTTTGAGATAATTGCGGTCCCAACTTAGATTCAATATTATCAACCCATTTTTTTCATAAAAATAATAATAAAATGAATTCTAGCTAAACTCCCAAAACCATGACTCGACAAAAACAACGACAAGATATCCAACAATCATTATGGGTACGTTTGACTAACTTGTTTTTTGTTTTTTTTACTGTTCAAGCATTTTAAAAATAAAAATATATTTGACAAATCCGTTTACTGTTCACTTTTTTTTTTCCAAGAAAACTGTTTTTTTTGAATAGTGGATAAAAGTGGTGAAAACACCACTTTTTTTGACCCCCGCCACCGGTCGCCGCCGCCGCCTCCTCTGCCCGCAACCAGTAACCCACCACCACCGTCCCCCAATACCATTTTATTTTTCAATACAAATTTCAATCCAAATCTTTCCAAACTCACCCATGTAAAATATTATTTCATTTTGGGGGACATGAATGGATGGTAGCGAGCAGGAAGATATTTATTAGAAGACACGTGTGCACTAGATATAGAAAGTGATGGAGGGTAAATCAAGGAGAACCACAAGTTCTACTAGATCCAATCAAAGAACCCCACGTGACTCCAATACATTCAATAGGATATTTTTTTTCTATAATTAATAGGATAATTGCTTCTAGAATCTAGACACTGTGCCACGTAAGGCCTATTTCCATGTATTAATTATCGGGGGCAGTGAAAGGTCCTGTGGGACTATAAATGTACCTCTGTTAAAGTCCTTTATTTCCTACTATCTCATCTTTTGACACGTGGACCGTTTTACCCCCTCCCCCCGAATTTTAGTTTTTCTTAATATATAAATAATCCTATTTGGCCCCCCTCTCAAAAAATACTTTCTTTTAAGGCCCAAACCTTTTGTGATCCACCATTTACAAATAATAAAATTTACTTTGAAGCCCAAATTTAAAATACCAACTAAAAAAAATAACTCTAAACCATAATAATATGTAACTTGGGGACATGATATGTATGGTCAAAAAAAAATTACATGTATCATAATATTGGTGATACCAAGACCCGGTTACTCAGATCGAAAGACTAATTTTTGCATTTTTTAATTTTTCTCCATACTACTCATTTTTTCATTCTTTACTACTCCCCTTGTCATTGAAACAAATCTATTTTTTCAACTACATAGTTAAAGGTCAATAGTTATCTCATAAAGAACATGTGCATGTGTTTATAGGTCAAAACTATTTTCTCAGTTTCAATTTCACTCATCTATTCACCCATGTGGACCACATCTTAAAAATTTAATTTAATCAAACTATTACATACTCATGAGTGGGGTAGTTGCATACATAATATCTTTTTAGTCATAACATGTACACAAATCAACTCATATTTAAACTCAATCACATATTTCAAATGAAGAACTTAATAAATTTTTCAAAATTTTCAAATTTTTTATTTTTCTCATTCCCTTAAAGCATCTAATAAGTAATTCCTTCCCCCCAAATTTAAAGCGGACAATGTCCTCATGGTCTAAGAATAAAAATAAATAAAGGAAGAAATTGTCACCGCCCTTGACATGTAATTCTGGTTGCTTGCGTTATAGTGCTCGTACCTCCCCCAAACTTGTTTTGTATGATCTATTCAAATATAAAATATTATGCAATACCCAAGATCATATCTAATGGAGATATAATAATTAATACAACGAAATATTATATATAAAGCAGATTTTCAAGGGAAAGAAATTTTATTAATAATTGCACACATGATTTGATCTTAAGGGCCTACAATCCTATAAAATCAAAATTGCAGAAAAATAAATGTAAAGGAATGATAGAACCAATCTTACACGAATTTGGTGTAAAAGAAAATAAAAATAAGTAAAAGAGACAATTCTAAATCCATTCCCACTTTTAACTCTAAAATTTGCTAACAACAAACTTCATCTCACAATTCTCAAGGTTAAATAAAATAATCACACCCTCTTAGATTTGGCCTATTACACACACACCCTCTTATTTAGAAATAGTATCTATACACTCTAATACTCAACAAAATGACACATTTTATTGAATGTGAAGCGATTTATAAAAATATAGAAAGAGAATGAAAGATAAGAGCAATTACATAGTCAAAAGATCTAGGAATCGCTCTTTCTCTCTCTAGCCATTTCTCTCTCTAAGTCACTCCCCCCCAATTAAATCCTTGATCCCTTATTTATAGGCACTGGTTCAGGCATAAGTCATTGTCACATCATCATGATTATCCGCGATGTAGATCCACGGTCAGCCTCCATAATTTACCCAAGTCACGGTGTTCAATCCGCGGTAATACCAATTCGCGACATTGGCTAATCCGCGATCCAGGATGTTACCAATCCGCGGATTCCTTTATTTGTTGTCATAGTTTCCTGGGTCATGTCCTTTATGCATATTTTTCATTTACATGACTAAGCATTATTTGACGCATTTCTGGTACTTTACTTTGAGTGATTTTGATGAATAAGGTCGCGACCCACTATTCACCATCCCAAAGTATTTCCCAAGGCCAGTCAAATAGCACTCCCTACGCGATAAGCTCATAGGGTCGCGAGGTTGAATTTTGGCTATGACCCCCTTTGTCAGTTCTCAACGATTACCTCTTTGTAGAGCATTATCGCATACCCGATCTCATCCAGAGATACCTTGTTGACCTCTTTCCAACTTTCTCTTGTCAGACCCCTGGACTCGCGGATTATATCAACGCGAATCCTCTTTTACACCCTGTTGGTCTTTTTCCAACTTTTCCTTGCCGTATCCCTAAATTCGCGAATTACATCAACGTGAATCCCCTTTAAAACATTAAATATTGTAGACAGCAAAATTAACTTTTGTGATTTAGTGACAAGACAATTTTAGTCTCTATCACTAATTTTTTGTTACTATAGACACGTTTTTTTTATACAGTGATTCTAGACAACGATGGTAACAAAGTGATCTATATGGGAAAAAAAAAAACCCAATAAAATTCAATAAAACAGAGTTTGAGGGATCGTACCAGGTTTATTATTATGAGAATCCTATTAATTAGGATAAAACTACCAATTAGAAGAAAAACTAGGAAGACCTTCTCCCTTTTTGTAAAACCAATACACTATTTTTAAGTAAAGTGAAAAAAATATAATTCATGACTAGGAGCAATTATACTCTACCAAGAACTAATTCTTAAGTCTCATTTAGTTTGCTTTCATCCAACTATTCTCTTGATTTAACATTAAGTCTTATTTGGATCTACTTTCAAACACTATTTTTATTTTTTTAGAGTGAAAAGTGGTTCTGAATTTATGGTAATGTTCAACAGTCAAGTTAAACTAGTTACAACTCAATCAACAACTTTTAACTCTAAAATTTTCCAACGCAAAACTTGCATCTCACAATTCTCAAGAAGGTTAAATAAAATAATCGCACCATTCCAATTTCAGCCATAAAATTTACTTTACCGCCCGATTTCTCAAACAAACCTCTAGCTAGTCTGTCCCTCTAAAATCACCACATACCACCACTACCAGGTCTAGCTAGCCCTCTCTAAAACCAACCACTTTACCACCACAATCCGGTCTTTGAAACCAATCAGCACCACCACTGTCCTTCACATGCTAACAATGGCGACCAATCTAACAACCACCATCCTCAACCTTGTCACAACCTTTCGCGGTCAACACAAGAATCAACTTTTGAGACTTTTTAATGTTACAATTAAATTGCTAGGGCCGGCTTGATATGCATTTTTTAGAATAGTTTTCTGTTTTTTGAAAATTGAAAATTAAAATTTAGTTTGGTTGAATTTTCTGAAAATTATTTTCGGAAAATTCAGTTACTGCCTCCTTTCCAATTTAGTTGTCCACTTTGTCTACTTTACTTTTTTCAATTTAGATGTCCAATTTTAAATCCCAATACAATATCATATATTTTCCTAAATTATCCCTCTTCATTAACTTCAAAAAGGAATGGATCCCACTAAAAATTACATTATCAATGACCAAAATAAGAAACACAGAATATCAAAAAAATTGTTGAAAAGTCAAATAAGAACAACTAAATTGGGACGGAGGGAGTATAAAAATATTTATTTTCAAAAAATTATTTTTTCTTGTTCTTAGAAAATGATTTTCTTATTTTGAAGTTTTGGAGAATAATTTTCATAGATGAATATAGGGAGCATGCCTTAGATAATTCTCGGACGTCCTTTATTTTTGTCAAAATCACTTTCACTTATACGATGCGGTCCAAAGAGGAGTGACTAGTAATATAATAATTCATTCATCTAGATAAAGAATATACTTCCTTGCTGTCCTATTCTATCAAACCATGGCACCAGCACCATTGTGGTTTTGAGTACAGCCCAGATAAATAGATGAGAGAAAAATTGGAAGAGAATTGGCCATCGACCATACACTAAATATATATATATATATATATATATGTCATTTTCACTTTATGATGCTATCAAAACATGACTTTACTCGCACCATTTCAGTATGTGCGTACATGTGTTTGGAATTACTTTATTTTTTACTTTTTTACTAGTCAAGAATATTTAATTTAACTATCGAAAAAACGAATATTTAATCTTAAGTCAATTTTCACCCCATGGAAACACAAATTATAATTTGTTGGATGGTACTAGGATCCTTGGGCGAGTGGTCAAAATTTTTTATAGAAAGAAAATAAACAAAAAATTTATAAAATGAAAAATTAGCCACAAGTACTTTTCATGAAAATTTCGGTATTAAACCATATGAAGAACAAATTTCATCTTCTCGTATTGCGATAAAAGTAGTACATGTTCTATTATGTACAACTCACTTGCGTGACTCCAATACTGGGGTCCAAATTTATGTTGATCTATTATGTATAACTCACTCTCACTTTTCATCTATATGGTAAAATGCAATCATCCGGAAAAAAGATAAAGATGAATAAAGAAAAAGGTGGCATCCATGAAGATAAGCTATCAAACCATTTCAGTACATGTGTTGGAATAAATTGATTTTTCTTTTAAATGATATGATAAAGAACTTTACTTTAAATATGTTGAAAATTAAAGAATGGTATAATAACTCACTCTCACTTTTCATCTAGATATATAGAGAATATTGATTTTGTTTTTTGTCCTCTAATAAATCTGGTACAATCCCTCAAACTCTGTTTTTCTTGTACTTCATTGTGTGGAATCACTTGATTTTTCTTTTAAATTGATATGATAAAGAACTTTATTTTGAATATGTTGAAAATTAAAGAATGGTATAATAACTCAATCTCACTTTATATAACGAAAAAAAAAAAACTCACTCTCACTTTTCATCTAGATAGAGAATATTGATTTCACTCTCCTATTTCTTTTGTTACCATAAATTTGAGAGTAGCTTTAGGTATGTGAGTTCTTGGATGCCTTCTGGTGGCCCCTCCTTCTTTGGTGGATGTGGGGGTTTTCTATAGGCTTTGTTACCATCTTGTAAGGCTTTGCCTCTCTTTTTCCTTTTCTTTTTTCTAATACATGCTGATTTCTTCAAAAAAAAAAAAAAACCTGGTACAATCACTCAAACTCTGTTTTTCTTGTACTTCATTGTGTTTTGTTTCACAAAGATATATCATTCATACTACCAAAAAACATGTGTCTATTGTGACAAAAATTTATTCGTACGTACACTAAAATTGTGGAGTCACTATATGTATTACTGATGCAAAACACAATAAAGAAATAGAAGAGAGAGAAAAATGTTAGAGATAGAACTTGTGGTGAAAGAGAAAGAATAAGAAGAAGAAGAGAAGTCATATTAATCAATATTCCAAAACTGTCTTATAATATATATAACAATCTGCCATTTATGTAGGGAGGACAAGAATTTATAATAGGAATACCAAATCCTAACAAATATGGAAAACAAATAATAAAAAAATTAGAATCCAATTTTAATTCAAACTAGCTCAAATTTAAATAAAATCTTAATTGATATGGAAAGCAAACCAATTATGATACTAAAAATAAAAAATCAAATAATATCCCTATGTCATCTTTCTTTCTCAGGTCTCTAATAATAAAGGTGGGTCATATGGGCTTCAAGCACACGAGACTAGCCTTGTTCTTCATCAGTTACTATAGCAGGAAATTATTATTTTTATGTTCAAAATCTAAAGTATAACAATTTTTATTATCATTATAGCTTAAAAAAAATTTAATGCCAGAACTTTAGGTAATAATCTAATACTTGCCGCTAAGGCGGTTGCGACTACCACTAAAATCCTTATATCTTGTTTCCTTTTTTTTTATTATTTTATTTTATTGGCAAAAGTGCATAATACCCCTTTGTGTTTTGGTTCAGTTGCAAAATACCTCATATGCTATTTTTTGCCCCAAATCACTACCCTATGCTTTTTAAAATTTGCAAAATACCCCATGTGCTTTGCTTAGCTCCAAATCACTACCATGTGCTTTTCAAAAGTTGCAAAATACCCCCCTTGGTTATGTTTTACACAAAAATATTGACAATTTTGCTCCCTTGTCTTGTAATAACTCATTTTTACTATTTTTCTCTTTTTTTTTAATAATATCATTAATAATTCAAAACTTCACACACATATATTTATTTATAGGGGTGTTCAAAACCGGTTCAGTTCCTTAAAAATAAGAATCAAAACCGAACCGAACTGGAACCAAAATTCCGGTTCCAGTTCTGATTCGTACTATCATTTTTTTAAAAAAAATAATTTTAAACACCATATATCAAAAGATAATTTAATTTTATATGTGTTTCTATATTTAATTCGTGAAAAAAATACATAATTTATGAAAATCTATTTAAAGCTACAAAAAAAAGGTACCAAAAATATAAATAAAAGAGCTACCAAAACAATTTTGTGAATAGCTACCAAAATATATACATATATACATATATATATATATATATAAATATAAATTTGTTAAATTATGAGTAACATTATTTTGAATTACGGATTTCACTATATCTTAGCTTTCCTCCTCCTTTCTTTCTCTCTCTTTTTCCTCATTTTGTCTACACACCAACATATTGGCATGTATAAAATAAATATTATCTTTTGATATTTTGTATTTTTTACTTTTTTTAAAAAAAATGATAGTACGAATCGGAACCAGAACCAAAAATTTGGTTTTGGTTTCGGTTCGGCTCGGTTCCGATTCCTATTTTTAAGGAACCGAACCGAATTTGAACACCCCTATAAATAAATATATGTGTATGAGGTTTTGAATTATTAATTATATTATTGAAAAGACAAAAAAACAAAATACTAAAAATGAGTTATTACATGATAAGGGGGGTAAAATGATCAATATTTTTGTGTAAAACATAACCAATGGGGTGTTTTGCAACTTTAGAAAAGTACATGATATTAATTTGGAGATAAGCAAAACACATGGGGGATATGTTGCAACTTTTGAAATGTACAAAGTAGTGATTTTGGGCAAAAAATAGCACAATGGGGTATTTTGCAACTGAACCAAAGCACGAGAGGGTATTATGCACTTTTGCCTATTTTATTTTTGAAAATTAAACTTTACTCACACACAATGCCTCTACTAAGACTCGAACCCCTAAGCTCCCATTTAGGAATAAGGGCCGGATACCACTAAGCTATTAGGCCTTTGGTATTTCTTGTTTTTCCAGTGCTCTTGGCCACTGAAATAATGTTTTTGATCTTAGTATTTTCACACTCAAAACTTTGTGAAATTCCACACGAAACCACAGCAAACCGTCCCCACTATCATTCATCCAAGTATTAGATTCTCTCCCAATTATACAAAAGGCTTATCTTCAAGTATATATCATGATCAGATTCTCTAGCTATCTCTCTCTCTCTCCTTCCTTAATTTGATGGTGGCTGGTTATAAATAGTGGAGCCTCCACCTCCATTTTCCTTCACAGCTTGCAATTGCAAACTATATCCACTAGAGATACATAGAGATCCAGAGTAACTAGAGAAAATGGCAGCAATGACCATGTGCCCCAATGTTAACTGGGATAGCCTCCAAATGGGAGGTGATGGGAAGCTATGCCTTCAAATGGGAGGTGGCAATGGGAAACACCAGGAGGAGGTGACCCTCGAACTGGCCGGTGACGGAAAAAAGATGCAACTGGTGGGAAAGGACGGTAGGGTTAAGGGCGTTTGGGATATCATCACTCCGATTGACCCCGAACATGACACCACTGCCAAAGAGCTCGCAAAGTTTGCCGCCAACAAGAATGGCCTCAACTACGAGAAACTGGTACTTGGCATCAAAGTGAATGTGTTGTTGGGCACACTTTATGTCATGGTTCTCACGGCCAGTAAATGCGGAGAGACTCACACATACCTCACTGCTGTCCACAAAAGCTTTTTCAATAAGACTGTCCTCTTCTTCGCTCGCGTCCCATTTACTTAAATATATCTAGTACTGTTGTTGAGGTTGGCGGATGATCATTTATAATTAAGGGTCTATATATATATATATGCATGCATGCATGAAATCATCCGTCAATCCAAACAAATAAATAAAGGGCCATGAGGTCATGTATGATGATATATATGATCTCAAATAAAAGAGTGTTGCTTGTGCTTCATATATATGTTGTACCTTGTACGTGTTATATATATATATATATATGCTTACACATATATATATGTGGTCTTCATGTTGTTTGTTTTATCTCATGCCATTATGCATGGTGGCTTAATTTGGTACGTGCAATGTATACGCAGGCAGGTTTTACCAATAAACCTAATTTTATCATAGAAAAAAAATAAAAGTAAAAAGAAAATATGGGAGTGCTCAAGTCTCGTGAAAATATATGAGTGCTCAAGTTCTGAAGTTGAAGTCGATCCACAGTTGTTTTCCAAGAACAGTTTTAATATTTTCCTATAGCTTCAAAATTGTGCAGAAAACTCCACTCATGGTTTCTATACCCCTAAACTTTGTAAAATGTGTGAATATACCTCCTAATACATTTTTTCGATCAGTTTTGTGTCCATAATTAAATCACTTGACTTACACATGGTGTATATTTTTCTAAGGATTAAATGCAATAAACCCCCCTCATCTATTTTCTCTTTTTTCACTAAACCCTTTGAAGTACGTTTTTGACCATAAACCCCCATACTATCACAATTTTGATAAATAACTCCCTCATCTATGCGCACAGTTAGGGTTCCGTTAGAAAGAGGTGATGTGCAAAGTTTGTGAGCTAAAATGACAGCAATACCCTTGTGTGACCGTTGCAAAAAGAAAAGACGCGAGTACTCAAGCCAGATGAAAATATATGAGTGCTCAAGTTGTGAAGATGAAGTCGATCCACAGTCGTTTTCCAAAAACAGTTTTAATATTTTCCAATAGCTTCAAAATTATACAGAAAATTCCACTCATGATATCTAAACCCCCTAAATTTTGCAAAATGTTCAAATATACCCCTAATACACTTTTTCGATCAGTTTTGTGGCCAAAATTATGTCAAGTGACTTACACATTGTGTATATTTTTCTAAAATGCCCAAAAGCCCTTACCCCACTTACCATTCTTCTAAATAAGTCATTATATATATATATATATATAGGAATCATATATCTCATATATATCTCCTTTGCTCTCTATCTTCAAATATCAAGAACAGGACTTCTCTCTCTCTCTGATACGATGTCTCTCTCTCTCTCACACACACACACTATGGTATGATTTCTCTCTCTCACCCCCTCTCCTTCATCTTCAATATAGGGTTTGTACGTACTAAATTAACCAATTTAGGGTTTGTCTTCAACTTCTTGATTTCTATAATGTGCTAGTGTTTCCAACTTTCCATACATACAAATAAAAAAAATACAGCAAAGCCCATTTTGTATAATCTTCAATTAAGGATAATAGGATTTGAGAGAATTAAACTTTGACTCTGCAACTTTAAAATAAAAATTAAAGTATAGATATCATGTCAAAGAAAATTGGCTGGTAGAAAATGAACAATGAACAAAGAAAATAAAAAAACACGTACTTCTAAAACCTAAATTGTCGTTGATATCAATTCTTTAGGAATAAGACACTCAAATGAAGAAGGAGAATGGAAAACTCATAATTTTGTATAACTCTCAAATCTGGAATTTATTTTTATTTCTCACTTCTTGGTTATAATGTGATACAAGTACATCTATATATATGCATCAAAAGAGAATTCTAGACTTTCACCAATTACAAGACAATAAATGAAATATAATTCCCAATACAATACTTTTCAATGTTCCAAGCTAGATAATATTTCCCACAAACTTTATTTTCCAAGATAAGATATTTTCCAACACATGAAGCTTCTAGTCAATTTGGTTTAATTCTCCAACAATGCCTCCCTTAAACCAAATTTACTTTTCATCCCCAATCTTGCAATGTTTCTTTTGAAAATATTTCCACCAAGCGGCTTTGTAAACACATCCGCCAATTGATCATCCGTCTTGCAATATTCAACTTGAATAATTCCTTCATTGACAAGATCCCTTAGAAAATGATAACGGATCCGAATATGCTTTGTCCTTCCATGTAAAACGGGATCTTTTGCAACTGCAATAGTTGAACTATTGTCACAAAATAATGTAGTTGGACCTTCTTGCTTGTGCTTGAGATTCTCCAAAATTCCTTGCAACCAGATGATTTGGCATCCGGCATGTGCAGTGGCAATGAACTCCGCTTCCGTTGTTGAAAGAGCGACAATTGCTTGCTTCTTAGAATTCCATGAAATTGGTCCACTTCCAAGATTAAAAACATAACCGGAAGTGCTCTTACTATCATCCATGCTTCCGGTTAAATCACTATCCGTGTAGCCAACAAGATTAATGGGAACATGTGCTTGATAAAAAATACCATAATCAATGGTGCCTTTGACATACCTCAAAATTCTTTTGGCAGCTTCCCAATGACTTGAATATGGTTTCTCCATGAATCGACTAACCAAACTTACCGAATACATTATATCCGGTCTTGTAGCAGTTAAGTACATCAAATTTCCAACTAAGCTTCGAAACATAGTAGAATTGACAAGCTTTCCTTCACCATTCTTGCTCAATTTAACTCCGGTAATGCATGGTGTTGAAACGGGATTGGCATGCTCCATCTTGAACTTTTCAAGAATTTTTCTAGCATAACTTTCTTGAGAAATAAAAACTCCCTCCTTTGATTGGTGAACTTCGATGCCCAAAAAATGATGTAGCTCACCCAAATCGGTCATTTCAAATTCTTTCATCATTGAGATTTTGAAATCATGCAACAACTTTAGATTATTTCCGGTGAAAATCAAGTCATCAACATAAAGACTCACAACCATGAAGTCTCCTTTCAAATCAGATTTGATATAGAGAGTATGTTCATAAGGACACTTTCGAAAACCATTTTTCTCAAAATAGGAATTAATGCGACTATACCATGCTCGTGGGGATTGTTTTAAGCCATATAAAGCTTTTTTAAGCTTGTAAACTTTGTGCTCTTCTCCATCTTTCACAAAACCAAATGGTTGGTTAAGATAAATTTCTTCTTTAAGAAAACCATTCAAGAAAGCGGATTTAACATCCATTTGATATAATGTCCAACCATTTTGGGCAGCAAGAGAAATAATTAATCGAATGGTATCAAGTCGGGAAACTGGGGCAAATACCTCATTGTAATCTTCCCCTTCCTTTTGCTTGTATCCTTTTGCAACAAGCCGTGCTTTGTATTTGTTGATAGAACCATCCGGATTCTCCTTTGTCTTGAACACCCATTTT
Organism: Cornus suecica; assembly: GCA_963922005.1. NCBI lineage: Eukaryota > Viridiplantae > Streptophyta > Magnoliopsida > Cornales > Cornaceae > Cornus > Cornus suecica. The sequence continues at coordinate 76,368,015 of OY998244.1, read as the reverse complement.
ACTCCAATGAAATTTTTCTTTAGTGGTAAATCTACCAACTCCCATGTGTCATTCTTTTCAATGGCCTCAATTTCTTCATTCATGGCTTTTCTCCATTTTTCCTCCTTGGATGCTTCTTCATAAGAAATTGGATCTTCACCTGCGAAGAAAGCAAAGAACACGACATCATCTTGAACAATTTGGTTAGTAGAATCATAAATCTCTTGCAAACTTCGAGTCTTCCTTCCTTGAGAAGGTGGGCTGCCTTGAGAGGTTCCTTCATTTGATGGGGAAGGAACAACATCAAATTCAACATCTTGAAAGTCATTTTGTTCATCAAGAATGGTTGCACTTGATGAAGAACTTCCCTTTTAATCTTGAAAAGAAGATTTTTCATCAAATTTCACATCTCTACTAATCACAATTTTTTTTGATTCTGGATTGTATAGTTTATAGGCTTTAGACCTTTCACTATACCCAATGAAAATGCATTTTTCAGCTTTGTCACCAAGCTTGTTTCTCATCACATCCGGAATATGGGAATAGGCAACACTTCCAAAAATCTTTAAGTGATGAACATTAGGCTTTCTCCCATACCACGCCTCATGAGGAGTGCAATTTTTTAAGATCTTTGTGGGTGATCTATTGATCAAATAAACTGCACAAGACACCGCTTCAGCCCAAAATTCGGATGCACCTTGCCATCTCCACAACTGTCCGGTTTTTCCTTTCACTCACACCATTTTGTTGGGGTGTGCGCCTAACCGTCAATTCATGTCTTATGCCAAGATCTCTACACCACTTCTCAAATTCATTAGAAAGATATTCACGCCCTTGATCACTTCTCAAAGTTTTTATTTCAAAACCAGAAAAATTTTCAACTTAGGCTTTGAAATCTTTGAAAACTTGAAAAACTTCATATTTTTCTTTAAGAAAATACACCCAAGTTTTTCTTGTGAAATCATCAATGAATAAAATAAAGTATTTGTTTCCTCCAAGGGATGGAATAGGAAATGCCCCACACAAATCCGTATGAATAAGTTCCAATGGGTACTTGGCTCTCCATAAACTTTGTGAGGGAAATGGATCCCTATGTTGCTTTCCGAACATGCAATCTTCACAAATTTCATCTATGCCTTCAATTCGAGGGAGACCTTCCACCAATTTTTTAGAAGACAATAATTTCAAGCTTCCAAAATTTAGGTGCCCAAATCTGTCATGCCACAACTTGGAATTTTCCTTTTCAACACTAGTAAAACAAGAAAGATTAGTAACTTGTAGCTTGAGAGGAAAAAGATTATTAGCCGCCATCCCAATTTTAGCAACAATATGATTTTTCTTAGTCATGATGCATGTATTACCATGAAAGTGAATGTCATACCCCTTTCTCAAAAGATGGTCGGTGCTAAGAAGATTGCTTTTCAAGCCGGGCACAAAATAAACTTCCGAAATTTTTTCAATGATGCCAGAATTTGTTTTGAATGAGACTTCACCAACTCCTTGAATTTTGTAACTTCTAGCATCTCCAATTGTGACTTGACCATGATCTACTTCGACCAATTTAGAAAATAGATTTTTATTTCCGGTCATGTGCTTGCTAGCACCACTATCCAAGTACCAAATATCATCACAATTATTACCATGATATGCAATCAACAAAGTTTCATTAGAATCATTTTCAAAAGACTCATTTTTGTTTTCATGCATAAAACCGGTCTCATTCTTTTCAGCTTGCTTGTACCAATACTCACTAATTTTGTGACCTGGTTTATGGCAATGAAAACATTCAATATAGCCTCTTCCTCTTTGGAAAGAGCCATGACCTCTTCTTCTATGTGAAAATATTGAATTTCGATTTTTTTCTTCTTCATTAAAAGAATTTTCACCTTTTGAAAAAACTCTTCCACGACCACGAAAATTAGAACCTCTTCCTCGAAAATTTTCACCTCTTCCACGGCCTCGGCCTCGGGTACTACCACGGTTTCCCGTAATTGAAAGTTGAGATTTGAGAGCATGGTCAAGAGGAGGAGGATTTCTTTGATTTACACGAATTTCATGTGCTTTCAAAGTACCCAATAAATCATCTAGAGAAAGAGTAGAGAGATCTCTAGATTCTTCAATGGCTACTACAACATAATCAAATTTTTGTGGCAAACTACGAAGAATTTTTTCAACCACTCTTTCATCTCCAAGAATTTCACCATTTGAAGCCATTTGATTTGATATAGAAGTAACTCTAGTAAAACAATCCGAAATAGATTCATTCTCCTTCATTTCTAATTTTTCAAATTCAGCCCTCAAAGTTTGGAGGCGTACCTTTTTTACCTTTTATTTACCCATGTATGCCGCTTGTATGATCTCCCATGCTTGCTTGGAACTTCCGGCTTTTGAAATTCTTTCATAAATCGGCATCTCAATGGTTTGATAAATTTGGAAAAGTGCATTGTTATCTTTCTTCCGTTGCTCATTCAAAGTATTCTTTTGAGCTTGAGTTAAAACGTTTTCATTCTCAGGCTCAACAAATCCATCTTCAACAACATTCCACAACTCCATTGATTTGAGCAACACCTTCACATTGTTGCTCCAATAATCATAATTTTCTCCATTGAACCGAGGGATAAGAGAGGCCCAATTGTTGATGTTGGCCATGAGTAAATTGGCTCTGATACCAATTTGTAGGAATAAGACACTCAAATGAAGAAGGAGAATGGAAAACTCATAATTTTGTATAACTCTCAAATCTGGAATTTATTTTTATTTCTCACTTCTTGGTTATAATGTGATACAAGTACATCTATATATATGCATCAAAAGAGAATTCTAGACTTTCACCAATTACAAGACAATAAATGAAATATAATTCCCAATACAATACTTTTCAATGTTCCAAGCTAGATAATATTTCCCACAAACTTTATTTTCCAAGATAAGATATTTTCCAACACATGAAGCTTCTAGTCAATTTGGTTTAATTCTTCAACAAATTCTCATCTCAGGCAAGAGAATTCTCACATATATTCATGCATCCTCAACTACTGTAATATCCTAGATTTTTAATTTTATGCTTATCATTTTAACAGCTTATTAATGTTTAGTTGAATTTGATTTTATCCATTATTAGTCACTTAAGTTCAAAGTATTATATTTTAGTTCAATTAATATACATATATATAAAATAAAAATAAATTCAGTTTAGTTTTTAATGATAACTATACCTTATTAGAAAGGTGGATACAGATTTCAAATAGTGGTAAATGAATTGACATTAAATCTTTCCATTCACACTCACCTATCACATGTTACATGTAGGTGGGGGACCCAGGAGTGGGGTAAATAAATTGAATGTTGTGACACTGCATTACTTTTAGGATGGAATTACATGTGTATATGTTTTCATGTGTACTTTAATAACATGGAAGCAGATCCATGTAGATATCTATATATCTATGTATGTAAAGAAGATATAAAGTAGATATAGAGAAGATGAGTCACCACCACCCCTTCCCAACTCAAGACACGTACATGTAGCATTGGAATTAGGTTCAGTTGAATGGGGTCTGATCCAATCTTTTTGAATCCGCCTCACAAAATACACATAGATCACCTTGTACATGGGAGTCGCGGGGGACAGAACAAGAGCGAAAAAGGGAGGTTCGGCTTCGGCTCGGCAAGGAAAACATTTCTGCAGATCTTCACTTAGCTTTCATACTTGAGGAAGGGGGTTTACCTTTCAAAAATTATATATATATATATATATGTGTGTTAAGATGTAGCGAAATTGAAGTGGTAATACTATTGATGAAGAGAATTAGAAAAAAGAAGTTTGGAGCAGAAAGTGTTAAGTTTTCGCAAAAAATAAAAGAAGAAAAATTGTCTCATATCTCTTAGGAAGTAAAGGGTGATGAGTTCAAGAGCCTATATAAGGAGTTTAATCCTTTGTTTCTATGTATCCCAATCAAAAGTACTTCAAGCATTGTATTTTGACTCTAGTTAAATTCTTTTCTTGATTCTCTTAATTTGATAATAGAAATGTATGAGTTGGTATATGCTTGGGTAGAGTGTCGGTGTACTGGGATCATGGGTAGTGAGAGAAAAGTTGTGAGATTAGAGAAGTAGAGAGAAAAAATAAAAGTGATAGATTTGTAAGTGACATTTTCTTGTTGAGTGTTTTTATTGTTTAAAAAAAGAAGTTGTTGATTTTTCTTATGTGTGTGATCTTTGGCGAGATTAATTCTTAAATAAAGAGAGAATTAATTCCTAACAATATATAAATATACGGTGTTTCTAAAATTGGGGAAGTGGATAATTTTTAAAGCTCTGCAAATTGAATTGGTGATTTTTATTTGTGTTATGTTTTGTTAATTTTATAGAAGTGTTTTGTGAAATGAGTCTGGATATTTGTAACTGGGTGACTATATTAATTTATGTTTTAAATCTATAGGTTGAAAATCTGATTATGTGCTTCAGGCACATATTTAGAGATTTTGTTCATGTGTTGGACTTACATGTTGTTGATGTATATGTAAGGACGGATATATATAGGGACGAGTGGGAATTTATTTTTTTTACCCCAAAAGTTAGAGATTTTCTCATTTAAGCACCCACTGAAAAACAAAATTATCTTAAATACCACAGAATTTAAGTATCTCTACAAATAATCCCCCCACTGAATCCAACCTCTAAATCCGTCCCTGTATGTAGGGAAATATTTTATTGTTGTTTCTATAGTAAGTTTTAGTATAGGATTGTTAATTTCTTCATTTAATTAGCAATTCATGTCCTATAATGATCTATATGCTTGTTTTATGTGAGATTGATGAGTTTCATTGTGTGAATTGTAATAATATCCAGGTTAGTTGGTATTGAGAGGAATTAAATTGTTCCAGGGTTAATTGGTTCAATTTGAATGTTTTGCGACATATTTGATTTTCCAGTTTGATATATCGGTGATAGATTAGTTTAATCTAACTCTACGAATACAGGAAAAAGGGGTAGTACGTGGGGGCACTGTCGTAGGAATTAAGGAATTCCTATGGGCATTGTCCTAGAGTTGAACACTCCCTAAAATGACCGAAGACTTGCGCGAGAGGCACGGTCTCAGGGTTAAAGGGTCCCTAAAAGGAAATGAAGACTTACGCGAGAGGCACGGTCTCAGGATTAAAGGGTCCCTAAAAGGGTTCAAGATAGGTTTGGGGCGTGGGGAAATTTAAAGAACCTTATGGATTCTGACAGGTTTGATTTTGTCATCGATATGGCTATACTTGCATTATAATGTGTTATCTAATTGTTTTGTGTTATACTTGTTATCTGTTGAATTTATTAGATAGTAAACATTTCTACTGGGTTTTAGAGCTCACCCCTATTATCTATTTCCCTTTCCCTAGGTGCAGGTCCAGTGGACTCTTACGCATCTGACAGTTGGACTTCTTTGTTTAGGAGTATAAGGAGTATAAGGGTTTTTGTTATATATTTTCTTATATATAGTCACTTTCGGCTAGTAAACTATTCGGGATGTAAAATACTAAGTTTGTAAACTCTTGATGTAGTATATTTTGTTTAAATGGGAGATGTGTATTTTAAATGATATCAGGAGGGCATGTGGGGGTTGGTGGACCCTTTGAAATTGAGATTTGAAATGTGAATTGAAAATGGGTTATATTTCATATTTAGTGCATGTTTGGTAGAGGGTGTGGAGTTGGTTTTTGGTTTTGGTTTGGTTGGAGTTGGGTTGGAGTTGGAGTGGTTGGAGTTGGTGTGGTTTTATTTTGGTTCCAAACCATGTTTGGTGCAGATGGTTTTGGTGTGAGAAAAAGTGATGCTGAAAAACCAAACCATGTTTGGTAGAGTTGGTATGGGTTGAAATTCTGAATATTAATATATTAATAAATATTAATATTAATATATTAAAATATATTAATATATGAGTTTCACATTTTATTTATTAATAAATATTAATATATATTAATATTTATTAAATAAATATTAATATATGGGTTTCACATTTTATTTATTAATAAATATTAATATTAATATATTTAATTTTTTGAAATATTTAATTTTTCATAAATATTAATATTAATATATTAAAATATATTAATATATTTTAATATTTTAATATTATAATATATTAATATATTAAAATATTTAATTTTTTGAAATATTTAATTTTTCATAAATATTAATATTAATATATTAAAATATTTTAATATTATAATATTAAAATATATTAATATTAATATTTTTTAATATATTAATATTATAATATATTAATATATTTAATTTTTCGAAATATTTATTTTTCATAAATATTTAATTTTTCAGAATATTTAATTTTTCAAAATTTATTAATATCAAAAATAAATTTGTTACAGTGTTGGTACCAAAACCAAAACCATGAACCATCAAAAATTTGGTTCCAAATTTTGGTTCATTCCTTCACAAAAGTTGCACCATGGTTCAGCTACAGTGTCGGCTCCAAATTTTCACTCCATTTGCCAAACATGGGTTTGGTGCCAATTTTTTGAAACCAAACCCAAAACCAAGGCTCCACTCCTTAGCCAAACAAGCACTTAGTATATCTATAGGTTTTATCGCTTCAGGAAGTTAATATTTTAGAGGGCATGCCGCTGAAATTTTTACTAAATATTTTTTATATATAAACAGGTGGTTTTTTCCAAAATTGAAAGGAATGAATTTTCGAGATAATATTGAGATTTTATTGAAAAAATAACCTACTTATTATTTTCTTAAAATCTTAATCTCACAGTTTACACCTCGGATTTGACGTCTTAAGAGTTCGAACTACATTTGACTTTTTAGGTAACTTTATACCAACCCCCAAATAAAGTATTCGCAATTAGGAGAAAAATCAGGTCCATTTCCTCTCTGACTGGAAAATGACCATTCACAGGTGTTGCTGTGTGATTGATCCACAAAACTCAAAACTCCACGTCATCTTATTAAGTGGGAACACCACCTCAGATTCTCTTATATACTGAATTACTGATACATATACATGTATATTATATATATACAGAACTGTAGCTGTATACACTATGTTCCAAAGTTATCTTTCCCGAAAATTGAAAATTGCCTCCAAAATTTCATCCAAATTCAAATCGCCAAACAAGTCCTTGTTCCAACATCATTCATTGTTCAAATTCCACTTTAGCAAAAACTAGGTTTTCTAATTTGCCAATCCGATCACAAATCCAACGCCACCATCATCGACGAGTGGGGGAGAAGGCGGAGATGAAGATTCAAGGTTTGGACCTCCGAGTCTTTAAGGTATTTGCCATGAATAGATATTTTTCATCCATTGATTTAAGGTACGCTAAATTCACTCTCCGATCTATTATTGTTTTGAGTCATTCAATTTTTTGGTTTGTTTCTGTTTTGATATACATATCTGATCAATTCTAAGCTGTTATATATATAGGATATATAATTTCTTCCTTGTGGTTAGAAATGTTTGGTCAATGGTATATAATGTTGTGAGGGTATTGAGGATCTCTGTAGTGATAAATTGTTAATCTTGATTATATTAATCACAATATATTTACATATTTCCTAACCACATTTTCTATGTTTTAAGAGCCAATGGTTAAGTCCACTTGTAAAAATCTCAGGTTGTCAAGTGTGAAAACGCAAATTTGAATTCGAAAGCAGCCACCTTATGAATATTATGACAAAAATAAAGTCATAACCCTTTAATTACAATTAGGGCCTTATAGTGTAAATACATTTGTATTAGCCTATGACTCGGTGAAATATGGGGCAACACTATAAGCTAGTCATATATAGTGAAGCCTATGGAAAGAGGGAATTGAATTGCCAAAGTATTAGAAAATAAAATTAAGACTATTGAAAGGTCAGCGATAAAATTAAGATAGAAACTTACTTTAAAAAAACAAAATAAAGATAGAAAACTTAGAAAATTTTCATCCTTGCATTAACACTACAAAAAGTACATATTATGATGTAAATATTAGGAATTCAACATTATGAAACCTAATTTAAATATGTACTTGTTTGTCCTAGAATGAACGGGAAGCTGGATTTTCCTTCTCTCCAGACCTTTAAGCATTATATGATATATTGTTATACTGGGATAACTTTGAATCATTCATTCTATGATGATTTTGTTTCGATTTGAAAAATATACACACATTATAGTGTGTATATTGTGAAAATGATGTAGATATTAAAGATGCCAGATCTAACCCATGTCTTCTTTTAATCTCTCAAACATTAACATTACATATTAAAGATTTTGTTTTGGATTGGAAAAATATACACACATTATAGTTCATTGGGTCTCCATTTTTAGTTTTTTTATTTATTTATTGACAAGCATTTAAATTGCTCCGTAATTCAACAAGGACACCCTTTATATATTCATGGGATGAAGTCAATAAACTTTCTTGTTGGGACTATTTAATCTATTGCTATTTCAAGTCTGTTATTGTTGAATCCAGAATCTCTAATTTGATTTTCATTTAAGTGAATTACTAACTATCGACTTTTGAAGAGGGTTGAGAGGGCAACCCTCTAGTTTTAGATATTAATGACCCCAATACTCATTTAATATAGGGTACCTTTGTAAAACTTATGTGGGAAGTTAATTCATTTAAAATCCTGTTCGAAGATTGATGATCTTATTCCAAACACAATTTGTTGTTTGATTCAAATGTTGCCAGCCTAATCTCCTATTTCCTAAATCTCACATGGTCAAAGACTTAGTTAAATAGACAATAATACACTAGCTAGTAAATTAGACCCCTGTTATTATGGGGAGGTCAAATGTACACGATCTTTTTTTCATATGCAAATAGACTAGTCAACAATTTTAATCGGGGAATTTCAAATCACCAACCACACCTCCAAACCGTTTTTGCTACGAACAAGGAAGTTGTGCAACTATGAATTTATGGTTAAAGTCCCAACCTTAATTGGACTACTATTGAGCAATGCTTATCTCAATCTGGGAAACTTGGGAGCAATGTTGTACTTGTCTGCCTTAGGAAGGCTTAGCAATCATAAAGTCGAAGATTAATCTGCCACATATCTTTCATGTTTCTTCCATGTCATCTTTATAATCAATCAAATATAATAATAATATACAATTGTACTTTATAATTTTGTTTAATTTTTACCAATATAAATGTGAACTCGAAGCTTTTATAGTAATAGAACCGGTCTATGTAAAGTACAATTTTATATACCAATCTGTATTACAATCTCACTATCCCATCTCTTACCAATATTAATATTGCAATGGTCACTCTACAGTTCCTCGTTTTTTGTTCGGACCATGAAGATCATCAAATGCTTCGTGTATGAAACCCTAGTTTTATATTGTTTTAATTTGTTTGATGTAAGAGATGAGAAAGTTTTTTTTTTCTGCAGAGGTGATATTTAGTTAATACTTCTTCCGTTCCACATTAATAGTTTATTTTTAATTTTAGTTATCTTATCTCAAAATACTTGTCGAGCAATTCTAATACAGTATAATTTTTTTTACCTTTTCTAATTAGTCTTCTTCCATTACGTCTAAACAAGTATTGGACCACTCATTCTTGTTTTGCTATTATATACTAACAGTGTAATGTGGTTAATTTGTATTGCAGCATAACAAGTCATTTGGATACCCTTTGATACTAGTTGATGCCATCTCGATTTGGTAATTTATTTCTTATTTCCTGTTTCAGTCCTTGTTCAACTTTTATGGGTGAAAAGAACCCCTATATATCGTGATTAGTTTCTTCTATGTGAACTGGGCTTAACATCCTCTTCAGAATATATTTTCATCATGGTATCTGAAATTAATCACATTGTAAAACTTTTGCATTATGAACATTATGTCTATGGTAGTTGTTGAATATGAATATTATTGATACGGAATATGAATATTGTTGATGAGCGTTGTTCTGCCTATGGCTGGTGTTGAATATGAATATTAGCGATGTCTTATAACATTGCACGTATAATTTACAGAAGTTGTTCATTTTATATTAGAACTTTACACAATCTAATTGTTCAAAAGAAATATTTATGTTCTTTGATTTGGATTTGTTAAATGTTGTGGGTTTTTATTTGGTTACTTTAGGGTTTGTTTGGTTAGTGTGATCCCCTAAAACTGTCGATAATTTTTGTCATATAAAACGCTTGAAATTTTGACTCTTCCGTGAAAGTTATCCATTTTGAAGATGAAATTACGGTTGTGAGCTTAGTTACTTATTTATATAATCTTAGATTCATTCAATTGTAGAACATCATGAAGGTGAAAAAGACTAATAGCTCATTATATTACAGAGGGATAAAAATTATTCTGATAACATTGCACGTATAATTTACAGTAGTTGTTCATTTTCTAGTACAACTTTACACAATCTAATTTTTCAACAGTGAAATCTAAGCCTATTGATTTGATTTTGTTAAATGTTGTGTGTTATTACGTTTTTTGGTTACTTTAGGGTTTGTTTGGTTAGTGTGATCTAAAAATAATGTTGAAATTTTGTTACATATAAAACCATCGATAATTTCACTATTCGTTAAAAGTTATCCATTTTGAAGATGAAGTTACGCTTGTGAGCTTAGTTACTTGTTTATATAGTCTTGGATTCATTCAATTGTAGAACAACATGAAGGTGAAAAACACTAATACCTCATTATGTTGTAGATGGATAAAAATTATTCTTATAAACAATGTTAATGACGTTAGAATTATGTACAACCTAACCTACGAATGTTATTTTATTTTAGGTATTTTATACCCTTAGTACACTCTTCGACATTAACAAACATACAGTAACCTCAGTGGCTGATTTTTTTTAGTTATATTGTATTTTATCTTTAGCAATTCGAGGCTTTATTTACATGTTTATTTCATCTAAAAATTTATATAAAGTTGTTATCCGCTTTGTTTTTAGGAAAATATTTTTAACTCATACATATCATATATAAAGGTTTTATTCACATACAAAACCCTCGAAAATTTGACTCTTCCTTGAAATTTATCCATTTTTTAAGATGAAGTTATGCTTGTGAGCTTAGTTATTAAATTATATAGTCTTGGATTCATTCAATTGATAAAATATGTCATGCCTGATGATTCAAGTGTTTTTCTTACTTTGCATCTATCTTGTGGATTTTTGTTTTTGATGTCTATGGTTGTTGTTGAATATGAATATTATTCGTATTCAATATGAATATTATTGATGAACAAGTGTTGAATATGAATATTAGCGTTGCCTTATAACATTGCACGTATACTTTACAGAAGATGTGCATTTTATTGGTTGGGGTTGGGGTATTTAGATTTGTTCCCGGTACAGTTGAGTCCCCTTTTGCCTTTGAGATTGTTGTTGATGGTTTTATGTTAATGTTTTCTCCGTACGTACTTTAGCGTCAATAATTGTGGTTTTGAATCTGGTTTTGTAACTCCATTTTTTTTGTTTCTGCCTCCTATATTCGTTGTAGCCTTGCAGTTGGTACTGTTGTGTTCGCATTTTCTCTCACAATCGTGTTTATGGTTTTGGTTTTCGGTTAATGCTTTTTCTTTACTACTAACTCCTTACTACTATCTGTTTTTTTTTTCTCCCTCAGAGAGAGATCGTTTACCTTTATATAACCTCACATTTATCTACCTCTCTTTGTTATTATAAATATTCCTCCTATATTCCATATCGAAAGTGTTCAATATATGTTGACATATTGAGAATATTAGACATGATTTTTTTACTCCAGTTGTAACTAATACGGTTATATTTTATTGTTCCTGGATGAAAAAATGGATGATTGTGGCCGATAAGAATTGATTAATGGATGAAAAAATCATCAAAATCTTCATGAAAAAATAGATGATTCGCTGCATGTCTCTTTCTTTCTCATTATTCAATATTAGACGTTAAAATTTATTGCAGTTTTAGTTTTAACTAATACGGTTCGGTTATATTTGATTGTTCCAGCTCCTAATTTAGTCAAGTATTCTTGTGGGAGATAAGAGTTGGATAATGGATGAAGAAATCAACAGTGGGGTAAATGTTGTTGAACAAGTCAATGAGGTTGATCTTTTGGACTGTAAACCATGCATCGAAATGTGCTTTGATTCTGAGCAGAACGAGTGGGGCAATCCTAGTAAGAAGGCTGGAGATCATAGGAAATATACATCTAATGAAATGTGTCAAAGCAAGTATAAAAGAGTAGTAAAAATACTCGTGACAGTTTGATAATTCAAATATCTTGAAGATTTTTATTTCATATTTTCTAACATATGTAAATCATCAGTACAAATATATGTTGACTCTTGGATGAAATAAAACTAATACATAATTTTTTAGTTTTGAGAATTGTATGGGAACGTTTAGCTCAATATTTCTAAGATAACAAATAGTGAAAGTGAAATTATTTGTCAATTTTTTATTTCTCATCCTAAATATTTAAACTAGTAACCGTTATTCTATTTTTATGTGCAATGTAACTGGAAATGAATTAACATTGTAACAAATATTTTTTGTGCATTGTAGTCGGGTATATATTCAATCTTTCTCCCACGTAGAAAATATACATTTAGACAATTGTGTGAAGGCAAGTATAGAAGAGTGGTAAAAATACTATAAACAATTTAATAATTCAAAAATATTGAAGATTTTTATTTCGTATTTTCCCACATATGTAAACCATCAATACAAATATATGTTGACTCTTGGACGAAATAAAAATAATACATAATTTTTTAGTTTTGAGGATTGTATGGGAATGTTTAGCTTAATATTTCCAAGATAACAAATAGTGAAAGTGAAATTATTCGTCAATTTTTTATTTCTCATCCTAAATATTTTAACTAGTAACCGTTATTCTATTTTTATGTGCAATGTAACTGGAAATGAATTAACATTGTAACAAATATTTTTTGTGCATTGTAGTCGGGTATATATTCGAGCCTTCTCCCACGTAGAAAATATACATTTAGACAATTGTGTGAAGGCAAGTATAGAAGAGTGGTAAAAAGACTATAAACAATTTAATAATTCAAAAATATTGAAGATTTTTATTTCGTATTTTTCTACATATGTAAACCATCAATACAAATATATGTTGACTCTTGGACGAAATAAAAATAATACATAATTTTTTAGTTTTGAGGATTGTATGGGAACGTTTAGCTCAATATTTCCAAGATAACAAATAGTGAAAGTGAAATTATTCGTCAATTTTTTATTTCTCATCCTAAATATTTAAACTAGTAACCGTTATTCTATTTTTATGTGCAATGTAACTGGAAAGGGATTAACATTGTAACAAATATTTTTTGTGCATTGTAGTCGGGTATATATTCAAGTCTTCCCCCACGTAGAAAATATACATTTAGACAATTGTGTGAAGGCAAGTATAGAAGAGTGGTAAAAAGACTATAAACAATTTAATAATTCAAAAATGTTGAAGATTTTTATTTTGTATTTTCCTACATATGTAAACCATCAGTATAAATATATGTTAACTATTGGACAAAATAAAAACAAGACATAATTTTTTAGTTCCGAGTATAGTATGGGAACGTTTAGCTCGTTATTTACAAGATAACAAATAGTGAAAGTGAAATTATTCGTCAATTTTTTATTCCTCATCCTAAATCTTTAAACTAATAACCGTTGTAAATTTTATATGTGCAATGTAACTAGAAAGAAATTAACTTTATAACAAACAAATATTGTGCATTGTAGTCGTATATATACTCCAACTTAGCAAGTCATATGAAATATATATCTAGTGAAATGTGTCAAAACAAGTATAGAAGAGTGGTCAAAATACTCGTGCCACTTTGATAATTCAAATATGTTGAAGAATTGTTTTTCGTATTTTTCCACATATGTAAATCATCAGTACAACTATATGTTAACTTTTGGGCCAAATAAAAACAAGAGATAAATTTTTAGTTCCGAGGATTGTATAAGAACGGTTAGCTCGATATTTCCAACAAAACAAAAAGTGAAAGTGGAATTATTCGTCAATGTTTTATTTCTCATCCTAAATATTTAGACTACCACCGTTGTAAATTTTATATGTGCAATGTAACTGGAAATAAATTAACTATGTAACAAAAACATATTGTGCAATGTACTCGGGTACATATTCCAGCTTTGCAAGTCATAGGAAATATATATCTAGTGAAAGTGTCAAAGCAAGTATAGAAGAGTGGTCAAAATACTCGTGTCACTTTGATAATTCAAATATGTTGAAGAATTATTTTTCGTATTTTTCCACATATATAAACCATCAGTACAACTATATATTAACTCTTGGGCCAAATAAAAACAAGAGATAAATGTTTAGTTTTGATGATTGTATAAGAACGGTTAGCTCGATATTTCCAACAAAACAAAAGGCGAAAGTGGAATTATTCGTCAATGTTTTATTTCTCATCCTAAATATTTAGACTACCACCGTTGTAAATTTTATATGTGCAATGTAACTGGAAATAAATTAACTATGTAACAAAAACATATTGTGCAATGTACTCGGGTACATATTCCAGCTTTGCAAGTCATAGGAAATATATATCTAGTGAAATTGTCAAAGCAAGTATAGAAGAGTGGTCAAAATACTCGTGCCACTTTGATAATTCAAATATGTTGAAGAATTATTTTTCGTATTTTTCCACATATATAAACCATCAGTACAACTATATATTAACTCTTGGGCCAAATAAAAACAAGAGATAAATGTTTAGTTCTGATGATTGTATAAGAACGTTTAACCTCGATATTTCCAACAAAACAAAAAGCGAAAGTGGAATTATTCGTCAATGTTTTATTTCTCATCCTAAATATTTAAACTACCAATCGTTGTTTTGTTCTTATGTGCATTGTAACTGGAAAGGAACTAACTTTCTAACAAACAAATATTGTGCATTGTACTCGAGTATATACTTCAACCTTGGCTCGCATAGAAAATATACATGTAGACAATTGTGTGAAGGCAAGTATAAAAGAGTGGTAAAAAGACTCATGCCGATTTAATAATTCAAATAAGTTCAGGATTTTTATTTCGTATTTTTCAACATATGTAAACCATCTGTACAAATATATGTTAACTTTTGAACCAAACCTCTAATAAGAGATAATTTGGAGTTATGAACATTGTATAGGAACTTTTACCTCAATATTTCCAAAAAAAACAAAAATCGAAAGTGAAATTATTCATCACATTACACATTAGAGTTACAAATGAACTAATTACTGTTTTATAAACACCCCGTCTTACAATTCGACCACAATATTGTAAACCAACATATATTGAATGGCTAACAAAATTACTTGTTTTCGACGAAAATTACTTTCCGAAGCAAAATTTTATTCACAATACACATTACAGTCACACAAAAAAGGACCCCCAAGTTTTACAACCATCCAAGATCGCAAAATTTAATTGTTTGAAATTCACATCAATATATTTCCTTTAACTTCGTCCTTAAATTTTCCATTTGTTCATTCCTGGGGTCGTCCATCAATTTGAGCAGAAACTCTGACCGCAAATACACTGGATCAGTCTGTATACATTTGAAATACACAAGTTAAGATGGAAAAACAGACGTGTGATGGAAGCCTACAGATTTATATTTCTAAACTCACCGAGATGAAGTTTGTAGCCAAACATTTGTCGTCCCAAGCCTCCATGTTTTGCATGGCGAAGACACTACATGAGCACCTGGTCATAACAATGTATTACTTCTCCAAAAATTGATTTCAACATATAACTCAAAGTGGAATACATTAATCAATTGCCTCATACCCATCCTCCGATGTGCTTATGTTTTCGACTTTCCTATATCCGTAGATGCTAAAGTCCTTTCCGAATACCAACCCCGCAAAGTCACACTACAAGGTTGTTTTAAAAAAATGAGACAATAAATAATAGCGGCATAACTGTTGTACCATATATATAAACTAAACCCTATAAAAAATGTTCAAAGGTACCAATATTTTCATCAAGGGACTGTATCTGAATTGTTTCCCCCCGGAGCAAAGGTAATCGATGCATTTGTGGCTTTGGTTCACAACTAACAAAAACCAATGATCATTTACGCAATTTGGGAAAAATCTGAAACAATGGAGAAGATAAACACATAAAATAATGACATGAATGAGTAATATCATTACTAATCTTTTGGTGTGTCCAAGTTTTGTTTTGGTTGTCCCTTTACCAATTTCTTCTTCATCATGTTCTTTACTGTCATATTTTTATGCATAAATATGTAGTTATTTTTGTTTGATTTCTTCTTGTGATATTACCGCTTATCCTAGTCAATTTGACAAATACACTGGGACTGAAGCTTCTAAACACACTCATTTACTTTTCTAGTTAGATAATAATATCTTAGTTAAAGGATCTGCTTACAATATCAAAATTATTTCAGCCTTATTAGAGAAGGATGACCCCATAAATAAATACTGAGGAAGAAAAATTATACAAAAGTATTGTATACTTATCATTTTAATTTCTTTGTAGATAACATTTCTCTAAAATATAGTTAATTCAAACATCATAGGTTATAGGTTGAATGGAGCTTGGGAAGTGAGTGGAGAATGGGGTGCCCAGATTGATAGCATATATAGTATATTTTGGAGGGTAGTAGTTGTAAAGGATGTAAAAACTATAAAACTTTTCAGAAGAAGAAATTAGATCAAAATGGTATTACATTTAACTTATTACCAAGAGTAGTGATACTTGAAAACAAGGATGTGACCAATCTCTTTGAAATAACTTTGACTCGCTGGCAATAAAAAATTGACAAGAAAAACAAAAAAGACAAAAAAAAATAATACAATAAAATGCATGTACTTTTAAAATAGTATTACAATTTTCTAAATTATAGTCAACTTGGGAAAAATTATCAAAATACAAAGACAACCATAATTATCATGCCAAGAAAGAAACTACATCATACCATGAAGACTATTTGGGGTTTGTTGTTGGATAAAGAGTATTCAGTCCTATTCACGATCAACTTCCCA
Organism: Cornus suecica; assembly: GCA_963922005.1. Taxonomy (NCBI): domain Eukaryota; kingdom Viridiplantae; phylum Streptophyta; class Magnoliopsida; order Cornales; family Cornaceae; genus Cornus; species Cornus suecica. The sequence continues at coordinate 76,351,021 of OY998244.1, read as the reverse complement.
TTTTTTATCTGGTTCGCTCACCACCCGACCAACAATGACACCAAAATAAGCTGCGGTACCTTTCTGATCAAACAAAAATCAACCCAAACAACGCAGTTAGAAAAGGGTAAAAATTCATTCATACCATAGTTGAAGTTAGTTAACTAATCTCTTATCATTGTTTAGCCTAAAGAAAGAAACAACAAATCCATATGCATGCGAATAAATAAGCCTACGTACTTGAACCTTGAACGAAAAATCCTGAGTAAATGATTAGATGATATTTGTGGCTTCATTTTAAAACATCTTAGAATAATATCGATAACACTAATTTTTTATTCCTGAAATTCAAAGGGTAAAACAGTTGTATGTAACCTAAAAGATTCACTGCAATAACCAACAAAATAAAATAAAATTTATAAGTAGAACTTGAAAATTTGGGGGCTTGTTGATGGGAAAGAGTATTTAGTCCCATTAAGAGTAAACTTCCCATCTTTGATTTGTTTTGCCACCCGACCAACAATGGCACCAAAATAAGGGCAACACCTTTTTGATCAAACTCAAATCAATCCAAAACAAAACAAGAGAAATCTAACAATACCCCAATAAAATCTGATATAACTCACCAGATATGGTTCAAGAGTGTCGAATCCGACAACAACATCAGGCAATTGTCCTTTAAAATTCGGAAAAAATCCAAACTGTTCCTGAACAATCAACAAAAACTAGTTCCAATTTCAATGTGGGATTTGAATCAATCAGTGTCCAGTAAGATAAATTTCTTTTACTACCCTAATCTACCACCAAATTTTAGTGTGCTGAAAACTCAAGTTGTTGAGGCATTACAAAATACAACGGCACACATAAATATCATCATCAAGCTTTTACAAACCTGCTGAAATATTGATGGCCCTCCATAAGCAACAACCACCTTGACACCAGTCTGGTGTGAGAACTGTTTTACCTCATCATGAATTTAAAAAACCCATTAGACCAAATTAAATAAACAAGAAAAAAAATATGATATAAATAAATAGGAACATACATCCATCAAACCCACATACAATCTATAACAACTCATCAAAAAAATCTATCTATTTAGAACAGTGCAACCAAAAAGTGTCAAAAATTAAACATGTGGGAAATTATTTATAAACCCATATCACAGTTTATCAAATCCCTAAAAAAACCCTAAAATTGCAGCAAAAACCCATGAAATTACATGTTCATACAATTGGAACCAAGAACCATTCCACAAAGAAAAGCCTAGAATAGTCCTGATGCGTATCTCCAATTGTCTCCGAACTATCAACAACCAAAAGCATATTATACCAGAAATATCATACATCTTCAACCCTTGCACCATAGAAAGTTTGTAAACAAAGAAACGAGTAAAATCACTTTTGAAAGAAGTCATACCTCTGCTCAAGCTACACAAAACCCATGAAATTCCTCATTAGAAACCTTTTGTTGGACCTAGAAGCTTGACCCAAAAAGTATACATGATGAGGGGGAGAGAAAATCGCCTCTCGTTCCTGGTTCTTAACGCGTTTCTAATTTTTGAGAAAATTTGGTGGTTGACCCAATTTTGACCACTAAATTAAATTCAATTTGAATTATGGACAAAATTTGAAACTTTTCCCAAAATATTTGGTTTGGGCGCTAATAAATTTAGGTTTAGGCGCCAATGAAAATTTAGGGTTCACTGTTGATATATACAGCACTGTAGCATTATACGCGAAAAAAGTTTTATACGCAAACTGGGCTCCACTTTGCTGACTGGGCTGCCACATCATGAATGGCCACTTTCCAGTCAGAGACTGAATGGACTGAATGTATATCCTCGGAATTAATCTCCATATCAGGTAACTCTGTTTAGTTTCCAAGAAAATTGATATTCATAGTCACCAGCTCTAGGATCCCATCTCAGGTCTCCGTTTGGTTACCGGGAAATTTGATGAACAGAATTTGATATTCGAATTCACCAGCTCCAATTAGTACGTAGTTATTTGGTCTCCATTTCGGTTCAGAGAGAATATTAATTTCCGTCGGGTAAACAAAAAAATTTACAAAAAATTAATTGATTTTACTATTGAAGATCTTTATTTCAGTTCAAAAAATAAATAGGTTAATTACATTTACATCCCCTTAAGTTTATTTGTAATTCAATCACAAATTCTAGGTTTGAGAATCTTCATTTACATCCCTTATTTTTCTAAATTCACATCATTTACACCCCATCAAAAATGACATCATCCTAAAAAAAATTTAATATCTAAATTACCATCAATGTGTTAATTAGATGCGTTTGGAAACAAGAATATAGCTTTTATCAATTTGACACCTTCCATTTTTAAAAATACAAAAATGAAAATAAAAAGATATTTAAACATAATTATATAATTTAATTTAATTAAATATAAATTTATGAAAAAAATTAATCCTCTTTTTTATGAATTTAAATCAATTAAATTTATTATATGTAAAATTTATTCAATTACTTCACATATTCAATTTATTAATGGATTAAAACTAACATATTCAATTTTCACATATTCATAATAAAAAGAATTGAATCTCATATATATATATATATATATATATATTTGAAAAGTTTGAATCTCATATAAAAAAAAAATATATGTGTTTGGAAACTAGTTTATTCTTTTAATTTTTACAAACATATATATATATTTTTTGAAAACTAATTTTTACAAACAAATATTTAATTTTTTTGGAAACTAAATTTGTGAATTTGTGAATAAAAATTAAATCCAAAAACCCCCCAACCAAAAACTCAAATCCCAACACCCACGCCCTCTAATTTTAGTTTTTCTTAATATATAAATAATCCTATTTGGCCCCCCTCTCAAAAAATACTTTCTTTTAAGGCCCAAACCTTTTGTGATCCACCATTTACAAATAATAAAATTTACTTTGAAGCCCAAATTTAAAATACCAACTAAAAAAAATAACTCTAAACCATAATAATATGTAACTTGGGGACATGATATGTATGGTCCAAAAAACAATAACATGTATCATAATATTTAAAAATATTTTCGTAAGTTTCAGAATCTTGATTTTGCTTAGTTTTTAAATTTAAAAGGCATAAATATGATAATATTTCTAGATTTAAGACACATGTGAATTATTTATTGGACCATATTACGTATTAAAAAATGTTCATTCTTACAAGCCTAAGACAAGTATTATCCATGAAAAAAAACATTAAAAAAAAGTCTTTGAAGTTCAAAATGAAGAATAATAGATAATTAGAAAAATCTCGTTGGTCACTACATTAATTTTCTATGCGAGTAACTTAATTATGTAAGTGGATATATTGGATTCTATTCATATCAAAAATTAAAATTTTATGACACGGACAAGCGCGCAATATTATTGAAATAACTAGTACATACTTTATTAATATTTTCACGTTCATGACACTGCACGAGTGAGTAAATTTATATTTTAATTTTTTGTAATGATAAGAATACAAGTTAATTTTTTTTTTGTTATAAATAAATAGGTCAAATGTTAGATAATTATATTTTATATGAATTTAATTTATAATTAAATCTTTTTATTTTAAAAAATATTGTATTATATTATAAAAAAATTCAAAGTTCGGTCCTCCTAACTTTGAATCCTGGCTCCGCCCCTGCATATACACAAATGCACACACATATATATATACCCCCTCCCGCCGTCGTCCCCCACCATCTACACACATATACACACACGGGCGACGGCTGGGGCACTATTGGTGGGGGTGGTTGGGGTGTTTGATTTAGGGATTAAATTAATTTAAAAAGTATTTTAAATATTTTATATTATGAAGGGGTGTAAATGAATATTTTCAATCTTAGGAAATATGATTAAAATAAAAATAAACCTAAAAAGGTGTAAATAAAATTAACCCAAAATAAATTGATTGCCGAGAAGAAGTAATTGATTTTCGAAGTCTGACATTACCTGCTGATTTTGTCCCAAAACAAAATAATTACACAAAGTCATGCCATTACATGTAAAGGACTCCACAAAGCCTTTGGAATATCAGTGGTTTGTCTTTTCCCGTGGATTCTCAGCAACCAAACAAAGTTACACTGAACTCCAGAAAGAAATTCGAAATTCTTGTACCAAGGCATATCAGTCCAGAAACAGAAACTTCACAACACAAATAAAGCAATTGAGAGATCAAGACATGAACGCACATGCATGTATACGCATATATATGTATATGTATATTTTTATGTGGAGAGAGAAAGTAAACCTCGAATGACGAGAGAAGGAGAGAGAATCAGAAAAGGAGTTGCAGAGCCGAGATTTGGAAGCAGTTTGATTGAAAGCGTTTTTAATATGAAGGATTAAAATGTGTTTTTCCATTTCAGTCTTATTTTTAAAAAAATATCAAATACAACATTAAGGGGTAAGCTGGTAATTTCTCATCTCAGGTACCGGAAAAGGGTTTAGAGGGGTATATTCGCACATTTTGCAAAGTTTAGGGGGTTTAAAAAATATGAGGCGAATTTTCTGCACAGTTTTTAAATTATAGGAGAATTTTGCGTCATTTCCCCATTATTTTATAGTAGTTGTTTAGTTCTATACATAATTTATTTGTTCATTACGTAGTTGCAGAGGCCCCGGCAGAGCCAAAAAAAATAAGTGTAAGAATGTTGAATTTACACTTAAGGATGACCCTCTTATGTGTTTCAAAGAATTGTTAATAATGTTTATTCGTTATAAATTTGTCAAGCACATAAAATAATAGTCTTTGTATATAGAAGACTATTATACAAATTTATTCGTTACAAATTTTATTTTTCGAAATATTTATATATATATTTTGAAATTTATATTTTTTTCGAATTTTATATATATATTTTAAATTTTAAATTTTTTCAAAATTTATATACTTTTTTCGAATTTTATATATGTTTTTCAAGATTTATATATATTTTTTGAATTTATATTTTTTTCGAATTTATATATTTGTTTCGAATTTTATATATATATTTTTGAATTTTATATACTTTTTCAAATTTTAATTTAGGGATAAATGTGTCATCTACGAATTGAGGGGGTACATTGCACCCAATTGATAGCAATTGATAGTTGAGGGGGATATTTTGTAGTTGAGGATTTTTTTTTGCTCCAAGGCGATTGTTGCACTTTACCCTATATTCTATATATAATGCAACATATATACACTTTGCATCTTTTCTATTTGAAATTTTGAATTCAACAGTAGTCAATCACTTCGGGTTATCTAATCGTAGAGTCCAGTCATGGAAAAGCCCGGCCCACTGATGCGAGCCCACCACTAAAATATCTCTCGTATTTGTGGCTCTTAATTGGGCACCGGCCCAATACCTCAAAATAACTAAATTTTTCTTCTTCTTGCGGTATAATTATCACATACAAAAGATCTCATGATGAATATGATACCAAATGCTTTATTTTTATATATATTAGATTCTAACTTTTTAATTCATCTATTAAAGTCGATAACCAAATTCCTCGAGGTTACGTTGGAGTCTATAAAAATTGGAAATTTGGCTTCAATTTGACAATATGGCCAATTGTGAAATTATAGCCATATCCATAAAATATTGGTCAAAATTGTGATAACCATTATAAATAATAAACATATCTCTCAGCAATTTTTTTAATATAAAATCACTTGTAAGTTGCAACCCTTTCCCAAATGGAGATATCATAAAGCTATTTATTTTTAAAAGATATTTTTTAGTATCAATCCTCTCCCGTGTATATCCTGTGCACGTTGCTCCAGGGATAACTAGATTTTACTAATAAAAAATTAAAAAGCTTATCAGAAACCGGGGGGAGGGGGAATTAAAAAATATACTCACGAAATTTTAATGATATCACTATTCGTAAATGTACCTGTTTCTGTATTATTCCAAAGAAATTAAACTGTACTTGATTTCATTAAAGTCAAAATTAAATGAAAAGTTAATTCATAAACAAGTCTTTCCCGTATGTGGCGCATGCGTTCCAGCCCTCTTTAAGTCTTAAATAAAAATTGTAATTATTTTAACTTCAGCAATAAGACAAATGAATAAGCATTTTCTCAGCCAAATGCTCTCTAACCTCCATCCTTATATGATGGGGTCCATTTATAATGTTTTTGTCTTTACCATGTCATTTGAAAACAATTTAATTTTCTTAAGATTGTCCCTTGAATTTATTTATATATCCAAAAATGAGGATATAGAAAAGAATACGGAAACAACACCATGACGAACAAAACACAAACCAATAATACGAAAAACATAAATGTTATTAATAAAACAAAATATACAACCATAACTAGGCATTACATTCGGAAGCTATTAGAGAAAATGAACATCTTCCTTTATTTTTTTTATTTTTTCCTGTTTTTATTTTGCCAACATAACAACGGTAAAACTCTTCCCACACCGCTCCATCCACCTAGCTGCAACGAGAAAAAAACACCATGAACAAAAATCAATTTATCAGAGACCACAATACTGTATATATAGAAATCAATATATCAACGAGACATGTGTCAATATACATTATACACTACATATATTCACACGCACACAGAATCTCTGTTGATCCGTGTGAAACCCTAAAAACAAATATATATATATATATATATATAGTGTATGTTATGTATATGTATATACCTAGATGGGAGCGAAGAAGCGGAGAGATGCAAGATCTAATCGCGGCCGCCTTGCTGCTGCACCTTTTGCTGATCGCCGCCTGGGATCCTGCCCTTGACCTTGTCCAGCAAGCCTTCTTTGGGCTGACCGCCGCCGTGCTGCTGCACCTTTTGCTGATCGCCGCCTGGGATCTTGCCCTTGACCTTGTCCATGAAGCCTTCTTTCTGCTGAACGCCGCCTTGCTGCTGCTGCACCTTTTGCTGATCGCCGCCGTTGAACTTGTCCATGAAGCCTTCTTTCTGCTGAACGCCGCCGTGCTGCTGCACCTTTTGCTGATCGCCGCCTGGGATCTTGCCCTTGATCTTGTCCATGAAGCCTTCTTTCTGCTGAACGCCGCCTTGCTGCTGCTGCACCTTGTGCTGATCTCCTCCCGTGTTGAGGGTGTCGCTGGTCTTGTTCACTAATCCTGCCATTCTTTTCTTGTTTGTGAATTTGGTGTTTGTAAATTTGATTTGATGAGAATTGGATGTGGAGAGTCGTGTGTATTTATAGGCAGAGAGGGTAGAGAAAATCTCATTTAATTGCCTTATCCGGTCGCGGACTGTGAATTTATGAAAATGCCCTTATTATGTGACGCGGCATTTGCCACTCAGACATATGTCACATCATAATCCCCACTTTTATTTATTTATTTTATCTTATGACTCCAGCTGTCCCAATTTATTGTGAAAATGATTTTAAATTTTAATATATGAAAGGTAAATTAGTAAAGTGTTATGATAAAATATTTTGAATTTTTAAATGAGATAATTATTTTGGAACGAAAAAAATAATAAAAATGAATACTGATTTTAGGACGGAGGGAGTATTATGTGGACTATAAGGAGTGGGAACATCTATCATGTTTTAAGCGCTTCATCAAGAATTCGTTTGTTGACTTTGTTGAAAAAGATTTGAAATTTGGTTCTCAATAAATATAATGTCTCGATTCCTACTAAATGCAAATAATTCATTATAGCATTCACTATGTTATTGGCCAAATTGAATGGCTAAATTTTATGTTTTATCGCCACATCTGTATGGAAGATAATTTGGCTAGCTAAAACTTATGAGAGTTGGTATGGTGCTAGCCACATTTTGTTAACGGGGCCCACTCCCATTTTAAGCATCCACTGTGAAATTTAATTTTTTAAGTGAATGATTTTTAGTATTTTTTATTATATGAATTGTCAGTTTTACTTATATTGGGGTCCATGATGATGTGATGGTTTATAATGTAAGCTTTTATTATTTTAATGCATTAAGATTAAATTGATAAAATAAAGTACTTTAACTTTTCAAAGTTAAACACTTATTTTGGGATAGAAACAAAAATGAAAGTGAACACTTGAATTGAGACGGATGGAGCATTAAAGTGACAAATTTAGCTAGTGAGATAGCTAGCCAAGGAGTAGGAATCACTTATGGTCAGTGATAAGTCCATTTTACATACATATTTTATCCCCAAATGTATATTTGTTAGTAGGTAAAACTATTTATTTTAATTAATTTAGAAGTGTAATAATGATAAATGCATAAAACTTAATTTATATAATAAAATTGTTGAATAAATTATTTTCAATGTCATTAAATTACATCTACATTTATGTCTTTCATTTATAGGTGTAAAGTGAGAAATGAATCAAATGCACATGGATGAAAGTTGGATGATTCAAATGCACATGGAAAAAGAACAAAATGTGATGGAAAGTGATGAAAAAGAAAAGAAAAGAAAATTTCATTTCTCTTTACAAGTTGTAATTTGATTCAAATAATTCTCTATAAATATGGATACATCTTGAAAAGGAAAGGAAATGAAAGAAGAAGAAGAAGGAGGAGAGCAAGAAGGACACCAAAAAGGAGAAGAATTTATCTTCAATTCCGGGTTTTATTGTTTTTACTTTGTTATTTTCTTTTTAAGCATGTGTAACTAAATTCTTAACTAAGGTTGAGGATGAAACCACCATTTATGAAATAAATTCCTTTTAGTCTTATATCAATTTCCATGTGTATGGTTTAAATGCTTATGATTTTCGCTTCATAGTATTAATTGTTTTAAATTCATTTCACTATAAATATCATGTATTTATAGTAGTTAAGAATTCTTATCACAATTAATCAAGTTTGGATTTGATGAGTTTATAAGTAAAAATCTTTGATCTTATGTGATCCATTAAATTGCATACATAGGATGCTTAGAATTTTACACTTTAAAGCGAAGGAAAATCTATTTCATGAAAATATATTTCATTAGTGCGTTATTGTTAAATCTTGAGAAAGTAATAAAATTGATTTCTAAATTACTACTCTAAAATTGGAATTGATAAAGGAATAATTAGAAGTTTATGGATTAGTGGTGGTGGATTCCGATACCTTAGTATTTTCTCCCTATTATCTCGCTTTAATTATTTGTATTTCGATATTGCATGTTTAGTATAAAAATCACTTCAACAAATAAACTTTGAGAAACTAGGTTAGTTTTAGATTAATTTGAGTTTAATTAAGTTCTTTTTAAAGCATTCCCTTGGGTTCGACCTCGTTCTTACATAACCTAAACTACAATTGATTCGTGCACTTGCGAGTAATATTTTAAAACACACCAGTCAGTCTCACTCCATATCATTTGGCTGGCCAAAGACATCACCAGCTAGCTAAAACTCTCCTCACATCGGATGCCCTGAAGGACACAACCGCGAACATAGTTTGAGTTCGTGTGAGAAGTCGCTTTACACAAGTCCTATGAATTAATCTAGGTACGTATAAGCTGACTGGTCATCACGATTACTTTTAAAAAAATATCGGTTAAAAACCCATTCTTAAGAAAGACAAAAACCAAAAATGAAAAAGAAAACCCAAACTTAAGATTGAGGTGTGACTATATATTCCTTTAGTGTTAAATTAGACATACTCCATTATACAACTTATTTATTATTTAAGATTTAGGTGTGCTTAAAGCCCAAAAACAGATTTTTATTTGTACATCTCCAATCTTTTTAAAAGTATTTATTAGAAATATTCATTTTTCTATATTTGCCAAAAAATAATGATTTAAGAAAAGATAAAAATAAAAATCTTAATTCCTTTGCAATGTGCCGCTTGGCCTTTGTTTGATTGTTATCTTACCTCTTCTTAAATTAATTATTCATTTAATTTGATATTATTTTCGGATCTAACTTAGTTTGAGATAATTGCGGTCCCAACTTAGATTCAATATTATCAACCCATTTTTTTCATAAAAATAATAATAAAATGAATTCTAGCTAAACTCCCAAAACCATGACTCGACAAAAACAACGACAAGATATCCAACAATCATTATGGGTACGTTTGACTAACTTGTTTTTTGTTTTTTTTACTGTTCAAGCATTTTAAAAATAAAAATATATTTGACAAATCCGTTTACTGTTCACTTTTTTTTTTTCAAGAAAACTGTTTTTTTTGAATAGTGGATAAAAGTGGTGAAAACACCACCGCCCCCACCGCCGCCGCCACCGCCATCCACACGACCCCCGCCACCGGTCGCCGCCGCCGCCTCCTCTGCCCGCAGCCAGTAACCCACCACCACCGTCCCCCAATACCATTTTATTTTTCAATACAAATTTCAATCCAAATCTTTCCAAACGCACCCATGTAAAATATTATTTCATTTTGGGGACAAGAATGGATGGTAGCGAGCAGGAAGATATTTATTAGAAGACACGTGTGCACTAGATATAGAAAGTGATGGAGGGTAAATCAAGGAGAACCACAAGTTCTACTAGATCCAATCAAAGAACCCCACGTGACTCCAATACATTCAATAGGATATTTTTTTTCTATAATTAATAGGATAATTGCTTCTAGAATCTAGACACTGTGCCACGTAAGGCCTATTTCCATGTATTAATTATCGGGGGCAGTGAAAGGTCCTGTGGGACTATAAATGTACCTCTGTTAAAGTCCTTTATTTCCTACTATCTCATCTTTTGACACGTGGACCGTTTTACCCCCTCCCCCCGAATTTTAGTTTTTCTTAATATATAAATAATCCTATTTGGCCCCCCTCTCAAAAAATACTTTCTTTTAAGGCCCAAACCTTTTGTGATCCACCATTTACAAATAATAAAATTTACTTTGAAGCCCAAATTTAAAATACCAACTAAAAAAAATAACTCTAAACCATAATAATATGTAACTTGGGGACATGATATGTATGGTCCAAAAAAAAATTACATGTATCATAATATTGGTGATACCAAGATCCGGTTACTCAGATCGAAAGACTATTTTTTGCATTTTTTAATTTTTCCCCATACTACTCATTTTTTCATTCTTTACTACTCCCCTTGTCATTGAAACAAATCTATTTTTTCAACTACATAGTTAAAGGTCAATAGTTATCTCATAAAGAACATGTGCATGTGTTTATAGGTCAAAACTATTTTCTCAGTTTCAATTTCACTCATCTATTCACCCATGTGGACCACATCTTAAAAATTTAATTTAATCAAACTATTACATACTCATGAGTGGGGTAGTTGCATACATAATATCTTTTTAGTCATAACATGTACACAAATCAACTCATATTTAAACTCAATCACATATTTCAAATGAAGAACTTAATAAATTTTTCAAAATTTTCAAAATTTTTATTTTTCTCATTCCCTTAAAGCATCTAATAAGTAATTCCTTCCCCCCAAATTTAAAGCGGACAATGTCCTCATGGTCTAAGAATAAAAATAAATAAAGGAAGAAATTGTCACCGCCCTTGACATGTAATTCTGGTTGCTTGCGTTATAGTGCTCGTACCTCCCCCAAACTTGTTTTGTATGATCTATTCAAATATAAAATATTATGCAATACCCAAGAGCATATCTAATGGAGATATAATAATTAATACAACGAAATATTATATATAAAGCAGATTTTCAAGGGAAAGAAATTTTATTAATAATTGCACACATGATTTGATCTTAAGGGCCTACAATCCTATAAAATCAAAATTGCAGAAAAATAAATGTAAAGGAATGATAGAACCAATCTTACACGAATTTGGTGTAAAAGAAAATAAAAATAAGTAAAAGAGACAATTCTAAATCCATTCCCACTTTTAACTCTAAAATTTGCCAACAACAAACTTCATCTCACAATTCTCAAGGTTAAATAAAATAATCACACCCTCTTAGATTTGGCCTATTACACACACACTCCAAACTCTAATTTCAACCATAAAATATACTTTACCGCCCGATTTCTCAAACAAACCTCTAGCTAGTATGTCCCTCTAAAATCACCACAAACCACCACTGTTGGGGTTCTTGTTTAAAGTTATTTAGAAATAGTATTTATACACTCTAATACTCGACAAAATGACACATTTTATTGAATGTGAAGCGATTTATAAAAATATAGAAAGAGAATGAAAGATAAGAGCAATTACATAGTCAAAAGATCTAGGAATCGCTCTTTCTCTCTCTAGCCATTTCTCTCTCTAAGTCACTCCCCCCCAATTAAATCCTTGATCCCTTATTTATAGGCACTGGTTCAGGCATAAGTCATTGTTACATCATCATGATTATCCGCGATGTAGATCCACGGTCAGCCTCCATAATTTACCCAAGTCACGGTGTTCAATCCGCGGTAATACCAATTCGCGACATTGGCTAATCCGCGATCCAGGATGTTACCAATCCGCGGATTCCTTTATTTGTTGTCATAGTTTCCTGGGTCATGTCCTTTATGCATATTTTTCATTTACATGACTAAGCATTATTTGACGCATTTCTGGTACTTTACTTTGAGTGATTTTGATGAATAAGGTCGCGACCCACTATTCACCATCCCAAAGTATTTCCCTAGGCCAGTCAAATAGCACTCCCTACGCGATAAGCTCATAGGGTCGCGAGGTTGAATTTTGGCTATGACCCCCTTTGTCAGTTCTCAACGATTACCTCTTTGTAGAGCATTATCGCATACCCGATCTCATCCAGAGATACCTTGTTGACCTCTTTCCAACTTTCTCTTGTCAGACCCCTGGACTCGCGGATTATATCAACGCGAATCCTCTTTTACACCCTGTTGGTCTTTTTCCAACTTTTCCTTGCCGTATCCCTAAATTCGCGAATTACATCAACGTGAATCCCCCTTTAAAACATTAAATATTGTAGACAGCAAAATTAACTTTTGTGATTTAGTGACAAGACAATTTTAGTCTCTATCACTAATTTTTTGTTACTATAGACACGTTTTTTTTATACAGTGATTCTAGACAACGATGGTAACAAAGTGATCTATATGGGAAAAAAAAAAACCCAATAAAATTCAATAAAACAGAGTTTGAGGGATCGTACCAGGTTTATTATTATGAGAATCCTATTAATTAGGATAAAACTACCAATTAGAAGAAAAACTAGGAAGACCTTCTCCCTTTTTGTAAAACCAATACACTATTTTTAAGTAAAGTGAAAAAAATATAATTCATGACTAGGAGCAATTATACTCTACCAAGAACTAATTCTTAAGTCTCATTTAGTTTGCTTTCATCCAACTATTCTCTTGATTTAACATTAAGTCTTATTTGGATCTACTTTCAAACACTATTTTTATTTTTTTAGAGTGAAAAGTGGTTCTGAATTTATGGTAATGTTCAACAGTCAAGTTAAACTAGTTACAACTCAATCAACAACTTTTAACTCTAAAATTTTTCAACGCAAAACTTGCATCTCACAATTCTGAAGAAGGTTAAATAAAATAATCGCACCATTCCAATTTCAGCCATAAAATTTACTTTACCGCCCGATTTCTCAAACAAACCTCTAGCTAGTCTGTCCCTCTAAAATCACCACATACCACCACTACCAGGTCTAGCTAGCCCTCTCTAAAACCAACCACTTTACCACCACAATCCGGTCTTTGAAACCAATCAGCACCACCACTGTCCTTCACATGCTAACAATGGCGACCAATCTAACAACCACCATCCTCAACCTCGAATGACGAGAGAAGGAGAGAGAATCAGAAAAGGAGTTGCAGAGCCGAGATTTGGAAGCAGTTTGATTGAAAGCGTTTTTAATATGAAGGATTAAAATGTGTTTTTCCATTTCAGTCTTATTTTTAAAAAAATATCAAATACAACATTAAGGGGTAAGCTGGTAATTTCTCATCTCAGGTACCGGAAAAGGGTTTAGAGGGGTATATTCACACATTTTGCAAAGTTTAGGGGGTTTAAAAAATATGAGACGAATTTTCTGCACAGTTTTTAAATTATATGAGAATTTTGCGTCATTTCCCATTATTTTATAGTAGTTGTTTAGTTCTATCCATAATTTATTTGTTCATTACGTAGTTGCAGAGGCCCCGGCAGAGCCAAAAAAATAAGTGTAAGAATGTTGAATTTACACTTAAGGATGACCCTCTTATGTGTTTCAAAGAATTGTTAATAATGTTTATTCGTTATAAATTTGTCAAGCACATAAAATAATAGTCTTTGTATATAGAAGGAGCATATTGTGCATAGATATAACTCTCTATATTTTAAAATAGTGCGAACAAGTGCCATTTTTAAATTTTTTGGTACTCGAGATGTAAATAGAAAAGGATATCCATGATTTTATTTATAAAAAAATAATATGGAAAAGCTTATAAGCATAAAATTATATATATATAAAAAAAACCCTACCAAAAGTCATACTAGTCCCACAATAGATGTCCATTATTGAATTCAATAATTTTAAATAAAAAATTGTGCTGTCATTTTTGTCCTTAAACATAAAGTATAGTTTTATTTTTTTGTGAGATTCATAAGTTTTTGAAGTTAGTAAAAAGAGATAATTTGAAAAAATATAAGAATATATTATAGGGTAAAGTGCATAAAACCTTCCTCAACTATTGCCCCATGAGCAAAAAAACCCATCAACTATTAAAGGGGCAAAAAAAAACCCATCAACTATTCCAATTGGGTGCACTTTACACCATTCCCATTGTAAAATTAAAATTTTACCATTACAAAAATAAAATAAATTATTTTAAGGGTTAATTAATATATATAAAATTTAATATATATATATATAATTCAAAAAATAATATTTTAAAATTCAAAAATATATATATATATAAAATTCAAAAACAGTATATTAAATTTCAAAAAAAAAATATAGAAAATTCGAAAACAATATACTAAATTTTGAATAAAAAATATAAAATTCGAAAACAATATATTAAATTTTGAATAAAAAATATAAAATTCAAAAATATATATAAAATCCGAAAAAATATATATAAATTTTGAAAACAATATATAATATTCGAAAAAATATATATAAAATCCGAATTTTTTTTATAAATTTTGAAAACAATATATAAAATTCAAAAAAATATAAATTTTGAAACAAATATATATATTTTGGAAAAGTATATATAAAAGAAGACCACTAATTGATGTTGGTGGTAAGTAGTTTGATTCACTTCATTAGAAAAGATATGACCTTCTATCAATATATATATTTTTTCAAATTTTATTTTTCGAAATATTTATATATATATTTTGAAATTTATATTTTTTTCGAATTTTATATATATATTTTAAATTTTAAATTTTTTCAAAATTTATATACTTTTTTCGAATTTTATATATGTTTTTCAAGATTTATATATATTTTTTGAATTTATATATTTGTTTCGAATTTTATATATATTTTTGGAATTAATATTTTTTTTTTGAATTTTATATACTTTTTCAATTTTTAATTTAGGGATAAATGTGTCATCTACGAATTGAGGGGTACATTGCACCCAATTGATAGTTGAGGGGGATTTTTTGTAGTTGATGATTTTTTTTTGCTTTGCACTTTACCCAATATTCTATATATAATGCAACATATATACACTTTGCATCTTTTCTATTTGAAATTTTGAATTCAACAGTAGTCAATCACTTCGGGTTATCTAATCGTAGAGTGCAGTCATGAAAAAGCCCGGCCCACTGATGCGAGCCCACCACTAAAATATCTCTCGTATTTGTGGCTCTTAATTGGGCACCGGCCCAATACCTCAAAATAACTAAATTTTTCTTCTTCTTACCGTATAATTATCACATACAAAAGATCTCATGATGAATATGATACCAAATGCTTTATTTTTATATATATTAGATTCTAACTTTTTAATTCATCCATTAAAGTGATAACCAAATTCCTCGAGGTTACATTGGAGTCTTTATAAAAAGGGTTAATTTCAGTAAACCACCCTATACTATCCAGATTAATCAACTAACCCCTTCTCTGTCCACTTTGTCCCCTATACTATTCAATTTCATCAAATTGCCCCCCTCAGCTCACATTTTGACTCAAAATGCCTAAACTACCCTCAATCAATAATATAAGGGGGTTTGTTGATTCAACCATTTAAATTTTTTTTTTTTCAAAAATCAATTATATTTTTCACAAAAATTATAAATTCAGAAATATATATATATATATATTTCTTTTGCAAAAAATCTGCAACATATGAAAATTCATATTTCAAAAAAAATTCAAAATTTTTTTTGCAAAAAATCATTTTTTTTCCGAAAATCTGCAACATATGAAAAAAAAAAATTCAATTTTTTTTGCGAAAATTTTTATTTTTCTGAAAATCTGCAACATATGAAAAAAAAAAATTTTTAATTTTTTTTTGCAAAAAATCATTTTTTTCCGAAAATCTGAAACATATGGAAAAAAAAAAATTAAAATTTTTTTTTGCAAAAAATCATTTTTTTTCCGAAAATCTGCAACATATGAAAAAAAAAATTTCAAAATTTTTTTTGCAAAAAATCATTTTTTTCCGAAAATCTGCAACATATGAAAAAAAAAAAATTCAAAAGTTTTTGCGAAAACAAAAATTTCCGAAAAAAAAAAAATATTTCCGAAAATCTACAACATATGAAAAAAAAAAATTTCCAATTCTTTTTTTGCAAAAAATTATTTTTTTCCGAAAATCTGCAACATATGAAAAAAAAAATTCAAAAATTTTTTTCGCAAAAAATTATTTTTTTCCGAAAATCTGCAACATATGAAAAAAAAAATTCAAAATTTTTTTTGCAAAAAATTATTTTTTTCCGAAAATCTGCAACATATGAAAAAAAAAATTCAAATTTTTTTTTGCAATAAATCATTTTTTAAAAAACCTGCAGCATATGAAAAAAAAAAAATTTTAAATTTTTTTGTTTTTGCGAAAAAGTATTTATTATGTTCCAAAATATGAATTTTTTTCCGAAAAATATTTTTTTGCCAAAAATATATATTATGTTCCAAAATATGATCTTTTCCAAGAAATATATATATATTTCTGAATTTATAATTTTTCTGAAAAATATAATTGATTTTTGAAAAATAATTTTTTTAAATAGTTGAATCAACATACCCCCTTATACTATTAATTGAGGGTAGTTTATGCATTTTGAGTCAAAATGTGAGTTGAGGGGGGCAATTTGATGAAATTGAATAGTATAGGGACAAAGTGGACAGAGAAAGAGTTAGTTGATTAATCTGAATAGTATAGGGGGGTTTACTGAAATTAACCCTTATAAAAATTGGAAATTTGGCTTCAATTTGACAAATATGGCCAATTGTGAAATTATAGCCATATCGATAAAATATTGGTCAAAATTGTGATAACCATTAAGGCCTGTTTGGTTGGTTGGGGTATTTTTGTGTTTGTTTATGTGTTTTGTGTTTATAAACTTGTTTGGTTAATGTTTTTGGGATATGTGTGTTTAAAAATACTTTTTCACTTTAAGCAAATTTTAGGCATATGAGAATAAACATGAATTTGGTATTTATTGGGGTATTTATCACTTAAACTTTCTTCACTTTATAATATATTTTATTATTTATATTATTAATTTATTATATATTAATTTATAAATATATTCTATTTATTTATTTATTATTATTTTATTATTTAATTCATTTTATTTATAAATTATTTATTCATTTTTAATTATTTTAAAATATATTTTATTAATTTAATATTAATTTATTATTATTATACTCAATTTTTATTATTATTATGAAGTATTTATTTGTTATTATATTTACTTATTATTTATTATTATATTTATTTATTATTTTTTATTATTATTTATTTAATTTTGTTTATTATTTATTATTTATTATTTTTATTATATGTTTAAATATGTTTTATGTAATTTATTATTTATTTTATTATTTTATTATTATTATTTATTATTTAGTCCATTTTTTATTATTATATTTATTTATTATTATTGTATTCATTTATTATTATTATTATATTATATTATATTTATTATTTATATTATTAAATTAGTATTTATTAATTTATATATTAATTTATAAATATATTTTATTTATTTATTTACTATTATTTCATTATTTAATTCATTTTATTTATAAATTATTTATTCATTTTTAATTATTTAAAAATATATTTTATTAATTTAATATTAATTTATTATTATTATACTCATTTATTATTATTATAAAGTATTTATTTGTTATTATATTTACTTATTATTTATTATTATATTTATTTATTATTTTTTATTATTATTTATTTCATTTTGTTTATTATTTGTTATTTTTATTATATTTTTAAATATGTTTTATGTAATTTATTATTTAGTCCATTTTTTATTATTATATTTATTTATTATTATTGTATTCATTTATTATTATTATTATATTTTATTTTATTTATTATTTATATTATTAATTTTTAATTTTTCAATTTCAACCCAAAAAACATCCCTACTAAACATACTTCTATTTTTGGATGAATAAACAAAAAAACAAAAAACGTGTTTTTTATTTATTTCAAACAAACACAAACACAACTCTACCAAACATGCCCTAACATATCTCTTGGCAATTTTTTTAATATAAAATCACTTGTAAGTTACAACCCTTTCCCAAATGGAGATTTCATAAAGCTATTTATTTCTTTTAAAAGATAATTTTTAGTATCAATCCTCTCCCGTGTATATCCTGTGCACGTTGCTCCAGGGATAACTAGATTTTACTAATAAAAAATTAAAAAGCTTATCAGAAACAGGGGGAAAAAAAATTAAAAAATATACTCACGAAATTTTAATGTGCAATAATAATAAATAGCCCAATACCATACACGTAATAAATTGATTCCGTTCATTTTTCATTAATGCATAAGCATTGAACAAGAATAGATATGCATAGATCTTCATCCAATACCCATTTTAGGCTTTTTTCATATATCACTATTCGTATATGTACTTGTTTCTCTATTATTCCAAAGAAATTAAACTGTACTTGATTTCATTAAAGTCAAAATTAAATGAAAAGTGAATTCATAAACAAGGTCTTTCCCGTATGTGGCGCATGCCCTCTTAAGTCATAAATAAAAATTGTAATTATTTTAACTTTTAGCAATAAGACAAATGAATAAGCATTTTCTCAGCCAAATGCATCTAACCTCCATCCTTAAATTATGGGTCCATTTGGAATGTATTTTTGTCTTTACCATGGTCATTTGAAAAAAAAATTAATTTGCTTAAAGATTGTCCCTTGAATTTATTTATATATCCAAAAATGTGGATATAGAAAAGAATAACGGAAACAACACCATGACGAACAAAACACAAATCAATAATACGAAAAACATAAATGTTATTAATAAAACAAAATATACAACCATAACTAGGTATTACATTCGGAAGCTATTGGAGAAAATGAACATCTTCCTTTATTTTTTTCTTTTTTTCTGTTTTTAATTTGCCAACATAACAACGGTAAAACTCTTCCCACACCGATCCATCCACCTAGCTGCAACAAGAAAAAAACACCATGAACAAAAATCAATTTATCAGAGACCACAATAATGTATATATAGAAATCAAGCAAATATATATATATATATATATATATATATCAATGAGACGTGTCAATATACATTATACACTACATATATTCACACGCACACACCATCTCTGTTGATCCGTGTGAATCCCCTAAAAACAATTATATATATATATATATATATAGTGTATGTTAATGTATATGTATATACCTAGATGGGAGCGAAGAAGCGGAGAGATGCAAGATCTAATCGCTGTCGCTGCTGCTGCTGCTTTTGTGGCCGTCCTCGTGCTTCTTCTTCTCCTTCTTCTTCTTCTCACCCTTGCCGCCCTTGAACTTGTCCATGAAGCCTTCTTTCTGCTGAACGCCGCCGTGCTGCTGCACCTTTTGCTGATCGCCGCCTGGGATCTTGCCCTTGATCTTGTCCATGAATCCTTCTTTCTGCTGAACGCCGCCTTGCTGCTGCTGCTGCACCTTGTGCTGATCTCCGCCATAGGGCTGCGCCTTGTGCTGATCCTCCTCCTTCTTCGCTCCTCCCAAGTGGAGGGTGTCGCTGATCTTGTTCACTATTCCTGCCATTCTTTTCTTTGGAAACGAATTTGGTGTTTGTGAATTTGGTGTTTGTGAATTTGATTTGATGAGAATTGGATGTGGAAAATCGTGTGTATTTATAGGCAGAGAGGGTAGAGAAAATCTCATTTAATTGCCTTATCCGATCGTGGACTGTGAATTTATGAAAATACCCTTCTTATGTGACGCGGCATTTGCCACTCATACATATGTCTCATCATAATCCCCACTTTTATTTATTTATTTTATCTTATGACTCCAGCTGTCCCAATTTGGTGCTCAGATGATTTTAAATTTCAATATATGAAAAGGTAAATTAGTAAACTCTTTTGATTTTTTAAACAAAATATTTATATTGGGACAAAAAATATAGTAAAAATGGATACTTATTTTTGGACGGAGATTGTATTATGTGGACTATAAGGAGTGTGAACATCTATCATGTTTTAAGCGCTTCATCAAGAATTCGTTTATTGACCTAGTTGAAAAAGATTTAGAATTTAGTTATCAATATGATGTCTCGATTCCTACTAAATGCAAATAATTCATTAGAGCATCCATTATGCTATTGGCCAAATTGAATGACTAAATTTTATGTTTTAGCGCCACATCAGCATGGAAGATAATTTGGTTAGCTGAAACTTATGAGAGTTGGTATGGTACTAGCCACCTTTTGTTAACGGGGCTCACTACCATTTTAAGTGTCCGTTGTGAAATTCAATTTTTTAAGTGAATGACTTTTAGTATTTTTTATTATATGAATTGTCAAATTTACTTATATTGAGGTCCATGATGATGTGATGGTTTGTAATGTAAGTTTTTATTATTTTAATGCATTAAGATTAAATTGATAAAATAAAATACTTTGACTTATAAAAGTTGAAGACTTATTTTGGAACGGAAACAAACATGAAAGTGGACACTTGAATTAGGACGGATGGAATATTAAAATGGCAAATTTAGTTAGTGGGATAGCTAGCCAAGGAATGAGGATCACTTATGACCAGCCTCATTCCATATCATTTGGCTAGCCAAAGACATCACCAACAAGCTAAAACTCTCCCCACACCGGATGACCTGAGGGACACAATCGCGGACATAGTTTGAGTTCGTGTGAGAAATCGCTTTACACAAATCCTAATAAATTAATCAAGGTACGCATAAGTTGATCCAGTCATCACAAATACTTTCAAAAAAATATTGGTTAAAACCCATTCTTAAGAAAGACAAAAACCAAAAACTAAAAAGAAAACCCAAACTTAAGATTGAGGTGTGACTATATATTCCTTTAGGGCCTGTTTTGTAAATAGGTTTGGTGCCAAAAATATGGTTTTGGTGCCAAAAAATGATACTAAACCATGTTTGGTAAAATGATGCCAAAAAATGGTACCGTTACTGTAGCAAATCATGGTGCCAAATTTGTGAAGGATTTTGGAACCATCTTTTTGATGGTTTTGGATGGTGCGGGGTACTATAGCAAACCACTGTAGCAACCCGAATCATTGTAGCACCGAATATAATATTTATATTTTAATATTATAAATTTTAATATTAATATTAATATATTTTAACCCATACCAACTCTACTAAACATGGTTTGGTTTTTCAGCATCACTTTTTCTCACACCAAAACCATCTGCACCAAACATGATTTGGAACCAAAATAAAACCACACCAAACCAAATCCAACCCAACCAAAACCAAAACCAAAAACTAACACCGCACCAAACCGTTACCAAACGCAACCTTAGTGTTAAATTAGACATACTCCATTATACAACTTATTTATTATTTAAGATTTAGGTGTGCTTAAAGCCCAAAAACATATTTTTATTTGTACATCTCCAATCTTTTTAAAAGTATTTATTAGAAATATTCATTTTTCTATATTTGCCAATAAATAAATAAATTAAGAAAAGATAAAAATAAAAATCTTAATTCCTTTGCAATGTGCCGCTTGGCCTTTGTTTGATTGTTATCTTACCTCTTCTTAGATTAATTATTCATTTAATTTGATATTATTTTCGGATCTAACTTAATTTGAGATAATTGCTGTCCCAACTTAGATTCAATGTTATCAACCCATTTTTTTCATAAAAAAAAGGGTAAATGGCAAGAAATCCCTAAATTATTGAGCTTTTGCAAAAAAACCCCTAAATTATTGAGTTTTTGCAAGAAGCCCCATAATCTAAAAACCACCCCCAAATTATTTAAAACATGCACTTTACCCCTTAGCTATAATATAAAAATACACTTCCATCCCCTCCTATTTTACTAATTACACTTCCACCCTTTATTACAAAATATATATATTACGAAAATTACAATTTGATTTTTTTTTTTATAAAATTTGAAAATATATATATAATTAGTAAAAAATATATAAAATTCGAAAGAAACCTATAAAATTAAAAAAAAAACATATAAAATTCGAAACAAATATATAAATTTCGTAAATAATATATAAAATTCGAAAAACATATAAAATTCTAAAAAATATATAAAATTCAGATATATATATATAAAGTGTGACTGAAGTTTAAGTGGACAAGCCTCAGAGTCATTAGTCAATGTAATAAATCCTCTCCAGCTCTCTGCAGAGCTATTTCAAGGGCCACGATGGCGACACATGCCCCACGATGGTGACCAAAATCGGAATCGAACCGATACTTTATTAAAATATTTTAATCGAAATTAAATTTATTAATATTTGAATCAAAATTAACTGTTCGGTTCCGGTTCTCATTTTTAAAGAACTGAAAGTATCAGTTATATTCCGATTTCGGTCGGAATCGAAAGCGAACCGCACCGTGAATATATTAATATTTGAATCAAAATTAACGGTTCGGTTTTGGTTCTCATTTTTAAGGAACCGAAAGTATTTGTTCGATTCCGGTTTCGGTCAGAATCGAAAGAGAACCGGAGCGTGTGCACCCCTAGATTTGGGTACTAAGGGACTCTTTAATCGATATAGTTAATCGATTAATTTTTTTTATTTTGATTTTTATTTTATATAATTTTGATTAAAATATTATTTATATAATTTTATTTTTATTTTATATTTATTTGTTGAGAGGAAAAGTGATAATGATGGAGAGAGGAAAGTGGTAGAAAGAGAAAGAGAGTTGGAGAAGATCCGTTACTGTGGCTAATGACTATGAGGCTTGTCTATTTAAACTTCAGTTACAATTTATATATATATATTTTTAGAATTTTATATGTTTTTTCGAATTTTATATATTGTTTACAAATTTTATATGTTTTTTTTGAATTTTATATGTTTATTTCGAATTTTATATATTGTTTCAAATTTTAAATATTTTTTGAATTTTATATGTTTTTTCGAATTTTATATATTTTTTACAAATTATATATATATTCGAATTTTATATGTTTATTTAGAATTTTATAAAAAAAAAATTAAATTATAATTTTCGTAATATATATATATTTTTTGTAATAAAGGGTGAATGTGTAATTAATAAAATTGAAGGGGTGAAAATGTAATTAATAAAATTATTTTTTTAAATTCTACACCATAGGATAGATTGGGGGATTTTGTTTGAAAGATTTGAAGAATTAATTGGGAGAGAGAGTATAGTATGGGATTTTCTTGTCCTTTATCCTAAAAATAATAATAAAATGAATTCTAGCTAAACTCCCAAAGCTATGACTCGACTCCATGTCTTTGATGAATGGATGGTAGCGAGCAGGAAGATATTTATGAGAAGACACGTGTGCACTAGATATAGAAAGTGATGGAGGGTAAATCAAGGAGAACCACATGTTCTACTAGATCCAATCAAAGAACCCCACGTGACTCCAATACATTCAATAGGATATTTTTTTTCTATAATTAATAGGATAGTTTGCTTCTAGACACTGTGCCACGTAAGGCCTATTTCCATGTATTAATTATCGGGGGCAGTGAAAGGTCCTGTGGGACTATAAGGCTATGTTTGGCTAAGGAGTGGAGTCATGGTTTTGGGTTTGGTTTCAAAAAATTGGCACCAAACCCATGTTTGGCAAATGGAGTCAAAATTTGGAACCGACACTGTAGCTGAACCATGGTGCAACTTTTGTGAAGGAATGAGCCAAAATTTGGAACCAAATTTTTGAAGGTTCATGGTTTTGGTTTTGGTACCAACACTGTAGCAAATTTATTTTTAATATTAATAAATTTCGAAAAATTAAATATTCTGAAAAATTAAATATTTATGAAAAATAAATATTTCGAAAAATTAAATATATTAATATATTATAATATTAATATATTTAATTTTTTGAAATATTTAATTTTTCATAAATATTAATATTAATATATTTTAATATATTAATATTAATATTTATGAAAAATTAAATATTTCAAAAAATTAAATATATTAATATATTAAAAAATATTAATATTATAATATATTTTAATATATTAATATTAATATTTATGAAAAATTAAATATTTTAAAAAATTAAATATTTTAATATATTAATATATTATAATATTAATATATTAAAAAATATTAATATTAATATATTTTAATATTAATATATTAATATATTTTAATATATTAATATTAATATTTATGAAAAAATAAATATATTAATATTAATATTTATTAATAAATAAAATGTGAAACCCATATATTAATATATATTAATATTTATTTAATAAATATTAATATTTATTAATATTTATTAATAAATAAAATGTGAAACTCATATATTAATATATTTTAATATATTAATATTAATATTTATTAATATATTAATATTCAGAATTTCAACTCATACCAACTCTACCAAACATGGTTTGATTTTTCAGCATCACTTTTTCTCACACCAAAACCATATGCACCAAATATGATTTGGAACCAAAATAAAACCACACCAACTCCAACCAAACCAAAACCAAAAACCAACTCCACACCGTCTACCAAACATGCACTAAATGTACCTATGTTAAAGTCGTATCATTACCTTATTTCCTACTATCTCATCTTTTGACACGTGGACCGTTTTACAAATATCTTGCCGACACCAGGGTCTTGCTATCCTACAGCGACGGACCACTCTTATCAACCCGCAATGCACTTTTTAACGTGTGCCGACTACAAATTCGTTTAATTTTCACTTTTTTTTTGTAAACAGTGAATAAAAATGGTGAAAACACCACCGCCGCCGCCATCCACCATCACCGGTCGCTGTCTCTGCCCACAGCCAGTAACCCACCATCACCGGCCACGCCAGCAGTCCACCAATACCATTTTATTTTTCAATACAAATTTTAATCGAAATCTTTCCAAACGCACCCATGTAAAATATTATTTCATTTTGGGGACATGAATGGATGGTAGCGAGCAGGAAAATATTTATTAGAAGACACGTGTGCACTAGATATAGAAAGTGATGGAGGGTAAATCAAGGAGAACCACAAGTTCTACTAGATCCAATCAAAGAACCCCACGTGACTCCAATACATTCAATAGGATATTTTTTTTCTATAATTAATAGGATAATTGCTTCTAGAATCTAGACACTGTGCCACGTAAGGCCTATTTCCATGTATTAATTATCGGGGGCAGTGAAAGGTCCTGTGGGACTATAAATGTACCTCTGTTAAAGTCCTTTATTTCCTACTATCTCATCTTTTGACACGTGGACCGTTTTACAAATATCTTTCTTTTGACACGTGGACTGTTTTACAAATATCTTGCCGACACCAGGGTCTTGCTATCCTACGGCGACG
Source organism: Cornus suecica (assembly GCA_963922005.1). Taxonomy (NCBI): domain Eukaryota; kingdom Viridiplantae; phylum Streptophyta; class Magnoliopsida; order Cornales; family Cornaceae; genus Cornus; species Cornus suecica. The sequence continues at coordinate 76,325,201 of OY998244.1, read as the reverse complement.
GACCACGCCATCAACCCGCAATGCACTTTTTAACGTGCCGACTACAAATTTACCACACACACATATATATATATATATATATATATTTGCTCAAATCTTTTTATTAATTTTTCTTCTTTCACAAATTTGTTCTGTGGGACTTTAAAGGTACCTCTGTTAAAGTCGTATCATTACTTTATTTCCTACTATCTCATCTTTTGACACGTGGACCGTTTTACAAATATCTTGCCGACACCAGGGTCACGTGCCGACTACAAATTTACCCCACACACATATATATATATATATATATTTGCTCAAATCTTTTTTTGTTTTTTTATTAATTTTTCTTGTTTCTTAACTAAGAAGACACAAATTTGTTCAAACAAATATTTGATTACGCTTTTAATTTTGATTACGCCTTTAATCTCTCGCGTGCCACCTACAAAAGGCGGAGATTAGATTTTCTTTCGTGCAATAGATTTTTTTTTTTTTTGGGTAAGTAAAGTGCAATAGAATATTTTCTTCATACGTATTAAAGAATAAACATTATTTCATCTAATCTAAAAATTGTTAGTATACGTATTATTTTGCAAGTACTTTCTTTATACCAATCACATTTGACCAAATAACTAATAATTATTTTATAGGGTAAAGTGCAAAATCCCCCTTAACTATGGCTTATAAGTAAGAAGTTCTCCTTAACTATAAAAAAAAACCATCAATTATCAATTTGGTGCAATTAACCCCCTCAATTCCCTCAATTCATAAAAGATACATTTATTTCTTAATTAAATTAAAAAATCACAAATAATATATATATAATTCAAAAAAATATATAAAATTTGAAAACAAATATATAAATTTTGAAACAAATATATAAAATTTGAAAACAATATATTAAATTTTGAAAAAAATATAAAATTCAAAAAAAAATATAAAATTAGAAACAAATATATAAAATTCAGAGAAAAGAATATAAAATTGAAATATATATTTCGAAAAAAATACATAAAATTAAAAATATATATATATTTCGAAAAACAAAATTAAAAAATATATATAAATTTTAAAAAAATATATATATTGGTAAAATGTTATATTTTTTCTAATGAATTGAATCAAGCTACTTACCACCAACATTAATTAGTGGTCTTCTTTTATATATATGTTTCCGAAATATATATGATATTTTTGAAATTTATATGATGTTTTCGAATTTTATAAAAAAAATCAAAATTTATATATTTGTTTCAATATTTATATATATTTTTAAATTTTATATATTATTTTTGAATTATATATATATATATTTTTTCGAAGTTTATATATTTTTTGAATTATATATATATATTTTTGAAGTTTATATATATTTTTCGAATTATATATATATATATATTATTTTTGTAAGGATAAAATTGTATTTTTACATTGGAAAATCTTGTGAGAGGGGGTACATTGCCCTTAAATTGATAGTTGAGGATGATTTTTTGTTCTTTTTGTAGTTGAGGTTTATTTTTTGCTCATTAGGTAATAGTTGAGGGGATTTTTTGCACTTTACCCTATTTTATACTTGGATTGCATTATTATTTTCATGGGTTGTAGGAATTTTGATACACCGAAGCGCCCTTTGTGGCACCGACCAGGTTCTTCTTTCCCTTTCATTGTTGAGTCGGTGACCACACCGACCTTCTGAATTCTCCAATACAAGTAGAGTTGCAAACGAACCGAGTCGAGTCAAATTTTGAAATCTTCAAGCTCGATTCATTTACTAAACGAGCCTAAAAAATATGTTCAAGCTCAACTCATTTGCTTAACGAACAAGCCCGAGCCGAACGCTAAATTTAACGAATTGAGTCTGAACTTGCTCACAAACGACTCGTTTCAGTTGCAACATATATTACTCTTGCCAATAGCTGACTGGATTGAGTTGTTACATGTTTATTTTAATATATTTTCACTAATATAATTTTTTAAGAATGATTTTTATGTTATAACTGCATAATTCTTATAATCTTTTCACAACAATCTCTATAATTTGTTCAATTTGAACACTTTCATTTATCAAATATAAGATAATTTTACTATTTAATTGAAACGAGTGAATTAAACGAGTCTGTTCACAAGCTATCAAATATGAGATAATATTACTATTTATTTTAAACGAGTTTGTTCACGAACTTGACGAGCCGAACTTAATAATGTTTAAACTCGGTTCGTTTACTAAACAAGCCTAAAAATTGTACTCAGGCTCAGTTCATTTATTGAACGAACGATCCCGAACATACTCACGAACGACTCGATTCATTCATTGCACTAATACAAGGTGACCGAATACTATTGTTTTTGCTATTTTAATTACGTTATCCTTTATATTCTTTTTCATGATTAGTGACCATGTAAGTTTTGACGAATCTTTAATAATACACCAGCAAAAGAGAGAATTTAAAAGGAACAGAATTTACCAGGTCTTGTATCTTCTGGTAGGGAAGAAAAAACAAACAAACAAAGAAGTCTCAATACACTTCCCACCGCTACCAAATCTTTACCCTAACCATTGCAATTAACCACCAACTAGTTAAACAGTCCAAAGGCCAAACCGGCGTTGATAGTTTTGTACAATCTATTTCTCTGCAAAAACAATTGAAATAATACAAAAAATAAAATAAAAATATGTCAAAGATGTTATATCAAGCTCCCACAAGTTCACTAGCTTCACAAACATTTTCTAGCAATAATAACTCAACAAATTTAGCTCAAAGAAGTTAGCTTCCGGTCCATTTACAAAGAAATTTTTTAGGCGACTGTTTAATGTATCTGTACACAGATCCTGCACATTATTCTCTAGTTAATGGAGTCCACTGGCAGAATAGGGAACGAAGGGGGAGGGGGCTAAGAGAAACAAGATTAGATATATAGTGCATTACATTGTCATCTGATAGCTCCAAGCAAGTTGGCACCATCCAGCCTCGCACCTTCCAAATGCTGTGCAACAACAGAAAACAAAATACACAATTCACTTGATTACATCTTTGCTGAAAGAAGATAATCTCAATGTACTTCAAAGCAACATGTGGAGCATTTACAAATGCAAAAATTGAAAAATGCAAGAAACTCAAATTCCAAAAAGGGAAAACACCCACCAATTAAGAGATAAGTAAAACTTGCTTTTTCACACAGGTTCACAAATTGTTACATATTTAAAGGCATCTGTTACTTACCGTATCACGAAGATTGACATGACGTAAGTAAGCTCGCTGAAGATTTGCACCTTTCAAATTTGCATTAGTCAATTTTGCACCCTGAAATAACCATAATCAATCCCAACACATTACTCAAGCTATTGAAGTTCCCAAACAATATACTAATATCTTAGTAACCTGAAGAAGACTCAGAAAGAGTGGATGACTATTATTATCGTTGTCATGATAATGATGTCCCAAAATAAGGCTCATAGACAGAAAAGGTTCTTAAATCGAATCAAATACAAAAGGGGTATCATATATTGAAAGAAAGTTGTAGAATCGCTCACAAGTACCTCCACAATTTAAACATATGATTTTAAGTAACCACTAAGGTAGGCATTGGCACAATGGTAAGGTTGCTCTGTTAAATATCACAGGTTTAAAACAGGAAACAGGCTCTCCTGATTGCATAACTCTGTTGCACCCAGGGCCAACAGTGGGTGGAGCCTCATGCACTGGGAGAGCCCTTTGGCCCTCTCCGTAGGCATAGGTAAGGCTACATACATCTAAATCAACTCTCCCCAAACCTTGCAGTGGCACGTGTGTCATGCATTGGGCTTGGCCCTTATTTGTGATGAAATAATTTAAGGGGTATTTGATGCTTGCTCAAGTAAATAAGAATCTATATCAGAGAAGAATGAAGGATTACCCAAAATCCGCAAAAAACCCCAAGCAAAGCAAATAAAATTAAATAATAATAATAAAAAAAATACGTACTTGAGTTTGCCACTGAACGAGTGTTCATGCATATAAAACTATATAATGGTTTACGATATAGGTGAGATAACAGAATGAAATTATCGTACTCAAGTAAATGTCAACTAAAAACCAATGAAGAATGTGTACATATCTATATTCAACATGCAGCACAAACAGTTCAGAAAACCAAACATCTCATTCACCTCGATGGCTAAATTTGTAACTAAACATTTCACTCCCATGTCTAGTTGGAGATTGATCATTGATGGCTCAAACAAGAACCTAGTACATGCCTCCTCACCAGAGAAAAGAAAAGACAATGACACATCACACCTTGTATCTGCACACATTCCTCACTTGCTTTAAACATGAATGCGCAATTAACTTGACACCTAGTTTCAGACACTTCTTGCTAATCAGGAGAGAGAGGGAGGGGGGAAGTGTGTGAAGCAGGTTGGAAGGGTGGGAGAACTGCCTGTGCAACTTGGAGAGAGGATGACGTAGTTTGCTTTTAATTTATTACTTATTAATACTAGTTTAGCAAAGGAGCAAGGCTGCTCCAGTGATCTTACAACGAACAGGAGTTCCTACAGCCTATGAATGAGATATGAATGGACTAGGGGTGGGAAATTGGATTAAAGTTCTGTTTAGTTTCTTTTCAAAGAAAGAATGAAGAAAATAAAGTGATTCCAAAAGCATGAAAGGCCAATGAACTTAGAAAGTCCACACATCATTCTGTTCCAAAATAGAGGCAACATAATCCCGCTTAAAATGATGGCAAGCAACAAAACAATCTCACTTATGCACAAAATCACTAATTTAATGTCATCCAAAAGTAGTTGTAATCCTAGTGGCAGCAGCCGTTCCTGCACTAGTTAATGTATCGACAAAAACAGTTTCTCTCCCTCGTGTTATTTGAGTCCTAAACAAGGCATCTTGTGGTGCAGATCTTAAATGGAAAACATGTGAATATCTGAAGCACCGTAAAATTCCTGTTGCTCAAGGAGACACTTTGGAGCTTGGAGTTGGATGAGCGTTATTATTATGTTCTAAAACTCTATATTAAGTTTCAGTTGACCCATAATATGGATTCAAATTGCATTGCCAACCATTTCTTTCAGAAAAATAGTAATGCAAAACTACCCTGTTGTGTCCTAAAAGCATCCCTAACGGACAACTGTGTTCATGCCCTGTCCAACTAGAAACAAAATATAAATGTGTAGGACACTCCTAGCAGTGTTGGATACATGTCAAGCTATGTCCCAGCTGTGTCTTTGTCCAATCGACAAGGCACCGCCCAATGGAGTGTGATGTGTACTCCCTAGGAGAAAAATATTAAATTTGAAGATCTATAAACAATTTTCTTTGTTTGAGACATCCCTCATATAAACTATTTTGGGAAAAATCTGTGCGCCAGATATTCATTCACAACCACAATACTGAGAAAGATTTTACCTTCAAATTAGCTCCTTCGAGATTGGCTCCTTCCAAGTTGGCATTGGTAAGATCAGCAGTCTGAAAATTTTGGTACAAAGATTAACAGATCCTTCCAAGTCAAAACAGAAAGAAAAAAATGGGAAAAAGTCACAAATCTTTCTCATCTTTCTTGTTTTCAAAGAATATATTTCCCCTTTTGTAAAGTATATTTTTCAAACAAATAAAGTATTTAATTTCACTACAGCAGAACATACAGCAAAGTCATCTACCCAGTGTTTTATTACCACATTGATCAAAATTTTGGAACTTTGCAATAAAATTTCAAGCATATATTCTTATAAATAAATAAAAAGTATGGGCCAGCTCCGCCCCTGAGAGGAAAAGATAGGTCAGATGGTGGGGGCTTTTTGTGGAGTACAAGCATCATCCAAAAATATTCGAACCGAGCTAAAGCCAATAAAGCTCAAAAGAAAAGCCTATTATAAGTTATTTTTTATATTAATCAATTATCTTAATATATTTCTTGCAAAAGAAAAAAAAATCCCATTTTGATAATGTAAACCCGGCCATCGAATATTTTATGTCTGATTAAACTCATACTATATGTGATCCTTTGATACAACAGTTGTTGAAATTTTGTGAATATTTAAATTTTATTTTCTAATATTTAAAAAGAAAGAAATCCTTCCACTGGTACTAGAGATGACCAGGTTTGTTTGCAGTCCTTTGGGATAGCATAGATGCAGCGCACTCCCAAAAATCCCAAAATAGGCCAATGACCATCATCACCAGGCCCAACATAATGTCAATTCGAAAGCGACAAGAAACAAAACACATCCAACTATCGGTGAACTATATAATTCAACTTTTAAAGATAGTGAACCTGTAGGTGCGCAGAACGCAAGTCTGCCCCACAGAAGCTACAATCAATCAAACAAGCATCTGCAGAATAAAAAGACAGATTTCATTCAATGTTTTTTTTCAATGAATATTCAGCGATTATTAAATAATTATCAGGATAAGGAATAGCAATTGCCTTGTAAGTTTGCACTCTGAAGATTGGCTCCAGCTAGTAAAGCTCCACGAAGATTTGCCCCTGTGAATTCACATCTTCCCTAGGCAAGACGGGATTATTTAGGGCAGCAATAGAAACCAAAGTATATTGGGAATTCAAATTTGAGCAAAAACATAGTAGGAGTCTGTCGAGGCTTACTCTCGTAATGTTGCATTGTGAAAAATGGAAGCCTCAGCATCCACATCCTACAACAAAAACAAATAGTTGCATGGGTTCACAAGTGACTCTAAAAGACAAGTTGGCCAAGTTGGCCCGGACATCACGGTTATAATAAATAATAATCCAAAAAACAAACTTAATATACTTCAAAACACTTAATCTGTTCATAGAACGACTTGGATCCCATACCACATGCACATGAGAAGGATAATGCGACCATTCATATACATACAACTCTCTGGAAACTGACAATAAACACTCATAACATAGAGATTGCATTATGTTGAGACCTACCCGGAACTTCGCACACTGAAGGTTTGCACGTGAGAAGAATACATTTCTAAGACATGCATAACTGAAGTCCACATATGACAAGTCCTGCATATTATCAAAGCAGATCACGTTAGAGGGAGCAGTACCTTGTGTACAATTTTTTGCCTCACATTCTTCAACGTCTTGCAGAGATATAAAAAGGGTTATACAAAAAATAACATAAACAATTTGTCAAATTTAGAAGCACTCCATTTTCCATCATCCTAAATTGAGTTTTTCTATAGTTACACCCCCACAAGAAAACAGACAGCTGGAACTGGGTACAAGAAACAGAACCCCTGTGTATAAACTTAGTCTAGAATGCTTAAAGGCTGTAACAGTAAGATATCACTTTCCCTCTGAACCAAATTTGTAAGCACAAATATGAAAGTCATTGTGAAAAAATATCTGGGAATAGGAAATGTTACCAGTTTAGAAAGATCGAGGCTAGATAGATTCACCCCTCGAAATCTGACTTTCTCAGACTGTATACATTTGATAATATCAATTCGGGTCAACTCAGTACCCCCATCTTCCTTTTTATTATTCAAAACAGCATTGATTCCATCTATTAGTCCCTGATACATGAACGGAACACTGTGATTGAGAGACTGCCAGCACTTAACGTTGCCTATGATAAACCAAGACAACCAAGACAGAGGGATGCTATATAACTAGAATAAAGACTTACGAGAAGCTGAAAGTATTCTGCCTCTCGAAGAAGCTCTGAATATTCGGAATCCTTTAGTGTGGGAACTATGCCATCTCTCAACCAATTTAGAATATGACGGAAATGTTCCCCATCCCTATCAACAAAGATATACCCCTGAAAGAATTGAATTCAGTATATAACATAGATTTGTTCAAAGAATTGACAGAATAAATCGAGTGTAGAAGTTAAATCTGAAACTTATTAAAGTAGCAATTTATGCATGAACTCTCATCAATACACCACACAAAGCAGAAGTAGCAGCTTTCCATGAATGCATTTTTCTTAATTATGCAACCATTATATAATAGCTGGCTAGACGCCAATCTTTCAAATTATTTTTCTTGACCTTGTAAAACACAATCAGCTATTATTCGAGTTTAAATCAATTTTCAGAACTTCCTTTGTTTCCTGAACAAATTAAAAGTGACTTCCTATAGCTTCAAAAGATGAGAAGCCAAGGTATTCTTTTCCTCCAATAAAGGGATGCCCGCACTTAAATGCAGAATAATAATAAATGACGCATCTAAATACATAAAAATGAATAACAAAAAATAGCTATACAAAGAATGAGTGGAAAATTATCCACAAAATTGCACATACACATTATTGTACACAAACCTTCTCGGACTCCTGGCTGATAGTGTGACGGCCACTAAACATTGCAGCCAGCATTGATTCAGGCTCTCGTTGAGTCAATGTGTCAACGGTCGTGCAAAATTTCTTTCCTCCTGCGAATAAAAACATAATATGCGCAAGACTTGGTCACTCCAAAGACAACTAAGTGAAAGCAAAGCACAACCAAATATTCCATTATACCGGCGATTGGCGGTTTCAGCATTACCGAATCAAATGTGAGACTAATGATTTAATCCTATATCAACAACACTTATGACCTCCAGTCTGTAATTAAGCATATAATATGTCTTAATTTGTACATGAGCGAGAGGGAGAGAAATCTTTCCTGAACCCTAAATTCCCCAAATTATGAGCAGTACCGCTTATCTAATGTTGAATTCTTTTGCTGATTGACCTCATTTTTTATTATGCCCAATTAAATTTACAAATTATGCATACCAACTGTAGTAGTTAATGTTAATTCTACGTCTACACAGAGAAAAGAAATGCCAACCACGAGAGAGACACACAAAATTTGGCATGAATAGTCTATTTTTAGGGCCCTTCACTGTATACTCATGCACGTATGTATGAAATTAAATTTACCAGATTATGAAATTGAGGCTTACTGTACTGAAATTGATCTCTAACTGATCAAATGTGTCCGATGTTATTTGTGAGATTAGGGATTTCATCAATTCAAAGTCATTTCAGCACATCGATAACTCGAATTCAAGAAAGCGAAATTGAAAAGTAAATATACATATATATATTATACATGCGTATATATTTATATACACTCACCGATGTTGAGACGAACAAGCGAAGAAGAGGCATCGGAGCACATCGTCATCAGTGCTATGAGCTTAATAATGACTTTGCAGTTTCCAAACAAGTTTCGGATATATAATTGGACAAATTACATTTTCACCTCTGTTGTTTGGACTTGTTTCATTTTCCCCTCTCTTGTATGGATAATTACGTTTTTCCCCTTCTAGTTCGGAATTTGGTAACAGATTCCCCCTCCATCTGAGCTCAGGCGAAGTTAATACTGGTCAAAGTAATTTTCTAACGCGAAATGGCAATATTACCCTTATTCAATGAAATGACCCATTTAACCTTATTCATTGGAATGATCCATTTACCCTTATTCATTGGAATGACCCATTTACCCCTTTAGTAAACAAATTGAATCAAAAATGACTCTTTAAAATGTAAATCAAGTCAGCCTCCTTATTTCTCAAACTACTTCTTCACAATCATATGAATCATCTTTGATCTGAATTTATTTGAGATAGTTGGAGGAGGCATGAGGGTCCAAATTGAAAATCATGATTGTGCCTTGGTTGAGGCTGCCAGGGAAGGTCGACATTGCCGGAAAGATGAACTGCGCCCACACACGACCAGTAATCAACCCATGTGCCGCCGGAGACAGTGGTGGAGGGAAGGTGCTGCACCCGGATCGCCACTATCACCAACAATCATTGCTCCGTGGCATCGCAACCTCTCCATATGCACCACCCTCACGTCGCCGAACACCTTCAATTCCCTCCTCATAGTTGATTCGCTCACGCCGGCGGTGACTGAGCTTAGGCGTATCGTCCGCTACGGCGGAGGCCGAGAAATCGCGTTCTCGACAGCGGTGCACCGGGGGAAGGGGTAAAGGCATGAGTTGGATGAGTTTGGAGTGGTACGAATGGTAACATGTTACCTATGAACAGACCTAAAACCTCAACATTGAATGCCCAAAGAAAGAACAAGAAAATAGACAATTAGAGAATCTGAGTTGATTAAAGCATACCCTTTTGGCAAGATTTCCAATTCACTGTTTAGAAAATAATTGCTTCAAATTAATCTGAAACTCGTGTATGCGACTCTTCAATTCTGAACCCAGGTAGTGACCTCTTGTTTCTTTAGTGTTCTAAAGTTAAACCATCTGTATCTTACCTCAATATGCACAAACTTTTACCTAGTTATTTGTCAAGGTATAAAAAGTGCAGCATCATAAAGCTTGAAGGGTGTTTGTCAATTCTCTCTCTATGTATATGAGCATCTCCTCTCTCTGTATATGACTCTCTCTCTCTCTCTATATAGATATATATGATTGTTTGAGACGAATGAGGCACTATTAAGTTAGATTAGACTTAGTTTAGTTGGGTTAGATTAGGATTTAACTTGGGTTAGATTTAGTTGATCATAGTTATGTTATAAGGGTACGTTGGTAATTACACAATTCAAGAATTATTAATATATATTTGTAATTAAAGAGGATGGGCAAATAGGTAAATTCATAATTCTCGGTCACCGAAAATGTCTTATAAGGGGGAAAACGTAATTATCCATACAAGAGAGGGAAAAATATAATTTGTCCAAACAATAGGGGGTGAAAGTGTAATTTGCCCTTTATTATAACCGGTTCGGATGATGACGGTGGTTTCTGTGACGCCGTTATCCACTTCTACCGTTACTTGACATTGTGCCTGACTGCCCTGCTGATTACAGCTATTCTGGTTCTGATTAATTTAATATACTTATTTGTTTTTTTTCATGGTGCAATATTAATATATTTATATGTGGGAAATTGCAAAAAATATCCTGAATTATGGTCAAATTCCCATTGAATAATAATTTGTGCAACAAATCCCTTAGGCCATGTTTTGTAACTGGTTTTGGTACCAGTTTTTTGGTTTTGGTTCGAAATAGTAGTATCAACCCATGTTTGGTAAGTTTGGGGTTTGTACTACTGTAGCAAACCATACGCACCAAAACATGAGATTTTTGGAACCATCATATCTGATGGTTTTGCTTGGTTCGGCTACTGTACCACCCCATATCTGTTGCACCATCTCACCCCCACACCAAACCATGGTTTTCGTCAATTCCAAAATCGCAAAGCTCTCTCTTTCTCTGTGTTTGCCCCAGATCGTGAGAGGAGGCGGCTACTGTACAACCCATGGTTTTCGTCAATTCCAAAATCGCGAAGCTCTCTCTTTCTCTGTGTTTGCCCTAGATCGTGAGAGGAGGCGGCGGCGAAGCTCTCAAAGGCCCAAAATCGCACAAGTAGCAGGTAAAATCTCCCATGTCTCTTTCTTTGTCTCTATATACAATCGTTTCTGGGCCAAGATTATATAATCTATGATGGGTTTCCTTTCAATTTCTTCACTAATTATATGATCTTTTGTGGGTTTTGCTTGAATTTCTTGTTTGTATATAGGGAATATATTAGGGTTTCATGTACGAACTTCGTCTTCTTGATTTAGGGATTTGAATGAATTAGCGTCCATATTTCACTAGGTTTTGTATTTTTCTTCTTCTTCCTGTGTGCTTAAAAAAATAATAATTGGGGATTTGATTCATATTTTGGGTGTTGATATGGTGGTGGATGGTGCTATTATTGGGGTATTAGTGAAATCCTCTGTTTTTTTTTTTTTTTTTTGGCTTAACAAACACCAACTCTTCAATTAGTTGATTCTCTAATTTCCTATGATTTAATGCATTCATGATTGAAGTAAGGTTTTTTATTTTGATAAAGACAAATGAAGTAAGAATTTGAAACAATGAAAAAAATTGAGAGGTGATTGAATGTTTGCTTGATTTTCTTGAATATGTGGAAGCAGCTATGGAGTTAAAGGACTATATATACTTCAAATATAGCACGCTCGTATACATTTTGGGTTTCAAAAAAAAAGACAGTACTTGTGTTTTTTTGTGTTTAGGGAAAACTGACAATGATTTCAAGTTAGATACCCCTACCTTGATGGAGTTCTTAGATGGGTACCCTTTTGATTTTGATTGGAATGAATTATAGTGTGTTTTTTCTCTTTTTTTTTTCTTAACAAACACCAACTCTTCAATTAGTTGATTCTCTAATTTCCTATGATTTAATGCATTCATGATTGAAGTAAGGTTTTTTATTTTGATAAAGAAAAATGAAGTAAGAATTTGAAACAATGAAAAAAATTGAGAGGTGATTGAATGTTTGCTTGATTTTCTTGAATATGTGGAAGCAGCTATGTAGGAAAATGACTATATATACTTCAAATATAGCATGCTCGTATATATTTTGGGTTTAAAAAAAAAAGACAGTACTTGTGTTTAAGAAGTACAGGATTTTTAGAAAAGAATGGTAAGAACAGCTATAATTTCAAGTTGCTTCACAATTGTCTAAATATTATTCTCTGAAATGGATTTAAAACTGCTAGCTCTAGAAGATGTTTACTAGTCTAGGATGCACAGGTAAGGTATTTTATAAGTGGTCATGACAGTACTTTTGTGTGGATATAGAAATGAAATGGATAATTTCCCCAGTTGACGTCATTGAAATGTTTTTTTGTGTTTTAGAGTTTAGAGTTTTTTTTTTTTTGTTTGTTTTTCTTAATTTATACATAACTTAGTAATTAAAATATATATGATTCTACTTAACCAAATAGAAGGTAATATGTTTTAGTTAGTGAGTTGTATGGAAGCTTCAATTCATTTGTTTTCCCTTCATCATTGTTGCTCCTTCAGGTTCACTTTCCCCTGAAGGTACACTATAGGGCCTTCAGGTTCACTTTCTTTGTTTTCCCTCCATCATTGCTGCTCCTTCATACCACTGAGGAGTGCTGGCAGGTGGATTGTGGTTTAGAAAGCATCGAGGTGGCAAGTATTTATGGTAGTTAATGTGATCAATAATTTGTTCTAACTAGCTCACTAGGGATGCCTACAGTCACCCTCTTCCCTCCGTACCAACAAAAGGAAATTAAGCCTGTCCATAATCTAATTCTTCAGCATTAAGAGGGATTTCATACATTATTGATGAATAATAAATGCAAATGTTTAGGGCTTGAAGGGTTGACAGGTTAGTTGATGGAGTTGCAGCAATTGGGTTGTTGACATGTTGTTCAGTGTACCAAATGCAGTCGCAAAAGCTCACAGATTGTTTGAGGGATGTGGGGTAGGAAGAGTAATGAGTTGTGACTTTAACCGTACAGTAAATAGTACCAAGTTATAACTTGTAATTACTAGTCAAAAGTAATAAAATGTGCTAAGAAGTAGTAACTGCTGACTACTAAGTTTACTTATATACTAGTGATTTGTGAAGTTAATATACAAGTATATTTTATTCTACTAAGTTAATAGTTGCTACTTAGTAGTTAACTTGTTAACTATTAGTTAATTTTATTATGTTATGCTAGTTTTATTTCAGGTCAATAAAAATAAGCTCTGCTTGTTCTCTGAATGATTGCATTCTTCATGAGCTATTTTGTTGTTCCTTAGATTTTTATGCTAGAATTATTTCCGCAAGAAAATAACCCACCTTCTGAAGCTTCATCATATGTTACAAGTACATTATTGTTCATTAAGATGAAATTGTTACCTGATTCTCTTTTTGATAACCCACCTTCTGAAGCTTCATCATCACATGAAAATGAAGATGAAGATGACATTGAGGATGGAGTATCACAGGACCGTAATACAAATGCGATGGACCTTGTTCGCAATAGTATTGCTCAGGATATCTTTGATTCCACACTAGCGGCTTGAAAGTCTTCACTTGTTGGTTATTGTAGCTTTTTGGACAGTGGCAATGTAATATCTGATGCTTTTTGGACAGTGGCAATGTAATATATGTAGCTTTTTGGACAGTGGCAATGTAATATATTTGGTCACTTGTTGGTTATTGTAGCTTTTTGGACAGTGACAATGTAATATATTTAAAAATTTAATATATTTTAATATTATAGTTTTATTATCTTTCTTAAAAATTAAATATATTTTAATATTATAATTTTATCATTTGTGACAAGTATAACATTAAATTTTAGTACTGAACAATTTATGGGAAGCTGATGTGAAATGTTTTTAAAATAGTTAAAAAGATATTAAGATTTCAAATGAAAAAATATTATAAATTTTAAAACGACATATACGAACCAATTGAATAATTCTTGTAATATTGTAAGATTTCTAATATTAAAATATATTAATATTAATATTATATTAAAATATATTAATATTAAAATTAAAATATATTAATATTAATATTATATAATATTAATAATTAATATATTATAATATTATAATATTAATATTATAATATTAATATATTTTAATATTATAAATTTTAATATATTAATATTAATATATTTTAATATAATAAAAATATATTAATATATTTTAATATTATAAATTTTAATATTAATATATTAGTTTATATTAATATATTAGTATATTAATATCTTTTAATATTACAAAATTTTAATATTTATAAATAAAATGTGAAACCATCCCAAGTTACCAAACATGGTTTGGTTTTAGAATTTCAACCCATACCAACTCTATCAAACATGGTTTGGTTTTTCAGCATCACTTTTTCTCACACCAAAACCATCTGCACCAAACATGGTTTGGAACCAAAATAAAACCACACCAAACCAAATCCAACCCAACCCAAACCAAAACCAAAAACCAACACCGCACCAAACCGTTACCAAACGCAACCTTAAACAATCATATTTCATTACAAAATGTTCAAATGTGTAGAATTTTTTTCATAAATCAGTACAATGCTTAAAAGTTTTTTATGAACTAATTTGATGGCATAAATGTCATTCAAATGCACATTAAATTTATACATAATTTTTAATACCAGTTAATTAAATAATGCTTATAAGTTGTGTAACTAAAAATTAAGTAAAAACTTAAAATATTTAAGTAATCACTCAACACTATATATGTATATATGACGGGTTGAGATTTGATGATATTGTGTCGTTGTTTCACCACACCCCGATCAACAAGAATTTATACCTACTAATACTTTACTTAAAATAGTATAGCAGTAAGTAGGGTCGAACCACTCTCAACTTGGAACTCGTTTTGAGACAAAGATCCAAAACTTCACTTTTCAAGATAAAAATAAATCACTTAAAAACAACTCTTGAATTTTTTAATAGTAAACTAAAATAACTAGATAAAATTATCAAATGGTGGAAAAAATCTCAAGGGAAAAGAATCCACCACCCGGGTCTATACAAATAATATTATATATTTCTATTGTAAATTCTCCTCCAACCTATTAAACATAAACTTAGATAGTAGTAGGCATTCCCCGTATTTCCATTAATTGGTAATCACGAAGAATCCTCCCTATAATGTTTTGGTTTAAATAAAATGCAAATAGTAGTAGGCATTCCCCGTATTTCCATTAATTGATAATCACGGAAAATCCTCCTTCTTTTTTTTTAGTGTCCAACCTCTATTGTAAGGTTTTTGTTCATTGAGATTCATAAAATGAATACTCTCGGGACGAGAATTAAACAATACGAAATAAAAATAAAAATTATTTATATCTTACTCATGGTGGCTTCATCACCCCCTTGAGAAGAGTTTTAAGCTAACATGTTGAAAAAAAAATGAAACAAGGTAATAGAATAAAATTCCATTGATAGAGCAAAAACTACACAAAATATGAAAATGGTACAAAAGTATTCTAAGCTCTCATTCCTCAACTCTTCACACTCCACCCTCTCGCATCTGAATTGTGAAGATATAAAATAGACCATTAGACTTGCCACTTGTGCCATTTAATACAAATCCACCAAATTCAGTCATTAATACAAATCTACCAACTTCACTCATTAATTTTTCCAACCACCTTGTCACCATCACACTACCTCACATAACTACACACACACACACACACATATATATATATATTATATATAATATATATATATATGTATTTATTACATTCTCCCCCTCCAAATTTTCCTTTTTCTTCATTTTCATTCTTCTTGCTTTCTTTTTCTTTTCTTTTGTAAATCAACCCCTGCATGAAATAAAAATATATACATATGAGGACATTATGTTAGGTAAATTACTCTATTTTGTGCACTTATCAAATTACCCCCAAACAAGTTTTTGCTAGTCCTCTAGCAAATAAGGAAAAAAATAGATAAGTTCACAAAAATGATACATTATTGAAGTTGAACTAATGATGTGCCACTTTCGCAGGCTACATTCGATTGCATTTACCATATGCAATAAGGCCTTAAACCCCTAGGTTACCCTAGTGGACGAGCAATAACCTCGTGAGGGTTTACAGTGAAGATACCCACAAACTTCTTTATTCTTCATTTTCACGCATACATGCATTCACACACTCATTAATTAAGTCATAATACAATATATAAGATAATATGAATGCAAATACTCCCACTCACTACCGAACAATAACTATCTCAAGTTAATGATATGAACGGTCCCCACTAAAGTAAATAACTTCGTTACTCTCTACTCCAATCTAGACAACCTTCCGTGTTTTTGTGAACATTTTACTATGGTATGTCAATCTCTCTTTTTCTACTTCATTGATCAAACTTTGCCATTTTTTTGTAAAAATTCATTATTTCCATCATTCCACTTCTATCCATTTTTTTTATCTTTCTAAGCTCCGGACTTTCCAGCGAGGATTTTTAGTCCCGACCAACTGGGCCCGAGCTTCTTCCATATGATTTATGCTCATTAGTTTTCTCCCCTTTTTACGCGAGCAGTGATATTGGTGATACCAAGGCCCGGTTACTCAGATCGAAGACCTACTTTTTGCATTTCTTTCAAAATAAATTTTTAAATTTTCTCCATTCTATCTCCCATTTTATAGTGGCAAAGCTAATTTTTCAACTACATAGTCAAAGATCAACTGTTTTTCCCATAGTGAATGTGTGCATGTGCTTATAGGTCAAAGTTGTCCTTTTCGGTTTCAATTTCACTAATTCATTTACCTATGTAAAACCACATCACATCACTAACTCAATCTAATCATTACTCTCATGAGCGGGAATATCGCATCACATACTACTGATACATCATAAACACAAACTTAATCAACTTATAATGCAAAACACTTATGCATAAAAACAAAGAATTTCTTCAAAAAATTTCAATTTTCCAATTTTTTCAATTTTTTTTTTTTGAAACTCTATTTTGATTAAATAGATATCCACCCCCAAACAAAAATAACACTGTCCCTAGTGTTTAAAAATACATCTAAGAGACAAATTGGAACAAATTACCGCAATTGAGGTGGAGGTGATGGAGTAGAGTCCCTGCAAAGATTCTTGGCAAAAGAAAAGTCAAGTGATTGGAAATATTACGATAGACTTTACCCCCAAACAAAATCTAAACATACCCAAATAAAGTGAGAAAGAAATTTTATAGAAAATATTTACACAACAGACTGGGTTGCCTCCCAGGAGCGCTAAGTTTAACGTCATCAGCCAGACTTAATGAAGGTGCTACCCCTAAATGGATCAGTCCGAATAAATCGGATCAATGAGGAGAATTTCCTTAGTTTCAGAAGCTTCAAGTTATAGGAAAGGCTTGAGGCAATGAGCATTGACTTTAAACAACTGTCCATTCTTAGGGTCTTGTAACTCAATGGCACCATGACTAGAAATGTGATGGACATAGTACGGGCCTGACCAACGTGACTTTAACTTCCCAGAAAACAATTGAAGATGGGAGTTATACAAAAGAACCTTTTGTCCTATGAAAAACTCCTTTTTGAGAATGTGTTTGTCATGTTCCATTTTAGTCTTAGCTTTATAAAGTCTTGAACTCTCATAGGCATCATTTCTAATTTTTTCTAACTCATCAAGTTGAAGGGTCCTACGTTGACCGGCTTTATCATAGTCAAAGTTCATGGCCTTGATGACCCAATAAGCACGGTGTTCGAGTTCAACAGGCAAGTGACAAGCTTTGCCATAGACCAATCGATATGGGGACATTCCTATAGGGGTCTTGGAAGCAGTTCGGTATGCCCATAACGCATCCTGGAGTCGAAGACTCCAGTCCTTCCTTGTGGGGTTAACAGTTTTCTCTAAAATCTGCTTAATCTCCCTATTGGATACCTCAGCTTGACCATTGGTTTGAGGATGATATGATAGGGCCACTTTATGGTTGATTCCATATTTGGACAAGAGGTTCCCAAAGACTTTGTTGCAAAAATGTGAACCATTGTCACTGATTAGGGCTCGAGGTGTTCCAAATCGAGGCAAAACCTGGTCTTTGAAAAATTGCACCACAACTCTATGGTCAGCTGTTTTGGTGGCTAAAGCTTCTACCCATTTTGACACATAATCAACTGCTAGAAGGATGTAGAGATTGTCAAACGAGGATGGAAATGATCCCATGAAATCAATATCCCAGACATCAAAGATTTCAACGACGAGAATTGATTATTGAGGCCATTCATTTCTTTTGGTAATCTTACCGAGCAATTGACATCTATGACAAGCTAGACAGTATGTGTGGGTGTCTTTGAAAAGGGTTGGCCAATAGAATCCTGATTGCAAGATTTTTGCAGCAGTTCGTTTGGAACTGAAATGGCCACCACAGGCCTGGTCATGACAGAAGGAAATGACAGACTCTTGGTCTACCTCAGGAACACACCTACGAATGATCTGATCTGGACAATATTTAAACAAGTAGGAGTCATCCCAAAAATATTCCTTAGCCTTGGCCAAAAATTTATCTTTCTCTTGCTTGGACCAGTTGGAAGGAATTTGACTTATCACAATATAATTGACAATATCGGCATACCATGGCACATGAGATATCTCAAATAATTGCTCATCAGGAAAATAATCAGAGATTGGAATGGAGTCACTAGTGGAGTCAATAACTAGACGGGACAAATGATCAGCGACTACATTCTCAGAACCTTTCTTATCTCGAATCTCAAGGTCAAACTCTTGAAGGAGTAAGATCTAGCGTATCAACCGAGGTTTTGCATCAGATTTGGATAAAAGATGTCTTAACGCTGCATGATCTGTATAGATGATGACCTTAGATCCAATCAAATAAGATCTAAACTTCTCAAAGGAGAACACGACTGCTAGCAACTCTTTCTCAGTGGTTGAGTAGTTGATTTGGGCATCATTTAAGGTTTTGTTAGCATAGTATATGACATGTCGTGCTCTATCCACTTTCTGGCCTAAAACAGCACCTACTGCATAATCAGACGCATCACACATAATTTCAAAAGGCAAGGTCCAATCAGGTGAACGAATGATAGGTGCAGTAATGAGTGTGGACTTTAAGTGCTCAAAGGCAGACTTACAGGCATCAGTCAACTCAAATTGTGCATCTTTAGCTAGAAGATGGGTTAAAGGTTGTTTTATTGAAATCTTTGATGAAGCGCCTGTAGAAACCGGTATGACCTAGGAATGCTCTAATATCTCGAACAGATTTAGGGATAGGTAGATTGGAGATTAGATCAATTTTTGCTTTGTCGACCTCAATTCCTGCACTAGAGATATTATGACCTAGGACAATTCCCTTTGTAACCATGAAATGACACTTTTCCTAGTTAAGTACCAAGTTAGTGTCATGACAACGTTGAAGTACGAGAGAAAGATGGTTCAGACATTGCTCAAATGATGATCCAAAGACAGAGAAGTCATCCATGAAGATTTCTAAAAACTTTTCAACCATGTCACTAAATATACTCATCATACACCGCTGAAATGTAACTGGGGCATTACACAAGCCGAATGGCATACGACGATAAACGAATGTACCGAATGGACAGGTGAAAGTTGTCTTGTCTTGGTCATTTGGGTGGACAAGAATTTGATTGTAACCAGAATAGCCATCTAAAAAACAATAAAAGGCTTGGCCAGCTAATCTCTCTAACATTTGGTCGATGAAGGGGAGTGGGAAATGGTCTTTTCTAGTCACACTATTCAGTTTCCTGTAGTCTATGCAAACTCGCCATCCAGTTTGAATGCGAGTAGGAACTAGCTCATTGTGGGCATTAGACACAACAGTGATGCCAGACTTTTTTGGAACGACCTGGATTGGGCTCACCCACTGACTATCAGAAATCGGGTAGATGATATTCGCGTCAAGAAGTTTGATAACTTATCCACGGACAACTTCCTTCATATTGGGGTTAAGTCTCCTTTGAGGTTGCCTACAGGTTTTCGCATTATCTTCTAAGTGAATGCGATGTTGCACCACTAGAGGACTAATGCATTTGATATCATCAATGGACCATGTTATGGCTTCCCTATTTGTCTTAAGAACCTCAAGTAATTGGGATTCTTGTTGCTCAGTTAACTCAGAAGATATTACCACTGGAAACGTCTCAGATTCACCAACATATGAATATTTTAAAGTCTCAGGTAAAGGCTTTAATTCTATCTTAGGTGGTTTCTTTGCATGTTCAGATTCAGTGGTAACCGGTAAGGACAATGATTCAAATTTGGATTTATACTTGGGGGCTTCAAAAGGTGGGGCAGAGTTTAGCAAATCATTGATTTGGCTAATATAATTAGCCTCATCAAAACTATCACCAAAATGGGCTAAACACTACTGAAGTGGATCCTCGGGATAAGAGTGGTTAAAGGTGTGGGTGGTCAATGACTCAATAAGACAAACTTCTTCAATAGATTCTGATTCAATGGGTTGTTTCATCAAATTAAACACATTGACTTCCACTTTCATGTTCCCAAAGGTCAAGGTCATGCTACCATTTCTACAATTGATCAAAGCATTGGTTGTGGCTAAAAATGGTCGACCTAAAATTATTGGAATTTGCTTCCCTTGAGTTGGCTGAGTGTCTAGCACAATGAAGTCTACGGGGTAATAAAAATCATTAACTTTGACTATCACATCCTCAATGATACCCCTTGGAATTTTTATGGATCGGTCAACTAACTGAATTCTAACGTCAGTTTTCTTTAAATCAGTCAATCCTAAATCCAAGTAGACTGAATACGGTAGCACATTGACACTGGCACCAAGATCCAATAAAGTCTGACCTTCAAACTTTTCTCCTATCCTACAAGTGATAGTGGGACTACGAGGGTCTCTGTGTTTAACCACAGCTTGGTTTTGGAGGAAGGAGGAACAATGTTGGGCCATGAAGGCTTCCTTAGGAATATTGGTTTTCCTTTTGACTAAGTCTTTGATGAATTTGGCATAAGAAGGAATTTGCTTAATAGCAGTGAGAAATGGAATGTTAATCTGGAGATTTTGAAAAATCTCTAAGATTTCACTGTATTGAGAATCCGTCTTATTGTTGACTAGTCTAGAGGGAAAAGGTGCACGTGGAACAACCGGCTTAAGAATGATTTCATCAATCTTAGGACCTTGATCCTTTTTGGATTTTGGGGAATTGTGGAGAAGAGATTTGGATTGGTCATTTTCATGACTGATGGGTGGCTCAACCTTATTATCAATTTTCTTTCCTGACCTCAAGGTAGTGATAGAATTTACATGGTCATTTGAGTGGTCAGAATTAGAAGTGGTTCCTATGTGATTAACTCCTTTTCCTTTTGGATTGATTTCGGGTTGGCTCGGTAATGTACCCCTTTGTCTTTCAGAAAGAGCTGTCGTGAGTTGACTCAACTGATTTTGGAGAGACTGCTGAAATTGCAGTTGATTTTGAGTCAAGAGATCAAAGTTATTTTCTAACTTTTGGAATGTCTGATTGGAATGCTTATTGGATTGATTAAGATTAAGGGCAAGCATTTTCAAAGTGTCCTCATAATTGGAAGTACTATGGACCGGTGGGACAGGAGCAACATAGTTGTTCATGGGATCAACAGCTAAATCTCGGCTTGGATTGAACTGGTTATTCCTTGGAAATTGATTTTGAGGAATTATTTGTCCTTGAGGTGGAGGTGGCCTGATGGAGTTACCTTGAAAACCGGATGGACCACCTAAGTTTTGTGGAGGTAAATTTTGCCTCCATGAAAAATTAGGGTGGTTTCTAGTATCAGGATGGTAACTTTGGCTAAATGTGTTAGGCAATGGTCTCCTAAAGGTATTGAAAGCACAAACTTGCGCATCCGAAGGTTCAGATGTACAATAGACCGGACATTCCTCTGTGGGATGAGATAAACCATAACAAACATTGCATTGTGCAAGGGTAGAGATTAGGGCAAATGCATCAAACTTTTTGCTTAAGTCTTTCACTCCATCAACAAGATTTTGCATCACAGACTTTAACTCATTTTCAGGTTTGATCTCATAAAAACCAGGTTTTCTATTCATTTGATCATTCCTAGAAAAATCATTCTCACTTTGGTTCCAATTCCAATTTTGGGCATTTTCAGCTAGTTCATCCAAAAATATATAGGCTTGGTCAGGGGTTTGGGCATTGAACTTTCCTTGGTGCATTGACTCAATCATGGTTCGGTTCATAGGTGAAAGTCCCTTATAAAAGAAATGGACTAACTGTGCCTTATCAAAGCCATGATGCGGGCATTTGAGGAGCAAGTCATGAAATCGGTCCCAAGTTTGGTGGAATTGTTTTTCAGTTTTCCCTCTAAAAGTACTAATGGCATCTCTCATTGATTCGGTCTTTTGCATGGGATAAAACTTACTCATGAATTTCCTTGCAAGTTCATCCCATGATCGAATGGAGTTGGGTGGAATGAAGTTTAGCCAGGAAACAACTTTATCTTCTAAGGATAGGGGAAAAAGACGCAGTTTGACATCCTCTTCATTCAAATTTTGATTTTTGAATGTGTTGCATATTGTCAAGAACTTCCCTAAATGG
The DNA here is from genome assembly GCA_963922005.1 of Cornus suecica. Lineage (NCBI taxonomy): Eukaryota > Viridiplantae > Streptophyta > Magnoliopsida > Cornales > Cornaceae > Cornus > Cornus suecica. Next base: position 76,302,414 of record OY998244.1, on the reverse strand, counting down.
ATATAGGGTTGTTCACTTTCGAGTCCATGGAATTTTGGCAACATATTGATTGTGGCGGGTCTAATCTCAAACTGGGGTGCATCATTCTCAAGTAGAACTATGCAATTGGGTGGGTTGGCTGTGATTGGGGCAAAATAGTCATTAAGAGTTCTGGGTACAGCCATTGATGAATTATTGGTGGTTGACATATGTAACAAGGGAATTGATTTTTCTTCTAAATCAATGAGTGACATATCACTAGGAAACCTAACTAGACGCTTGTTAACTCGCAACCACTGGGGCATAAACAAAAAAAAAAAAACCTAAAAGGGCTAGATGAGGGACAAATCACACAAATTTTTTGGCTTTGTTATCTCGAGCTTAAATTCAAAGGTGGTGAATTTTTAAATATAATATTGTAGAGAATTAATAGGATAATGTCCAAATTAATTCTCTCTTAATTAGACAGCTCCTACTCTATTCCAGATTAAGTCGATAGATTACCAGTTAAGGATCATCAAACTAACAACGGAGTAGTTCCCAGGAAAGTGTGGCGAGGCACGTGGCCTGCTTAATGCCGAGTCAACCTCACTTTCCTAGACAGAACTGTCCTACCGTTTATCAATTTGATAATGACTCACTGGAGTGACTACCAACCACTTCCTTCCTAGAGGGCCCATGAGTTCGTAACCCTAAAGTGGGTGATTGCTAATGAATTTTAATCAAATCTGGCTCATGGTTTAACAAATGCAAGAAATTTTTGTGATTTATGGGCCACGGAGACGAGTGATGAAATCCCGACCGTATCTTGTGGGAATTTTTGCCCTTAAGTATCTTATGCAAAATGCTAATTTAAAACATGCACAAGCAAGACAAGAATAAAATAAAATAAGAAAGAAATATACAATTTTTTTTAATATATATATTTATATGAAAATAAGCTAAATACAAATAACGGGAGCCTAGGGTAACGTCTAATGTTATTCTACCCTAGAGGTTGCATGCAAATTTTTTACCTATTCTAGGGGAAAATAATAATACTAATAATAAGGGTTTAGAAATATGAAACCTGGATGACGACCCGGTATGGTATCTCTTGCAAAATAGAAAACAAAAATAAACAAGTAAGTAAATAAATAAATAAATAAAATATAAACAAAATTGAGTAAATAATAAATTAAACTAATCTTTTATATATATATATATATATATATATATATATATTTTGGGTGAGTTTGATTATTTTGAAAATGAGTAGGGAGTCAAAAGTAATTTTCAAAAAGAGTACTTGAGGCGGCTCTGAACTTTTTTCTTTCTTTTTGGGCCCGTTTGGGAACTTGGTTTTGGTCTTGGTTTTGATTTTGGTCTTGGTTTTGGTCTTAGTTTTGGTCTTGGGTGGTTTTAGGTAAATCTAAAACCAATATATAATGTTTGGTAAGGAGTTGGTTTTGGTCTTAGTCTTGGTATAATTATATATATATATACTAATATGTATTAAAATATATAAATATGAAAAATATATATATATAAAATTGGAAAAAAAGTAATTTTTGGGAAAAAAATATTTTTCCGAAAAATATAAAAAATATTTTTTTCAAAAATAATTAATTTTCGGAAAAAAAAAATTAATTTTTTCCGAAAAATTAATTTTTTCAAAAAAATAATTTTTTCCGAAAAATTAATTTTTTCAAAAAAATAATTTTTGTCGAAAAAATATTTTTTTCCGAAAATATGATTTTTTTTTCCAAAAATTTATTTTTTCGAAAAAATATGATTTTTTTCCAAAAATTTATTTTTTGACGAAAAAATTAATATTTTCCGGAAAATAATTATTTTCGAAAAAATATTTTTTGTCGAAAAAATATTTTTTTTCCGAAAATTATTTTTTCCCCAAAAATATGATTTTTTTCCAAAAATTTATTTTTTAACGAAAAAATAAATATTTTCCGGAAAATAATTATTTTTGAAAAAATAATTTTTTTTTTAGGGCAGGTTCATAATTTGAAAGAAAGACAATAAAATAATAATATAAAAAAAAAAAAAAACTATCAAAACAATCACATAAGACAACAAAATGAAAAGCTGGGAAAGTGACGTTCCAATTCCTGCGACCTATATATATATTTCTTTTTAGTTTTTTTTTTCTTTCAAAAGAACTTGTCAAAAGTAAGTAACCTGCTAATTTGACTTTTGTGTAAATTTATTTATTTATTTTTAAAGAATTTGCTGTTACCAACTAAATAGAGCTAAGAGATCAGATTTAAGTAAAATAAATCACATAAGCTACTTGAATCCCAATAAATTCTTGAGGACGTTTATTTATTTTTTTTTAAATTAAAAAAAACTATAAAATAAAAAATGAAAGGAAGGGACAGAAAGTTCGGGTGGGTTCCCAAAAAATTTGAGTTGAGGATCTATGACTCCGAATTCTTAATGTTGACGCGACAACGGCGCCATTTGACGGGTTGAGATTTGATGATATTGTGTCGTTGTTTCACCACACCCCGATCAACAAGAATTTATACCTACTAATACTTTACTTAAAATAGTATAGCAGTAAGTAGGGTCGAACCACTCTCAACTTGGAACTCGTTTTGAGACAAAGATCCAAAACTTCACTTTTCAAGATAAAAATAAATCACTTAAAAACAACTCTTGAATTTTTTAATAGTAAACTAAAATAACTAGATAAAATTATCAAATGGTGGAAAAAATCTCAAGGGAAAAGAATCCACCACCCGGGTCTATACAAATAATATTATATATTTCTATTGTAAATTCTCCTCCAACCTATTAAACATAAACTTAGATAGTAGTAGGCATTCCCCGTATTTCCATTAATTGGTAATCACGAAGAATCCTCCCTATAATGTTTTGGTTTAAATAAAATGCAAATAGTAGTAGGCATTCCCCGTATTTCCATTAATTGATAATCACGGAAAATCCTCCTTTTTTTTTAGTGTCCAACCTCTATTGTAAGGTTTTTGTTCATTGAGATTCATAAAATGAATACTCTCGGGACGAGAATTAAACAATACGAAATAAAAATAAAAATTATTTATATCTTACTCATGGTGGCTTCATCACCCCCTTGAGAATAGTTTTAAGCTAACATGTTGAAAAAAAAATGAAACAAGGTAATAGAATAAAATTCCATTGATAGAGCAAAAACTACACAAAATATGAAAATGGTACAAAAGTATTCTAAGCTCTCATTCCTCAACTCTTCACACTCCACCCTCTCGCATCTGAATTGTGAAGATATAAAATAGACCATTAGACTTGCCACTTGTGTCATTTAATACAAATCCACCAAATTCAGTCATTAATACAAATCTACCAACTTCACTCATTAATTTTTCCAACCACCTTGTCACCATCACACTACCTCACATAACTACACACACACACACACACACACACACATATATATATATGTATGTATTTATTACATTCTCCTCTTCCAAATTTTTTTTTCTTCATTTTCATTCTTCTTGCTTACTTTTTCTTTTCTTTTGTAAATCAACCCCTGCATGAAATAAAAATATATACATATGAGGACATTATTTTAGGTAAATTACTCTATTTTGTGCACTTATCAATATACCATGAGAAAAAAAAATGTGTTTCATTTAAGTAATTTATAAGATCTTTAGGAATATATCTTATAACAAGAATTTTTTATTTTAAAGTGAAAAAAATTAACTTAGGATAACTAAATTTTTATAATAAATCAATTATTTGCAAAACACATATTCAACTTATAATTATTATTCTAACACAATTAACGCGAATGGTATAACTAGTATCTTAAAAAAGAAAAAAAGATTACTCAATAATTTTAAAAAATAGAAATCTAATAAGAACGTCGGGATAAACTTTTGTAATAAAATTGCTATAAACTTTTTTAAAAAATAGAAATTTAATAAGTATGGTGGGATAAACTTTTGTATTGGAATTTTGACTGATTACAATATGTTAATAATTTAGGAAGCTTATTTGTAATTGAGAGGAGTTAGTTACAAAACTGCAATAGTTCGAGTTTTTTTTTTTCTACGTTTTCTCCATTTATTTATTTTCTGTTGTAACCCCATTTCACATTCAAGAACCCTCTAAAGTTTTCCTATAATTGCATAGCTAAAATTGTGAATTCCCAACAGTACTATTCATCTGTAGGAAAAAAAAAAATAGTGTAGTAGTCCTCTTTTTCCCATAATTTTTCATATAGATAACTTGGATGCAATACATGGGAAGGCAAATTAAAAGCTGATACTATCTGCAACTAATCAAGTACAATTTTTCATCTATTAAAATGGTTAAAGCCACAAACTGAGGTCAATGTGGTCATTGAATGATCCTCAGTGGTGTTACAGAGTTGTTACCATAGTCATTTGGTAGATCGAACATCAAATGGGAAGAGTACAGTTTCAGCCCCAACACCCTCAAGGGGCACAAAAGGATACATATAACTAGATATTCATGTTTTACATGCCAAAATACTGAAAATCAAATCTCAGACCCTACTTTTCATAGCATGACTTAAACCTCATATATACCAAGGACAGAGAGGACTACAGTTTATAATATCAAGGTCGATAACGCCATCACCATGTTACTCTTAACTCTTCGTCTCTCGTTAGATTCCTCTGGCCTTCTCCAAGTCTGGAAGATCTGCAATGTATGCAACAATCAGTCAGAGAGGGCCAACTAAAAAACTGCAAAAAAAATCTAATTAATAGAGACAATAGCAACGAAAATATGACGACTGCCCAAAATCCTATTATGTATTTAATATTCCACACAGATGCTTAGATTCTGTACAAACTTGCGTGTGTTGATTTTTTTTTTTTTTCCGTTGGTTGTGGAAAGGGGGATTGTTTATATACTAATCTTCACTCTCAAAACTATGTCTAGACCATATCAATATGATGGTAGTAGCAATCAAATTCCTGCATTCTACCAGCAATTATATTTCCAGAAAGCAATCAACTAAAGAAGCTAATAGCGAGAAAACTTTGGGACTCACAAAGCATTCCTTCATCCTCACCGCTCCCATCATCTGCACCAGTGTCCTGCAATAGTGGGAAAAGATATTAAAAGGAGTGACAAGTCATTGCATTTATATAAATAGTGTTTAGCAGGGGATCAAATTACCGCCACATCATCATCAGAGACAAATTCCGCTGCAAATAACATTAAATCCAGATGTCAAATCCAGTGAATTGTTGGCGCACACACAAAAAAAAAAAAAAGAAAGAAGAAAAATATATTCTGATTCTAGTTCACATGCCATTACAAGATTGAGTAATTCTATAGACAATAGATGGAACCAAATCCATGATGACTGCAACTTCAGCCATCGAAATGTTGGAACTGGGATGCAATTCTTATTTTCGAACCAACATAGCTAGTAGGATGAGGGATAAGAAACAAAATTGGATCATAGATAGTAATTAACAGTTTTCAAAAAGGAGAGAATCAACCTCAATATCCATTATTTTCTCATTAACTGGTGTAGAGGAGGCCATCTATATGAAATTGAAGCCCTTCTACTTTTGAACTGGACTAGTGTTAAGGGTTCCATTTGTCCCACATCGGATTTGGATGGGAAAGTGAATGGGGTTATAAATGGGTGGATGTTAGCATCACCCATAGCTTAAGCTTTTGGGTCGAACCGCGAATCATCCACCCGTTACAGTTGGTATCAAAGCCAAACCTAGTCCTTGATCCGGTGCAACGCCAAGCACCCGCTTGGGCGTTGCGCGGGTTCGGATGGGGAAGAATGTTAGGGGTTCCATTTGTCCCACATCGGATCTGGACATGAAAGTGAATGGGGTTATAAATGGGTGGATGTTAGCCTCACCCATAGCTTAAACTTTTGATTCGAACCGCGAAACATCCACTGGTTACAACTAGATAGTACTGAAAGTACATCTTTTACACAAGTGGCATCTGTAGCTTAAGAATATAAAGAGGTCCGTTGTACAAGTATGGCATGATTATGTAATTATATATTTATATATACACGCACACGCGTATATGTACATTTTGGGTACTCCAGCTACTTTGGAAGGCATTCCTTCGTGCAGTGATATGCACTGGGGCAGTACTCCATACAAATAATGGCAAAAGTTAGGTGTGTGCTAATTGTCCCTACCACTATCCTTAATCAACATGACCAACAATGCTCCAAACTTGAGCTAATTTTCTTGGTCAAAATGGCTTTAAAACGGCAATGAGGGTCTCAGTACTGTTCTGGCCTCTTGAATGACATCTTTTCTTTCGTCCCATTTTGGCCTACATCTGGGTTCTCTCAACATATTCAAAAAACAGTCTGGGTACTGTGAAAGGTTTGAGAAGCAGTATTGTAATAGTCAAAAACTTGTATGGCCCAATGAAGATGGGCCATAAGACTGATGGGCTGCAAGACGGATGGGCCGCAAGACTGATGGGCCATAGGGCAGATGAGTTGTAGACGGATGGGCCTGACCATAGAAGTTTATAGAAAATGAGTGATCCCCAAGTAAGGGATTACTCTCACTTATGGAAAATAGAGCCCAATAAAGAAAGGAGTTTATCAAATCTCATAATTTAAGGGATTGGTAAACTTGGGTAGGTGGGCCTTATCCATCTACCGAATTATGTATAAATATGTGAGCAAATGATGAATAAACATATATTCAATTTTTGTTTAAACCTAATTTTGTTGTGTATTTTTCTGCATCTACACAATTGGCGCCGTCTGTGGGAAATGCCTAATCCCTGAAATCTTTTTCAATAGTTTCCCACTCTCTACAAAAAGCTTAGATTGACATCATTCATGGCGGTTATCACCCGGTCACAACAATCTGAGTTACCTCCGAACGGAGGCCAACCTTCACAAACTGAAGATCCGATCAGGCGGGCCTTGGAGGAAAGGACCGCCGAGTTGGAGAGGCAGAACGCCGAGTTGGTCGCAAAATTGGCCCTGCTGCAAAACCCTCGAGAAGCCCAGAATGGCGAACAATCCAACCAGCAGGAACGGTCTGCGGGCCACCAATCAGAAAGAGAGAACCATCACACAAAGTCCAACAACGATCGAGAGGAACACGCATAATCATCCCTACAGGTGCTCGGGATGCACAATCCCGAGGAAACTCTGACAATGAAAAAATTGGAGGAAATTATGATCAGATTCCAAAGGGAGGTGCTTAAGGATCTGAAGATTCAAACCCCAAACGATCTGGCCTCGGAGGCATCCATCGACGTCGTGCAGACACCATTCACTCTGGCGATCACTAGTGTGCCCTACCCGAAGAGGTTCAGGCTACCGAAGTTCACCCTGTTCGACGGCACAAAAGATTCGACGGAACACATCTACCATGTCCATACAAAAATGAATGTCTACAATGAAAGCAAAGCCTTACTCTGCAAAGTCTTTCCCACCAACCTGACCGAGGCAGCCCTGTTATGGTTCAGAAAGCAACCACCCCGATCTATTGGAAGCTGGCTCAGACTCTGTGAGTTGTTCATCGCCCAATACTTCGGCAATAAAAGACAGAAAAAGACCATCTCCAGTCTATTTACCATGATCCAAGAGAAAGGTGAATCCCTGAAAAGCTTTGTCTAGCGATTCAACGTCGAGATGTCCTCAATTGTGATCAGCACTCAGCTGTTGAGGCCTTCAGGACGGCCTTGATTCCTAGAACCAAGTTCCATCAGTCATTGGTCAAGAGACCACCAACATACATCGGATAACTCAATTCAAGGGCACAAGGACATCTTCGGATAGAAGAAGAACTGGCCATACGCCAAAGAAGGGCAATCTTTGCAAGCGTAGAGGCGAGAATATCCGAACCTAAAGTTAAGGATTGGGCACCAGATCGAAAGCGGCCAGACGCTCCACCTGCACCCTACCCAATCCCAGAGAAACGCCAAAGCTTCAAAGACAAGATCATACCATTAAAGGTTAGCCTTGCCAAACTATACCGGGAGACTAAGGGTAAAGGGATCTTCAGGTCACCACCACCCATCAAGCAACCAATGGAACAAAGAGACATGTCAAGGCACTGTGCCTTCTACGGCGAGTATGGGCATCACGCCAACGAGTGCAGAAGTCTCAGGAGGTAAGTCGAAGCCATGATAGCAAAAGGCGAATTGACCGAATACATTTCCAAGGAGGGCACCCGATCAGATCAAACATCACATATGCTCGTCAAGGGGACAACGGGTCAGCCCGTAAAAGTCATTCACATGATTCACGGAGGGCCAAACCGGTCAGAAGTAAAGGAAGCTCGTAGATCCCAGATGCGTCAGGCCCAGAGACTGAGGAGGGTTGGAGAAATCAGCGAGTTTCGAAGCCCGGAAGATGATGCACGGATAATTTTTTTTCTTCTGCAGATATGCGGAACATCCAATCACCACATGACGATCCCTTGGTGATTTCCCTCATGGTCTCGAACTGCCTGATCAAGAGAGTAATGATCGATCCAGGAAGCAGCGCCAACATAATCACCAAGTGGCCTTTTCAGAAGTTAGAGATTAACCCCCAGGAGATAGTTCCTTCCAGAAGCCCGATAGCAGGATTCGATGGCAGAAGGGTAGAACTAATGGGGGAGATCCAGCTCCCAGTAACAACAGCAAAGCGCACGCTCAGGGAGACTTTTGTGGTGGTAGATGTCAAACCCTCATATAATCTCCTCATGGGCAGGGGCTGGATCCATCGGATGCACGGAGTTCCTTCCATCCTGCATCAAGTCATGCGATGCGTCGATCAAAACGGAATTGATGTGATTAACATCAGAGGGGATCAGGTGACAGCCAAAGAATGTTACACCGTCACCTTGAAAAGTCTGAGGAAGAGGACAGAGCCGGAACGAGATTCACAATCCAAGGCAGTACCTGATCATCAATAGCAATTACAGGACGAGGGGGTGGGGTCGTCTATAACAGTTGAACCTTTGCTAGAAGTTCGGATTTGCCCCGACCACCCCGAAAGAACGACTTATATTGGTTTTGGCCTCGACATACAGGAAAATGAAGAATTGGAGGCCCTCCTACGTTCCAATGTTAATGTATTCGCTTGGGGCCACATGGATATGCCCGGTATAGATCCTTCAGTGGCCCAACATTCCCTCAACGTGGACCCTGGTATAAAACCCGTTAGGCAGAAACAAAGATGGATGGGGGCTCACCGAAACCAGATTATAGCTGAAGAGGTTGATCGATTTCTCCAAGCCGGATTCATTAAAGAAGTGCAATATCCTTCCTGGCTGGTAAACATGGTTGTGGTTCAGAAGAAGAATGGGAAATGGAGAGTGTGCGTGAACTTCACTGATCTGAACAAAGCATGCCCGAAGGATTGCTTTCATTTACCAAAGATCGATTAGATGGTGGATGCCACCACAGGATTCGAGCGCTTACGTTTCTTGGACGCGTACTTTGGATATAACCAGATATAAATGAACCCAAATGACGAGCCGCAATCATCACTGAATCAGGTACATATTGTTACACAGTTATGCCTTTCGGACTAAAAAATGCAGGTGCAACCTTTCAGAGGTTGGTAAACAAAGTTTTTCAGGGCATGATGGGATCCACCATAGAAGCCTACATTGATGACACGGTGGTCAAAAGCAAGGCGAAAAATGATCACCTGGCTGATCTGCAGCAGGTGTTTAACACCCTCAGAAAGTACAAAATGAAGCTCAACCCATCAAAATGTTCCTTCGGAGTGTCCTCAGGCCAGTTTCTGGGACACATAGTCGATCGGACGAGAATACAAGCGAGCCCAACACAAGTCAGAGCTCTCATGGGAACTGGATAGCCAAAGTCCCGGAAGGAGATCTAAGTGCTAACAGGGAGAGTAGCAGCCCTCGGCCATTTCATCTCTCACTTAACTGATCGGTGCCGGCCATTTTTTCATTCTATAAAAGCAGCTAAAGGAAAGATCTGGGGGCCGGAGCAAGCAGAAGCCCTGAAAAAGCTCAAGAGCTACATGACAAAGCTTCCCATACTGGCAACCCCGGAAGCAGACGAACCATTACACTTATACCTAGCCATATCTGCAGCATCTACCAACGCCGCTCTGGTCAAGGAGGGCAAGGGGTACCAGATGCCGGTCTTTTACACCAGCAAAGCTTTTGCTGATGCAAAAACCCGTTATTCCAAACATGAAAAGCTGGTACTATCACTAATTAATGCAAAACGACGTCTTTGGCATTACTTTGAAGCACATCCGATCATGGTACCAACTGCAACCCTGATCAGATCCATAATGGCGAAGCCCGAATTATCAAGGAGAGTATCCAAATGGGCAATATAGCTGGGAATCTATGACATAACCTACGTCCCCCGAACCGCCATCAAAGGGCAAGCGGTAGCTGACTTTCTGTTAAAAACAGAAACTATAGACACTCCAGAGGAAAGTGGACCAGAGTTATGGGTAGTATGCGTGGACGGATCGTCAAATATCAACGAAGCAGGGATCGGGGTAGAGCTCGTAACACCCGATGGAACTAAAATTCAGCAATCCGTCCGATTGAAGTTTCCAGCCTCCAACAACGAAGCCGAGTATGAGGCCCTTCTAGCAGGAATTCGGTTGGCCCAAAGCCTTCAAGTGCAGAAGGCAGAGATACGAAGTGATTCCCAATTGGTCATACGACAATTGAATGGGGAGTATGAAACACGAGAGCCTAAAATGGAAGCATACAGGAATTTAGTGTTAAAGGAGGCCGAGGAATTCCAGCAGTTGACCTTTGAGCAGATCCCTAGAGGGGAAAATATTGTGGCAGATCGTCTGGCTAACCAGGCCTCCGCAGTAGGGGAAAGTATGACTTAAACATCACCAATGGACTTCATCTTCCGATCAAGCTTGAAGCCCTCCGAGGACGTGATGGTCATTCCTTGGGAGCCAAGCTGGATGGACCCCATAGCAGACTATTTAAGGACCGGTGCGTTACCTGAGTCAAAACCAGAGACCCGGAAGATAAGAATGAAAGCCGCTAGATATGCTTTATACAACGGCCAACTTTACTGCAAGTCTTTCTCCGGGCCATATTTAAGATGTCTCACACCCTCCGAAGCTTCTGCGGTCATGGAAGAGATACATGCTGGATCGTGTGGTAATCATTCCGAAGAGAGGTCTTTAGCCCATAAAGTCCTCACCCAGGGGTACTTCTGGCCTTATATGTCAAGAGATGCTGAAATATATACCCGACACTGAAAAAAATGCCAATTTCATGGTGACGCCATCCATCCACCTCCGGAACTGCTAAATCCAACAGTTATCCCTCACCCCTTTGCCTAATGGGGAATGGATATTGTGGGTCCTCTCCCGCTGGCCATACGATTTACTACACATGTTCTCCTAGCTACGGATTACTTCATAAAATGGGTGGAAGCCGAAGCGTACCCAACAATCAAAAGTAGCCACATTATAGAATTCATTTGGAGTCACATCATTTGTAGGTTCGGTCTACCCCGAACTATAATGATGGATAATGGCACCAACCTGGATAACAGGAAAGTTTAGGCGTTCTTGGCACAACATGGGATCAATCAGAACACTTATTTCGTTGGTTACCCACAGGGAAATGGACATGCCGAGAGGACAAATCGAACAATTTTCGATACACTTAGGAAAAAGCTCGAGAAAGCAAAAGGAGCTTGGTTGGAAAAGTTACCTGAGGTCTTATGGTCCTATCGAACCACTCCAAGACAACCAACAGGAGATACCCCTTTCGCCATAGCCTTCGGGGCGGAAGCCGTGATCCCGACCGAATCGAAAGTGCCTACACTAAGAAGCCAGGCCTGGGAAGAAGGTCCGAACAATCAGCACTTGGCCCATGACTTGGACCTACTGGAAAAAAGAAGAGAAGTCGCCGGAATAAGGCTGGCTGCCTACCGGCTACAAGTCAGGGCTCAGTTTAATCAGAAAGTCAAGAGAAGAGAGTTTCAAGTAGGCGATATGGTACTCAGGAGAAAAATTGGAATTATTGGCAAGTTACGGGAGACTTGGGAAGGACCTTATACCGTAATTGAGGTCATCGGTCGTGGTGCCTATCGGGTACGGAAGAACGAGACATGCCGTATCGAGCCCAATTCTCAGAACGCTTATCATCTGAAGAGGTATTATCCTTAGACAGTTTTTTCCTTAAAACAATAAAACTAGATTGTGTCTTGCACTTATTTCCTAAGTTCTTTTCAATAAAGCATCTGTGTCCGATGTTCGGCACCTCTGTTACATGTTTCCTAGGTTCTTTTTAATATAAATCACATTATAAATGAATGATGATACCTTGTGAAGATTCCATATAAACAGAAAATTTTCGTAAGTGTTGAGTTCAAACCTGATTTGAATTAACCAGAGGGCAAAAACAATTCTCAGGGGCCAGATGCCCGAAGACTAAAATATTAAAACAGAAAATTTTCCTAAGTGTTGAGTTCAAACCTGATTTGAACTAACCAGAGGGCAAAAACAAGTCTCAAGGGCCAGATGCCCGAAGACTAAAATATTAAAACAGAAAAATTTCCTGAGTGTTGAGTCCAAACCTGATTTGAACTAACCAGATGGCAAAAACAAGTCTCAGGGGTCAGATGCCCAAAGACTAAATATTACAAAAATTTTGCTAAACCAAAGGAGCAAGAACAAAATACCACTAAAATCCTTTCTTCATTAAATATGAAAGAAACTACAAAAACACCCTTCTAAATGGGTAAGTATATAATGAAATAACAGAGAACCTAAGTCCTATTCAACTCAGGGGGAAAGATAGTTTTCTCCCTTCAGGAGGGCAACGAACCGCTTCTCATTCTCTGAGGTCGATGGGTCTTTATAAGGAAGGGGCACTCCCATGAAAGCATCAAACTCTTCGGCAGTCTTAAACTCCCGATCAGCAAGGGGAATATGCTCCATCCCGTGCCTATCTCGCCATGCCCTTACCGATCGAACGTCACAAATTGTAACATACCGCTTATGCATATCCAGACCACCAAAGCAGCACATCTCTACCTTAGATCGCTCAAGAGCCAGAAGATTATCTGACTCCGCCTTTTCGGCAGCTATCTTTTGGTAGGCTGCCTTCACCTCTGCAAGTTCAACAGCTAAAGCCCTCTTTTCAACCTCTCCGGTCTCTAGAAGGCTCTTATGCTCAGATACACTCTGGCGAAGACCATCCGCCTCTCTGGCCAGAATGACACGATGCTCGTTATTTTGCTAAAGTTGGGCCTGCATCTTGGCCATTTCCCGGACATCGGACTCCAGGATATGATTGTATGTTTGGATCCCATAAAGAAGCTACACAGATAGGGAAAATAGTGTATAGTAGTATAGAACAAAGTAAAAATAATAAACTTGGGTAAAAAATAAAGTCGAATTACCAACCTCCATGGCCATCGAGGAGCCTTTTTGAAAAAGCTCAGTCCTGGAAATCTTCAACTGAGCAGCCCTGTCGGCAGGAGTCTAGACCCCCTTCGCCATGGCCTGAAGAGCGTCTGGCTGACAAATTGTAAGATGGTCAGCACAGACTGGAGTACCATCGGGAAGGAGGAACTTTGGCTCCCAAGGAATTGTGGTGCGGGAGGTATCCTGAGCCTGAGGAGTTTCGCTCGTAGAGGCATCAGTAGTTTGGGTCCTGGGTCTTTTGTTGGCTGCTCCACCACCCGCACCAGATCGAGACATGGTAGTGGGAGCAGTGGCAGGAAGAGGTTGAGGAGGATCCACAGGACTTTGTGCGGGCGGTGGTACCGGAGGTGCCGGGGGTGCTGTCGAGAGTGGGATGACATCAACTAGATTAAGACCTTCAGGAACCTGAATGCATTTGGCAGAAAGGGGTTTGACGGGCAAATCCATCATGTCAACAACAACCAAGTTAGAAATCATCTCCAGATTGGCCTTAGTCACAAGAGTGGTGGCAGATCGGACATTGCTCCAGATCTTGGCCTTCAAAAGTGCAAACCATTCTTTTATGAGGGAGAGGGGAATTTCTCTATCCTCATAGCTTAGAAATCTATATGCATACTCCCCCCGATGTAAGTCACAGAACTCACAAAAACAAGAAGCTTTATGGAGGGGACGATAGACAGGCAAACGAATAGGACCGAAGGTGTTTGGGATCGGGAATGACAGAGAGAACGGGTAAAACCAGTTGCCATTAACAACTACCATTCTCTCCTTCCATCCTTTGTCAGATTTTTCCGTGTCAAAGCATATGCCCCGACCCTAGAAGGGAAAGAGGTTGTATCTACCCTTGCTTTATCTGGCATTTTGAAAGAAATAGCAGAGAAACAGGTCAGCTAAACCTAGATTAAGGTCCAGATCCCTATTATACAGAAGGAGCATGGCCAGAATCCTAAAGTTGTTCGGGTTGAGTTGAAAAGGGTATAACCCTAGTATAAAAAAGACATAGTGAAAGAAGGGGTGAAAAGGAAATCTTAAGACTTTGATGTGAACCGCCGATAGCAAAATGCTACCTGGCTGAAATCCCTCACTCTTAGAAAAGTCTAAATAGCCTGGGTAAGGGGCCACACGGACATCACCGAGTACATTAGTCTCAGCCCGAAGATGTTTTACATCCACCTCAGACCTGGTTTTCTTAAGAGGGGCAACTGAAAAAGGTTCAGAAGGATTAGGGTTCGCAGACTCATCATTATCTTGAGAACCCCCTGCAGCAGGTGTTTCTGGATTCGTTGACGAACCCGGAAGGTCAGTATTCGGGGGAACTACTTTTGGACCGGGGGCCTCTTGGTGGACAGAAGACGGGCTATCATTACCGGGGGAATCAGGGTCGGTTCCAGAAGACAGAATGACCTCCTCTACTGTCCTAGTGTCGTCACTATCATACATAGTTTCAGAAAGATAGAAGAGACAGATGGGGGTATAGATGAAAATTAAAAAGAAGAAAAGAGTATCTGACTTGCACAGTTTGTAGAGAAGAGGCAGGAAGGACTTCAGGAAAGGATAAGTGTCTGTGCCGATGGAGTTTCCTAATGCAAGCAGAGGAAGTTACAGGAATCGAAGAGGGAAAAAAGCTCCAAGAATGATAGTTGAGAGAAAGAGGAATGAGGAAATCAAGTGGTTAAGTGTGGGTTTTATAGTGAGAAAGAGGCAAGCCAATAGTCTACATGAAGCCCGAATGTCGCACGTTGCACGAGCAGCCGTCATGGTGCGACAATTGAGGAAGTTGTGGCCTCACGTTTTGAAATGGAAATAAATGCCCAATAAATACTTGCCACATCACCATCATCATTTCCCATAAAAACATCAATGTATATGGGTGTATATATATATTCGGTCATGGGCTATGAATTGGCCCATGAGCCCATAACCTCAGGGGCCTGTGTAATAGTCAAAAACTTGTATGACCCAATGAAGATGGACCATAGGATTGATGGGTTGCAAGACGGATGGGCCACAAGACTGATGAGCCATAAGGCAGATGGGTCGTAGACGAATGGGCCTGACCCATAGAAGTTTCTAGAAAATGAGTGATCCCCAAGTAAGGGATTACTCCCACTTATGAAAAATAGAGCCCAATAAAGAAAGGAGTTTATCAAACTCATGATTTAAGGGATTGGTAAACTTGAGTAGGTGGGTCTTACCCATCTACCGAATTATGTATAAATATGTGACCAAAGGATGAATAAACATATATTCAATTTTTGCTTAAACCTAATTTTGTTGTGTATTTTTCTGCATCTACAAGTACCGTCCAGAGGAAAGATATTAATTCGATAGCTTTTACCATATCTGTATCCATGCCAACAAGTTAAGAGAGACTAGAGAATGATTTCTTGGAGTAAAGGGAGAGGAGTTCTAGAATACATTTTCACCTATTATTAACTCTCCAGTACAAGTTGGTGCTTTGGGCGACAAAATGTCTGAAGGAGTAACCATGCATGGTTATGGAAGTAAGTGTAAATGTTTTCCTTAAACGTGATGGGCTGCAGCGTAGGGGTAAGATGGCATCTTAGAATATGGGAATGGCTTGGGGGACTGGTTTAGAAAGTAAACGGGTCCATGAAGAGGAGTAAATAAGAGAATTGTTGGGGATGAAGAATTCACTGCACATGTTGATTCTTGAGTATGGGATGGGGGAGGACTAAATTGGATAAATGTTTTGCATGGAGAGCCCCCCTTGATGAAGGCTTCTCTAAATTTGTCCACGCTTTCTGGGATAACAAAGCTTTAACTGCCGACTATCACAGATTTTTTGAATAGAGTGCTATTTGGGAAAAAGATGGGGGGAAAAAAGGTAAGACCATACAAAGTGGATAAGGTAGACCAGTACTGTTTCCAAGTCCATATAAGTTCTGTATCCAAAAAGTATGGGAGCAAATCTATGCAACAGATTCTCCAACAGGACAAAAGGTCGATAACATGTTGCAGATGAAATGAAGAATTAGCATACAAGGGCAACCCATTTCTAGAAAACAGCAATATAGTAGTTTTCTTGACATTGAAAAGAAATGAACATGCGAGATCATAAGCAAATAACCATGTCCAAAATCGAAAAACAAGCCCTACATTCAAAAAATTAAGGTAGAACAAGCAGGCAGGTCATTTGTGCATTTCATTTGTCAAATACGTTTTTGGAGAACTCCGAAATTGTTTGTAGTACGTGTCCAGTAATCAGTTAACCACATCACTGTCATTGTTTCACAAAATCCACTGACGGGAACAAGTAACATAGAAAAAGATCATATGAAATCCTCTAGATAGTGTAGGATGCTTCAAATATTCAAAACCAAGAGGACTACATAAACTTACAACTAAGAGACTATATAAATTCAGGTAAGGCACAAATATCAAAACCAAGAGGACTATATAAACTTACAACTGCTTGACTCTTCATCCTCATCACACCATTTGTTCCAATCAACTTTGAGGTATGGAGCAGGTTTTTCTTCAGACTTCAACAGTCTCTTCCACCAACCCTTCTGCTCTTTTGGAATTGAGCATAGTATGTTTCTTAACCCAATATTAGTTTTGCAGCCCTGAACAATAGAAATAATAATCCTACTATTACAAAGAGAGAAGATGTATCCCTTCAAAGCTTAAACTAAAAGAACCTTAATAACATGAGAAGCTAAGAACCCCAAGGCATCATGCTTCAATGGAAAAACTTTCTGAATATTACTTCTGTTGTACTTATTGAAAGAATCTTTAAGCTTTCAACATCAAACTTCTTCTGTTACTATTGAAGATCCCTTCCCTTCTCTTTATTGCATTAAAAAATGTTTCCAAAGAGCAAGTTTGTAGCTTTTTCGCTTTCAAACGATACGGGGATTAATGACTAATGCTGCAAAACAGTGACTAGATGATTTTAAAATATCTCTACAAGAGCTCAATCCAATTTGAAATTCGAAAACCACAATCTTGATATATTTAAGCTTTTGAGGCATCTATACTAAATCAGTAGGTGATAGAAATTTTGTTTTGAATCCCTCTTACGACTAGAGTTGTTTCATAAACAAAACTAAATAATGAAATTTTCTGTTATAAACATGTAAGAAAAGATAGTAAAAGTATCATAGCATACAACAATATAAACAGAAATATATATTTGATGGTTGGGTAAAATATTTAGAAAATAAAATCTAGTACAATAGTGAAAAGCTCACCTCGGGTGCAAGTTTACCATAAAGTTCCAAACTGAAGTCGAAGGATTCACCCTGCACACCCACAGCAGAGAAATTAACTAACCCCTCTGGCTCGCATTTCACCGATACATTCTTTGCATCAGGTAAAGCAACGGTCAGGTACACTTTATCAGACCGCTGAGCCCAAAGAACCTCCGGATGACGACTTTGTCATTCACATAAATCAAATCAGACACAGTCAATCAATATAAATCTAAATAATACACAACAACAAACTCAAATGCCACTACATGTTACTTCTAAACTAATAATCTTTATTCCCTTTTGCCCTGTATGCAATATAACCTGGTCGCGGTGAACAAGTGATGCCAACAAAATCATTGATAAGTCAACTTAATAGAAGCTAATAGCTAAAATGGCTGCAGAATCGAAGTGAAGCACATCCCTAAATTGGCACATACATTGCATTCCAAGTGTAATTATATGCATTTCAAATGTAACTATATATGAATACAAACATAAATGTATATGAATACATGTATCGATACAAAATTAATTTTCAAATACTTTTCTAAATTTAATGATTCTAAATGGGACAAAAAAGAAAAAAATAGAGAATAAAATCATTGAGTTCCCATTATACTTCTCAAATGAAGAGAACAGCCACAAACCCTAACACTCTCGGTCCATATTTTCTCTGCTATATTTTTGTTTCTCACGAAAAAATCGAAATGAAAATATTATGAGAAATTAAAAGCCAAAATGAAGTGATAATCCCATTGTTAGGTGGAGAGATCGTTGAATTATACGCGTAAAAGAAATTAAAATGAATAAATAAGCAAGAAATGGCGAGTGAATTAAATATCAGAAAACATGAACATACCTCATTTTCAAGGGAAATAAATGGCGCTTCGACTGGAAAATGGAGGAACCTTGATGGAGTTAAAAAAAGTCAAAGAAAGCCCTACCAAGGACAATGGAGAGGAGTGTAGTGCGGTTAACGGATCGGGCAAAACTATGTGCCTTTTTACAATCCGTGCGGTGTTGGATTTTAGTTTTGGGTTGGGTTAGTTGGGTTTGGTGTGATTATATTCTGAACTGAAATCATGTTTGGTACAGATAATTTTGATGTGAGAAAAAGTAAAGTTGAAAAATCAAACCATGTTTGGTAGAGTTGATATGAGCTGAAATTCTGAAATAAAATCATGTTTGATAACCTGTAATGGTTTGATATTTTATTTATTTATAATAATATTTTGTAAATATATATATTTTAAAAAATAAAATATATAAATAAATGATTTTTATATTCATTTTCATTTTATTAAATTTTAAAAATAAATCCCAATTGCACCCCTCAAATTAGCCGATATCCCACTTACACCCCTCAAAATTTCGAAATATATATATATATATAATTCAAAAAATATATAAATTTCGAATATATATATATATATAATTCAAAATATATATAGTATTAAATTTTGAAAAAACATATATAATTCGAAAAATAATATATAAAATTTTAAAAATATATGAAATTCAAAAAAATATAAATTTTGAAAAAATATATATTTTCAAATATATATAAAATTCAAAAATATATATAAATTTCAAATATATATAATTCAAAAACAATATATTAAATTTCAAATATATATATAATTCAAAAACAATATATTAAATTTCAAATATATATATAATTCAAAAAATATATAAAATTCAAAAAAATATAAATTTTAAATATATATATAATTCGAAATATATATATATAATTAGAAAAAATATATAAAATCCGAAAAATATATATATTTTGAAATATTTATAACATTTGTTTTGAAAAAATATAAATTTCAAATATATATATAATTCGAAAAAAATATATAAAATTCAAAAAAATTATATTGTTTATATATTGTTTTCAAATTTTATATATTCTTTTCGAAATTTATATATTTGTTTCAAATTTTATATATATTTTTTCTAATTTTGTATTTTTTTTTCGAATTTTATATATTGTTTTGAAATTTTATGTATTTGTTTCGAAAGTTATATATATATTTTATAATTTTATATATTATTTCAAAATTTAAACATTGTTTTCGAAATTTATATTTTTTTCGAGTTTTATAAAAAAAAATTGAATTTAAACATGACTTATAATTCCAAAAAAAATTGTTTATTCAAAATGGTACATCAAGGATTGATTTGGGGCTTTAAAATGGTACACCAAGTTACATGTCATTTCATCCTATATGTCCCCCAAAAGAATAATAATAAGTAAATATAAATTATAATTATTGCAACTCGAATAATAGGAGTTGTGACACATTTTTTTTTATTTGAAGTACATATAATTGTAAAAATGAAATTTTTTTAGTTCAAGTTTGCAACACCATTACTTCTAAGCTGTAATTTTTTTCATCTCAAATTTTAATCAAGTTGCAATACATTTTGATTAAGTTAAATATTTAATAAAACTTGCAAATGTCTTTTGCTCCAAATTTGCAACTTTCCAAGTTTGAAGATGCAACACCATTGATCAAAAGTTTAGCACCTTGTTTATTTGGAGAAAATATCAAAGGGAATACTATCTTATTGAGGAAAATAAGATAGTATTTGTATATTAGAAAGAATTTTAAAAATTGTGTTTGGTTTGTAATTTTAAAAATACTTGTAATAGATTTATTTCTGCAGATTCATATAACTAGATTGGTTTGGAGTAGTGGATACAGAAGTAAATTTTTAAAAAATGGAAAAAAGATTCTGTATAGTTTTATTTTTTGAGAACTTAATTATAAAAAAAATTATATATGGTTTTGTTTTTTACAAACTTAGTTATAAACCTATCTTAAAATATTCGTGTTGTATTGTTCTCAAAAATATTATAGAAAATTTCACTTTGAAGTTATTCCAATTAAGTGCTTTATTTAGAGTCAATGTAAGTATCAATATATTGACTTTAAATAATGCGACTTATTAGTGTGATATTATGTAAATATTGAATCAAAATAAAATTTTGATATTTGTAAAAATAAAAAACACCTATTGAAAACATTGACGTGCTGGAGAACAAACAACTGAAATTAAACTCCATGCGAGCCCCTCTCTCTCTCTCTAGAATATCACAGTTTCTCTCTCTAAACCGCCATGGCAGTGGAAGGAGGAGGGACACTGTCGGAGATTTACCAAAACTCGAAGAAGCTTCTGCTGAGAACCAGAGACGCTATTGAGAGGCTGGAGAGGTTGGAGCTCTCATCGTCCAACGCCGCCGATTCACCCGAACACTCATTAGCAGTCAAGAGAGACATAGCTCAGATCCAATCACTATGCGTCGATATGGATCGCTTGTGGAGGTCCGTAGCCGCCAAATCTCAACGCGATCTATGGAGGAGGTTCACTTCTATTTCTCTCTCTCACTTTATATATATATATGTGTGTGTGTGTGTGTGCATATACATATTATCTTTTTGTTGACATCAATTAACCATACGATTGATCTTGTTTTGGTGCGCTTTTCGATTTCTTGCTTATCTATCGTTTGAAATTTATCAATTCTAGTATGTTAGGTTTCAGTTCTATCTGTTGCTTGAAATTAATTAATCACTTGATTGCTATTGTTTTGATGCATGATCTATTGGACATTTACTTCTTCTTTCTTTTTTTGTTTTCAAATCAAATTGTTTGATACATATGTATGTGTGTGTATATCTATATATTTGTTGGTATTATTTTGAAATTTGCGCTCACTTTGGTATTCCCACGAGGATTCTGATATTTGCTTCGTTTTTAATGCGTAGATTAGTTGTTTGGTTTGTCTGTAACATGATATGATTAGATGTTCAGAAGAAGAAGAAAAAAAAAAAATGTGGTGGAAGACTAGTTGCTACTACTACTCAGCAGTTAACATAACCACACAATTGTTGGTTTTCAAAAAATTAAATCCATTGAAGTGATCTTTCAGCTGCACAAGTACTGGTTAAAAACCTTGTAGCCCTAGAAATTAGGTCTACCAAGTAGGTACATATCTCATTACTTATACACTAATTAGTCACAATTAGTTTCTTATTGTTACTTTCTTTATTATGTTCAATAATTAATAGTTCTTCTGTACATTTGTTCTTTCATTTATTTCCCATTCTGATAAACTCTATGTTATAAGGTAGTAGTAGCCAGTGCAAGTTGATGGTCTTGTATTTGTACTTAATGCAATAATATATGTTTGTTTCCCATACAGAAAAGTGGAACAAGTAGCTGAAGAAGCCGATTCATTGAGAGAAAGCCTGGACAAGTACTTTTTAAGGAATCAGAGACGGGTGCAAGAAGCTAAAGAGAGGGCGGAATTGCTCGGAAGAGCAGTAAGTTATTGTTTCTCCTCTTGATGGATCAGTAGTTGGCTTTTCTATGTTTATTTTATGTAGACCTTTACTTAACCATGTGGAGGATTTATATATGACAGAATGGGGAATCCTCTTATGTATTGAGAATCTTTGATGAGGAAGCCCAAGCAATGCAGTCAGCTCGCAACTCTTCCAAGATGCTGGAAGAATCTCACGCGACTGGAGTTGCCATCCTTGCCCAGTATCATGCACAAAGGGAGCGCTTGAAGGTATCTCTGATCAAAAAACTTCTGTACATATATATGAATTAATGTTTAAAGTGCATCAATATTCCACTCTTTCAAGGTTACATCCCCTGTATTAGTTCTACAACGGGGCAACCTAAGTGGTGGTGATACATTATACTTGTCAAGCAGGTAGTCTTTGAGATTAGGAGCAAACCTTGACCATTGTGGCAATGTATATTGTGATTGATTCCCAACTCATTTAGATTGAAGTATTCTAGAAGGCAGTTATATTTCAAGAAAGACTAATTCATAACAGTATTTTATATGTTTTGTTATTGTTCTATGTCTGGTTTTGAACATTCTCCTTGGGATTTTTGACTTCTGTTTCTTTTTACTTTTCATAATATCTCTTCTTACTATTGGTAATTGTTGGGATTTCTGTATTGTACAGAAAAGCACCTACTCTAGATTCTTTCTTTCTCACTCATCAAATAGAATAGCTTACAACTTTCTTGAATGCCATTGACACCTGTGTGTACCCTTGAAACCAATCCATTCAGAGAAACCACATGGTCAATAGTCCGATTAAGCGTTCCAGTTGGTAGAGTTGTCATACCGTAATCTGTGGTTCTGTTCTTCGAGTTTTCTGTTAGTCTTTCATTGGGATGGAGTCATGGAGTTGTGGTATAATTGTGAAAGGATGGATATTTCTAAAATTGATATTTTTTTATGAGCATTGAAACTGGTAAAAAACTTTTTAAAGTATAGTTCTATTTTGTCTAAGGGTGCCCAAAGGAAAGCACTGGATGTACTCAACACACTGGGGCTATCTAATTCTGTACTGAGGATCATTGAGAGGAGGAATCGGATTGATACATGGATTAAATATGCAGGCATGGTTTTGACAATCATCATCCTCATTGCGTTCTGGAGGTGGACGCGATGACCTCTGTGTGACCATGTATATAAAGTGGGTGAAATATCTTGGCTCCTTATTCTGATCTCCTCTCGCAAAGCTTATGGCGTTGTTTTGTGGGACGCAATATGTAACGGAAAGTGAGAGGGAGGTGATGTCTAAAGAGCTTTAAGAATCAGAGATATGGGGTAGAATGCATTCTTCAGCAACTTTCAGAGGTTGAGATGTATCTTACCATTAATGACACTGTAAAGTCTCCAAAGTTTTTTACTAATTGGCAACAGGGTAAAAAGCCAAAGAGATTTGTGATTAATTTGAGTTCAAATTTATTTTTTTGTATTTGTGCCTCAATCTTATCATTTGAGTCAAGGGTTCCCCATTCTTTTTTAGATTGCTATTTTTTTTTTTCTTTCTTATTGAAAGAATTGGAGGGAACACAATTGGAATTGGAGAGCACACAATTGGAGCTGACATGGAGTGGTGGATAAATCCTGTAATCTCCCCGCTAGTAATATTAGATTACAAAGATATCTTATATATACTCTCTTTCTGTTTTCGGATTTGTTTTTACTTGGTATGAATTATGCTCCCCATGGAAAATTTGATTGATCAACCTCCTCGAAAAGGGTTGAAACATATCATTTGAGCTCAAGGCTCACTCAATTTATTTATTTGAATGCTAAATCAAACAATCATGCACTGTATTTTGCTAAATAAAATTTTCGTCTTAAAAACCTAGTTTAAATGTTTAAGAATTAGCAGTTAAACCCTCAAGAGAAAGTGGAATAACACTAAACACAGCATCAGCATCAGCATGTAAAGGTTGAATTCTTGCTATATTTGATGACAACTTGTTGATAAACCAAGGGCCTAATTCTACAATTCTGTATAACATACACTCGCCAATAACAAAATTATATGCAACATGAAGTTAAAATAAAGATTCCATGTTGCATTTGTTTGAAGATTTTTCACGTAGGATCTTAAGCACAAGGTCTGCTCTATTCATATTTGAGTATAGCAAAGAAGCAAAGAAATAAATCTTAACAGTAATTCAAAATGTTTCTGGACCCCAACAATGAACAATGCCATTATTGTCCAAGACATAACTTCAACAATACTTCCTATACACATGCCACAAAGACCACACTTAAAATACATGAAACATTATGAAGGAGAACCAAAGAAATCACTGGGCAATCATGAGTTTCAATCATAGCTGTCTACAAGCAGATTCAAGACATTTAAAGCAACTTCCTAAAAGAAATGCCAGAAAGCATATTGTACTGCAAACACAAAGGTTTGGAGAAGTCTCACTTCAAAACCAACATCATCAACACCACTCTATTTTTTATCGGCAGACAGAGACGGGTAGTGTTTTGCTTGGTTTTCAGTCAGCTGTCCAGCTCTGCTCCACTATTTCACGTACTCTTCGGTTGTATTCCCGCTTGTTTTCGCTGAACATGCGAGCTGCCTCAGAATTTGCTGGGGAGTTTGGGTTTGGATCACAAAGCAGAGACTGGAGAGTGCACAAGCAATACCACTGTTTAGTAATAATTAAGTGGGAATAACAAGAACAGATGATACCTAAAGTGGCACAAGAGGTCAATCATTCTGGTGAGAATATACTAAAAAAATTAAAGTAAAATAAATTAAAAAAAAAAAACATTAACATGTATAAGCAATTCAAGATGGCAACAAAATCAAACCACTTAAGTTGCACAAGAGAAAATCATCATAAATTAATCACGTGGTGCCACATAAAGGAACTTCACAAAAGAAATTTTATTGTAATAAATAGAGTACACCATGATACTTGTCAAAAATAATAACGGGAAAAAAGGGAAGGGGATGCCATGATTTCAGTGAGTCAGAGGGTGAAATGAAGCTTTTATTGTATTTCACAATGTATATGACATGTTCATTTAGTCTTTATGTAATATCCTAGATCTAGCATAGGGATAATGATTTGGAGAGCATCAAGTTTTATACAGAAGGACCTCGTCCAAAAGTCACTTCGTAATTTTTTAGCACACCTAATTTATGATTTGAGCTTGGAATACCAATAACACATCTAAACTCTCTAATCCAAACAAAAGAAGAACCAATTGTATGAAATACACTGCTGATTACCCCTGATATGGCTCAGAAACACTCAAAGCAATGCCCCCTTAGCTAATGCCCTTGTGGTCTCAAGCCCTCATTCTCACAGCTGACAGTCAATATTTTCACCAATGCCCCAACCAATGCCCTAACGTTTGTAGTTATCAAAACTAGAGACGTTTCAAAACGCTTTTAAGAAAACTTACAAATGTTGGTGTACTATTATGCTACAAGCTCTAATAAGAATATGATTTTCAGCTTTCAACAGACATGAACAAAACATCAATTTGAAATTCTCAATCACAAAAAGTAGAATGTAGTAGGTGCAATATGTAAACAGTAAGAAACAATTTTGTACCAAAACTCCGTGGTACAAGTCTGAAGACATGGGTTCGAAATTTAATTAGTCACTTTACGCAAAATAAGACAATCAAAGATTCAACAAATCACTGACACGAAATAGCATTTCTTTCCTGAAAATAAAGAGTCCACACCTGAATAGAAGTAAGTATAGCTGCAACATCATATATAGGACTCCACTGATTTTGTAGAATATCCAAGCAAATGCTTCCATCTGCATAGACTGATTAAATCCAAAAAACACAGTCAGCAAAAGGATGCTCTGTGTAGGGTCACTGAAGGCAGAGTGTAGAATACAGTTGACTGTCAGTCAAGACAATGACGTAAGGAATTAATCTGTTAATGGACATCAATAAACTGAACAAGTAGGACATACTGTTTGGATGGAACATCCGTGAGACAAATCGGACTGTCGGTGGTTTGTTTGGGTAATCCTCAGAGAATTGCAGAGTCAACTTAAACGTACCTGCAATTGAAGGAGAAAGAATCTCTAAGAAAAGCTGATGCCACAGGGGGGGGGGGGGGGGGGGGAGACATAAAAGTGGCAATATATGGATATGGCATATTGACCTGATAATATAGTTAAGGCAACATAAATGATTCTTAAAAGATAGGATATGGACAATACAAATATGTGTGCATTATGTAAAGATGTACAAACAAAATATATACAAGTGTATAACTCACAATGAATAATTGGTTGTCTTGATATATATGGTGTTACTAACATTTCTATAAAAACATATGACAAACAAGAGTAGAGTTGAGAGTTTTCTCGCATGAATAAATATTGGATTAAAATTAGTCAATATATATTGTCATTATATGATAATACTTATTTTTGAGATGTTCGAGGATTTTTCTTACAATTATACTAGGATATTATACTTCGAAAAATTAGCTTTTTAATGTTCAATAATTATAAGAGAAATTCCTTGCACGATCTGAAAGTATTGGAATTGTGGCAATGTATTTGAAAAGTATATGTATATTTTCAAATTACGGATATGCTTAAGAAGTATCAAACATGTATCGGAAAGGATATTAGGATTGTCAGTCTCCGATTTAGACTAGACATGGATACATCTCCTTGTGTATCCACGCTTCATAGATGAGCTATGATCCACTAATGCTAAACCAAACACCACTTGCCATACACAATGTGAAATAATAATTTAATCATATTTAGAGCACACCTCCTAATCAAAACTGAGGAATTCCATATTTTCAACGTGGAAAGAATCCTGAAAAGTAGAACTGCTCTTACTAAGAGGTTATGGACGTTAAATTTAATTTATAAGACAATATGACAACATGAGTCATGAGTCATGAGTCATGACCATATCCACACAAAGCCCTCCATCAGTCTACATATTCCTTTTGGCTCACATATGAATAAGTAGTTAATCTATTGTTTTAGAAGTGAACAATTATTTGGTTTAATTTTACCAACAATGCTCCATTGAACAGTGTTTTTGGAAAATTACAACAGGTAGTAAGTAGCATCAAAACTTTAGATGGGTTCTTGAAATATGGATTAATAATTACTATCAATTGTCATTGCAGTGACCTAGAAGCCATCACAAATAAAAATTAAAGAGCCAATTTTGGATCTGGGTTAATATTTATGCTCCCAGCCCCCAGGATATTACTAAACAAAAATACTGTTTGCCAAAGAATCTAAGATAAATTGATGAATTTGACTGTTTGGTGTGGTAGTTGTATCCTTCAGCACTGAGATAGCGCCATCCATCTACTAGAAAGTGCACATTCTACCTTATCATGTCTGCACACTAAGCAAAACAAATTCTACCGCAAAAGATAACATTTTTGCTTATCAAGCATATAGTTCTACTTCTATTTTTAACTTTTACTTCAGGTTTTTTTTTTTGATAACCGTGGTTTTTTTTTTTGATAACCGTGATGTTCGAGCCAACGCACACCTCGACTAATTCACAGGACCCGTGCAAGGTGACCCCCCACACGAATCGGGTAAGGCTCGGACTATGTCCGCAGTCGTGGCCCTAATAAACTTTTACTTCAGGTTGTTATACTTGTATTTTATATATAGTAAAACCTATGCAATGATAGGTTCACAACATATGAGACCTAACTAGTACCAACCAATATCTACAGCAAATTGATAACAGATGACCCCATGAGAGAGAAAGGATAAAATAGAAATGAAGACCTTTACTAGTGCTTCACAAAAAAAAAAAAAAACCCTTTCTTCTTGTTCTTCTTCATCTTTTTCCCCTTTTTTCAATAGATAGATATAATCATTGTATAAACTTTCACTAATACTAACAATTATTGAACTGATGAAAGATGCATAACAAGCAAAAATCATCATCCTTGAGCATACCAATCACTTTCTGAACCATGATTTGAAATAATACATGCACCAATCAACATAATCATATATATATATATACATATATATGTATGTGTGACTGAAGCCCATAAATGAGTAATCAAAAATCTATAAACGAAAGCAAACAGCAGCCAAAATAAAAAATTCACATCTAATTTTAACAATTTCACAAACTTCAAAACTACGACAAATCAACAAACATACAATTGAAAATCAAATAGTAGAATTGCAGAGATAAGCGTGACTAACCTCCATCCCAAGGAGTATCATCAGGCCTTCAAAAATCAAAAATTACAATTCGAATCAGAACAACAAAATCAGAAATCGCCACATCAAAAACACAGAAATCACAGATGTCTAACATATACATATAGTTTATGCATATATATATATATATACCCAAATATTACAGCGTTCCACAGCATGATATTATTGTCCTGAGGAGCACCACTGATTCCGGCGGGTGGATCTTGTTGCAACCGCTTGAAATCCCTCATCAGCCTCTTCCTCGCCGGCGTCGACATGGCTCTGAGTCTTGTGCTATCACAGTTTCACCAATAAGAGGACTTATATAGATACATATATTTATATATATATAAACTGCAGGGAGCAGAGATCTGAAAGAATCTAAGAATGAGAGAAAGAGAGTTTCTTTTTCCAACAGGTCAAGCTCGTCCACGCTTTCTGTGTCGCTGTACAATTATTGGGATATATTTTAATTTTCAGTCGATGATGATGATGTAGCCACACTATGGTGACATATTGTGGAAACCAACCAATAAGAAAAATCGTACCTCAGAAAATAGGTAATTAAATTTTCAGCTACTTATTAGAGTGTCACTACGCATTTTTCTGTGTTATTAATTAGTGATAATTTTAGTGCCAGTTTGATAACTTTGTATGTTAATCAATTACTTCATTATCATCTCAATTTAGTTGTTCATTTTATTTACTTTACTTATTTTAAATTAATTATTCAATTTCGAATCCCAATACAATATTATTATATATTTTCTCAAATTACATTTCTTTATTAACTTCAAAAAAAAATGATCTCATTAAAAATTATAACTATATTACATTATTAAAGGACAAAATAGAAAACACAAAATATCAAAAAAATTATTAAAAAATCAAACGTGAATAACTAAATTAGGACGGAGGGAGTATATAAATATATGTAGCAAAATTAAGCCATTTTTATATATATACTTTATATTTATGAAAACCGTAAACAATTTTAAAAGACACTCGACATAATTTTAACAGCCGCCCATTAATTTTAATTTATAAACACAAAAATAATGTTTGATCATTTTATGTTTATGAAAAACCACACCCTCCACCTGCCACCGCCTCCAACCGCCCACCATCACTGATGGCCACCACTTTCCCCACTGACAGCCTTTTCCATTAGCACCAGCCTTCGCAGGCAATCTCTTTTACCGATCACCACACACCATCGCATAAATCAAAATAGTTTCTACATATGATTTTATATTTATTATTTATAAAATGTTAAAAATTTAAACAGTTATCAAATAATAAATATTTTTATTCATAAACTAAAATAACAGATAAACCGACGCTCAAGCAAGACAAGCATACCTAGCAAATCCTTATACTAAGGCCATGTTTGGTTCACGATCCAGTCCCATGTGGTTCGATCTCATAATGGTTTTTTTGGAACCGGACATTGTTTGGTAACACGGTTCCAAAAAAACAAGGACCATTTGGGACCAAAAGGGATAATTTGAAACAACAAAAAATGATGGTCTCAAGTGGTCTTATATACAATTGTCTTAACACATGAGACCATAAAATTTGAAAAATATATATATAATTTGAAAATAATATATAAAATTAAAAAAATAATATAAATTTTTTGAAATAATGTATAAAATTTGAAATATATATATATAATTCAAAATTAATATATAAAATGCAAAAAATATATTTAAAATTTGGGAAAATAAAAAAATTCCAAAATAATAGAAAAAATCAAAAATAATGTATAAAATTCGAAAATAATATATAAAATTTGAAAAATAATATAATTTTTTTAAAATAATGTATTAAATTCGAAAAAAAAATATAAAAATCAAAATTAATATATAAAATTTTAAATATATATATATATAATTTAAGAAATAATATATATGTTTTGAAAAATAATATAAAAAATTTGAAATAATGTATAAAATTTGAAAACAATATAAAATTCAAAAATAATATACAAAATTAGATATATATATATTTTTGAGAAAATATAAAATTTTTGAAAATAATATAAAAAATCAAAAAATAATATAAAAATTCAAAATAATTTATAAAATTTGAAAAATATATTATTTTTGAATTTCTTATATTATTTTCAATTTTTTTTATATTTTTTCAAATTTTATATATTTTTCATACTTAATATATATTTTGAATTTTATATATTATTTTTTTATTTTTTATATTATTTTCCAAACATAAGACCAAATAGCTTGAATAAGACTATAAGACCAGACAGCTTTACCAAACAGACTTTTAGAACACCACCCAGATAAGACCGGACCAGATAAAACCAGACCAAATCAGATAAGACCAGACCAAACCGTCTACCAAACGGACCCTAAAAAATCTTTCATAAACAATAAGCGACAAAAAATATATGGTCACCAAATATGTCCTTATTTTTTATTTTTTCGGTCTACAAAATCTAAATGTATACACGGTTGCACTCGCAACAAAAACCTCCTCCCCGTATATTTTACACAAAAAAATTATAACAAATCGGACCTAAAATAACATCGTTGAGATGATAAGTCAAACTTCAAGGATATAGTATAATAAAATGACAAACATAGAATAATTGAATCAAACCTCATATAAATTCAATAAATTTTACATTATTATATATTTTAATACTTTTTTCCCACTCATCAGCTTTTATAAAATGCCATGATTATTTTGGATGTTGTTAATAAGTTTTCTTACATATGGGAGTTTTTTTCTGTTCCCCTATAGCAGTTTGTTGGGAAGTGTATGAAACTTCACCCGATTAATTTATGAGAACTCTGTAAAGTGAATTTTTACTCTAATTATGTAAGGTTCAAATTATGTTTGCGAATTATTTAAATTTAGTGAGAACTAAACCTGAGATGTAATATTTTTGAAGTATCAAGTTTTAAATGTTTTTCAATAACCGATATATTGTGTATTATTTGGGTAGATTCAAACAGGTAAATTATTTTATAAATTTTGGGAATGGTACTGTAAGGTGCAGTGGTATTAAGGCCCTGTTTGGATCGGCTTTTGAGAAACTGTTTTTGACTTCTTTAAGGGAAAAATTGTTTTGAATGGTGTTTGACAAAAAAATTAAATTACCTTTTGGACTTTGAAATAGCGTTTAGAAGAAACTAGGGGGTACCAGCTGATCATCTCAAAATGACTTATGCTTCTTTTTTTTCTTCTGAAAAAAGTCAGAAACAAAAATTATGTTGAACGAGACCTAAATAAAATTAACCATACTAGCCTCAGCTTCTGCTTGCTAACCCTCATCATGCCACTGTGGTCTGTGGAAGGCTTGAAAGTAAAAAACGCCATTGAAGCATTTGAATATTGATGCTTAAAAGTCGGGTTAAACTCTGCACATACAAATATTACTCGGCGCCAGGTCGCTGCAGATCAATTGGAGAGTTGCAAGAATAAGTTTTCCTTTGTGATCATGCTTTTACTTTTATATTATGCTTAGTATCAATCAAGATCATTACAAAAAACTTGTGCCATATAAATTGAATTAGCTAGATTTTATAAAATAAAATAAAAATCGTAGTCTCTCAATTAATTGGCAAATACCGGTAAGCTTCCAGTGGCTCAAAGAGAATCGAACCTGAGACCTTATGTTTTTTGAGGTATTAGGTCCTTGCCTTTTCCTAACTCGTGTCACCTGTTCGGCTTCTCTAGTTATGTCTATGTCAATAGCTCCTGTTATTCGGGAATATTTTTTTTTGGCAAAATAAATAAAGAACTTATAACCAGTCACCGGATCTTGAAAATAGTATATTAGAATTCCAGAATATTAGAAAGATTTAATCGGAATCTGGAACTCAAAATTCGAAGGCCAAATTTGTGAAGAAAAAATAGGAAGAGAACTGGATGAGTACGTAACTTTAGGAAAAACGTTGTTTGTTTCAGGAAAAATATAAATAAAAGCAAATATGCGCCTGGTAATTATCTCATGATATGACAACCAAATATGTGTGGCTTCCATTATCCCACACGCCACGGCAGCACAAATCTTGTGCCTATTCCCTCCTTCATTACAACCATGCATATATGCCACAACAAAAACAGAGGCACAAACCAACCACTGTCCATTTACACACATATATATCTTATATTGTCAATACACTCTAATTAAATAACTTTTTAGAGTAAACACTCCCTTTGCACGTGCACCTCACACCAAACTAGCCACTCAAGATTACCAGCCATAACGTATATATTCTCAATATAATATACATACATACATATACATACATATATATATATATAGGTTACCACATTCACCTCGCCAGCCTTCACGAGACATACATGCCTCCCCTCTTCCCACATCATTCATGCGTATAAATACAACCTCAGCCTAATCTCTCTTCACATACATGTATATAAATAACCATACGGTATCTATATATAGTACTGTTCAGAGCTCCTCATACTCAGTTCCTTATACATGCATGGCTGAGCAAAGAGGTGATGAGGGGACGTGTGAGAGGCGGGGCAAGGGCAGTGGCAAACGTGGCATTGCGCCAACGGAGGGTCCACCGGCGGTGGCAGTGGGGTCCACGGCTGCTCCGTGCGGGGCTTGCAAGTTCTTGAGGAGGAAGTGCATCAATGGTTGCATATTTGCGCCCTACTTCAGCTCGGACCAGGGTGCGGCTCGGTTTGCGGCGGTGCACAAGGTGTTCGGTGCCAGCAATGTGTCGAAGCTGTTGCTCCACATTCCGGTGAGCCGGAGGCCGGATGCTGTGGTGACCATATCTTATGAAGCTCAGGCCAGGCTGTCCGATCCCGTTTACGGTTGTGTCTCTACCATACTTGCTTTACAGCAGCAGGTACCATATTTTCAGACTTTTGTTCGTTTTTGCAAGAAAAATATAACCACACATGCTGATACAGGTTTGGAAACGTGAGAAGATTTAACCCGGGTTGTCCCAGTTAGAGTATCTCAGAAATATTAGGTTTTATGTTCAATTTCTTCTGGGTGCCAATAATTTATTGGGACTATAACTGTGGATATAGTCCGAACTGTTCACAAATTCTGTGAAATAATCGGGGCGAAAGCCTTGGACAACCCCAATTATCAAAAAAAATGTGAGAAGATTTTTTATGAGATACGAAGAAAATTTACTCTCTATATTATAGATATTTAAATTTATCGGCTAAAGAGAAATGAGACATTGAATATATATCAACTTTTTGATAAATAAATACAAATATATTTGGTGACAAAATAATTCATTTAACAGTTGATGTATATTCACCGCCTCAATTCTCTTTAAGATTCCGGTGTATAAATATCACAGTTCATTTTAGAATCATTTTTCATTTTCCCTAGAAATAAAAGAAGGATGTGTAAAAAATTTAACACTTCTATTTTATATTAAAAACTAAAATCCAACTACGATGCATTCCTATCTTTAAATAATCTCTTTTGCACTTGTCTTTAATTTGACACATATAGTAGTTTGATTCAAACTCGGTCAAAATAAATACGTAAGGTAAGGCGTACAATAAAATTGGATTTTAACTACGGACAATTTTGTAATAAATAGTTCAAAATTCGTAACTAATAAGTTTTTGCAGGTAGCATCGGTTCAAGCGGAGCTGGCAATGGTGCAAACCCAGCTGATGAACAGTAGGTTCGCAGTAGCAAATGCACTTCAGAGCACACAACAACACATTGCGGTGTTGCAGCCAGCATACTCGAATAATTCTTCAGCCTCGAACAACCTGGTTCACATGAGCAGCTTCAGCTCTAATTTCGACATTGCAACCGAGAGTACTGTTCCTTCTTCGCACAGTTTCGACCCTCTTCAACTTTCCCAGCCTTCCAAAGACGATGACCAGGAAGATGATGAAGAGAGTCTAAATCCGGTTGCATTTGCTAACCAAATACTTCATCCCAGATAAAAATGCCTTAATTTTTTTTCCCCTCTATCTGTGTTCCACAAATAATTGGTCCTGTAAGGATATTGCTACTATGAAAAGGAATGTAATATTAATACTACAGAATTGTCAGCTGAATTCCTGGAGGAAAATTTAATTGTCCTCTCTCTTGCATGCAAACTCTCTCTCTCTAACACACACACGTATAAGAATCTTAATAATTATGCTAGAATACATTAAATGTATATAATTATTCTTGAATTATACTACCTTATATATTTTTATTATAGATTAGTACCATTTGATTTTATTCTTTGCGTGTAATTAAAAAAAAAAGAAGCATAGAAAACAATAGTAAAATCTTAATAATTATGCTAGAAGTTTATGTCCTTTTGTGTGGGCTATCATATTAACAATTATAATTGTAAATACTTTATAATATCCTACATTTAAAGTATAGTCAATTAGTTTTATTTAATTATAACTTTCATATATTAAAGGGTTAACTACTCAAAACACCTCTATTATATAGATAGTGTGCATATAACATTCATTAGTTTCAAAATGTGTATATTGACACCTAATTTTTGGAACAAGTGATTAAAACATCCTTGTAATATAGATATGGTGCATATAACACCTATTAGTTTTAAAATATGTGTTTTGACACCTATTTTCTTGGACAAGTGTTTAAAACACCCTTGTAATATAGATATTGTGCTTATAACACCCATTAGTTTAAAAATGTGTATATATATATATATATTTAAGAATTAAGCTTTATATATGATCGGCTCAGTAGGTCGGCTAAAAATATGCTTAAAAATATACCCTAAATACGACCTTGTTTTGCCTATCGCAAGCGTACGAGTCAGTTTGTAGTATAACATAGCTTGAGACAGGGTTTATCGATCCCATAGAGACTAAGTCGTACTCTAAATTCTAATAAAATAATATTCTTGAATTAAGAGTGAAAATGGTTTTGATTTGTGGTTATAACTAATTTTAATAATAAATTAAACTAATGAAAATAATTGATAAAATATTTATTGAAATTCAATAATGAGAGAGACTAGGGCGTATCTAGCGCCACCACTAGCTTCGTAATGCAAACATGTTATTCATTTTATTGGGAAAGGGAGAGACATCTCCTACAAATCAGAATAGTGCCGCTATAAGCGAGCTTCTAGTCCCCATCAAAGGTTACAGTTAACCGAGCTCGGTCACAATTCATCTTAGGATGAAACAAGATTTGGATACGCCATTACCCTACACTACTCTTACTATGCATTAAATTAAAAACGCATCCATTTCATATTCTCTTAGCATGAACTGTCCAAATTAACTAAAGTTTTATGTTTTAAGCATCATTATGTAGATAACTAATAACCTAACTTTTGGAGTTCAAGCTCGTAGTAATTAGGTGTGGTTGTGCAAGAATTAACATAAAATCAGCCTAGAATAGATAAAATAAAAATTCTTATTTAAACATAAAGCAAAAATCTCCTATCTACATAACCATTGTATGGTTGCTCTTTAACTTCCCCCTTCACATTAAAAATAAATAACAATATAGTACATTACATGGCCTAGGGTTATGCTAGAAAACCCTAGTTACCGTTTAGTTGCCCATGGGTGTTGGTGAATGCGTTGTTGTTGATGAACTTGACTCCATGGCTCTCACGATGTTCTCTTCTTCCTTCCCTTCCTTCGTCATTTTTGTGGTGTATTCTTTCTACGCGCTAATCTTGTTGCAGAGAAAATAGGCGATGAAGAGACCCCTCAAATCTGATATAAAATTTGCATTTATAGATGTGGAGTCTTATAAAAGTTGGACTATTTGATTAGTGTCAAATTCTTGTAAAGAAAACTTAAAACTCCTCAATATCACGTTCCAGAGTGTGCAATACGTCAATCGGGGTCCATAACATTAAGTTGATTCGTGACGTGGGATTGATCCCAAAAATATGGGATCGATCCCAGATTGAGTTTCGCAATTTCCAGTTCGTAAGGTTGGGATTTATCCCAAGAACGTGGGATCGATCCCAGGGTAACTCTCGCCAATTTTCCAGCGCCTAAAGGTGGGATCGATCCCAAAAACGCGGGATCGAACCTAAAACAGAAAATGCTCTTATTCTTGTTTGCAATTCGCTCCATACGTCTCGGTTGCTTCCGCTCGCCTCCAATGCTCTTGTTTTGCCTTTTTAACCTCCCTTTAGTATATTATTGCACCTCATTTTACCTTGGCCCTAGTTCTTGAATGGTTATGAGCTAGTACTTTAGTTAATTCACCGAATTTAGCTCAGTTTACACGTACCGAATCTAAATCATGCTTAAACATACAAATCACATAAAAATACCAAGGTAGTAAGATATAGAAATTAACAATACCGAATTAATCGCCTAGAATGTGTAACATTCGGCTCCTAACAATATATAATATCGAAGAAAAGACCTAAGTCATGTAAATAAAAATGTGTGTATTGACACCTAAGTTATTATGAATCACTCTGATTGGATATTTTTTCTTTTTTTAGTTTCACGAGTTTCTAAATTAAAATTAATTATCTATTTTTTTATTCATATGTTCTTATATAAGGGGCAATCTTTGATTTTTCACATTAAAAATAAAAAAATATGATGTCAACGATTATTTTGGTATTAATTAAACAAACTTATTTTTGTTTTTGGTAATAAACCCACCTAGTTTCTTAAATAAGTTGATTTTTTATAAAATGGAAAAATAAAGGTGCGAATTGCCCTCAGAATGGTTCGAATTTTTAATTTCCTATGATACGCATATAGTGCGTTTAACCCTCTATGGTTCTACTTCACCTCAAATATTTTATTTATATGAGGGAAAATTCACATTATATTAAAAGTTAGGGGTGAAGTAGAACCACAAGGGGGTTATACGCACTATATGCATATATTTAATTTAAAGTATTAACATTTGATCTATTAAAAAATATATAAAAATAAAAAGGGACTGCTAAAAGTTTGTGCTCTCTCATATCAGTAATTATGATGGTAAACACTGATTATAATACATTTAATTTATTGTCAATTACTTTTCAATTATAACTTCTATGTTTTAAATATATAATAATATCGTTTACTATAAATATATATATAGAGATAAGATAGAGACTTCATACTTTTATATCAAAATATTGATATACAAATAGATAGATATGGATAAGATAGCAATATATATATATATATATATATATATTTACACAGTAGTGTTCTCTTGCTCTCTGGGGAGCAAGATAACAAATACTTACTTTTAATATGAGCCCTTAGATTAAATCTAAGGGCTCATATTTAAAAACCACATTATTATACCAAAATTATTAATACTATATTTAATTCTCCTAATACCACCCATATTATTTCAAAAAAGGAAATATTTTAATACCATCATCATGTCTCTCGTCTCTCTCCTCCAACCGGTCATCTTCCTCCTCTCACCTTATCAATCAAACCCAAATTATTTTGAAGCTTTCAATCACGAATGAAACAATAATACTAAGTTGTTCGTTTTGTAATGTCCATCTGAACACAAAAAATATTGCAGAATTACAATGTATGAGGAAAAATGGGTTAGGCTGAATTTTTTATATGTTTTAAGTGGATATAAACTAAATTTGTTTGGATGTCTCTGATTTGGGGCTAACTGTTGTAAATCACTTGTGGTGATTTAGTAATGTCCAGGATACACTCAAATGTATAAAGCACTCACACTTTTATTTCAAAAACAAAGAACCGAATACAAACTTTCACTTTATTCTTACACTCTGATTTTTCTCTCTTGCTTCTTGTTTTAATTCAATACAATACAACACACTTATATAGAGATTTGAAATACATAAAATGACAAATGAAATCTGCTTGGCAGCCATTATTGACTTTGGAAGATTTGAGCGTGCTATCTTCACGCATGGTTATCTGCAGCTTATCTTGACATTGTGGGTTTGATTCATGCATGTGGATATGACTGATTTAAGTTTATCTTTCAACATTCCCCCTTAAACTTGATTCTCCACACTTCTGCATTCCTAACATCATCTTCAGTCTATTAAACATGTCTTGTTTCAATGACTTTGTAAAAATATCTACAATTTAATCATCTGTCTTGTAAGATATTAATTCCACTTCTATTTTCTGCACATGTTCCCTGATAGAATGATACCGTGTATCAATATGCTTGCTTCGTTCATGGAAGACTGGATTCTTTGCAAGTGCAATTGCTGAACGATTATCAATGAAAATCTCTGTAGGCTTTTCTTGTGGAAAACACAAATGCTCCAACACATTTCTCAACCAAATAGCATGACACACAGTTGAGCTGGTTGCTACGCATTTAGTTTCGCATGATGATAGCGTTATTATCTGTTGTTTCTTATATGACCATGTGAATGTTGTATCTCCAATGAAAAACACAAATCCAATTGTGTTTTTTCTTTCATCCAAATCTCTACCCCAATCACTATCTGAATAGCCAGTGAATCTTAATTCATCAGTTGA
This sequence comes from Cornus suecica, assembly GCA_963922005.1. Classification (NCBI taxonomy): domain Eukaryota; kingdom Viridiplantae; phylum Streptophyta; class Magnoliopsida; order Cornales; family Cornaceae; genus Cornus; species Cornus suecica. The sequence goes on along the minus strand of OY998244.1, from coordinate 76,263,846 downwards.
GGTATATAGCAAACCATCATTAATCGTACATTTGATGTAGCGGAGTATTCTCTTTGCAACATTCAGGTGTGATTGATCTGGTTCCTCCATATATCTGTTGATCAATCCAACTCCGTAGAGTATATATGGTCTGGTACAAGTCAGGTACCGAAGACTTCCAACTAAACTTTTGAAGTATGTTGGATCAACATTTCCTCCGTCTTCATTTTTTCTGAGTTCCAAGTTGCTTTCCACTGGAGTTGATACTGGATTGCTTGATTCCATTATGAACTTCTTGAGAATCTCCTTTGGATATTTACTTTGGCATATCAAGATTCCTTCAGCATTCTGATTCACTTCAATTCCAAGAAAGTGTGACATCAGACCTATGTCTGTCATCTCAAATTCTTAAATCATGTTTTTTTTGAACTCTTCAAACATGGCTGGGTTGTTTCCTGTGAAGATCAAATCATCAACATATAGACCTGCAAATAGTACATTTCCTTTTGGACCTTTCTTCAGGTACAATGCATGCTCGTATGGACATTTCTCGAACCCATTATCATGGAAATACTTGTCAATTCTTGTATTCCATGCACGTGGAGCTTGCTTCAGTCCATAGAGAGCTTTCTTTAACATGTATACCTTGTCTTCATGTCCTTCATTTGTATATCCCAGCGGTTGTTCGACATAGATTTCTTCTTCTAGAAATTCGTTCAGAAATGCTGACTTCACATCAAGTTGGTACAACTTCCAGCTATTCTGAGCAGCAATAGATATCATCAGTCTGATTGTCTCTAATCGGGCAACAGGAGCAAATACATCACCTTAGTCTAGTCCCTGTCTCTGTTTGTATCCTTTTGCAACCAGGCGAACTTTGTATCTATGAACTTCGCCTTTTTCATTCTTTTTTGTCTTGTAGACCCATTTGACTCCAATAGGCTTTTGACCTTTTGGTAGACTACACAATTCCCATGTGTCATTCTTGTCTATGGCCCTGATTTCTTCATACATTGCTGACTTCCACTTCTTCTCTTGGATGGCTTCTATGAAGTTGACATGATCACTATCCATAAATAAGCATAACAAATTCTGGTCTTGATCTTCTTCAGTGGCTTCATATAGTTCCCTCAGGCTTCTCACTTTTCTGGGTCTTTCACTTGATCTTTGATCTGGTGATGATGACGATGAAGGATCATTTCTTGCAGGTATAGGAGATTGATGTGGTAGAATTTGCGGCTCCATTGTAATTTCTTTTTCTACTTCTTCATCTTCTTTAAGTACAAGCTCATTGGTTTTTCCATCTTCATTCTGATCCTATCTCCAAGTTTCATTTTCTTCAAAGATCACGTCCCTACTCATAATTACTTCCTTGGTGATGGGATTAAACAGCTTATATCCCATTGTTCTGTCGCCATAGCCGATAAATATACATTTCCGTCCTTTGTCGTCAAGCTTGGTTCTTCTGGCTTCTAGAATCTTGGTGTAAATAATACACCCAAAATTTTTGAGGTGATTGACACTTGGCTTGTATGAACTCCAGGTTTCTTCAGGTGTCTTAAACTGGAGTCTTCTGGTTGGACACCTATTCAGCAGATAGACAACACAAGATACTACTTCAGCTCAAAATTCCTTGGGCATTGTCTTTCCTTTCAGCATACTTCTGACCATGTCCAGGATCGTGCGATTCTTCCTTTCAGAAACACCATTTAGCTGAGGTGTATAGGATGGTGTTGTTTGCTATCGGATGCCTTGCTCTTTGCAGTAATTCTGGAATGCATTCGACATATATTATCCTCCTTGATCTGACTGCAACATCTTGATATTGTAGTCGTTCTGCTTCTCAATAAGAGCTTTAAACTCCTGGAACTTGTCAAATACTTCTGATTTCTTCTGCAAGAAGTACACCCATGTATTTATGCTATAATCACCAGTGAAGGTAAGAAAATACCTGTTCTTTCCATATGATTTTGGCTTCAATGGACCACATACATATGTGTGAACGAGCTCCAGCAGCTTTGTTGATTGCCATTTGACTTCTTTAGCAAAGCTCAGTCTGTGATGTTTCCCAAGTACACAACATTCACATACTCCATTAGGACGGTTGATGCAGGGAAGTCCCTTCACCATCTGTTTGCTTGCAAGCAGCTTCAGGCCTTCAAAGTTGAGATGTTCGTATCTCAAATGACATAGCCAGTCCTTGTCTTCAACAACTGCATTTAAACAATTCGTTGCATTGTGCTGGATGTGCATAGGAAACATCTTATTCTTTGACATCTTTATCCGGGCAATGAGATTTTCATTTGTATCTTTGATTGTTAGACACAAATCCTTCATGCTGATGTCGTAGCCTTTCTCCAGGAGCTGTCCGAGACTCAAAATATTGTTCTTCATATCTGGAACATAGTAAACATTTGATATGAAGTCATGATCTCCATTCTTGAGCTTGATCAGAATATTGCCCTTTCCTCTTACTGCAATTTTTGTGAAATCACTAAATGAGACTTGCCCTTGCCTTGTCTCGTTAAGCTCGACAAACATGTGTCTGTTTCCGCACATGTGATTACTGGCTCCTGAATCTAGATACCATATACCTTCGTCATCGGTATTTTTATTTTGAGCCATCAGCGGCATTGATCTCGGCTCATTTTCTTCTTTCTCGGCAAAATTTACTTGTTCGCTTCATTCAACTACTGTTTTTCCTCTACATTCGTTGTTGTAGTGTCCATACTTGTTGCAGTTGTAGCATTGAACATTGCTTTTGTCATAATTCTGGCGATTATTAAAGTTGCTTCCACGGCCTCGCCCTCGCCCTCGCCCTCGTCCTCTGAAAGATTGATTTCTTCCACCTTGATTATTTCTTTTGGTATTGGAATTGGTTCTTCCACCACCACCTCTGGATCCAGCACCTCGTCCTCGATAGCCACGACCTCTACCTCGGCCTCTTTGTGAATTTCCCCATCGCTCTTCTTTATTTTCTTTGAATGTTAGATTTGACTGAATAGCTTGCTCTAGAGTACCTAAGGTGTTCCTTTTGTTGATTCTTTGTTCGTGAATCTCCAGCGTGGCCATCAGCTCGTCTACTGTCATTGCATCGAGGTCCTTTGATTCTTCAATAGCAACAACTACATGCTCGAACTTTGTGTTAAGGGAATGCATAATCTTTTCAAGCACACGAACATCTTCAATCTTGTCGCCATATCTTCTGATTTGATTCACAATAATCAATGTTCTGGTAAAATACTCAGAAATTGACTCCGTGTCTTTCATTTGCAACAGTTCAAATTCACCCCTTAGAACTTGGAGTCAAACTTTAACTATTTTTTCAATTCCTCGATGTGTTTTTTGAAGAATTTCCCATGCTTGCTTGGCAGTGTTGACGGCTGAGATCTTTTCAAAAATTGCTTCATCGATACTTTGATAAAGTAGGTACAACGCCTTCTTGTCCTTCTTTCGGGCTTTTTTGAGCACGACCTTTTGGGTCTCGCTCAATCGATCTTCATTTTCTTTTGAAACTGGCTCTTCATAACCGGTCTCGATAAAGTCCCACAAATCTTGTGAGGCAAGAAGGAATTTCATTTGGATAGACCAATTCTCATAATTGGTTTTATCCAAGCGCGAATGCTTGGGTTGGAAGAAATTGCTGGAGGATGCCATCGGATTTACTTAAACACTTGAGGTGCTTATTTCTGAAAATAGGTGTTGAATCTGGTCAAACCGACTGCATGGTTGCGTCTGGAGCACTTCGTTTAGTAAAAAACGACTATTCGTTTGCTCAAATCGGAGTTAAAATGAGCCCGGAACGAACAAAATACCAACGAGGGGCAAATTGATAATTTTTCATAATTTTGCTGACGTGGCAGGATGATGTCACTGATGACGTGGCAGCATGTTGGTGCGTGGGATTCACGCGCTTCCGGAGGTTGAAGATGACTGGGCGCGTGTGATGCGCGTGGGCTTCACTCGCCTAGCTTATGGCGGCGCGTGCGGTGGAAAATGGCTGTGATTTTTTCGTGGTTGTGTTCCTGCTGGAACAATGAAGCTATATATGTGATCAAACTTGTGGTTTGAACACTTTTATTCACGAATAGGCTTTGAAAGCTTCGGCTCTGTTTTTGTTCTTCACTTATGGGCTTGCTCAAGCTTCACCAAACTCTGATACCATGTTGTAAATCACTTGTGGTGATTTAGTAATGCCCAGGATACACTCAAATGTATAAAACACTCACACTTTTATTTCAAAAACAAAGAACCGAATACAAACTTTCACTTTATTCTTACACTCTGATTTTTATCTCTTGCTTTTTGTTTTAATTCAATACAATACAACACACTTATATAGAGATTTGAAATACATAAAATGACAAATGAAATCTGCTTGGCAGCCATTATTGACTTTGGAAGATTTGAGCGTGTTATATTCACGCATGGTTATCTGCAGCTTATCTTGACATTGTGGGTTTGATTCATGCATGTGGATATGTCCGATTATGTAGATATGACTGATTCAAGTTTATCTTTCAACACTAACAACATATGTGTTTAGAAATACACAAATAAAGTTGCAAATTGAAATTTTAAACAAACTTAAGTTCAGGGTTGTAATTAGTTTGTTGATTGGGTGGTCCAATTTCATTTTGACCTCATCTGGGTTCTATTTGGATTTTGTTTCGAGTATTAAATGGAGGTTTTATAGTTTATTATATGTTGTCATAATAAATTCTTCAATTAATTACAGTTCATTACCTTTTATTTATGCATATACTTTAGTTGATCTCTTAATTTGGGTTGCATAGGTGGATTCTTTTTTTTGTTCCGTCATATTTTATTATTACTTCAAATCCTTGAGTAATTTCATTTCAGATCTACCCGGATAGATTAATCGCCTATTTGAGCATCTGACTATGTGAGCCCCAATTTCATTGTCACTCTTTTTTGCGTGTTCTAGTTGGGTGAGTTGAAATTTTTCCAAATCTGAAGCTGGCTAATACACATATTGAATTTGTTGGAATTTTTATGTTGAAGTGGACATTATTATTAGAGCTATATTTGATTGCTTCGGTCTTATTTCAATTAAAAGAGGGAGAGAAATAATACATTTAGCTTGCAATAGATTTTTGGACTTTAAAGATTAGGACTTGAAGATCCAACGATTTGGCTGGAACTTCTCGTGATTGAAAGCTACAAAATGATTTAGGTTTGATTGAGAAGGTGAGAGGAGGAAGATGACCGGTTGGAGGACAGAGATGAGAGACACCATGATGGTATTAAAATATTTCATTTTTTAAAATAATATGGTGGTACTGGGAGAATTAAAGAGTATTAATGGTTTTGGTATAATAAAGTGGTTTTAAATATGAGCTCTTAGATTAAATCCAAGGGCGCTCATATTAAAAGTGAGTATTTGTTATCAGGGAGCAAGAAAATACCACAGTATATTTACATATATAATATAGGGTAATTTGCAGTCAGACCCATTGAGGTTTCGGTCAATTGCAATCAGTGGCTGGTCAACGCAATTTCGGTCCTAAAGCTCCCTGAGGTTTCAATTTCGTTGCAATGACACCCCTTGAGCTGGTGAAATGACTAGCATGCCCTTTAATTGTCTCACTTATTACATTAGAGTAATATATGAAGTGTGAAATTACCCATGCCCAAACACTTCACCCGTCTCTGAAATTACTAATTACACTTCCACCCCTTATTACAAAATATATATATATATATATTACGAAAATTACAATTTGATTTTTTTATATAAAATTCTAAATAAATACATAAAATTCGAAATAAACATATAAAATTCGAATATATATATATATATATATATATATATATATATATAATTTGTAAAACATATAAAATTTGAAAAAACATATAAAATTTGAAACAATATATAAAATTAAAAAAAAACATATAAAATTCGTAAACAATTTACTTTAATTTTCACATATCAGGAAGTGAAAGTAACAAATAGGAAATCGTAACAATTGGTAAACACGCTCTTTTAGGGCCTGTTTGAAAAATGGTCTGATCTGGTTTGGTCTGGCTGGATTGGTCTGGTTTGGTCTAGACTGGTTTGGTCTGGTCTTGTGTGGTCTGGTTTGGTTTTGGTGCTAATTAAAATTATGTTTGATAAATGGTCTGGTCTGGTCTAAAAAAACTAAAACCAAACCATGTTTGGAAAACTGTCTGCTTCCAATAAGTAGTCTATTCTAAAACTGATTGATTAAAATATTGGATATAGTATTTATATCCTAATAAAGACTATTATATATATAAAAAAATATTCAACTATATATTTTATGAAGTATAAAATTCGATATAATTATATATATAAAAGAAAAAATAATATAAAATGATAAAAATATATATATATATATATATATAATATTACAAATAATATAAAATACCAAATGATGATATCAACTTTGAAAAATCAAATATAAAATTCCAAAAATGTATAAAATTCGAATAAATTATATAACATTCAAAAATATATATATAGAATGTCAATAAAATATATCAAATTTTTTAAAAAATTGTATTCAATAATATATAGAATTCGAAAAGAACCAAATAATTATTCGGCTCAAATATACAAATTACAATAAAATATACAAAAAAGAATATTCAAAATTACAAAATTTCAAATATGTATAAATTTTGAAATAATTATATATATTCCAAAAATATGTAAATTCTTTTTTAAAAAGTATACAAACAGTCCAAGCAGACAACTTAAATTTTAGTACTTTTTTTTTCTTCTTAAAAGAATTATTTTGATACTTTGCATGAATTTATGTATATTATTTGAAAATTATTTGAAAAAAATTATAACAAGCCACATAAATACAAATTTATTAATATGGGGCACACCCCATGGATACAAATTCTTGAAAATCACAGGTCCAACATCTTTAAATATTGCCAACATACTATATGCCCAATTCAAAACAAGTATTGCCAGAAAACCTAAAAGAGGAGAGGGGACGGAATTCAGCCCAAGCAGACGCGTCTGTGTGTGTATGTGTATATATATATATATGTATATATATTTACAAGTCCTAAAATTCGAAGAAGAAGGTCGACACTTACCAGATAATTTCTTTTCTCTTCCAAATCAACTCAAAGGCAAACCTAAACCCTAACCAAATATTTTCAATCGGAGAAAGGGTTTGTGAGAGAGAGGCGAGAGGGTCGGATCTTGACAAGTAATTGTTTGGTCGAAGTGTACAAGACGATTGAAGGATTTGCCTGAATATACAAATCGAAGCGTGAAGGGTGTGAACACTGTGAAGGGTTTGTGAGAGAGAGGCGAGAGAGACTGTTGTCGGTGCATAGAGGAGATAACAAGTTAGGGGAAAATTAGGTGGTCTCTTGGTCTTGACAACTGCAACTTTGTTTGGACTTGAAAAAAACAAAAACCAAAGCCCATAAAAATAAACTAATTTTTCAAAAACAGGCAAAGCCTAGACAAGTTGGGCCAATACCACTTTTCAAGCATGCCCTTGGGGTCTAGATTCCATTCCTTAGTGTCTAATTTACTTCTATGTGAAAAAAGGAAACAAAAAAAAAAACGGTACCTTTTTTTTATCTTCCTCTTTTCTTCTTTGTAATATTTTCAAATATCAAGAAGTGAAAGTAGCAAACGGGAAATGGAAACAGTTGGTAAACAGGCTCTTTTAGTGTCTAGATTCCATAGTGGTCTTCTCAAGTTCTTGGACAAATTGAGCCGGTTTCTTTGTTTTATAGGTCCTGATGTTAAGGGTCCTAGGAGGGGTAGACTGGACACAGCCCTGATAGTTGTATGAAGCGGTTTCTATAGGGTCGAAACGGCTTTCACATGATTGTTAGTCTGAGATTCATGAATGCACCAAGCTATGGTTGCCTACTGCCCAGCTTTCTTCAATGCATATGTATATTCAGCATCCTGCACGTGATCAGGCGTATCTTATTTATTTATATTTCATTATTGTTGTTAATATTATTATCTTTTGATATGCATGTTTAGAGCTTGGTGTACAGAAACCGAAGGCACAGTGTGCACAAACCTGTTGCCTTGATACTAATGGCTTGCTTTGAGAGTGAAACGGTATTGCACGATCTTATGCGTTTGAGAATATTGCCGAGTAGACCTTACTTTTAGCATCTCAGATGTAACAGGAAGTTGTTAAAAAAAAAAAAAAAAAAAAGATTTCCACCAGTGTGTATGCCTGCTTATGTGATTCTGTGAGGGGATACAATGAACACTCTTAAGCAATTTTGCTTATGTGATTCTGTGAGTGTGGACAGTGAGGAAGAACGAAGAGCTGGTTTCGTGATTCACTAAATGATGATAGCTCTGAATTACTTTTTACTGATGCCTTGAATTACTTCCCTTCAAGAAAAGCTTCAAAAGCCTATTGTTCTAGAATATATTGATCCAACTGTTGGTGATGCTTCAAAAGCTCTGAATTGCTTTTTTTTTTATTTTTCTCCTCAGTAGACTCTGTTATAAATCACAATACTCCCTATATAATTTAATTGTGACATATAGTGTGTGTCGTTTCTTGAAGGACATTGTTAGGATCTAGAGCTACCCTACCCACTGCTGAATTGAAGGGTGATATATTGCGTTCACTGGAGGAGAACAATGTTATTGTCGTTTGAAGCGAATCAGGTTGTGGAAAGACAAACTCAGGTGCAAAATTCAAGATATATTACCTTTTGTGAGTTTATATTTTGTCACTTATATTTCAGTGCATTTTTATACCATGTACAAGCCTTGACATGACTTGTTGGAGGTGCAACATTGCTATGCCCGAACCAATTCTAAACACACACACACAACAAATATAGACACCAAGATTTATAGTGGTTCGGTCCAATTGGTATCTACATCCACCTTGAGAGAGTTTACTTTTGTTTGAATAAAAATGATGGGGAGGAGGAGGTTACAATTCACTCTACTCTACTCAATACCTCACACTCTCTATTCTCTCAAACTCACAGAACCCTCCTCTATCTTTCTTGCTCTTTTCTTACTCTTGTTATTATGATACAACCCGCACAATACCTATATTTATAGGTGAATGATCGAACCCTAACAAAATCCAACTTGCACAGGCGTGGCATGCAAATCTTGACATTTGCATGTGGATAGGATGATGATGATCTCGAAGCGTTATTTCAAGCTGCCATTCTTGACTTTTATGCAATCATGCGTGATATGGACTGCGCATAGGGTGTTGATGATGTTGATGGTGGGTTGCAGGCGGGTATGGAACTTACAAACATTTCCTCCCTTTCTCCTCACGTATTTGAACTGAAGTGTTCGATGTCAACAAGCATTTGCTGTGTGTTCCACAATTTATTTTCTATACGACCTTTTATCATATTCTATGTATTTCTTGTCCGGGTATCCATCATTGATCAAGTACAACCGTAAATGCTGAGAAATTCCCTTATAAGCACTTAGAATTTTTTAACATCTATAACCTGATAATTTGGATGCTCAGTGTATGAAAATTTAATGTGCCCATCTTACCCGAATATCGCGGTAATTGATTGCAAGAATGTTTTCTGTAGGATCTTTTGCTGGCCATTGCCTTGACATGAATTGTTTGAGGTGCAACCTTATACCATTGTTTGATGTAGGTTCCACAATTTATATTGGATGGCATGATTGACAACTGGTCATGGTGGACACTGTAGCAGTGTGTACAGAATGAAGGAGAATTGCGCTCGGTATGCATTTTCAACTCTAATGAATGTCTCTATGACCTTTTATGATTTTCTACATGTTTCTTGTTCCGGTTTCCTTAATTCGCACTATACAACCGTAATTTATGAGTACTTCGAACTCACATAATGTGTTGTACATGTATTGTTTTCATACTACCACGAACTTGGGATTGTAAATAAGCTTTGTGATGTGGATTCTGTTTCGGCTCAAGCCGTGTTGCGACCGGGTTGATCCAAAAAGTAAAATGGGACAAAAAATTTATTTGCAGATCGTGCAATCCTATTTAGTACTTTTTTTGTAGCCTGGTATATAAAGGGGAAGTGCCTCAGTTTATGCTACTCCAAATCCCAAATTCCCTTGTATACTAGGCTAAAAAGAGTACTAAACAGGGTGCACGAAATAAAAATATTCGCATGAGAATAGCTGCCCCGTGCTTTTTTCATTTCCATGATCTTACCTCTTATACAAGTCATATATGCTTAGGTCTTCCCTCTTATACAAGTCATATTCTTACGTCGCTCTTTGCATTCAAAATATGATTGTGCCTAGGTCACGACCAAAACTCCGACCTACCATTACATTCAAAATGTAAGTTTGCCCAAGTCGTGAGCACACCTTTACACATTCACTTTTAACCTTTACAAATCACTCTACTAGTTTATATATATATATATATATATGTAAATGCACAAAGAGGCGTCAAACTTAGCTTCACAATGAACGAAACTAAAATGCAGCACGTGTAGTTTGACCAAAGATGAAATAATGATTTTATAACTTCAATTCGTAATGGCGGGCAACCTGCAGGATATATTCTCATGAATTCAACAGTCCAATATATATAACCAATCTTGTAGGTATCAATTATTTTTGTCAAATTCTAGCACTATATATATATATATGTGTGTGTGTGTTCCATATGTTCTTATATAATAATGGTGAATCAGCCTCCGTCAAAATCAACAAAATGAGGCTATCCAACTTCACGCTTCTCAACCAACTTTACCATAAAATATATCGACCAATAATATACTGTATGTATGTCTTGTGAGCTAATCTTACACATGGATCAAGTACCTAAGTTAATTTTCTGTGGATGTAATGGAATTCTATATTCTATATATATATATATATATATATTGATCTTGTGATACGTATCTTATCCGAAGAATTAGAGTCAGCACATGGATACGATATGGAAAATCTCTACTGTCATTAACTAATGTCTGCTATGGTCCAACCACAGCCCATTGTTTGGTCCAATTTGAGTGTCACCTTGACCTGGCCATACTTGTCATTCAATGCTATTTTCAGATTTCTTTCTTCAAACTAACTTATAGTAGTTATTTAATGTCATGTTCATTATATAGTTTGTCTGTATTATAATAAATAATGGCATACCACTTTCAATTCTTGACAGCTTGTATAAAGTGTTATTGAGAGCTACTTTCTTGTACGCATTCTACTTTTGAAAATTTATTTTCCAACAATTTTGTGATGGGATTGTTCAAAATTGCCGCAAATTTCGCATCAATACTTGTTTAAACTAATGGTGGTATAAAAAAACAAATTATTGCATGTTATTGAATTATAAGTATAACAATATATCATTATAACACTATATATGAGCAATTGTAATAGAACATTTGGTGTAATAATTGTACAATAATGTTTTTTTTTGTTATAGTACGTTCTGAGTTGGGAGCTTGAATTTGGCCAATTTATTCACCATATTTTCAAAAACAAAAAGAGAGAATATAGGTATTTATGGTTTTATTACAATTTGAATTATTTACTTAACTTGCAAAACTTTCCTTGAAGTCACAATTGGTACTAAATTCATGAATAATTTAATTTGCAAGCTTAATAGTGACAAAACCATTTGTGCTCTTAATATTGTATTGACATGGACCAATAGGATTGATCTATTAGAAGTGTTTGTCTTATACCATACTAAACAAATCTATGACGATTGAGTGTCTACCTTTAAAAGCAAAGAGTAGGATATGAAGATATAGGGCCAAAAAACAGTTGTTTTTGATTTTTGGCATTGTTCATGAGAACAAAATTTATTTAATAATTTTATTTATATTTTATTTTATTCTCAATTTAAAAATTATTTTAATGAATATTACCAAAAATAAGATAACAACAACAAATGTTTTCTTGTTCTCAGTTTGGGAATATTCTAAAAAAATAAAAAATAAAAATTGCAAAAACAATCACCACGCCACCACCCGTCATTGACCTTCCTCCATCACCACCAACGCCATCACCCGCTCCACCCCATCACCACCACCACATCCGATACACACATATACACACACGCACATATCCCTTCAACCCCAATCGGCACCACCCACCACCTGTCGTCGCCGCCACTCACAACCATCAACCACCAACAACACCACCCCTTAGAAATCCTAACCCCCAATCAAACCCTAACACCCTTCGAAAACCACCACCACCAATCTAATCGCTATTACCACCGTGAGAGAGAGAGAGAAAGAGATGAGTGTTTGTGTGTGAGAACAAAAAAGGGTGAAAAAAGGGTGTGGTCCCAAACAATTTTGTATTTTTGTTTTTAGGGTGAAAAAATAAAGACAAGAATAAAAATTTATTTTTATTTTTTGATTCCCAAAACAAGAATTCCCAAACAGACACATAATGTTCAAAAATCAGGGCCATGCCATATATATATATATATATATGTGTGTGTGATGTTGCATAGATCTAACTTTGAATTGTCACCTTTCATATATATATATATATAGGGTAAATTACTTAAAACCTCCCTTAAGTTTACTCTTTTTCTTTACTATACCCCCTCAAATTTCATTTTCTTGCACCATAGACTTGCTCTCAATTTTTTTTACTCTTTTACCCTCCAAACTTTTTGTATTTTCACCTTACCTTTAATCATATCCTTATTATTATATTTCTTAATTCTTTAAATTACAAAAATATTATTTCTTTTAGTTAGAATATTAATTATGTCATTTACCTTTAATGTATTAGACTAAATATATTCTCAAATGTTCATTTTTTTTATAAGTTCTAATTATTTTATTTGTAAATCAATTAACTTAGTATTAAATTTTAGTTTGATTTAAATCATAAAACTCAATTATAATTAATATATTCATAAATAAATCACAATTTATGAAAACAATATATATATTTTGAACAAAATATATATATTTCGGAATATATATATATATATATATATTGGAAAATGATATATATTTTGGAATATATATAATTCGTCAAAAATATATATTTTTCTGATACTTTTAAAAAAATATGAATTTTTTCCGAAAAATAATTTTTTTGGAAAAAATATATATTATGTTCCAAAATATGATTTTTTCCGAAAAATAATTTTTATGGAGAAAAATATGAATTTTTTTCGAAAAATAATTTTTTTGAGAAAAATATATATTATGTTCCAAAATATGATTTTCAGTCATAATACCTAAACTACCATCAATAGTATAGGAGGGTTTAGTGAAATCAAACCTTCAAAAAAATTATTTTTCGAAAAAATATGTATATTTTGGAATATATATATATATTGGAATATATATATATATATATATATATATATATATATATGATTCGTCAAAAGTATATATTTTTCGAATTGTTTTAAAAAATATGATTTTTTTATGAAAAATATACATTATTTTCTAAAATATAAAAAATATATATTTCGGAAAAAAATTATATTATTTTCAGAAAAAAATCATATTTTGGAAAATAATATATATTTTTCTCAAAAAAAATATTTTTCAGAAAAAATCATATTTTGGAACATAATATATATTTTTCCCAAAAAATTTATTTTTTGGAAAAAATTCATATTTTTTTAAAACAATTCAAAAAATATATATTTTTGACGAATTATATATATATATATTCCAAAATATATATCATTTTTCAATAAAACTTAATTTGATTTAAATCATAAAACTCATTATCCTAATTTTTTTTTTTTTGCCAAGTGAAACTTTCTTTTCATAAAAATATATTCATAAATTGTGATTTATTTATGAATATATTAATTAGGATTGAGTTTTATGATTTAAATCAAACTAAAATTTAATAACAAGCTAATTGATTTACAAATAAAATAATTAAAACTTACAAAAAAAAAATTAACATTTGAGAGTATATTTAGTCTAATACATTAAAGGTAAATGGTATAATTAATATTCTAACTAAAAGAAATAATATTTTTGTAATTTAAAGAATTAAGAAATATAATAGTAAGGATAAGATTAAAGGTAAGGTGGAAATACAAAAAGTTTGGAGGGTAAAAGGGTAAAACAATTTAAGGGCAAGCCCATGGTGTAACATTTTATGAAATTTTAGGGGTTCTAAGCTCATTTCATAATTGAGGGGGGTATAGTAGGGAAAGAGAGTAAACTTGAGGGAGTTTAAGCAATTTACCCATATATATATATGTGTGTGTGATGTTGCATAGATCTAACTTTGAATTGTCACCTTTCCCCACCCACCCACAATAATAGTGTTCAGATTCATAGTTCAAACACTTTTAAACATATTCTAGGGGAATAGTAAAAAAGTAACCAGGGGCATTGCTGCTATTTTGAAAATCATATTACAGAACATGATAACAAAATAAACCTATTCCAAAACAAAAGAAATATTCAATAATATAGTTAGAAATTAATTTACGCTCAGTATCAAGTCCTAACAAATTATTTTGATGTTATTGTAGATAAATTTAATTAAGTAACCATTGTTGTTTAGAAGACGTAGGAGGAGAGATCAGTTTATAAGGGATAGTTTTAAGATATTACAACCCCATGCATAGTTGTTTATTGCCTATTGGGTTGCCTTTCATTTTCCTAATCCTTGCCTTAAATCACTTGAAGACGTACAAGCAATTCATACTCTAACTAATGCAGCTTCCGTTGACTGAGTTGTTTTTTTGTTATTCCTTATACCTATCTCCACATCAAGAGCGAGAAGGACCAACACATGTTTGACATAATTTTTGCTTTTAATTTTTCGTAAAAGAAAAAGAGAAGCAGAAGCTGATTTGAGAAACTAAAATTGATATTCCCAGTTTTTTTAAAATGCTCTTCTAAGGCCCAGAACATCTTCTAAATTTTTTGTCAAACACCGTTCAAAACTATTTTTCCCTTCAAGAAGTCAAAAATAGCATTTGAAAAGTCAATTCAAACACGGCATAAGACACTTTCACTTTTTTGTTTCATTTTATTTTCCTTAACATGGGACAAAGAAAAATTTTCGAACTCTGAATATCTTGCCTCAAAATAAGAAAAAGAAAAACACATCAACTTTGAGAGCATTTACTATGAAAGACTTTATAGCTAACGGGGAGGCCAATAGAATCAAAATAAAAAATAATTTATTTTTTCTTATACAAATTAAAATACGATTTTAACTTCTCAATTATAATTTTTTATTTTAATAATATTTGACAAAAGTTAAAACAATGTATGTAGTTTATCAAATAATAAGTATTCAGTGCGACGTGCTATTTTGCCATCTCTAATGATACATGTTGAAAGTGAATTGACTTTGACACAGATCCTCTTTTGCATGGTTTATGCTTTTGATTTTTCGCTAAAGAAAAAAATAAGCAAAGAAATTGTTTTGAGAAGCTGACACTCCCAATTTTTTTAAAACGTTATTCCAAGCTCCAAAATTTTTTTTTTAAAATTTATCAAATACTATTCAAAATAACTTCTTCCTCAAAAAAACCAAAAATAACATATAAAAACTCAATCCAAACATCCAAACATGTCCGCAGCCTTGATATCGACTTTGGTACAATAGAATGAATTTTGCGAGAAGATTAAAATAAAAAATGGGGAAGACCTCAGCAAAGAAAGATGTGTATGTTATCATTTCTATGGCGAACAATGATGAATACTGAATAATGTCACTCATGAAAAGTAAAAACTAGGCTCCACCATATTTAACCTCATACACCCACATTATTAAGAATATTCATCGACTTTTTATTGATTGGGTAACATTTACATGTCATTTCATTTAAACTCCAGTTCATTTAAGGACATCCTTGTAATTTACGTTTAACAGTTAAGGGCATAAGTGACTTTCCACTTTTTTTGTAATCAGTAGCAGCAGAGTCGTCAGAATAAAGAAATCTGTAAAGCCCCAGGTCACCTAACCTTCCAGTTGCGGAGAGAAGAGAAGAGAACATGACACTTATTATTTTAATGTAAACAACTGTATCTTTGTATCTTTATATTTCACACACAATTTATCAAACAGTTGTGCTGCAAATAAATTCCTCGGCCACACCAATCATTCTTACCTCTCCTTTTGCGAAATCAACCGCCAAATTCATCGAATTCTGCCCCCTTTCCCTCGCTCGATTCTCCATGAATCCAGCTTCTTGTCTTCATCAGGGTTTGCGGGCAGCTTAATTAGTTTTGTGTGTGTATGTGCGCGCGCGTATATATATATATATATATGTATATAAATTTGTCGGTGTGTTATAGATTTTTTTGTTGATTCTTGGTGAAATTGTCTGAAACTTGGTGTACCCATCAAAGAATTGTTTGATTTTTTGATGGGTATCTTTTCGGAGTCGCAAAAGGGTGTTAGTGAAGGAACTTCTCCGTGGGGGTATAGAGGTTTGATAAGGAGGAAGCAGGTTGATTCAATCCATTCCAGGGCGTCCGATGGTGGTCACCGCTTGGCCAAGGAATTATCTATTGCTCACCTAATTGCAATCGGTAATTCTGTGATTATCTTTGTTTTTTTTTTTTTATCTGGGTTTGTGATTTTTTATTTTGTTCTATGTGACTTGAGGGTGTTTCTGTTTGAGGGTTTGCTTCTGATGAAGTTCGGTTCCTGCCCGTTATTTCCTTTCATTGGATTATATTTTTTTGAATTACTAATTTGTTGTTAGATTTTTCCTGTTTTTGGGAGGTTCAAAGATTGTCTGTGGAATTTGTGAATTAAAATTTTTAGGCTTTGTAGTCTGCTCCATAGTTGTAATTGTATCCATGGACTCATCAATCTAGTTGTATTATGTTCCATCTGCAGCTTTCGGTAAATATCGGGTTGCAGTCTGATTGTATTCTAGAATCATCAATCTAATATTACCATTTTAAATCTGTAATTTTAGTTTAATGATTGGCCTTGTGGATGTTCCTATGTTAATCCCAGTAGTTATGATTTGTTGTATTCTTTCAATTAAAAAAAAAACGACAACAAAATGAATAACAGTTTATCTGTTGGTTAAGATTCATATGCTTGTTATTTTCTGATATATGGAATTCCTCGCTATGGAAGATGGATGTATTTTACATTGCTAGACCCATAACTTCTTATTAATTATACTCTATTTTAGATTTTAGTTTATCTACTTCAGGTAGAGAGGTTGCTTATCATTGTAGTTACGTATACTCTGAATAGGAGTCGGCTCAACGATTGGAGCTGGAGTTTATATTCTTGTTGGCACGGTTGCCAGAGAACATTCCGGTCCAGCCCTTACCATTTCATTCCTTATAGCTGGAATTGCAGCTGGTCTTTCTGCCTTCTGCTATGCGGAGCTTGCAAGTCGCTGCCCATCAGCTGGGAGTGCCTACCATTATTCATACATTTGTATCGGAGAAGGGTAACCTCTTAGGCTTTTTGTCTCTTTCAAACATCTAGTTTAAGGGTTTTTTTCTTTTTGAGACAATCGTGGATATCATATAATGTCCCCTCATCTTTAGAATGCTACAAATTTACTGGTTTTGATCTCTGAGGATTCTGTTTTGGAAGTATGTCATTATTCCCTTTTGAGGATTCAGATATTCCTTGCAGTTAGTGACTTAGCACTTTCATTTCCTGCAGTGTTGCTTGGCTAATTGGTTGGGCTTTGATATTGGAATATACAATTGGTGGTTCTGCAGTTGCTCGTGGCATATCTCCCAATCTGGTGCAGTTGAACCCCCTCAGAAATTTTACTTAAATAAAATTGAGTTCCCCTGTTACTGTAGTAGGAATTTTTATTTGTGCCTTCTACTTAAGGGCAAAGCATCGTCCGTGTTGATTTTATTCCGAGCTGGAATTACTCTATCGTCATTTTGTTGATTTTGCATTGTTAGTTGGTTTGTTTTCCAAGTGACTTTTTTGCTTGCTTTTAGCGTTGAGTTTACTTATTTACAGGCATAGATAGAAGCAGTCTCTTACTGTATTGTCTGGCTTCCTTGCCCTTTTCTTTGGAGCCTTTTGCTAGTCCAAGCTGTAGCAGCTCTTCTAGTCTTTTTATAGTGCGAGTGCTATGATTAGCTCCGAAGCATTGTGAAAAGATCATTGCAGGATGTTCTATAAATAAGTAAAAGCTTTTCTATAATCCGGGATTTCAAAGCGTTTACTCTAGATTTTGTGCTTTATGGAGGTCAATGATGAAAATTGGTTAGAGGAAACTCTCGCCTCTCTCTAGTTTTATTTGTTTTCAGCAAATATGTAATTTGGCTTTCCCGTTGTTTCCTGCTTAATTAAGGTGTGGCGAGTCCTCATGTCCACTTCACAAAGCCTATTCCCACTACCTGAATACTAACTTTCAGTTACGTTCTTATCTCCTCGATGAAACCACATTTTACCACAACCTTCCTTATGTTCTACCCACGTTAGCTTTGGTCTTTCTCTTCCCTTAGAATTACCATTAACGTGGAGCATCCCACTCTCCTAACTAGTGTATTAGTGCTTTTCTTTGCAGCTGTCCAAATCGTCTTAATTGATCTCGCTAATATTTCACGAATTTATGCACTTCTAATTTTATTCTTTCCCCGCATATCCCTCTCAACATTTGCATTTCCGCCGCACACATTTCTGCATATGTTGGTTCTGAGCTGCCCAGCTCGTAAGAACATCTGATCTAATAGCTGTATTATAGGAGTCCTATTCCAATCTTAACAAATTGCGCCAAGCACACAATGTGGTAGATGTGATCCTCCATGCAATCGTCCTCCGTCTCTATTCTATGTTTTATATCGTTTCCAATTTCTCATTCATTATAAATAATTAATCCTAAATGTTAGTATTGGCGCCTTTGGGGATTCTTTTTCCTTTTTCCCGGGAAAGAAAGTAGAGCCTAGTGGTACAAGAACTATACTTGACGAGTTTTTTCGATGACGATGCTTAATTAGCTCTTCATTTTCAAGAGATGTTCATGCTTGTTTCATTGTCTTGTGTTGCTGATAGTACTACACTCCGTTTCAAAAATCAATATTTATCTATTTCCTTTCCCCCCCAACAGGCGTTGCTTTTTGGAGGATCAGATAGTTTGCCAGCTTTCCTAGCTCGTCATTACATTCCTGGGCTTGGTCTTGTGATAGACCCATGTGCAGCAATTTTGGTTTTTGTTGTCACTGGACTCTTGTGTGTGGGAATCAAGGAGGTATCTTCACAACCTCCTTTCTCCTTTTTTAGCAAGATGTCCTAGAACAGATGTTCTGTCTTTGTGAAGTTTGTTTTCTTTCTCTTTCACTACAAAATATGTAATGATTGCAGAGTACTATGGTCCAAGCCATCGTCACAGCAGCGAATATGTGTGCTATGATTTTTGTCATTATAGCCGGTGGATATCTGGGCTTTAAGAGTGGATGGGCTGGCTATGAACTTCCTGCCGGGTAATTGGCGCTCCTTACGTACTAAAAGGAATCAACTGAATGGCGTACCTTGTCGTACATCTTTTTTGTATGTAATTATTCATGATGACATTTTGTTTTCTATTTTCCTTTATGATCAATAGGTACTTTCCCTTTGGGGTAGACGGGATGCTTGCTGGTTCTGCAACAGTATTCTTTGCATACATTGGTTTTGATTCAGTTGCCAGTACTGCTGAGGAGGTAAATGTCCACTTGTATTGTGATAGAAATGTTGACTTGAAGGAATTCTGAGCTTTGCCAGTGTTCTTTATCTTCATCTGACAGGTGAAGAATCCTCAACGAGATCTGCCGTTGGGTATCGGGGCATCACTATCTATATGCTGCACGCTATACATGTTGGTTTCTGTCGTCATTGTCGGTCTGGTACCCTATTATGCGATGGATCCTGACACACCCATCTCCTCTGCATTTTCAAGCCATGGGATGCAGTGGGCAGCGTATGGAACAGTTTATTTCAATTTTGTATTACATTCAATTCTTTATATAAGCTTTAGGCTATTTTAGTCCCCCTATTTTGAAAGAACAATTTCTCTTATTCTTGATTGCAGATACGTAATAACACTTGGAGCATTTACTGCTCTCTGCTCAACGTTAATGGGTTCACTGCTGCCTCAGGTGAATTTGAGAAATACCTGGGGTGCCACATTATGTTAGAATTCTTAATTTCTCTTGGCGCTGCAAGATGTGATCCGTTTGATGATTTTAACTGCTGTTTTTCTGCTCCATGTTTTGTGATTCCTTTATGAATAAAGATTCATGATACCAGTGGTACAGGTAGATGTCATATGTTTTCATTTGTCCTTTTCCCCTCTTAAGAAGCATACCAGAAAGGTGTCACAACAGATGAGATATAAATTGGAAGTATATCAGCTACGGCAAAAATATATTGAAATTGAAGCATATGATGTTACTTTCCTATTTGGAGGTTTAAGCTTATAATATAATGTTGAGTTCCTTGGCTTTTGATAGGTTATGACATTAAGATGTATTCATGGATGCATGCCCTTAGTATTGGGAAACATTACCTCTCTTAGGATTGTTTAGAGATTGTATAGTTCAATTCATATAATCTCTCCCTGTTTGTGTTTTTTTTTTTTTTATGATTTTCTCACTGCCAACCCTAAAAAATGATTTTTGATCCCTTTTCCAAAGTATGGGTTGAGCCTATTGGATCATTTTTTTTCTGTTTAATTTGGCTTATTTGAGGATCTTAATATGGTTGTTTTACAATATAGGGGTCTTGCTTTTACTTGTCTTAACTAGTTCCCTGATCTTTACGCGTTTCTCAGCCACGGATTCTGATGGCTATGGCAAGAGATGGATTGCTGCCAGCATTTTTTTCAGATGTCAATCAACGCTCTCAAGTTCCTGTCAAGAGCACAGTAGTGACTGGTATCATTGCTGCAATATTAGCTTTCTTCATGGATGTTGCACAATTGGCAGGAATGGTATGTTAACTCTGGCAGTGAATTTAGGATCTGGTAAATTTTTCACTGATATAGAGATAACAATTTTGTTATTATTATTTTTCTGATTATATTAGCATTTTAATTAGCAAGCAGACATTAAGCTAGATTATCTTTCCGTTGTCTACTATACACGACCATTTGCATTGGGACTGAAGCCACTATAACCTCAGCAATCCTTGAAACAGTTCTTGCAACTGTACAAGCAAGGATATATCTCCATGCTCATAGTAGTTCTGGTTCTAAATAATTCTGGAGTTCCAACCTTAATGTGCAAGCAAGGATATATCTCCATGGTCATAATAGTTCTGGTTTTAAATAATTCTGGAGTTCCAACCTTAATGTATACGTCATTGGTATAATTTTACATTCCAAACCCAACCACCCCCCCTTCTCTCCCCTTTTGCAATAGTTTGACACTCCTGAATAGTAAGTAACCTTTTTTACCCCTTCTCCTGGTTTACCCTCAGAAGACGAGAGATTTTTCCATATCATGAATACTAAAATCTAGAAAATCAAACTGTTCATGCAGGTCAGTGTGGGTACTCTTCTTGCATTCACCATGGTGGCGATTTCTGTACTCATACTCAGATATGTTCCACCGGATGAGGTGCCACTTCCGTCGTCACTTCAGGAGTCGATAGATTCAGTGTCACTGCATTATAGTACCATCAAGGATATTGATGGGGAAAACCCCAAAAAAAGTCAAGTTGGAACCTCTGAAGAAGATGCTCGATATTTTCTGCTTAACAAGGGGGAGGCACCTGTTTCATGGCCTCTTTTTCTAAAACAAGCAGCTCAAGGCAGTTGTAAGTTTTTCTAAAATTCTTATTTGATGATTATTATGTTATACAGATATCATGAATCATGGAGTTGTTGTAGCACAAGCAGCAGACAGTACTCTTGAGGACTCTGTGTTCCTGTATGACTTCCATTGATTACCTTTTGAATTCGTTTAGAGTTCTGTTTCACATGTATATGCATCCATGGTAGCAACTCAGATAATTAGGATTTCATAATTTTATCAGAATGGTCATCCTTTATGTGAAAGGCATTGTCCGACTAGAATTTGGAATTAATTTCTCTATTTTTGAAGCAATTCTTTTTTCTTTCATCTTCTCTAAGTATTAGTTTGTTGCCAGAAGAGAGACTTAAAGAGTAAGAAAAATGTAAAGACATTACAGTTCTCTCTCTAAATGTCTTCAAAATTGTGTTTTTTTACTTCCAGTCCATTCATAGCTATATGCCAACAAATGTGAAGAGATTGATGTTGGATGGGTGCAATTCCACGATAACATTATTAAGAGAACCCATGTGGAATAAATTGTGTTGTGGTTATCTGCCAAATTATTTACCTTCTCTCTTGTTTTCCTTTTGGGATGCAGTATTAGACGAGTCCAAAAGGCGGAAAGTTGCTGGCTGGACTATTATGTTTACATGTGTTGGGGTGCTGCTTCTTGTGTCTGCAGCTTCAAATGTCGGTCTACCTAGGTGGGTAGAATTCCAGTGCCTCGTGAAGTGATTCTGCTATTGGATACTTTTTTGGCAACTATGCGTGAAAGTAACTACGATTGATTTGCCTTAAGGGAGACAACCATGTTTTTTATTTTTATTTTTTATTTTTTTATGCAAAGTAAGGGAGACAACCATGTTAGTTCTAGCTTAATCCTAGGTGAAGAACAATACATAGAAATACAAGCTTGATGCACCCACATAAGGATTTCACTAGGATATTCAATAAAAAACAATGTGTTTACTTAAAGCTTTTTGTTTCTTCTGTTTTTCCACTTCGTAAGTGGTCCACATAATACATTGTCCTAACTTTCGGATTCCTCTGCCAGCTTTATCCGTTTTATGTTGTGTGGAATTGGTGGCGCTCTTCTTTTGTCTGGTCTGGTAGTTCTGACCTGCATAGATCAAGATGATGCAAGGCACAGCTTTGGGCACTCTGGAGGTTTGTTCCCTTTCCATAAACATAAAAATCTTGATTCTGACAAGGGTAGTCTTGCCTGATAGAAGAAGGGGCTTCTGTCCAATATTTACTTTTCATGATGCGCATTGCATATAGCAACTTGTGCCCTCAAACGATGGAGCCCATGTATAACCCGCTTGTATTATAATTATAAGACGTGGTTTAGTTTGCTTAATCAAGAACCTACCTGTCTTTTGAACTAGCTCCAAGTTATGCGATATAAGTTATGCACTATGTTAAACTTCATTATCTATGCATTGAAGGTGGTTAAGTTTCTAAAGATGAAATTTTGCTCTCTATTCAGGTTTCATTTGCCCGTTTGTTCCGCTCCTACCTATTGCCTGCATTCTTATCAACGTCTATTTGCTGATTAATCTTGGGTAAGCAATTACTCTTTAGTTAAACTGTTAACTGTTTATCTTAGAGTATCTAACATTCTTTCATATGATTTACCATTTTGTTTGAAATATCAGTAACCAGGTTCGTTAAAAAAGATATCAGTAATAGGGAAAAATGTTATACCTTCAATTGTATTGGACTCCAAATTTTGCAATGATCTACTTTTTGAACAGTCACTTCCTTTTTGCTGATGTAATGGGGACTTCACGAACTTCTCCATACTTTTCTGGTACAAAATTATTCTTTTCTCACATCTCATATAATAAGGGAAAAAACGTTTCTACCTTCAATAGTATTGGACTCCAAATTTGCAACGATCTATTTGCTGAACAGTCACTGTAGTTTTCGTCTGATGTAATTAGGGCTTCCTGAAGTACCTCCTATTTTATTACATAATGCTTACTTTTTCCCATCTCATATAATGCATGTTATATATACGAAACCTCAGAGTTGGCACTTGGATCCGTGTATCTATATGGCTGGTGTTGGGAGTTCTTGTTTATGCTTTCTACGGCCGTACTCACAGCTCCCTGACGAATGCAGTTTATGTGCCCGCAAACCATGTTGATGAAATTTATCGGAGCTCTGCAAACTCTCTGGCTTAGTTGCATTGGGAGCGAATTCTTCCAGCCTAGTTTGTGGAGTCCCTAAATTATCTGGTCTCAACAAAGAAAGTGTTGTATACTTAAGATTTTAGGTATATTGTTTTCCCCTTTTGATAATTAATATCCTTGTAATTTTAAGTGTCAGGAAGGGAAAAAAAAAATCGTACTGTTATGTGATATATCTGTCAGTGACTCACTGGCGTAGGAACTGTAACAAAAATTGTAAATAGTTTGCAATTGAAAACATGGTTTGGAATCATCACATCAAAAGGGAATGTATATAATCTTTTATTTTAATTACATGGTTTGAAAATGTTACATTCGCACATATTTTCATTTTCTGGGACTGATATCATGATATATCGATGTTTCCAGACTTGATTGTGTTTGTTCTTTGTTACCAATACCAGCACACCAATTGTCTCTAGGCAGTTGGTGATGGCCTCTCTGAGCATCCATCTTTTGGATCTCGGGCTTCTTGATGCAAAATGGTGGTTCAGTACTCTATCTAGGTTAAACATTTATTGATGAGAAGATGGTGAATTTTCTATCATCGCCGTCTTTTGAACAAGAAACCAATACATTAGCTCCTTAATATTACAGAAAGTTGAGAGTCTACTAAGAAAAGGAAAAAGAATGCAAACAGTAGTTCTCTTGATCCAAGTAAGACATTTTACTAAAACAGAAGTTAACATTAAAAGGAAATGTACTAATATCTCCAATAAGGAAATGATAGGCGAAGGGGGAAATAGATTTTAGGTAAATGTTGCAATGAGGAAACCCTTGTAAATGCTCATGAACTTGGCGACGAAGGCTGCAAAAATGAGCAACAAAAAAAAAACCATAAAAAGAGACGGTCAAAACATCTTAAAAGGCAATATATAACACAAATATCTCAACTCTACTATAAATAACACTGTATTTTTTGCTATTCTAATGAGGAAACCCTTGTAAATGCTCATGAACTTGGCTACAAATGCTGCAAAAATGAGCAACAAAAAAACCCATAAAAAGAGACCGTCAAAACATCTTAAAAGGCAATATATAACAAAAGTTTCTCAACGCTACTATAAATACCGCACTGTATTTTTTAGTATTCTGAAGATTACCACACAAAGGTCCAGTTAGACTGTTTTTCTATTGGCAATTTTCGTATGGTGTATATTTTGAGTGCATGTGCCTGGGTGTGTGTGTGAGAGAGAGAGAGATCGAAACAGTGTTAGATGGATCGGGTCTCAACTGAAACTGTTTTTGCTCGCTCAGATGTGCAATAGAAATTCTGAAGTCAAAACTAGGCAGCGGAAGGCTGATAGTGACACAAAAAAACAGAAAAAACTTTTTTCAGTTCTATCTTGAGATGAAATTGAAAATACTCTCTTATTCTTATACTAACTAAATGCAATACATCGGGTTTGCTCATTTTAATCACAATGTCAGTCCTTAAATAAATAAAAAGGCAATTTAAAATAAATGACACCATATTCTCACTTCTGCATCAATGACAATGGGATGTTTTACATGTTCTGGAAATATTAAAAAAAAAAAAATTACATACATTAACAGCTTTTCCGTTATAAGTTTATAGAGTATATAGTTAACCCATGCTATGGATCTCATGTTGCAATATGGTATTGTTTGATCTAATTTTGATATCTTTATGTGACTTTTCACATGTCAGTTTACTTTGCACAATAACACCATTTTGCATACGGCGGAATACTTTGAACAAAGTGTTACGACTTAATTATCAATATAAAATCGATAACTAGATAACCAATATTTGTAAATGCAATCAAGCAAGAAAGCAATATGCATGTTTGAGGGTGGTCAATTTACTCCCACAAAATCTCAGAAAGATTGGATAAAATACCTTCAATGTGAAAGATAGCTTTCTGTCCAAGCCGCATCCTATGTTCCTGGGACAAATTATAAATTGCTAAGTTAATTAAAAATACTACTATCATCCTCAAAGTGTCTGTTTCAATTCAACACTGATATGAAGCATTAAAGTACTTGATTATTCAAAAGAACATCTATTATCCAATATACACTATCAGTTAGCCTGCAGAATTCCATGTCGGATAGGTTACCTATTCTGTAGGCACAGTGATGTATGAAGGATAACATTGCAATTTTGGCGCAAAAAGAGTAGAATAGGAAGCTGAAAACCTATCCGCGCAATCAGTGGAATCTGATTTAGAAGATTCCTTGATATATAAGGATTTGAAGGGCCAAATTTGATATATGCTCTTTCTACAGAATGCTCATATAGAAGATTGCACTGCAATGTCTCCAATCTGGTAAAGCCAATCTCTGTCCCTCAAGGCTTTGTAAGTTGTGCTCGAATCAATCAAGGTATTCTTAAAGAAATATCTGGTGATCTAAAGTTCTTCAAAAGGTGGCATCCTTTGGGTGTTTGGATGCCTGGATAGATTCTAACAATCAATAAATTGATGAAGAGGTTGCCTATTACCAATAGGTGCTAATGCGTAAAAAAGCAAAATTAAGGGTAAATACTTTGTTGACCGATTACTCTGTTGCAACAGATTTCCAGTTTCATTTTTCTTTACTGTTTGGACCTTCATTTAACTTTCCTAGTACCATTGAGGTGTATTTAGTCAAACAGGAATCTAGGTTAGCAAGAGAGCCCAAGGTGCATAGGATGCTTCCACCCCCTCCCCTTTTGTCTCTTTCATTTTCACGCTTTTGGTGGTGTATCTGAAAGAAAGACACATGAACACTTTAGAAATACTAAGTTTCCTGTTCTGAGATGATTACCTTTTTTTGAGCTCTATGTAATTTTTGCTAATGGTCATTTTACTCCAACAATCTATTTCTTTTGTCAAGTATTATGTTTTTCTAATTTTGTTTTCCATATGCTTGTAAATAGATTTGCAACCTAAGGTGGTGCCTTCTTTGCAATTTTATACATATCAAAGGTCAGAGTATTATTCAGTAGTCATGTGAAATATAAATGTTTAAAATCCCAAACATTTCCTTCAGTTGATAGAACTGATCGGAATTTAAATGGAAAAGGTGATACTTATCTGTAATTACCTCCAATCTTTTCTTTCTCATCTTTTTTGGCTTGAAAAGGGGAATGTGGGTGGGGGTTGTTAGAGGAGAGCACCAAAACATAAGAACAAATCCTCAATTAATTATCAACCAGACAGGAAGGTTTCTATAACAGGATAGAAATAATTCAGAAAGAAAGAATCAGATTAGGATTCAAAAGGCTTCAAGTTGCAGCAAGGAAATCCCAGCTCAAGATCCTTCCAACACATGCAGCACAAGATGGTTCAAGTTTGTACAGAGAGCAGATGGCTGACACAGCCGGCTAATGCTGACCACTACCCAACTGATTATCTACAAAGTTCGATATACAGTACAATATGCATAACCATTGGAAAGAACCCAAACTGGAAAAACTTACATAGTATGCAGCCCAATGACAAACTTCATGCTTTAGTTCAGAATCCAGTTTCTTCAATAGTTCAAAAAGCAGCCTCTGTATAACAGAAGCAAAGAGACATTACAAGTCTGAGAATCATATGACTTCATGAAAACCATAAGAAATCATGTTACTTTACCTTTAAAATTATTTCCGGAGGAATGCAATTAATGAGTAGTTCGTATAACTTTCCTCGAACCTGGAACAGCCTGTGGCATGGGAAGCAATGTTTAGATAGAAAATTAACCAAAAACCCCTATCAATAAAATGCAATGATGATAAAGGACTGTATTACAGTAGCCATTTCCTAACAGCAGCCCTATAGATCAATCTGAACAAAGATATAAATTTCACAAGACACCTAACAATACTTTAAATAAACCAAAAGACAAAATTAGATACAACTAGAAATAGAAAAATGAAACAAGACAAGACCAAATTGCTAATAAAGCTATTCAATGACATTCCAAAGCCAGTTCCTGGCAATTACAACTTGCATGTGATTCATGAGCTAGTCCATAATACAGATCAATTTGCCTGAAGCTAAGGTCTGATGAACACAAAAGACTAAAGCAATCAGTCTAATGTATATGATAATGCTTTTTAGTAAAGCCTTTAGATATCAGAGACAAAACTAAATAACGCATAGAACCAAACATTAATCGTTCTAACAAAATAATGATATCTTCTGTATAACGAAGAACAAAATGTCATACAAATAGGAAATAAAAATGGAAAAATAAACCAAGTACAGAATTCAATTTTTGCGAACCAATTTAAAAGGTCTTACAATGTCGAATGATCAGAATTTCATAACAATTCAAGAGAGCTACATCAATGTCTAACCTTTTAGGGCTCTGCTCGTTCATTATGTCTGATGCTATTTCAGAAACATATTCCTCCCAATCCATTGGTGGTATGGCTTGGTTATTAGTGAAAGGATACCTATAGCCAAATTAACAATACAGAAAAAAAGCAAACAGTTGGCACCATTGGATTGAGCAATAATCAAGTTCAAGACAACCAATTATAGAAAAAGGGTGTTTTAAATGGCATAAAAGTTTCTTCACATTAATCAGAATTATTGCGGAGCTTAACTGTTGTACACGGCAAGTCTCAAATGACAATATAGCTCTCCTTAAACTTCGATTTGATTTTTCTGCTATACGGGCAGCAAAACCAGATGGGAGTTGCAGCCCTTCTTGCCTTCCAATGAACTCCAATACCTTAACAATCTGGCATAAAAAAATTCACACCAATTCATTGAAAGTGGCATAAAGAAAAATCACTCAGACTCAATAAGAAGTTAAACCTATAGAAATGCTATTGAAAATATATTTTTCAAACCTACATTGTAAAGCAAGTATAGTAAGACAAAAAAAATTAAAATTTAATACTTGCGTCGAGTATATATCGCAGGTTTCTACAGAGTATATCACCACGCTGGTATCTAAGGCAGATTTTTACTGCAATTCGCGTCGAGCATTTTTCAGATTATAAAGGCTTAAAAGAAAATTTCAAACCTGTTCAACTGTTGGTGCATTTACTCGCACATTCAGACACCGCGAACGAACTGCTTCAGTAACCTTTGAAGAGCTGTTGCAACATAGAATTAGACGGCATGATGCACTATATTTCTCCATTGTTCTCCGTAGAGAATGCTGGGCTTCTCTAGAAAGCTTGTCAACCTCATTCAGGACCAGTACTGAATTTGGAAAGCATAAAAGTAACATCAGCACAAGAAATTCATGCAGTACCACATATTATAGACCAAAAATTTTCATCTCAGTGTAACTGCCTTGGCACAATTAAGCCATGTCACCTCATAAAGTTCAGGAGGCAGGGAGATCAAGAGAACATAATGAAGACTACTTACAAAAAAAGAAAAACACGAATTCCATTATAATTGGAGGAGCATGCAATATAAGAATACCACTAGCATGAGAATATCACATTTTCAGAACTTTAAAAAAGTGGTAAGACAACATATATGATTATTTCATTGCCCTATCAAGGAAACCTACAGAGTAAGCCAACGTTCATGGTTAACATGACTTCACCTCACTCACAATTTTTATTTTTATTTTCTCTAGAAGGGATATAATACTTTAGACGATCTTTATTATCTATTTTTTTTTTTCATATGTTAAAATCAGTATACTCTTTCTCATCATATGCCGATACCAATTACAGGAACACAGTGGCAGTGGGATGCACCATAAATCCGTTGTATGAAAAATTCACGGAGTTACCTTTAAACCCCTTCTTCCCTTTTGTATCAATTGGTCTATTCTTTGCCATTTCTTTAATTATCTCTTGAACAATATATCTGTCCTGAAAACCAGCATCACTTGGATTCAACTCCACATGGTGGGTGCTTGATAATGTTGTCAGCTCTAGATCAAGAGTCCTAGTTCCAGCCTGAAGAAAAATTATAGAAGGAAACCATTAGAACAACAACAACAAAGAGTTCAACCATCCTTAAATAGGTAAAAGGTAGCTGAATCAAAGTCATGCAAGGCACCATTTTTTATTATTATTTTGTTCTTTTCCTTTCCCCTAAACATAAAGCAATGATGGAAATTTACTGGACCTATGATTCTTTGAAACCAGGGATAGAATGAGGACAAGCAGGATGTAGGGTTTGATTTACTCAACTCAGTAAATAAGAGATGAGTTATTTTCTTACCAACTCCATAAGAAATAGAAAAGAATATACTTATTTGCAAGGCTATCTTACCAAAGTCCACAATTACTGAATCCTTTTACGCAATTTATCACTGTATTATTGTCTTGAGAAGCACAGCCCTCAGGACCTCTACATCCCTCATCACTTATAATGACCCCACATATTTTTGAGGACCGCTTATCTCAAAGGCATCCTAATTCACTTTTTACCGCATTTTAGGTAGAACGGCAAACCTGGTGCACAAGACTCACGCCATTGCAAGGTATAGGCACTGTCAGATGCACGAGCTTTACCTCCACATGCGGAGAGGCTGTTTCCTTATTTCACATTCGTGACCTCCAAGTCACAGTGGAGCACCCTTACCATTGTGGCAAAGCTCGCCCTCGCTTTTTAGGCAGTGTACGGTGCTTATTGTTTTAAAGCATTCTCTTCCTTTGGTTGCTTATCTTAATTCGAATTTTTTTCTTTTTTTTTAATAAAAGGAACACACAAATCAATAGGGTATCAGAATATAATGCAAAATTTACAAACCTTCAACACTTGTATAACAAAATTAACAAACTATGGTTTATTTTTTCTTCTGTGGAGGAACATTGTTCTCAGAGGCATCCTAATTCACTTGTTACCGTTTTTTAGGGTGTAAGATGCTTATTGTTTTATAGCCTTCCCTATTCCTTGGTTTAGCATTTTCTGTTCTGTTGCTTATCTAAATTCGACTTTGAATTTTTTTAGCTAGTTAAGAAAAAACACGAATCAATAAGGAATCAAGCAGGGCCGGCCCTGAGAGTGCCAAAAAAATTTGGGGCCCTAGGCGAGATTGAAGGCGAAAATTTTTTTGGGGCTCTTTATTTCACGTGATGCAAATTTCTCACACGAAAATTTTTTTGGGCCACTTCACTTCACGCGATGCAAATTTTTTTTTTAAATGTAAGTATTTTATAGATTCAAATTTCTAACGAATGACAAAAACACTACATAATTACTTTGTATTTCTTTTGTATAGATTTCACATATTAAAGCATAAAAATATGAAGGGTATGAAATGAATGATTAGTACAAGATACTTTTAAAATAAAAATTGAATTTGAACTTATTTGTAAATGTTTGTCAAAAGTAGGACTAATGTGTCCTGGTAAAAAAAATTTAGAGACCAAAAATACTACTCTAAAGGAACTTTCCCTATTGTAAGTGTAATATTGGATTCAGTTCTAATTTATATTGGACTATAACTTAAAAAATCATATTTGGGTCTATACTAATACAAAAGGAAAAAAAGTTAGGCTTGTGCTCTTTTTTCAGTATTAATAAACTTACCGAAAAAAAAACTTAAAAAGTGATAATTGTGAGAAAAATATTAAAAAAATACATTAAATATACTAATATTTAAAATTTTAAAAATAGCCTCCATCTTGGTGTTGTCAAGAAAAGTTGTTGTTGTACATGTGAGTGCGACAGTCGCGAAAACTCAATTATAACAGTGTGAAAAATTATTGTCGTTGAGCAAATGCGACAGTCGCGAGTGTAGTCATTAAACGTTGTGCGGATGCAACAATAAATTTCTAGCCCTAATTAAAATAATGGTTTGATTTAAATTAAACTTTAGTTTGAAAAAATAGAATTTTTTTTTTGAGTATATAGTAATAGTAAGTGAAATATAAAATTTTGGGGGCCCTACCTAGTGAAATTAGTTTTGAATTTATTATAAATTAGGCTGTTAAATAAAATTTTAAAAAATATTGAGGTTGAGGCCCTAAATTGTGTAATTATATTAGGCTTTATTTTCAGTTGAACTGAAAAATGAATTAATTTTCTATTAAAAAAATTTTAATTAAAAATAGGGAAATTTTTTTTTTTGAGGCCCCCTTGGACCGGAGGCCCTAGGCGACCACCTTGGTCGCCTATAGTCAGGGCCGGCCCTGGATTCAAGGCATCAAAACACAATGTGAAAATTCACAAACCTTAGACCCTTTTCAAACAAATAGAGTAAAATATGGTTTTCTTATTATATATGTTAAATATACATTCATATATGTGTGTATATATATATATATATCATGAGAAAGCTTACATCGACTTTCCAAGTCTTGTTCTCTACCTTCACCTGAAAATAAAATAAAAAAATAAATTAAAATCAAGCATCACAATCCAAATCAAACTCGAGAAAAAGGCAAAACATCCATAAAACAATGGAAGACCTTCTCAGCACCAGGTCCAAACATCTGTCTGAGTAAGGCCATAATTAGGGTTTTCTTGCCAGAACCAGACGGCCCATAGAACAGCAGATGAGGGCAATCTTGCTCCGTGACCTATATAAGAGCAATCGAGAGAATCACAACCCAAAATTTACACGAAATTTTGACAACACAATTACATACAGATACACATCTATACATATATAATAATATATAAAGAATTATTGGGGAGAGTACCAATTTCTTGAGATTTTGGGCTACTTCTTCGTGAACAATGACCTTATCTAGGGTTTTGGGTCGGTATTTGTCCACCCACAACATGTTTAGAGAGAGAAAATTGAAACGACGACGAAGACGATGATTCAGTGACTGCAAAAGTGGCGGGAAGGAGAGTGGGAGGGTTTTAGAGACAAGGACTGGGCATAATCACCTGTGCTTTGTGATTGCAAATATGTCGCCTAGTGGGCCCACATACTACTATTGGGCCGAGGGACGACCTAATTCAAACTCAATTCATAAATTTGGAGCATTAACAAATTTAAAATCATGATCGGTCTTTTTGGAATCTTGATTTTATAATACTCTGGGGCTAGTACTGCAAATGAACCGAGTCGTTCGTAAATAGATTCGGGTTCGGCTCGTTAAAAGCTTGGCTCATGCTTGTTCATTTAGTAAACGAACTGAAGCTGAGCATAATTTTTAGGCTCGTTTAATGAACATTACTAAGTTTGGTTCGCCAAGCTCGTGAGCAGTCCCGTCTAAGTTAAATAGTAAAATTATCTCATATTTAACAAAATAAAGTGTTCAAATTGAACAAATTATGAAAATTATTGTGAAAAAATTATAGGAATTAAGCTGTCATAACATAAATCATTCATAAAAAATTATATTATTGAAAATATATTAAAAACATACATGCAACAACTCAATCCAGACAGTTATTGACATGAGTAATATATATTGCAACTGAAACGAGTAATTCGTGAACAAACTCAGGCTCGACTTGTTAAATCTGACGTTCAGCTCAAATTTGTTCGTTAAATAAATGAGTCAAGCTTGAACACATTTTCTAGACTTGTTTAGTAAATGAACCAAACTTTAACATTCCAAAGTTCGTCTCGTTTGCAGTCCTACCTAGGACTTTGTAACATAATATTTTTCAAAATTACTTAAAAATTTAAAATAGATTTTATATTTACATAATCTTCATATAGTCCAAATAAAAGAAAGCCTGAATCAATTTTTCGCCCAACTTGTCTAGACAATGAACCCCAAGTGAAAAGAAATGATAAATTAGAAAAACAATTACTTTCACAAGTTTTAAATATATTAATATATGAATTTCGACAATGTAACTTTATAAAATGAGAAATGTTAAATATATAAACAATTATTTTGCTGTGTCAATATTACCAATAAACTACCAGGATGCAAAAGAAAGGGAAAATTTAGAAGCAAGAAGCATCGTCAATCTTCTCAAGTATAAACTTCGGTTTGGTCAAAATTGAGTTATGGAACAAGAAGCTTGCTAAAAGAAAAGTTCATGTAGACTAAACTTAAACAATTTTAATGATTCTCTCTTTCTAACCCAGTCTGAAAAGAAAAAAGAAAAATAAATAAAATCAGTCCCAAAAAAAATGGATGAACCAAAACTAAGCACAGTGAAAATTTCTAATCAAGACAATTGCTTTGTAGAAGCAGCTACAATTGGACCACAACTTTCATGTGCTTCCAAAAGCAGTTCCAAACCAGATCAAAGATGGAAGTTCCTCTAAACAAAAGCAATAACAACACTGTTCCTGTAACCTATGAATATGAGCCTCTTCTTATTATACAAACTCGTCGAGAGCCCCCTGCACTTCATTATGTCCTTTTTCTTCCGATTTGGTATCGACACTATTCGTGTCAGGAATGCTCGCTTTCACATTGTAGTGAGAACCGTGAGATGCAACAAAGAATTTCCTGTCAAAGAAACACAATTTTTAGCCAATCGGATCTTCCTTCCTTCTGCTTTATTTATTACTGCATGTGTAAGTCTTGGTTCAAGACTTAAAAAGAAATACATAAATAAATAAAAAACCTGAAAATATATGTACTGATGATTATTGTTGTATCGATTAAAAACATTTCATTTTTAAAGGAGGTTTTATAATTGCTTCTTTTTTTCCCAGGAAACCACATTGCAGAGAAAAAAATGGACCATGTAATAAATATAAGCACTCCATACCTCTGAACCCTTTTATTGCAGAGAACCATCCACCACCACCACCACCCGCACTATTAAAATTGGGAGCAACCAATTCAGACACTATCCATGTTTGGCCTCTCCGTTTACAAGTGTGTTCTCATTGTTGCCAGAACCACTCACAACAGCTTTTTGGCTGCTCTTCTTTGGCCTGTCTTTGTCACTATTGAGTCCATCGTTGGCAGAGGTAACAAACTTCTTAGAAAATTTCTCCTCTGAGAGCAATGCTGAATTACTTTTTGGGGAGTTCGTGTATTTCAGGGCAATATTTTTATCCTCGGCCTCTTCAGTGCTCTCTTCTGATAAATTGTCCCTTGTTCTCAGAACTCTTTTAAAGGTACCTTTATCGTTAGCTTTTTGGGAAGCTGCACTCTCCTTGGCAAGAAGTGCTCGACGGCTTAGGCGAAGTTGTCCCTTTTCATTAATCTGTGAGGCATGCTTGTAAATATTAGGGAATGTACATTTAGAAAAGTTTGTAAGAGAAAACTTCATCAACAAACTATAATGACTAGAAACCAAACACTTTTAACTTGGTCAAACATTAAAGCAAAATTTTGACTAGACAATGCTTAAGTCACGATCATGCTTAGATTTATTTGTACTTTAACCTTTACAGATTGTCATCTTCGTGAGAAAGGTTTGTGTCCCCTCTGGTCGAATATATCTTCAGAATAACCAATGGATAATGCTAAAATACATGCAACTGGGACAAAAGTTAAATTCCATCGAATGGTGGGTATTTTTTAGTGTAGTACAAACTGAAGACCTTTCATCGTCCATAACAACAGTCATTGATATTATATGATAGAAGCCATCCATCATCTAAACAAATTCCATGCACTGTACAAAATAAGAAAGGAAAGCAAAACAGAGGGATGTGGAGTTCCTGACCTCAATAAGCTTGACATCAACTCGGTCTCCAACTTTGAAAGCCTGTAATGATGTAATGGAAGAAATAAGACTCCACTACTGTGATCTCTAAATATTAATTCAAGGGTAAAGTAAACTTTCACCCCCTCGAGATATGACTTATTACAATTTCACCCCCTGATAATTACAGTTTCACCCCCTCAAGTTTGGAAGTTGTAACGAATACCCCCCGGGATGAAATTCCGACGTGATCAAACCCGATCAATAGTAGGTGAAATGCCTAAAATACCTCCAGATTTATTGTTATGAACATTTTTGCTCCAGGGTAGTATACTATTGCTTCATTTTGCCCTAATTTGGACACACTAATTGGACAATTATGGACAAATCATACAAAAAATCCAATTTTTTACACCATAATTGAGAAATATTCAGGGGTATATATGTCATTTCACTTTTTCAATCATCGGAATTAGGCTTCGATGACCTAGAGGGGGTGAAACTGTAATTATCCAAAGGACAGGGTGAAACTGTAATAAGTCATATCTTGAGGGGGTGAAAGTGTAATTTACCCTTAATTCAAAAACAAGACTTTGCCAAACTATTAGGGATCAGCTATATGATCCCAAAATATTAATTGGGAAAAAACAAAAAGAAAGAGAAAAAATGTGCTTACATCTTCTGCCTTTGCCAGCCAATCTGCACTCAACTCACTAATATGGCAAAGTCCCTGCAGTGAAGTAAAACAAATGACAACGTTTAAGTCTTTCCATTATCTTTTCTTTTCCATTCTCTCCGTAAAATATATTTTGTGATATTGTATCACTCAACAATGAAGAATATCCTGAGAAAAGAAACTTGCATTGACGGGACAAAGAATTATACCACGCGTTGAAAGCATATAGTTTTTGAAACTTCCAACAATTATGAACATGTTTTCATTACTTTAAAACATTTCGAAAGAAAATGATTCGAGAACTCCAAAGTATAATTCATACTAAGAAGTTTTTCTATTAGATGTTGGGAATAATTGGAGCAAATGAACATATATGAAACCTTCATGTTCCTGAAACATAGAAAGAATTATGTACCTCACGACCAGGTGCTATTTCGACAAAGGCTCCATAAGGTGCTATTGATTTGATCTCACACTCCCTAAATGGAAAAACACCAATACCAAAGATAATACGTAAGAAAGAATGTTGATCCCGAATAAACCAAAAGGGCTGATGATGAGTACATATAAATTATTGCTAGACATTCATCATAAAAAATAATAAACATATAAATCAAAAGTAACTCGAGCTGGACACTGGGATTTTCGGGAAACAATGGATTTTAGTGTCCTTTATATGTCAGTTCTAGGTAATCTAAAGCACAATAGGTAACCAGTGGCCTCGTACTCTGGTTGCTGTTAGAATTACAGTACAAGTGTCCGAGAATAACAACAATCCAGTACATTCTTCTTAGCTTAAGCTTTTAGACCAGGTGACTTTTAGCATGGTATCAAAGTAGGCAAGGCCCCAAGTTTAAAATTTTCACCCCACCGATGCACATATTGGCCCACTCATAATGAAAAGTATAACCACACGTGAGAGAATGTGTTTGGGAATATAAATACTTAAGGTACACCAAATTTATTTGCTAAAACTTCTGGAGTAAATGGCTATTAACAACAGGGCCAGAGAATGTGGTTTAATCAAACTACCACCCAAAAGTGGAGAGGGTTATTTGTCATGATATTATAGCTGCTGGTTTCTAAGATGTATTTGCTTCTTCTATTATTGTAAGTGTCTATTACCACAACAAAAACAGGAAATGAAGACACTTGCTGCAAATACATAAATCATTGTGATTACTCGTCTATTTTCCTGAATCCTGATAATATAATGGCTAAAAGACAGGCATTCGGAACAAATAGGTCTTTTTAAGTCAATATATAGAACTTCAAAGAGAAAAACCTGTAAATATCGCCAACGGATGGAACCATCGTAAGATTTCTGATAATGGCTTTCGACTTCTCTAGACTTGACAAATCCCTTGACGTTATTTTCACCTGCAAGAACCAGAGATATGTAAGACTGCAGCAATGAAATAATCTTGTCCTGCAAAGCAATTTAAGATAAGGTCCTCTTGTAGGCTTACTATTCCATTGTCTTGTGTGTCAATAGCTTCGACTCCAGTTTCTTCAATAATACTCTTCACCTTTTTCCCACCAGAACCAATAATAAGGTTTATTTTCTCTGGTTTGACCTATAGAACATCAAGGTCAGCGAGAAGCATATCAGATACTCTAGATAG
Organism: Cornus suecica; assembly: GCA_963922005.1. Lineage (NCBI taxonomy): Eukaryota > Viridiplantae > Streptophyta > Magnoliopsida > Cornales > Cornaceae > Cornus > Cornus suecica. The sequence continues at coordinate 76,226,261 of OY998244.1, read as the reverse complement.
GCTTAAACCTTTGGTACATGGATCGTCTATTTCCCATCTGTATCGACATAACATGAGATGGGTACAGATATAAGGGTATGGATATGAGGATCCAAGCAGGAACACAAACCCGAATAAGACACCCTAGTCCTTTACATGGCGTATTGAAGATGAAGACAACTCGAATTCCATAGCAGAGACGAGTTTCTTGGTTAATGCATGATAACCCATACATTTGTTTACATCTCTTTAATACGTGAGTATATTCTTAATTAATACCCTATAATAAGACATTCCTTATCAAAATTTTGTAAACATGTTCCATATGTCCATAGCTTTGGTATGACCCTCAGCCACCTACCCACACCTGTGAACTAATCCAAGTCCATGTACCATAACATGTAAAACCATAGAATGGCAATCTGGAAGAAAAACTAACCTGCATAACATGAATCAATGGGGCATACTTAGAAAGCCTTTTTGAAGGAGAAGGTGAGCATTTCAACATCTTAGCTGAATTTTGAAAGAAGATGAAGAAAATAAGTAACATCCCCTTTAAAATGATGAAGATTAACGTAATTAGTACATGCTGAACACCACAAATGCTGACAAATATGTCTTCTCAACTGTGTGTAGAAGTATTGCTAACTTCAAAAATAAAAATGTAATAATGTAAATTCCAAAACAGAAAAACTCCTAATCAGTAGACAGGCACCAGCTGTATTCTGAGATGGCAGCAGCTCTGTAACAATGAGTTCATAAGGTATAATAGGTGCAAACTAAGACAACAATTGCACATCTATTATGTAACTCCAAATGTGTCTCTTTTTTGCATTCGCTACAATTACTATCAACAAAAGATGGTCATGGGTGTCTCTTCAACACCTCTCCAACAACAAATCAATTTTGATAATGACTAACGAGACTATAATATCTTTCTTTCAAAAAAAAAAAAAAAAAATTTTGTTTGTGTGTGTGGGTGGAGGGGAAGCAATGGTATGTCTAACAGATAATATGGCTCTCAGCTTTACCAAGGATACGCTTCCGGCCATCTCTTGCTTGTATAAGTGCCTGCTCCATAATTGGTAGAGTAATTCCTCCAACCTGCATCCAAGAAGAACCACCATTTAGGGTAATATATACAAATAAAAACATCATCATTGCTATGAAGTGAAAAAATGCATCCGGCCAATGCCCTATAAACAACAAAAAGCTGGTGAAGAACCAGAAGCACGCACACAGGTATTCATCTTAATCTTTTATTGAAAGGTACATGATATTTACCTTTATATCCATCTGAAATGCAGTTATACCATCTTCATTTCCAGCTACCTGCAATATTAACAATTCCAATTACTTTAACAGATCTTACAATGCATCTTGGACTGTGTATTATGACATGCTACTAACTCTGTATAATGATACTTTTTTTCTTGTTAGGAAGTTAAAGGAAACACAACAACCCACAACATGCCCCTAATAGGGCTCGAACCTCAACCTCCTCCTTTGGGGAGGAGAGATCATACGAACTGGACTACTGATCCAATGATACCTTAGTTCTTCATATTGACTAATCACATTGAAGTTCTTCAGACAGAGGTCACTCAAAAAATGAAAATTAAACATAGAGTAAAAATAAAAGAAATTAAAAAATAAAACCTTGAAGTCCATATCTCCAGATGCATCTTCAGATCCTGTTATATCAGAGAGAATAAGTGGTGTCCCGTCTCCCCCAAATTCCTCGGTCTCCAAGACCATCCCCATTGCTATACCGGCAATAGAGCACTTTACCGGAACCCCAGCATCTTGTAATGCTAAACATCCCCCACAAACAGATGCCATACTGTCACAGATATATTATACATGAAGATGTAAAGTTAAATCAAAATAGCAGAAGAAATGACTTCATATCCAGTTGCTAGAAGGAAACAAAAAGGTATTGAGTGCAGAAAAGTTCACGATAAAGGAATAAATATAATATCGAAGTGTTCAATACATAAAGTGAACAAAGTGTTCGATACATAAAGTGAACAAAATATTATATACTTCCGACTCACTGACAAGATAAGTGCTCACCTTGAAGAGCCATTGCTTTCTGTGATGTTACTCTCAACACGTATAGTGTATGGAAAATCATCTTCAGAAGGCAATATAGGTTCTAGAGCTCTCTCTGCAAGCATTCCATGACCAATTTCTCTTCTACTGGGTGCTCCAATCCGCCCAACTTCCCCAACACAGGACGGAGGAAAAGAGTACTGACAAATAAATGGTAAGTTACTGTTATAAATGCGCAGTAACAGCAGAAGGATTTTCTATTAGTGAATTAGTTGGAGAAACAAAATTTTGTGCTGCCTATATAGATGTGAAGCTAGGATTCTGGATGAAGGAGAACTAGATGGAGTACATGAAATGAAATTTAGTTGTGTTACAGGAAATAATATAGCATCAAAAAATCCAAGAATAATGCATTATCCAAACTAATTATTTTCAACACTACTGTCAAATGTACAAAAAGATGGAGACGTTGATGATGATACAAGCAGTAGATTTGGAATAGGTTGGAAAGATGGAAACACTGAAAAACATACCAAATGAGTTAAAGAAAAGGTATATAGAACAATGGTTAGACTGGCTATGATGCATGGAGTGGAATGTTGGGGGTTAAAAATACAATGCATACATTCTTTTGGCAAAAATGCAGATGTTACAGTGGATGTTAGGAAAAAGAAGAAGGATAAGACAAACAATCAAATGACTGGGGAGAGAATACGCGTGGAGCCCATTGGCGACAAATAAAAGAGAGAAGACTCAGATGGTATGGGCATATCCAACCCCAGACCAATAGATGCCTTCGTGAGGAGCGAAAAGAGTTATTTCCAAAGAAGGCAAAAGCCAAATAGATCGACTTGCATTAACATGGAATGAAGTTATAAGGAAAAAAAAAATTTGTTTTTCTAAATAAAATCTTAATAGAAAGAAATGATTTCAAAAAAATTGAATCTAGTAGAAGTGACTTATGATTGAAAAGAGAGGAAAAAGAGGATCCATGTGGCCGACCCCGTTTGTAGGGGTAAAGGCAAAGATGAAAATGATTAGTGGAAAAGTATGAAATACGATATTGTGGATGTTCTAGAATAACTACTCTTTATCTGCTATTCTGCCACCACCTAAATACATGATACTAAGGATAAAGATCAAGTCAGTTGCACAATGACATATAAACACAACAGCAGAACACAAAGATGAACAGATAGTTGCTCGTCAAACTAGGTGCTACTTCAGTGCAGGACAGGATGGATGGCTAACCAATTAAGAAGATAGTATGCCCTTAACTCTGGGCTCACCTGCATGCAATTTGGGGTTATTTCATGCATCCATAGGATTAGTACCTCCTCAAATGGGAAGGGTAATGTAGCATTTGGCATGGAAAATAACAATGATAGTTGAGCGAGACTGAAGTTGCAGTTGGCTAGGTGAACAGGGACATTTGGGATATTGACATTATGTCAAATCTATGCATGAGACACCAATTTACAAGCAAAGATCAAACTGTTTCCAAGACTGAATAATGAATGAGTGGATTATTAAACTGGAGGATTACCTACTAGGGTAATTCTTTCCAAAAAACAGTAAATTACCGTTTTAACTATGAACTACCGTGTCTATTCGCTTGTCTTTCTTGTTCCAAGATTGTCTACTGTCTTCCCTTTTCCTTGTCCCTTGGGAGTACAGTAAGTTCCATTTTAACTATGAACTACCGTACATGACAACTTCAAAAGAAATAAACTTCTCAAAGTTTCTAAAAGAATATGCTATGATTTAAAAAGAGAATAAATACAAAGGTAACCAAATCCTTGTAAATCATCATGATCAGAAACAAAAGTTTTTCCTTCAATGCTTAAAATAAAACACATACAGCATAAATACCTGAAGATAAAATCTCTTCACTTCTTCTACATCCACAAGGTTGTCTATTCTTTGGGCCATTTGTCTATCACCAAGTGTAACCACAGCTAATGACTGTAAAGAGAAAAACAGATCACATATATATGTGTATATATAAAACAAATAGAAAGGAAATCTGCCAACATTATCTCGCATAAAGTTAAAGTCCCTGCCAAACTCCAAACTTAGATGAGGAAGTCTAATATCAAATGAGTCAAAATTGTTTAGTAAACTCTACATACAGTCTTATTCAGATTATTTCTAAGAAGTTAAGGAGACAATGTATTTAACATGGCTAGAATATAGCATAGACAATGTTAAATAGATGAAACAGAAAAACTTGTACAGATTTACGATAGTTGTTGCACTAAATAATGGAGGCACATTTAAAAGATAACATCCAAAGTTGCAAGTGGTGGTTACAAGGGGAAAACCGAGGAACCTATTGCCATGTGGTTTTCCATCTGGATTGTATATTGATCATGTACCACTGGCTGATCACCAATTGACATTTGACAGTTTAATGACAAGAAGACCAAGTAGGTCATGTCCAGCACAACGTTGGGCAATAAGAATGTTGCCACTTAGATAGGAGGGGTATAACCAATATAAGGATGTTGAGGTGGTTAACTGGGTAAACAAGAGAAAAATGGGTCATCCACTAATATAGTCTCTTGAGTAACATGTATATTAATGAAACTGAAAAAATAATTGCAATTTGAGCAAGTGAAAACATTCAGAAGTGCATGCTCCAACATAGTGATATAGTTCACGAGTCTTGTCAGTGTGGGAAGAGGTATGGTCTGTAGGGCAGAAGAGTGGAAGGGGTGTGTCTATGTCGTTTGCTGGGGAGGGGGGGGGGGGACAGGGGAGGGATGACTATTTCAGCCCTTCTGACAATTGCAGCACCATTGCAGAGTCATGTGGCTTAAAAACAACACAAACACATTCATGGAACCCCATCCCTCTAAAAATTAGTAACATCAACACTCAAAATAACAAATAAAGTGTTACAGATTGGAAGGAACACTTCAGAGAGAAAAGCACATGTCTGGTCTTCTCCACGTGTTTTTTCTTTGAAAGAAAAATATATATTTGAGCACATTTCAGGAAACTATTTGAACACATGTCAACAAACCTGTGTCTCCCCACGTGTGAAAAGAGCACTTCCATGTGCTCTAGGAAGTAATCCACATTCTGAGTTAATTAAGCGTATCTCGTTCGGAGTTCGCCCGTCGCTTCTTTTTCCCCTCTGTGACAAACAAAACAGAAATAGAGTATAAGCAGCGTGATGGCTTCAATATATGAGAAGTACAGCTGGTGAGAAACCAACTTCCGCTCAAGGTCAGAGGTTCTAGTCTTGACCCCCTAACGACATATAAAATTTAATTTTGTTTGTAAATAACCAGCAGGTAGAATCTTTAGTAGTTGAACTATATCGATGACTTAAGTTGATCCTAATGTCTGTCCTCTAATTTATCAAACTTTTCACCTTTTCCAACTCAGGGAGAGAACTTATGCTAATGATGGAAAATGTGTTCACCAACATTATAACATAAAAATTATAAACAGATATTCTCATATACAGGTAACGGTTTATTTACAGTACATACAAGGGCATAAGTGGAAGATACAAACACTTGACCTTGAACAAAATCTCCATCATTTAGACCAAGATAGAGCCTGCTCCTCATTTGTTTGCCATTGGCAAGAAACTCACACGCCCACTATTAGCCCCTATGGGCACTTGAAACCTTGACCTTCCAACTTTGGAAGGCATGGAAGTAACACTAGGCTACAGCATTCGGCACTCATCATGTTCGTACCAGTAAAAGGTACATTGCAGTTACAGTTGGAAAGACCACTAAAAGGTTTCCATGGTTACATATTTGTGAACCGAATACCGTGAAATACATAACGATTGCTAACTTGTTATCTGTAACAGCAATGTAATGACAAAAACGATAAACAAAACAGAACCATATATACAAAGAACTTCTTTACTTCGACTTATATACATGTTACTGTCACAGTAAATGAGCATCTATACCTCCACAATACGTTTTCGCAGGAATTTGGATGTAACTTCTTTGAAAACCAGCTTCACATCGACCTCAGAAAACAGCTAGAAGATGAAAAAAAGAAGAAAAAGAATTAATACCTGGATTGATAAACCCTAGATGTGATTGTATGTACATAAACTACCAAGGTGGAATAAAGTAATAGCACTGATGATGCTGTTCAGCACTAGAGAAATATGCTGATAGATATTCCGCATTAATTATAATATAACCAGTGTGAGATTATATGTAAATAAATCAACATGATCAAAGACAAGATGTAACTGGTCCAAGGTAATCATGCAATCAGAAAAACATTATTGTTCATGTACTATTGCAGTTGATTTTTTAACTTGATTCCATACAGTTGCAGTCAATTAACACATATAATTCCACCAATCAAATGCAACTGAATATACCTCGCATAAAGGGGGGGGGGGGGGGGGGGGGGGGGGGAAGGTAGAAGAAAATGAAGAAAGAAAAGAAAAAGTGAAAACAATATCAACATATATGCATCCTGTATACTAACTGAAAGACTGTAAAATGATAACCCAAATGCAGAAAGAGATGCTGCATTTATATCATATGCACACAGATATCATCTCCTGAACCCGTCATGGAGGGGTGATCTGTGCGTGACAGCTGTTGGACGTTATCCAGTTTGTCTACTCTCCCTGTATTCAAGCATCCCATTGTCTTTGAAAATCGGATGATGTGAAATAGAGAGTGGTTTGTTGTGTTAGAATGACTCAAGTAATAAGATAAGTTTATTTGAATACTGTCATTGGATTGCTATCAACGGATAAGGTGTGAATCACATAACTCCCTTGAGAGAAACAGTGAGTAAGAGATCATAGCACATGTAAGTAGGTAGTTCCTCCTTACATGGCCTGAGGCAAGCATTGCCCATATAGAAATATACAAAATAAGGTAGGCTTCTCAGACATTAATTATAAGTCCACATTCCAAGTGTCTAGACCTGCAGATCTCAAGCACCCAGGAACAGATCAAACACTACAAATCCTATGATTCATAAAAAACAAAAAAACAAAAAAGAGAAAAAAAACACCTAATGGATGAATGATGGTTCTTCTAGCTTGTTCAAAACTCTATCAATTAACTGAAGTTTATATATATACGCATAGATTTTGACAACTCATTCAAGCTTAGATCTGCCGAAGATATACATTATAAAATTTTGGACTACCTACACAACATAGATTAATTATATCCACATAAAAAATAAAGGAAAAAAAACTGCATGTCAAAAACTTTTGAAGGCATATTCCCCCGTCAACCAGGAGCACACTAAGATTCACAACAGAAAAGTAAGCAAGTCAGACACAAATATTTAAATGGTTTGGCAAAAACTACGTCCAAGGTAAAGATCCAGCAATTCAATTTGCAGGAAATTGGAGAGTACAAGATACAGCCCTCTCTCACTTTTCTGTGATTTTAAGTTGTCTCATTATCCCGCTCCAAACCTTAAATGCCCTTATTTACCATGCTATAAGTGAGTACTAAATAGGGTCCACAACCTACAAGAGAAAAAAAAAATCTAGGGGAGTGCAAGGCATATTTTTTTGTGTTAATCGGGATCCAAACCGAGAAAAAATTTGGGCCACAACATTAGAGAAGAAGGAACTGAATACAACAAGATAAGAAAGAGGTAAACACATGTAAGACAAAAACTCATGAAAAACACAAATGGCAAAAATCAAGTCTACAGCCAAACTTTACCAAGGGAATAGATTTTCGTGAAACTGGCTTTATGTGCACATCACCTTCATCAACTTCACCATCCACAACTACTTCCTCATCCTCATCCTCATCCTCAATCAAGTCTGGTATCGGATCAGCAGCTGTAGAAGCTTCATCCTTGCTGACATACCCCTTCTCTGTAAGTATAGTTAAAACTACTTCTTCTAAAGATGATAGGGCTTTTCTTCTTGGTATTTTCTTTTCAATCTGTAGAACTTTCACTAGTTCATCACCGGCAATTTCCTGCAGCGGTTAAGAATCATATGATACCAGTTGCAACTACGGGAGACCACTAGGAGAAATTTGGGTAAAATTGAATCGCAGGAAATTGCATCAATTTAGATGAATGAATTGGTAGTTCAAACAGTTGTATTTAATTGTCTTGACTGATCTTCTGCCTAATCACATTTCACCTGTGGAGTGTAAGCAAAAATCATATAATAATTGATGCTGTTATTTTGTGCCATATGCATTAAAAACCTCTTGACTGAAATCCTAGGTACTTGCATGACGTGCACTGAACAATAACTGGATACCACCATGTAATACATAAAGCATATGTTTTAAATCAATAAATATATAAGACAAATACATATACACATTTGAATGTGAAGTAGCTATATAAGCTGTGTGAAACATATTGGAAACTTCAACAGGTGACTAATTTTAATTATTTTTTAATGTGGCTGGTGGTGAGGTTTAAACACAAGACTTCTGCTCTGATACCATGTTAATTACCCATCTACTCTAAAAGTTTAAACTGTTAAAGGGGGTGTAACTTAAGTATTTATATCCTTCCAACAAAAACAACAAAGGTTCTAAATCATAATCAATCAGGTCTCCAACACTTTTGGGTGGCATGGTTGTTGACAAGATGAAACAAAGTCACATAACCTTTTAGTCAAGTTCATAAAAGTTAAGCTACAACTTGGTAGGAAGTTGAATGCATGTCCAAAGCTGCACAAGGCCAAGGTGAGGTGGGGTGTGCAGATTTACCTGTGTGCGTGCTCTATTATTTCTGTTCATAATTACTATTAGTATTACAATTTTTTTATTTTGGGGGGGTTGGGAGCAGGGGGGATCCAAAAAATACCCTTCAATCCAATTCAAATCTCAGTCTAACTCCATCCACTCCGCTCCACTCCTATAACATTTTGCCTTGCTTGATTATTCTTAAAAATAACCCTTTTAGCAGCTTCTCAATAAAACAGGAAGCCTTTTTCCATTTCCCAAAAGTTTATCAATCATTGTATCCAAATTCCAGCAAGTATTTCTTTAACCTAATCCCAGTCTAACTCCTCCATCTCTTTAGAGCAATATAGAAATCCGGATCTAAGTACTATTATGCATGATTATGTATTACACATGATTACAGACAAAAGACAGTTAAAGATGTGTTAAATAAAAAGGAAAATATTAATAAGGTATCAGACTATAATTTTGTCATAAATTATTGGGATGTGAACAGCCCAAACTACAGTGTAAGCAGCATGCAGCATAATGTCATTCACCCATGTACTATGCCCGAGACAGATTTCCATTTCTGCAACTTTGACGAGAATACAAGCTTAATAAGTAAAAGTAGATCAAAGTTTGGAATGATAAGAGTTTTATAAAATGGACTCCTTACAAGCCTCCGGTAAAACCCAGCATCAACGAAGCAATCTCTCTTCAAACACTCTTGTCATTAGTTCTGATTAGAAGGAACATCAGATGCTCTACACTCCAAAATTCCTGCCTCCAGAAACTCAGTCACACAATGCCCCTTCAAATATTTGAGGGGGGGAAAACAAGAAGAAGAAGAAGAAGAAGAAGAAGGATATTTGACCTAGCTCCTTCGATTTTAAGAAAGTACTTGAAGCACCCTAAATCTTATACCTCAGGTACACACTCAAGATTCAATTTGCACATTTGTCCCAGTAAATTCCGCATTAACACTAGAAAATATGACAATGGTAATTTTACCTTGCAAATTTTTATAGAAAAAGATTGCATCAATCTACTAGGCCTGTAGTTATACTAATACAGAACTCAATTAGACTCTCAAACTATGAATTACGAAGAGAATCAAGTTAAGACTGGAAGTACAATGCTGCATATTCCTCAACCAAGCCTTCACAAAGAAGGGCTTTCTTCATATCAAAATTGCTTAAAGAGTCCTCCAGTTATACTCGAGAAAGGAGCACCATGAAAAGATGTCATCTATCTTCAGCGCAATGGTTTTCTGATGAATGATCCATGTGTATGGGACCACGAGTATAATAACTTCTAAACACGAGTCTGGCATTGCATCTCTGCGGCAGCAAGGGATGGAGCAAGGTAAGAAGAGAACGATTAGTGTCTCAAAGCGATTAATTTAAAAGGTTTGTGTGTAAGACTTAAAACTACTAAGCAAAGCCTTTTTCAAACTATTTGCAGTCATTGTATGAATCCTGTTATCACCATTTAGCTCTACCTAGATCATAACCTTTGGGGTTTTTTTTTTTTATAAGTATTTTATAAAATAAAAAGCACCCAAACGGGGAGTGCGTCCCATATACAATATGCCCCTAGGGGCCAAGAGAACCCAAAACCTCTATTTTCTCCTCTATAGATTTACAATTCCAGCCCTCTACCCAACTAAACAAACTAGATATAAACACGTCTTTGATCACCCCCAAGGGAGACTCTACGCCCTCAAAACAACGCCTATTGCGTTCCAACCAAATGCTCCACCAAAGGCACAGGGGAGCCACTCTCCAAAAAGGCCGGGCGTGACAACCAATCAGCACGCATCTCCAAAGCTGCCAAAACATCGCGAACCAAGGCCGGCATCACCCACTGAAGAGGCAGAAAATAAGGCTCCAACAGTCGTAAGCAATCGGACAATGCAAAAGAAGGTGATCGATAGATTCCCCATCCTTTGTTAAACCAAATATTATCAATATCTCCTAATTATACCAAAATACTTTAGCTGATGAATTTTCTTCATAGTGCAGGTATTGACCAGCACAACAGATGAAAAAACAATGCTAATCTATTCTCTCACTTTATCTCCAACTGCTGCTATTTCAAACATGTCATGAATAAGCTCACAAGCCAATTCTCATATTTGCTACACCATTATATGAGTGTAAATAACCAAATAAATCTCATGTCATGACCTTGATGAATTTACAAATCATAGGTAATATCACCTGCTTATAGATGGACAAAGCTAATAATTTCCAGAATGTGGAGAAATTAGCATTATCAATAGCTAAATTGCACTAAAAATGAAATAAATATTAATTATCAGTTGCATAAATATCAAGAACGCGAGAATTGAGTTTTAGGACAGAGTTTAACTTGTGGCGACTCAAGTAAATTAGAAAAAGAATGAATATTGCTGATCCTTAAATAAACATATACCTCAACATGCTTGTATAACTCAGGAGGAGGCAGTTTGATTGCATCAAGCATTTTCGGTTTCCCACACTTCTGAACTAAAGCCTCCACCTCACTGCAAATGGCACGTACTGCATCCTAATATTAGCAACAGGCAGAACTTGAGACACATCAAAATTACATAATCACGAGAAAGTGTCAGCAGAGAGTTATGGACCTATGGTTAACAGGTACAAAAGAAGAAAGTAAATAAGCAATATAGAACTGAACACAAGCCATTGACACGCTGATTTTCCATGATCATCAGGGCTCATTGCTTTGTACTATAGTAAAAACTCAAACAAGCACAAAGAGAGAGCAACCACTTCGTATATAATAATTTTCAAAAGTGGGTTTTTCACACAATCCTTCCTTCCCAACACCCTGCATGGCAGGACATATATTGGGTGATGCACTTCTAGTCTTTTAAATAAAGTAACAGGTAAAAGAGGACATAGTATATTTGAATCCAAATCACTTCTCAGTAACACAATTATGACATTATTCACTCTGATAATACTTAAACAAGAACAGACTCATAATTTGCAATGAGTTTAAAAAGAATTTGGTTTCCAAAAAACTTGCAGTTTGCAGTTGCTAATATCCCTTTGCATAATACAGTTCCTTGAGATTCTGAGGATTGTAATACCTCGTGAAATAGAGGAACAATAAAGGTAATACTACATGATGCACAGAAAAACAAAAAGACATTGCATGACTGTCTCCTTCCAGCCTATTCAAGGTTCAAGGACAGGAAGATTTTATAAACCTAACTCCTTGGTTCTCAATTTGGACAATTTCACTCCTTCCAAACTAAAACTCATATCCTTGCGCCTGTCAACGCGAGTTTTTACCATTGCAGCATGCAATGACCCCCTGTAATTTATGATACAAGTAACTAAGAGAATGCAACAGCAAAATGAACTGAAGTTCCCGACAAAAATAAAGTTGTACGAGCAAATAGTTGAAGTGTCTAGGATCATTCATGAAAGACTTATAATAACCTAAAAATGAAAAGAAACTACATTGTAGGAACCACAAAAAAGGTATCATTCGTAAGCACAAAGCTGAAATGATGGAAAATGGAGGTCTTGTCTTTAACGATACAGCAAAGAGTTAAAGAGCCTTAGAAAGCGGAAGCAAATAAGCAACATACTTAATTGAACTAAACAACCTGCCCAACTTCAACTGCTTGCAGCAACTTCTCTTCAGGAAGAAAATTACAAAAGCCCTGCAATAAACCAAGAGGCTAGAATCATCGTGAATAAATAAGACAGTAACTTTAAAGGCCATATGGCTTTTGAGAGAATGTAAAACATAGATAGAATAGGTATTCATTAAGATTTGGCATTGAAGAAGAGAAAGAGAAGCAAAGAAGAGAGATAGCATTCAGGAGAGGTTGAAGAGAACGAGATATCACTTGTCCTCTGCAGCCATTTATCTTCATAAACTATTGAATAACTGACATTTACAAGGATACCCAACTCTAGAATATTTCTAATAATTCTCAAATAATAATCACCAGGATTCTAGCATATTAAAAACTCCCCCTCAAATTGGTGCATAGAGATCTCGCATGCCCAACTTGTATATAATGGAATGAAAAATATTATTACTGAGAGACCCTTATGCTATGTTTCATTTTAAGGGGAAGATTGAGGAAGGATGGATGAGAGGGAGGATAAGATAATATTTTTGTGTTTGGTTTGGGGGAAGGGCAGAGAGGGAGGAGGCAAGGATGAAGGAAGCATCTCTCCTTCCTTCACATCTTCCGACTTGTGTCAGTTTTTTCTTTTTGCCATCAGCAATTTGAGAGTCATTGCAAGGACCACATGTGGGAGAGAAAAATCAACATTTTAAGGAAATAACAAGTTCATTAATTCTATAAATATGTACTCCAAAACAATTTTTTGAGAATTCATAGCAACTCAAACCCAAATTAATCCCCCTTGAGAAAGGACGAGGTTCAGAATATGTGTGTGTTGTGTGTGGACCCATAGATATCAAAATCAGAAAAAGCGTGATAACTTTACCTCTATCATCAATATCGAACTGTCTGTGCCAGCTAGTAACAAATCCAGCTTTGAGTCTTCCATCTCCTTGGTTGTTGGATTAATAATAAACTTGTCATCAACCAGACCCACACGAACTCCTGCGATAGCTTTTGAATTTGGCACTTCTGAAAGAGCTCTGTGTATTTAAAAAATATGAGGAAGAATACGTGTCTCAAAACAGTAAAGATAATTTGTTACTGAATGACAAAATACTACAGCAAGAAAACAAATCAAGCATACACCGCAATTCCAGCAGCTGTAAGGGCCAAAGAATCAGGGGAATGCAAACCATCGTAGCTCAAAACCTACAAGCATAGGAAGAAGATAGCAGTCCTCATCACGATGACATGTGAACTTTGAAAAAGGTCAAACATAGGAGCACCCGATTCAGGAAATGTATTTATTGATGATTGAACTTGCTTAAGTTCTAGCAAAGACATGGTAAAATGACAATAAATCTAACTTCAATTGTCTAAGTAGAAAAAAGGAGTTCAAAAGCCATCATAATTCTGTTACGTCATGAGCGGCTCAGCCTACATTTAGGCTTGCTTATTTACTTGAAATGAAGTTATAAAATTTAGTAGGAAAACAACTCCTATATATATATATATATATATATATATATATACTACTTTTAAAATTTTAAACATACTATACCCAAGATAGTATCTGAGTGTCATGGTAGAAGCCCCTAGGCATCGTTGGACGCAAAGGCCTATCAATCAATCTACAGATAAGAACCTACAATACAAGAAGGAAATTTGACTTAGGAAAGGAAAAATATAATTAAATACATGCAGAGTAACAATTGCTAGCTGATTTCTTTTACAACAGCTTACAAGCTAAGAAGAAAATTTAGTATGCACAAAAGAATATCTTTCTGTAAGTCTCGAGGAGCTGGTTTCTTACATTAGTATTCTGTATCAAATTGAATGGGAAAAAAAGGAGAGAAGAAAAAGAACTTTTACCCATCTCCAAAATAGAGGGGTAACACTATAAACACCTAAATTAATAAAGGTTAACATTGGATTCTGATTTAGAATACAGTCACTACATACATACCATGTCAATACGTATCAATTAAGTAGCCGTAAATAGAAAGGGATATATATAGGGAACAACATTACTCAAATGTCAGGCACCCATGATACAGTGAAAAAAGATTGGAGAGAGGAAGTATCATTTTTCCCATTAAAATTTCAATTAGTCATCTCAACTTAAATGGAGAAAACACTAATATAATAGATAGAAAAGTCTTTTTGAACTGGAGGGATAAAGTTTATTAACCGAGTCGATAGTGGCACACTGATGTACCAAACCATATACATTAGAAATAAATCTAACTCCCATTCTACATGAAAGCATAATTAAAACATATCCCAATGGACTGTGATTAAATTTGACATTATACAAGCCCTTGCTAACGTATGTACACATGTTTCTGTGTACAAACATATCAAGGCGTATTGAGAATGCTAATGCTGCAATTACTGGTGGCATACTGTCGTTAAATGCTGAAATATCAGTTTCTTCTTCAGAAATAGAACCAACAAAAGTGAGTTGCATCTGCAACATAACTCACATCTTTAAAAGAGAACAGGACTTGAATAAAAATGGAAAAAGAATGACAGACAAAATGATTATGGTCTACCAAGACAGCTCCAGCTGTCACCTGCTACTAATAGCAGGAGCAAGTACCTCGTGATCTTTTGTTCTTCCTTCTCGCTTGAAAAACCCTCCGCTGAAAAGAAGCATTTAATATAAGCTTTCTTTTCACATTACTTACAAAGTATATTGAAGAAAAGAGAGCAGGAGATACCTAGTTCGACCAGCTGCTGAAAAACGCTCTTGATAATTTACAGAAAGGGGGAAAAAATCGGAAGGCTCGCTTGGAACATCAGCCAAACAAGCAGATGTGTAAACAATCTACGTAAGGAAACATAAATCCATTATTTTGTCAAGCACATATCTGTCTAATATATTCAAAACCAGAGTTGGTACGTTTATTTTGCCTTCGTTTAAAAAAATTAAAAACAAAGATAAAAAAAGGAGCAAAAAAGAGGGCAGGGGGACATACTCCCTAGAAGGGGAATGGAATAGAATCATTTCCAATACAAAGCCAAGGGTAAAATTAAGAATCCAAGCTTCAAGAAAAGGTGAAAACATAATTCAACGACATTCTGAGACCGGCAGCAGTAGAGACTATCGTCCGGAGTGAGTCTGGGTCGAGAATTATTGTGATAAGAGTTTGTAAACAGAATACTTATCAAAAAAAAAAAAACTAAAACTGTTAATTTTACTTTGTTGGAAGTAATGTCAGTCACTAATATCTATGATATACATTACGCGTGCATTGTCATTCACCTAACTCGAATAAGTTTTAAGCACATGCTTTTTTGGGTTTCTCTGGTACTTTTCCTACGGTAAATACACAACTAGGAAAACTGGCCTGGCCGCATAATACACTACTGCCATGTTTATTCAAAAGTAACGTGCTTTGTGTTAGGGTTGAGGAGGTGTTTAGGTAAATTAAATTGTAATTGAATTCGAAAATTCAATCCACTATTAAAGGACCCCTTTAAAGGATTGGCCTAATTTCAAAAGCCTTACCTCTTTTGTTTAGATAACAAATAAACTAGAAAAAAGAACCAACATCCGTTCTCCACAAATCTAGTTTTCTTTGGAAAATGCACATAATGCAATTATAAGGCAGACTACCGTTGGCAGACTCATTGAAAAAGAAAAGTTCTTGTAGGTAGTTGACATTATTTGATCAATAAAGAATATGCCCTTTCCTATGCAACTGGAGGAAATATGAGCCAAGTTCCTCGACAAAGATCGTGACCATTGTATTAAAGCTTTTCAAGGACATCACACTCCCAATGTGTACTTTTTGAGGTTCACTTCAGTGCCATTTTCCTATTTCTTTGCCAAATTACCAGAACTTGAAACAATCTCATATTCCCTTCTTTATCTTTCTTCTTGTTAATTTGATTTGTTGGTATTGAGAAAATATTCATTTTCATCCCTGCTAACCTTAATAACACTCTAAGTTCATGAACACAGCCCCACAATTTCAACCAAGGCCAATAGTTTCTCTTGCTATATTTTGACAAAAGTCAGGCAAACTAGGAATTGTGTATGCGAAACTCAAGTTGATGAATCATGAAAGTGAAAATAGCTGCCAAAGGTTATTTCCTTCTAAAAAATGCACATAAAAGAATTGCAATTAGATCCAAACAAGAAGGAATAAAGTTGCACTGTAATGAATCTAGATCTAACCAAACAGAAATAAAAATCTAACTTGGCATTCACACCACAGCAAAGAAGCCAAATGGCACAAAAGTATTCTGATAAAATGGGTACATATAAAAAAAACATATAGCTAAAGTAAAAACTTACAGTTTCTCCATCTGTTACTGTAACAGCACCACTAGCTTGCCTTCCTATATGACCCGTCTCAACCAATATCTGGAAAAAGGTACTGACATGAGATATTAATGCAACAACAAAAAAAAACATTTAGCATACACTTTATCCCTTAGGAAAAGTATAAATAACATAAGCCTAGATTTGTACCACTGTGGAAAAGACCCCTAAAACCAAGAACAGGTTTGGCATGCCAGCTTTTAGGGGAAAATTCTTCTAGAAGAAATGTCGATAGCACAAAATTCTTCACTAGGAGTGAATGACAACGATCCTCTTTTTTAAGGGCTTATAGTTATGTTTTGTGTTTTCAGTGCAAAATAAATATTCACTTTGTTATCTTTAATCTGAAATGAATCTCAAGAAGGATAAAAGAACTAAAGAATGATTTTGATATTTAAATTTATGGGGTTAAATTCACAAAAAAAATAGGTATTGATTTCTGACAGTTCACCCCAGTACTATATACACCTCCAGTACTATTGAAAAGATTCATAGAAGGACAAAATTGTCGCGAGAGCATTGGTTGAGAAAAGAAATTACCAAAATAGCCTTCCTTTATAAATAATTTAAAGCAAAGCACATGAAAAATAAAGAACAAGGGTTAAATTCAAACCACCCCCTGAACGTACTATACACACACAAATGGTAGATGTATTATCAAAATATTGTAGATTATTATTATTTTTTGATAAGTAAGTATGTGTATAAAAAGGCACTCAATATAATAATATAGATTATTGTAGTTTATTGTTCATTTTTTACATTATTTTTTACATTGTTCATATAGTAGAATATATGATTTGCAATGCGCTTATACTTGATAAAATTAAATAACATATATATATATATTAGATAATAGCAACAAAGTTAACTATATAATGAATACATAGTACATAGAATACACAAATATTTTATTTTATTTTCTTGGCTATACAAATATTACATTATTATATTCTAAAAATTCTTATAGACATAAGTAAAGTATAAAATATCACATTATGTGCTTTATATGGGTACATTAGTTTATGAAAGATACTTATTGTGAAATGTACTTATTGTATTGCTACGTTGGGCCAAATGGGGGTGATTGCGCCGACTGCCCACTACGGGACATCGGGCTAGCTACCACATTGCAGGTAGCAAAATCCACACGGCTTGGGTTTGGTGAAAGGGAAGGTGAAGTTGTTATATCATCTAGAGTTGTCTCCAAATAGTACAATGCTTTTGAGATATAGAGCAGAAATAATATGTCAAGCATCGAGGTGTTACAAAGGATATCAAAAATTATTAAATCAATAACTAACACTAATTAACTCAAAATAAAACAGAAAGCAGCTACCCAATGTAGCATGAATTATGAGGCATTTATATTTCTTATACATAGGCCCTGTTTGGATAAGATTTTCAAAAGCTGCTTTTGCCTTTTTGAAGGAATGGCTATTTCGAACAGTGTTTGGCAAAAAAAATTACAAGATCTTATGGGCTCTGGAAGTGCGTTTTGAAGAAGCTGGGGTACCAACTTCTCAAAACCTTCTCTTTTTCTTCAGCATAAAAGCATAAGCAAAAGCTCGGCCAAACAAGGCCCAGCCTTGTTTAACATGTAATTTTAAATATATAAAATATATATATATATTCCGGTCTGTCTTCCAATTTGAAGAATCGATAATTGCAAGAGAAATTAACAAATTCCACCAAATATAGTAGTATTACTTACATATCTATCGCCGACCGGAATTCTAACGGAGTAGGGTTGCGAAGCACCGGTCTCGGCCAAAGCTTTAACAGAGAAACCACGACAGCTTCTTCTTGAGGAAATAGTACATGAAGAAGAAGAAGAAGAAGAAGAAGAAGGAATAAATACAGATTTTTTGCCGCGAAGATTGCGAGGACTAGGAGCGAAGGAGAGAGAGAGTCTGCGACGTGTGTAGTGAGAGAATTGAGAGGAGGGATGGTAGGGTAAGCTAGGGTTTGCCAACATTTTTGCTTATAGCAGTAACACTGCTTAGTAGAGAAGAGAGTGCCCGCGAGAGAGAGAGACACACACTTATCCGTTTTTCTCTCTCTATGCGTAAGGGGCGTGTGTGGGTTTTGATTTATGAGCGTTTATTATTTAGACATGGGCTGTGTTTTGCAGAGTCAAATTGGGTTCGCCAACGAGCCGCGTGTGGGCTAACAATGCACCTAGGTCATTAGCGAGTGAACCCATTCGTCTCGTGGTTTAACACCGGTCCACGGGGTTTAGGGTTAGGAATTTTTATTTATTTAAATGAAGTATTTTTTTTATTTTCTTTTAAAATAAAAGAATTGTTGTCTAGTAAAATAATAAAATGACAAATTGGCATTGAATGTTTTGAAGGATAAATTATATTGATTTATTTTTTTGAATTTTTTGTTAGGATACACACATGTATATATAACTATTAACTTTGAATATCTATATAAATGATTCTTATGAATAAACAAGAATCAACTTACTTTTTTTTAAATTAATTATTGAATTAGAGTTGTAGGATCATAACCATATTAGCTATTTATTGAAAGTAAGTTAAAAAATATATTTTAAGTATGAAAAGTCAGTAATATATTTTCTGTATTTTATTGTATTTATACAAGGAATGATTAAAATTGATACTTTTTATGATAAAAATATATATATATATGTATGTGTGAAGGAAAGGGTATTGTAATTTCCTCATTTAAACCATAATAGAGAAATAAGAGAAAGCATAACTTCCAATTTCCAAATCACGGAATCATAAAAAACGTATGAATAAATTCAACCTTGACCCACTCTTCACTCAATGAAATATTTTCTAATTTTCTTGTACATTAAAACTACTAATCTTAAAATTAACTGCTCTTTTGGGACACGTTTTATTTTTGACATTTTGTCTTAACCGAAACAAATCAAACCTTTTGTTGTAGCACATTTTTCTTAAAAATCAAAATTATGTTTGATAATGTAAATCTGAATATGTTTTAAGTTCGATAAAACATTGAAGCACATAGTGCAAAAAAATTAAAAATTCAAATTGGTGTTTTCATTTTTTCCTGAACGGTTTCACTATTCATATTATTGTGCAAAACAAAATAAGTTGACAGCAAACATATTTCATCTCAAAAAATACATTATTTTATGGTCTGAAATAGAAACAACAAAAATAAATTACATGACAAACAAAGCCTAAAATACGCACATTTAGAAAAAGTACATTATAGTCATTTCATAGACAAAAAAAAAGGTCAATTAATTAAGTAATTTATCAATGATAAAAGTGACAATACGTATGCTTTAAAATTTCTAGGGAGTTTTTTGTCAACTTTTTAATATCTTAGAAACTAATTATTCATAAAATGTAAATTTTATATTTTAGTGTAATTTAAGCAAATAAGAGAAGTGTTACTCTAATTAAATGTAAAAAGGATTTGGAAATACATATTAGGACAAATTTCAGAGACACCCCCTCAAGTTTGACATTATTTCAGCTAAATATAAGTTTTGATTATAACTTTCACTCACACCCCAACTTTGAATAGTCAGCCATTTTTTCATATGAAATGACATCTGTACCCTTTGATTTAATTTTGTGTTTTAAGAACTTCTCTATTAATATTAATTGCCTAAACTACCCCCAATTAACTACTTAGATGGTTGAAATGTGAAGATCACATCCAGAAGCTTAACCAATAATCCATCTAGCCAAACCATACATATAGAACCACAAACCTCCACCACCATTACTGAAGCCATTGACAACAACTTAACCCTAACCATCGATCCCAACTCTCAATCTCCACCCCCACCATCACCTATTTACTCTGCCCAAATCAACAACAATACAATTGTTGATATGAGAAATCTCGTTCCCATCACAACCCTTCGATTCCCCACGTAAATCCACCTTTTTTTCTTTTCATTTTCTTTCTGTGGCTAATTTGGCCCACTTTTTTCATGTTTTGTGTTTATTTGGTCTTTTATAAATTCATTTATTAACCGAAAAAAATTAGTATTCAAATCTCTCAGTACCTCTCTCTTTCACACACCATCACTGTGTGTGACTCTCAGTCTCAATCTCATTATCTTTTTGCAAGTTTAGATTTCTTAATTTTCCATGCTTTTGATTTTTCCGAATCTTTAGTTAATTGAAATTTTCTGTAGGATTTATCAGTGGAATTTTTACTTTGGTAGTGTGACAAGTACTAAAAGCATTCAAATTCAATTAGAACTTATTCAAAAATGATTAAAATGAAATCTGACAATTTAGTGTACGACTTAGGGTTTTAGATTTTCTCAAAGACTTCGTTTGGTTGCTGAGAAAATCAAGTATATCAAAAACATAGTTTTTGCACTGGAATTTTAGTGTTTAAAGTTCCATTTGCCCATTCAGAAAGTGATGGGTAAAGAAAATGACTTTTCCCTGTGATTTCTACTAGAATTTCTCGTTTGGCAGGGAAGCTTTTGATAGATTATAGACTATACATATTTATACTATTCTAAAAGTGCAAGCCCTTTGGATTGTTTCTCCCCACTTTAATATAATATTTTAAATAAAAAAGAACATAAATTAGTTCAAATAGCAACTTATTTGGTGGGTGTAAAATTTATGATTACAAGTTTATGAGAAAGTGCATGTCTTTCTCAAATTCAGTAACTGAAATGAAATTATTATGTAGTGTAATATAAGATGGTAACCTATTTATAATTGTATATTGTATGTATATATAAAAAATTATAAATAAAATAATGCAGGCACTCATATAAGTGAATAAAATACATAGAAAAATGGAAATTGAAAAATGGGTGAAATACATGAAAATGAATTATAAATTTTGTAAGTGATTTAAACTTAATAGAGTTGAAAATTCCAAAAGACATAGGAGCATACTTTGAATTTTTATTTTTTATTTTTTTGGGTTAAAACTGTAATTGAACTTTGAGAAGGCTGGGAATTTCAAAAGACCACAGTCTCTCGCATTCAAATGTAATGCCTGAAATAATTATTCTATTAGGTGGTGCATTAAATAGTAAAATATATGTTTTCTCTCATTTACATTTTCATCATTCTCAAATTTCTTCCAATCTTCCTACAATTTGTAAAACAACATTATCAAAGTTCTTTCAACTTCCATATCCAATTTCAGGTAATGATATATATAGGTTAGAACTTATGCACGTCTCTTGTTATTATTGATATATACTCCATGCATTTGTCTATTTTGATTTTACAAAAGCAATCTCTATATTCATGTATCTATTTGTCTCTTGCTTTGTGATGATTTTTGTCACCAGAAAATTTGATGATTTGATAAAGACCCTTGTAGTTACATTTGCTATTGTAAGTTTTGGCAATGGAGGTACATCTTTTCATACATCAAATATTTATGTGTTATATTTTGATTGACCATGATTTGGGGTAATTTTTTTTTTGATGGATTACTTATCAGGTATCACATGAAAAGGAAAAAAGTTCATTGATTCGGATAAATGGCATAGATAGTGCAAAAGAAACAAAAACAGAAAGATTAAGCGTGGTCTCAAGGTATCACTTCAATTTTAATTTAGTGTTATTGTTTCTTTTTTCATAGTTCTACCTCTTAGAAAGATGCTCTTAAAATTGCTAATTTAATATAATAAGTAATTTCAAATATATATTTACATATCCTACTTATAAAACCAAGAAAAATTATGATTGATTTGATGGATTTTGTTAAATTTGATTTTACAAAAAGGCGTGATAAGTGTTATAAGAGATTAATTACTTAAAAAATAGCATTATAAAATAGAAATTGCATTAAAATTATTTTTATGATGTACTTCATACACAAAATGTTAGTCAAAGCATTAAAATATTTTTTATTAGGTTTTGTCATTTAAATTTTCAATTAAGTACGTTAATGTTAATAAGCCAAAAGGCCCACATTTAGAATACTTCATTACAATTTTTAATATATTTGAATACTATTTTAAATATTTAATTAAGTGTGGTAAAGTTAAGAAGCCAAAAAGCCCCACATTTAAAATATTTCAACACCCAATTCAATATCAGTAAATACAGATGAATATGATTCATTGGATGTAAGACTTTGGTTATTTAAAAGTTTGTCAAACAACAAGTCTAAATCGTTATTCTACCTCAACTAATGACATTGATTCAACCCCTCTAGCTTTTCTTAAAGTTTGACAAATAACAAAATTGTTGGATACCAAAGAATTTTGTAATCTACGCATTTGATTCCCTTTCAAATAGTATCAATCAAATTCGTTTGAATCTGAACCCCGTGATTCTCTTCTTGGTTCTCATTATTAGATATAAATATTTATGTTTATTGGGTTAATATAGTTGTTCATAGATGTTAAAAATATAACATTGTTATCTTTAGTTTGATCTTTTTATGTAAGAAGACAATTTATGCATTATGCAAGAAATTTGACATTTATAATTCAAAATTATATATTGTTGCCCTTAATTAATCTCATTTTCTTCTACTTTGTATAAAAAGGGAACGACAACCTATTTCTTTAATTGATTTCATTATATTGAATTTTGTTATTGTTACTTAATAGTTTGTATTGCATGAAGTCTATTTTAACCGGTCCATTATATTTATTGTCCTTCCATATCATTATAACAATGTAAATCATTTTAATTTTGTATGCATTTTAATTTAATTATTATATTCAAATAATATTGTTAATTTTTAGTATAAGAAGTGGAAATTTATCAATCAATTTTATAATTTTATACTTTAGCTTTAAATGCCAAAACATTAATTTATATTTTACGTCACGTGCGTGCATTCGCACGTGCTCTTAGCTAGTTTATATACACACATGTGCATATTTGTGCATGCATGCTACTTGTTTGTGATAATGTCCGACTTGAAGTCCGTGTGTTGTAGGCAATATATGTCAATACCTCTTAGGGCATTGTCGGTAGTTTAGACAATTAATATTAGTAGAGAAGTTTTTGCAACACAAAATTAAATCAAAAGGATATAGATGTCATTTCATATAAAAAAAGGGTAAATTACACAAATCATCCCTCAACTTTGATCTAATAACAGGCACTACCCCTAACGTTTTATTAATATCAGTTACCCCTGAACAGAATCGGAACAGTGATTCAGTTGTTAGTAATAGGGAAATGACTAATATACCCTCACATATATGGAGATATTTCAAGAGTTTCTAGAGCTATGTGAATTTACATAATTACCCTCAAATTAAAAAACAAAAATAATGTATAAATATATATAAAATTATATATTTATAATTCGGAAAAAATACTTTTTATAAAAATATATAATTTCGGAAAAAAATATTCGGAATATTTCCGAAT
Organism: Cornus suecica; assembly: GCA_963922005.1. Taxonomy (NCBI): domain Eukaryota; kingdom Viridiplantae; phylum Streptophyta; class Magnoliopsida; order Cornales; family Cornaceae; genus Cornus; species Cornus suecica. The sequence continues at coordinate 76,202,288 of OY998244.1, read as the reverse complement.
ATTTTTTTTTCCAAATATATAAATTCCGGAAATTTCCGAATATATAAAAATATATAATTTCGGAAAAAATATAAAAATATATATATAAATTCGGAAAAAAATATAAAATTATAAAAAGTATTTAAAATTCCGAAAATATATAATTTTGGAAAAAAAATATAAAATTATAAAAAGTATATAAAATTCGGAAAAATATATAAATTCAAAAAATACTTTTATATTTGTATATTTTTTTACGAATTTATATATATTTTTATAATTTTATATTTTTTCCGGAATTTATATGTTTTTTCCAAAATTATATATTTTTATATATTCGGAAAAAAAATCGGAAATTTCCGGAATTTATATATTCCGAAAAAAAAAATCGGAAATATTCCGAATATATAAAAATACTTTTATATTTTTATAAAAAGTATATACAAAATATTTTTTCAGAATTATAAATATATAATTTTGTATATTTTTATACATTATTTTTGTTTTATCAAATTAACAAATTAAGTAGGGGTATTCTAGTAATTATCATTACAAAAGTAATGGTTAAAATGTAAATGTATGGGTAGTAAGGGTAAAATAGGGTTTTCAGTTCCAAAAAATTCAACTTTGACCAATATTTGAATTTTCTGGCGTTGACTTCTACCGGAGAGGGGGGAAATGTTACAACGGAGCAAAAGTTAAGGGTGGTAACTGATATTAATGAAACATTAGGAATAATACCTGTTATTAGGTCAAAGTTGAGGGGTGGTTTGTGTAATTTACCCTAAAAAAATGATTGAGAGAGTTAGAATCAAACTTGTATTTAAGTGAAATTGTGTTGAGAGGGTGTCTCGGAAATTTGCCCTACATATTATTGCTTTATATTCATTCGGGTCGTTGTCTTAAGCGGATCCGGTCCGCATTCCAAGATCCGACGGCAAAATCACCTGTTGCCGGAAGTTCCTAATTTCCGTATGTAATCGTTGATACCGAGGAAGCAAATAAAGCCCTCCCAACACCAATCGATCAATCCAAGGCTTCAAATCGCTTCGATTGCGCCAATTTTCCAGACACATAAACAATTCTCAGCTGGGTTTGGGCTGCGAATTTGAATTGTCAATTTTTTGAAGAACCAAACAATGGATTGTGCTCTGAAGGTTTCATCAATAGCCTTGCCTGTTCCTTCTTCAATATACTCTCACAATCTTCGCAAGTTTTCATGGTTTGGTCCAAAAGGAAAAGAACCCATTACAAAAACCCATGTCCTCTCCAATAATGGCGCTGTTTCTTGCTCCCAAGGGGTTAGTGCACTCCTCCATTTTTTACATACATATATATATATGCGTTTGAGTGTATATTTGTATATGAACCTTTTTTTTGGTGGCTAATAGTGTTTTTTCATGTTATGGTTCATGTGAAAAGACTGAAAGTTCAAGATATTTCCCATAATCTATAAGCAATCAATAGGAGTTGTAAATTATGCATAGCCAAGTCAACAAAAAGCACTTAAGTTTGAGCTTGTCAGGATCCTATAAATACAATATCTTGAAATGGGATTTAAGTTGGTCTTCATGTTTGGCTAGTGAGATTTATTTTGGCAATACTTTCTTAAAATGAAAATTTCAAGTACCATGTAGTATTGTTTCATGAGTTGGAACTCACAGCATTTAGAAGGGGATTCGAAATACTGGTTGCCTTTTTTTGAGCCATTTGAGTGAGCTCCAAAGAGCCTGATATATATATATATATATATATATTTCAAATATATATTGTGCATTCGATTGATTTCTTTGTCTTGATTTGCACATTTAGTTGCTTCTACAATGCGATATCGTTTTCTTTTAATCTTTTCTTCTTTTATTTCCCAATCAATGTTGTGTTATGAAAAAAATGCATATCATTAATACTGAATTTAGTTCCCTAGGTTTATTACTATAGAGTGTAACCCATATTCTAAATTTTATTTCGACTTATACTACATTTGTGTCAATATGTGCATATGTGTGAATGCTCACATTTATCTACTGAAACTGGCAATTTTCTTCTTTTCTTTTTCCGGTGACAAAACAAAGAAAAGTTGTGGTGCACTACTTCTCTTCCTGTCCCTTGAAAATAAACTGGCTTCGTAGACATTGCTTTCTATAATAAAGGAAAAGTATACCTGGCTTGAAAGAAAATATTGTAATGTTGCAGGCTTCATCTAGTTCAGCCGGAGATGCTCACAAGCAAAGAAGCAGCCTTGAATCTCTGTTTTGTTACGATAAGGCTATTCCTGAGGAAATAATTGAGAATCCAATCGGTTTATCTTTGGCTGAGAAAGCTATTGGGGGTAACCCACGCTGCTCTGGCTGTGAAGCCAAAGGGGCTGTCCTTTGTAGCACATGCTCCGGTACTGGCCTGTATGTTGACTCTATATTGGAGAGCCAGGGGATAATTGTCAAAGTCAGATGTCTTGGTAATTTTTTGTGCCCCCTTGTACAGATATGGAGACAGAAATGTACCCACATACATTTTACATATCAGCATCCATGTTGTTTTACATATTGACATTGAACCTGGCCTTTAGCAGTTATGGATAGTTGCCCTGTTTCAGTTTCTTGTCGTAACTTTCTGAACCATATTGACACTAATACTTTTTTTTGGCATCTTAGAAGAGATTTATTTATTTATTTCTTTATTATTATGAAATAATGAGAATCATTTTGTTGAACTTATCCAAGATGGATATGTTTGGCAATTTTTGTCTTAGGAAAAACTTTAAGATAAGTAAACATTTCCCCTTGTCATGTAAGGAGTGAAAATTTTAAATATGGAGATTCCTGCTTTCGAGATAGCATTTTTTATATTTAGCTTGGGGATTGTGGAAATTGAAGGTATAAATTCATGCTATTGTTGGTTTTCGCATTTTTAAAGTAATTTTATAAGAACGTGTAAAGTGTACAAGGTCCATTACTAGGTGTTGTTCCTAGGGATGGCAATGGGGCGGGTCGGGGCGGGGATCCCCATCCCCATCCCCGAACCCGCCCCCATTTAGTCCCCCCGAACCCGCCCCGCCCCCGGAAAAAAAAAAAAAAATTTGCCCCGCCCCGCCCCGAACCCCCCCCGCCCCGCCCCGTGCCCCGGTATAAAATTTTTATATATAAAAATATTTTATAATATAAGTTATTTCTTTGTAAAAAAAATATATTATATATATATTATAATATATATATATATTTTTTACCTTTTTATATAAAAAAATTATATTTTAAACATATATATATATATATATATTTTACATATATATTATTGTAATATATATTATATATATTATAATATATATATATAATATATAACCGGGGCGGGTTCGGGGCGGGGCGGGGTACCCCCGAACCCGCCCCCGAACCCGACGGGGATTTTTTTTTTTGCCCCATCCCCGCCCCATTTATGTAATCGGGTCCCCATACCCGGGCTAAACGGGGCGGGTCCCCGTCGGGGCGGGTCCCCACTGCCATCCCTAGTTGTTCCTGCCTATTCAGGATATTCTGAGGGTGGGTTACGTATAAATTATGATTATCACACATGTTCATGATCTTACATGTTAATGGAATTTTCTGGGTAAAGTTTTCAAATGATTGCAAAATTGTTTAGTCAACATGTTGTGTCGATGCTTTTTAACGTGCTAATCATTTCCATATAGGTTGCGGTGGAACTGGTAACATTATGTGTTCTGGATGTGGTGGCCGAGGTCATCTTGGCTCCAAGTGATTTTTAAGGTCCAATTTTGTCCTTCCTTTATCTTCTTATAAGCATCAGAGGTGTTAATAGTTGGTGTGGATCATGCTCTCTCAAGTTGTCTATTGAGGACATGCTGTTTAAAATTTAGTTTGGCTCATAAATGATATTTGTGCCAGTTCTATGCCAAATATATCTAATAGAATTTGTTTTTGTGAAGGTACTTTAGATGTCTTTTGTATTCTTTATTGTCTTTTGGAGAGCATCAATCGTTTTCTTGTTCATCAATTGATTATGTCGTTTACATAGTTGCCTTTTGTGTCCATATATTAAATTGTTGGAATCTCTGTTTTTCATCTGCAACTGTAACGTGGACTGTGGTTTGAAAACGAATTTATAATTACTGCAGTACTTAGCTCTTTTTTTCTCTTGCTGCTACAACTTGGCAAGTTTATTTGTTAATCAAAACTACTGTTCTTGAATTAATTTCGTGTGGGATAGTAAACAGTCTTAGAACCATGTTCAGTTCACCATGCATGTCCTTAATGATGTGAAGGTGTCTTCTGTTTCTATCTCATAATATGTTTAGTTCCTCAATAATGTTCTTGATGATGTGAAAAAGTCTACTCTTTCTTGTCTCCCCTCTCTTCCTCTCTCCTTTCAGAGCTATTTAATCTTTTGAAATGAGCTCTGTTGTATATACTGAAAGCATTTAGATACTACACTTGTTTTTCAGAATTACTTTGTCTCCCTCCATTCTACAGTTCCCTAGTGCTAGTAAGTTTGATTATGTTGTTGACATCGCAATTCGAATTCCCAGTCTGTCCAATGTAAAGCCTATCTTGAGAAAAAAAACTATTGACTGTTAAGCATGACTTTTGATGATCTGCTTGACCTTGTTACTTGAGATGGTGGTTGGTTTTTGTGAATATCCTGGAGTAACACTGATTGTAGTTTTTATAAAATATGCAGATACAAATGATTGAGCACAAGGTCTTGCCGAGTTGAGTTTGGAAATACAATGATATGTGCTGATTGTTACTGTTTGTTGGTAACTTATCTGTTCAGAATATGGTGATCAAGGTCATCGTTGATGAATTGTAACTTGGAACATTTGTTATTCGTCTTTTCTTTGTTTATGTATCATACTTGTATGCTGTAAGTTTGTAGCATTCAGTAGAGAAATTACACACTGAAGACATGCCTTTTTCCTTGGTGAGGATTTTGTTTCATTAATGGATGACAATTGACAAATGAGATATACACAACATGTTTATTGTATCCAATCGGTTTAAATTTTTATTAAGTGTACTGTGATTTTGTTCTCCAAATCTTTTTCAGCTTTTGGAGTAAAAAAATGTTGGGTTTTTGTTATAAACAGAGAAAAGAAATTTGGTTAGTTCCTTCTCTTCTGTCTTCACAGTGCATTGGCATATAGAAGAACATGGTTAAAAGTTACAATACGTATGGTAAAAGCTCTTCCTATAAATGTCCTCGTATTGGTGGATTCTCAAATCAAGAATTCCATTATTTTTACAGAAATACAACACACTGCTAATCAGAGAACCATGTACAGAAATTGTACAACTTCCTATTCTCTCAGTCAATTCTTCTATTTATCATTGTATAGTCTTTGTCATGTTAATATTGCAGCTAAAAATAAATGTAGTATGAATCTCCGACTCTCTGGTAAGTGGGAGATTGCTGCTTCTGCTAGAGCTGGGTTGACTCTGTTGCCTACAACTGCTAAACTTGAGATCTCTGTAGCTGTTCAAGGCGTACTGGTATAGTCGAATCAAACTGAAGGCTCTCTGGATTCTCTGAATAGGCCACATAGTAAGCCGAAACACAAGCTTGTGGCCATGCCATGGCGACCCGGCACTGCAGCTCAGCCATCAGAACTCAAGTTAGTAATTCAATGTATATATATGTATAGAGAGTATAAACATAGCACACACTCACACACACATGTTCTTAACTCTTACCATAAAATAGCCTATCAAGAATGCATAGATTGAGACAGTGGTTGCATATTCCTTGTAAACCACTAGTGCCCATGAACCACCCACTAGTGCGCACACTGCACCACCTGTCACTCCACACAGGAAACAGAAAGAGCTGGTGAGGTCTGAGTCTATCAGTGGTTCCAACCCAGCTCTTCTGAACATCTCCCAAGTATCAATTGATGCTTGAACAAACCCTTTGCTGTAAACCCCTACATGGACAACACCCCATCTATTCCCGTATGTTATCAGCCTCGAAGCAACTCCTGAGTAGCAATTAGTACATGAGAACATGAACTCATCTGCATCCCCGGAAACCAGACTCGCGGCCCGGGCTGAACCCCGAATGACCCCAAGCACCGGTACGAGCACTGAGCCAATGCAGACGCTCCCAATCGAGTGCTTAATTGTGTCACGGACAGCCATGCTTGTGTCGAAATCTGCCCCACCCGAGAAATGCATGAATTTGACATGAGAGATTGTTACTTGCAATGTGTTCTTGATCACTTGCATAGTCCATCCTAGGCTTAGCAGTATCACCAAGATGAGTATGGTGTCTATGGTAGTCCCGGTGGCAGTGGCTCCTCCAATGCCGGACACCAAGACACACGAATAAAGCGTCCCGACAAGAATTGACTGAACGGCCAACCGGGTTGTTTTGGCTGGAGGAGATGCAACCGAAACTGACAGCACACGGACAGCGTAATCAAATCTGTGATTGGCCCAACAGGCATAAAGGGATTGGATTATGGCGAAAACAAGAGTCAATGCAGCCGTGGCCAAACTCCCAGCGGAGCCAATGCCGAAGAACAAGATCCCAGCAGCACAGGTGGACAGAGGGCCGAGCCAAAATGCTGCCCTTAAGGCCTTTGCTGGGTTGCAGCAAGTGATCCATTGCCATGTCAAGCCAACAATTCCGGCGGATGCGGTGGCAGTGAGGAGCGGCGGATACCATCTCCAAGGGCGGAAGTGGTGGTCATCAGAATCGAAGATGATGCCTCGGAGGGTGAGGAAGATTGTTAAGACGGTTATTAGGAAAATGTGTAGGTAGAAGAGAATTTGAAGGAGCTTCCTCGAGAAGGGTCTTTCCCTCCTTTCAAACGGTGGGTTAGGTTCTTGTACCTGCATACATACAAACCAAAAGAAAATGATATTATATATATGTATATATGGGTGTATACAGATGCAGGGAAGGCAAGAAAGAGAATAAACAAGAAATGGAGATAGAGAGAGAGAGAGAGCCTTGATGGGAGTTGTTGATGGAAGGGGATGGTGTTGACTATGATGAGTTGCTTGGATTGGATGTGGAGTGTGGGAGTCCTTCATTGTTGTCATGTGATAGTGATATGCATCTCTGCACTTTCTAATTCCTTGTATAAATTGTTGAGATTTTCAACTTTCTTGGCAGCCACGGTTAAACAAGATCGGAATGGGATATTCGACTTCAGACCCACTTTTTATATTTGGTCCTACTCTTCCTTGTCTTCTTATACACACAACATCTACATATATATACACACACACACACATACATACATACATATATATATATATATATATAGTTATATGTTATAGAGCTGATTGAGTCTTGTATATATATATGATGGAGTTGAAATTAGATATACACATTGTCACGTGACTTTGGGCATGATAGTAAAGGGTAGGTTGACGTTTCATGCTGATGTGGACGACAGGAGGATGACGTGTGGAGAAGGGAGTTGTAGGACTGTATGGTGCTCGTGAGCTAGTTGGTATTTTTCGCGGGAAATGCGTTTGGTCGTCAATTAAAGAGAAGTGAAAAGGTAGTTGTGGCCTTTTTGTTTGTTATTATTACAGGTGGTGTTTGTTATAATTAGTTTGTTCAACTGCTAACGAATAAACTGAAACTTTATTTCTCCTACCTCATGGATGGGGATGAACGAGTTCTGCTATCATCAACTGATTTTGCACACCTTAGGGTAAGTTAAATCAAATAACAATGAATATTTGGTTTTATCAAGAATTTTTCATTTTTTATTTTTTTGTAAACATTCGTATCTTTTAGGTTCTCAAAATTAATTTGCAAATAACCTTCGCATTAAAGGTAAATTTGAACAAGATTTTTTCTCTTTGAACAAGGGATATTTTACAAAATTTTCAATGTTAATGAAAGAAGAAAACTACACGTGTTCATCATATTAACCGCCAAGTAATTCAAGAGGGCTAAAACTAATTTTTTTTCAATGAGACTTGGAAATATTAATTATAAAAAAAAATATTGAATTATTGCTAACACTTGACCTCTGTATGCTTGGAATTAATTTTACAGATATAATAAGTGAATGAAGAAAAAAATGTGTATATGACTAGATATCTTTATAAGAATTTAATGTCTAAGCGCTTGGATTGTAAACACAAGCTCATGTGAATGCTAATCTAATTCTTCACTAAATATAAAGAATGCCCACTTATAAGTTATTAATCTCTTGTTGTCTTTTCAAATGTCAACTAATCACGAACAAGTTGCATGCGAATGGGTGAGCTACATTTATATATATATGTAATTACATATATAGTCAAAATGTCAAAATATGAAATAGTCAGAGCTGAACTCTATCTCAATCGTGATTCTATAATCCCCGATTCGTAACGGTTTTATTGACGCCCGTTACCGTTACGCATCGATATATCGGTGTGGGTAGATTCTTACAATAGAACCGGCCGTTATGACAATCGTAACCCTGATTCTGACAGCTTCTCAAAACACAGTAATGGTTAAAATAATGACAAAATCATTAAATTTATTAATAACTCATTTTTTTTACTAAATATCTTTAAAAAATAAAAAAAACTTCACTTAAATTTACCAAAAAAATTATATTTATTCATTTATGTTGTCAAAAATATCCAATTAATACATTTCGGGTAACATGTACAAGATTTCAAAAAATTTACAATTACGATAACTAAATTCGTTACATAACCCTAATACTAACTCGAATTCGTTACACCGATACTATTACTGTTACAATCACCACTACCACGAACCTTGATCTCAATCCAGGCCACCTTGACTTTATCCCATATAGCTTCATTATATACCATTGTATAGTCTTTGGGTTGCTTTAAGATTTTTCTATTTTAAATTTAAAAGTGGGTTGCTTAAAGATAGCTTTCAGTTTTTGTCTATTACTATATTATATTAATGGTTAGTTGCATAAACAGTTAAACACCCCCCTAACTCAAAAAAAAGAATTTACACACTGAAATTAAATTAAACCACTTGAAAGTGACCCAAAAGCCCAACTTCGGTTAAATGGCCCATTAAATGTTCTTGAAAACTATGACGGTGTTATTAGGCCGTACTATATTGGGCCTAAAAGCCCAACTATGTTAGATGGCCCAACTGTACTTTCCATTTGATCTTGCGAGAAAAAAATAAAAAATTGTTTCTATTCCATGAAAGGTTGTTGGTTATTTATGCACTATACATGTTATATATATAACAGAGCATTTCCATGAAAGGTTGTTGGTTATTTATGCACTATACATGTTATATATATAACAGAGCATTTCCATGAAAGGTTGTTGGTTATTTATGCACTAGACAGGTTATATATATATATATATATATATGAGCTGACAGAGCATCCACGAGAATAAGTTTTGGCATTACCATATGATCAATCCACTAAGCTTCCATATAACATGCAATGCATCTGCCTTTGTTATATCAAACTGACCATCGCATAAAAACTTCAATAGAAAAATGATAAATCCAAGGAAAGAGATGATACTGACAAGGCAGACAAGATAATAGAAGTGACAACATGGTATAATGAAATGGGCTGCTCCCACAAAGGATCCAAATGTGGTGTCTGCTTAACCGGAATTTGTATTAAAGCGGAATTATTGTCGGCATGATTCGTAGTTGCGGTATTGATTTTTATTCTGATACAATACCTATGTAACGAATTCAAATAATATAAGCCTTAGAGAGATTATAAGTAGTGGTATTTTGTAACAATATTAACATATTCCAAAAATATTACAAACCGGGTTAGAGTTTCATGTCAAAAGAGTTCGAAACAAGAAAACATTGTTAGAATTCTCACACATTGAGCAGATGCTAAGATATGATCTACTCATTTGATGATACCGGAAGACATTGAACATTCATGTTTGAAAGATTACATACACAGAGTTATGATAATATTAAGGGGAGCGTTTAACCCTTATAGTATGCATATAACACTCCTGTGATTTTTTGAAATTCTATTATTCAAAATTATGTACGTTTTGTTCATATTGTGACATGAATTGTCTGAAATACTTTTAGAATAAAAATTTTAAAAAAACAAATTACAAAATCAAAAACATAAAATATGTTTATAAAAAATATATTTAGAAAACCATCAACAAAATAATTACATTTTTTTCAAAAATATTAAAAAAAAATTGAAAAAAATAATCCTATTTTTTTAATTTTTATTTATTTATTTAACATTTAATTAAAAATAATAATCCAGTTTAGTTTTTTTTTTTTGAAAAAATAAAATAAAATTATAAAAACAAAAACAAAAAACAAAAAATATATTTATAAAAGGAAAAATTACATACAAGTAGAGTTAGGGGTAGAAAATTAAAAATGAGTTTATTTTAAATTTCATTCTTCAATTTAATCAATTTAACCAAATTAATTACATATACATCAATTATTTTATGTAAAATCTAAAATACCCTCACACCATCTCCCACCACCACATGCCCTCCTCCAGAAATTCATCCTCCATCACGCCCCTTCCTTCACCTCCGCCTCCAACCACCACCTCCGCCACCGCCAATCACCACCACCACCACCACCTCAGAAAACCTTCATTTTCGTTCTCAAATTCGAAATTCTTACACCTTACTCACAGATTAGATAAAATGAAAAACAACCCAACACTTGCAAAATCCTAATACATTAAAAACTTCCTCTTACGCGTGGCCACCGGAAAAACCCATCTCCGGCACTGGCAAATACCACTACAGAACTTGCGAGCCTTGTCAATATCAGCCAGCGAATGATCAATTCGTTTAGTTTCCCAAATGCTTTCTAGAAGCATCTTTTAACTATCATATTTATTCTTTAGCCATTACCCGGTTAGATCAATCATGAATTGGTAGTTTTGGTATGGAGAAACCTTTTGTTTCTCCTTCTGTTTGTTTCGCTCAAGATTTTCGAAAGCATCTTTTTAACTATCAAAACTTTGTTTAGGCATTAGACCCATTTCAAGTTGGATAATAAATTAATAATGAATAGTTGTTTGGGCATTCAGTTCAGAAAAATTTGCCCAGTTTTTTGTTTTGTCAAAACTGGTTATAGGATTAGAAAATTTGTTGGGTTGGAGGTGGTAGTGGTGGTCCTCGGCGGTGGTGGTTGGAGGAGAAGGCGGAGGTAGAGGAAGCGGCCGTGAGGGAGGATGAATTCTGAGGAGGCCATGTTGTTCGTCAGAGATGGCGTGAGGCATTTTAGAATTTAAATAAAAAAATTGATGTATTTGTTATAAGTTTGGTTAAATTGATCAAATTGAAGAATGAAATTTTAAAATAGATCCATTTGTAAATTCTCATCCCTAACTCTACTTATATGTAATTTTTTCGTTATAAAAATATATTTAAGAAAATCATCAACAAAAGAATTACAATTTTATTTTAAAAAATATTTAAAATTTTAACAACTTTTTGTTTTTATTTATTTATTTATGATTAAAAAAAAATTAACCTGGTTTCTTTCAAAAAAATTATTTTTATTTAATTATTTTATTTTTCTATCATTTTATTATACATTATTTATTATTAATTCAATATTTGTTCTTTTTATTATGTTAGAAGGGGTATTTTAGAAATTTCATATCATTTTAAAGCAGAATTTGGTAAGTTGTAATATTTTGGAAACATAATGAATTTATATATATATTTTGTAACAAATGAAAATTTTGCGCACTAATATGAAACTACATGATTTTTTCCGCAAATAACCCTAATATTAAAGTCAAGACCAAGTGGTTTGCATAGATTTATAAATACAAATATGCAAATTCATTCATATTAAGTTAATAACTTTATATCATCTAATTTATTTCCATTTTAATTCCAAGCTTGTCAAATGTAGGTGGCCAATTAGCCAGTATTCCACAGGATTATATTATTGCAGTACACTGAATCCCACTAGAAGATCCTAATAAGAATACAATGTATGGATAAGAACAACTTTATATATTTTCAAATTTATTGTATGTTAAACAAAGTTATAATACTATAGAAACTTCAATCATTATGGGCATGGATTGCATGGTTAATAACCATGTCACAAAACAAGAGTTACATGTGCTATTATGTGTGTAACTGTTGAGTGATATAGTGTGTACGTGAGAGGTCAATTAAGTAGTCTTTATATATATATATATATATATATATATATATATAGTAAACAATTATAGGTGTATTGAAAGTTAAGGGACCATTTCTCCACTTTCACTCTATAGATTAGATACCTTCCCTGGTTGACTTTAGTTTCATCAATGAATGAAGTGGGGAACACCCTGCTTTTGGGGGCTAGTCATTATCTAGTGCTCTAAATATTTGATGACACTGATCAAACAAGTACCCTTTAATTGTGGGTGGACTAATACTTTTGTAATACAAATACTTTTTGTATGTTTGGATGTCCTCACATTCACACGTCAACAGTACCTCCAACCATCATATTGTCTCTCAATGTACCTACATATAAGCTACATATCCAAATTCTCCTTTATATTTCTTGTGTTATATATATATATATATATATATATATATATATATATATTGTTTATAATTTGCATTCACCTTCTAAAAGGTTGCCATTTATACTAATTTTTTTTTTTATAAGAGGTTGCCATTTATACTTGCAAGTTGTTTGTGTCATATTGAATCGGCTTGTCCATGATTGCGTGAACTACAAATTTCAACCTTACATGTATAGATAAAATAAAGTTGTAGTTCAATAATAATTTGTCACATCTTTGAAAAGATTGTAATTATTTGTTCCCTTTCACTTGTAATTAGCTAATGCACTAACCTTTTTCGTTATATTGGAATATGTGAATTGTTAAGACTTGGAAAATAGAAGATTTAATTACTGCATCAGAATACTAACATTTAATTTTTTTTCTCACATACATGCATGGAGCCATTTGAAGCACATGGGGGCGCCCCCATAAAATAACAAAAAATTATTAATTTTTAAAGGAAAATTGAGAAAATAGGCTGAAAAATGACCTTTACCCCTAATAGAATTATGAAAAAATATTGTTTTGCCCCATTCCAAAGTTTTCTGCCTCCTCGCGTACCTGCTCATATATATATATATATATATATATATATATATATATATCTTCTTCTTTCTCCCCTAATATTTATATCTTTATATATAAGTGGGATATTTTCAGTTTACTCTTTGCAAGTCTAAATTAACATTTATCACATCTCTTTTCTTGTCACATATGTCATTTCATGCCCTATTACTATCTTTATTCCTGTTGTATAATTAGAATATATCACAATTTTAAATTCATTCAACTTCACAAAAAGACAGGTCCCTGATTTATATTTTTCTCATCACAAGGAGTGCCAAGCTTCATTCACAAAGGCTAGAAACAAGTGGTGGCAAGAACCTATGGAGATATATCTATATATACACATAAATATATATATATGTATATGTTATGCCTCAGATTTTCAGTATCAAGAGAGAGGGCAACAGGAATTAGACAAGCTAAGTCATTGAATTGGAGTTAACCTAAGAGACAAATAAACATTTCACATCTGATGTTTGAGAAAGCACCGCCCAAATATATGGCGTGACAGCCTTTGATTGCATGTCTTAGAGCATCTGGAGTAAGGCTGGTTATAATGGGCTGGTTAGCCACATCATAATTTTTTACTACTTAATTATGTAGCTAGTCAGAGGCACCTATGGCCACTAGTTTAGCTATTATTATTTTTTATAAAAATATTGATAATATAAAACGTCCAAATTCATTGAATTGGAAACAGTTATTAGATATAGTGACTCTTTTTCTTACAGGGAAAAGTTAAATTTAGCCACCAAACTATTTTTATTTGACTAGGATCTTGTTATATTTGGTAACTTATTTGTTAAGGGGGAATATAACTTAGCCATCAAGCAATCACAGTTATGGTAGGAGATCAATTATTGATTGGATTGATTGACTTGTCATCTACTCTAGCCTCTCCTATAAATATAGGTGTAGCCTATTGTATTCGGTGTACCAGGCAGAGAGCCAGAATAGGCAGGCACCAGAGAGCCAAATTAGGCCGGCGCCAGAGGACTGGTACCGGTGTGAGTGAAATACCTAGTGCAAATAAAACACATGCGGTGTGCAGAGAGTACACAAAAATAGAGAGAGAGTTAGGAATAATATACGTTTATATTATTCCGGTGATACATGCGTTAGTATACACAGTATGTGTGCATGTGTGATCTGCGAATCACCCCCTTGTAATCCTCTCAGTGATTTTTAGTGAAACAGTGTTATTTGTGGACGTAGACTTATTTGGCTGAACCACGTATATATTCTTGTGTCGATCATTTGGTGTGTTTGTGTGCGTTTTCTTATTTACAGGTGTGCACGGCTTCGTACATAGGGTGTGCGAACCCTAACAAGTGGTATCAGAACCCCATGTTGGAGCAAATCACGAAGCCCGACGATCTGGTCTAGATCTGATTTTTTCGAGTGCCCTAAATCAGAAACCGACCACACTAGGAGCTTTGGCTCGACGAGACGAAGCCAGCAGTGTCAAACACGTCACCAGAAAGTGCCGCACGCACCCCACGCGCCGCCTGAAGATCCGGCCAGTTTTTTGGCTTCGTCGAGCAGCAGTTTCGGTTCGACGTGATTTTCCAGAGCATCGTTTATCAGAACGAGGCTTATAATATATCTATGGAAAGAGAATTCGAAGCCCGACATTTTGGTGTAAGAATCAGCCCAATTAGAGTAGGGACACGCCCGCACGCACCCCGAGAAGGCGTTCTTAAGGTTAGGAGCGACAAAGGTTGCAAGACAAAAAGGTCAGACGCAATAACGATAGCAAGACGGAGAGGTCAGACACAACAGAGGTCACATTGTCTGCACCATACCAGATATTGCTCATGCAGTGGGAGCTATCAGCATAGTCATGATGACTAAAGTGAGTCTTCTTGAAGACAGAAATGAGAGCATCGTAATGCACTGATCATTGATGGAGTTGATTGATTGGATGGAAAGTCTTCAAGTGGGAAATTGTTAGATATGGTGACTCATTTCCTTACAGGGAAAGTTAAACTTAGCCACCAAACTATCTCTATTTGACTAGGATCTTGTTATATTTGGTGACTCATTTGTTAAGGGGGAATATAACTTAGTCATCAAGCAATCACAGTTATGGTAGGAGATCAATTCCTAATTGGATTGATTGACTTGTCCTCCACTCTAGCCCCTCATATAAATATAAGTGTAACCTATTGTATTAGGTGTACCAGGCAGAGAGCCAGAATAGGCCGCCGCCAGAGGGTTGGTACCGGTGTGAGTGAAACACCTAGTGCGAGTAAAGCACATGCGGTGTGCAAAGAGTACACAGAAATAGAAAGAGAAAAAGTTAGGAATAATATACATTTATATTATTCCGGTGATACAGACATGAGTATACACAGTGTGTGTGATTTGAGAATCAACCCCTTGTAATCCTCTCAGTGATTTTTAGTGAAACGGTGCTCTCCGTGGACGTAGGCTTATTTGGCTGAACCACGTATATATTCTTGTGTCGATCGTTTGGTGTGTTTGTATGCGTTTTTTGATTTGCAGGTGTGCACGGCTTCTTTCATAGGGTGTGCGAACCCTAACAAAAGTCTTTCTTTCCCTGATTTGTTACTCTCACCTTTCCTTTCTCTGTTCTCTCATGGCAACCCTCTCTCTATATATATACATATATTATTATCCAAATATATATATATATGCCCCTAATTCACACACGACCAAGCCATATCCATCTGAAAGGCACAGAGGCGATGAGATCAGAGAAAGACGATGAGATCAAACCCTAGCCGCGTTGAAGAGGGGTAAGTTAAATTGTTAAATTGTGTGTGTGTATATATATATTTTTTGAGTGTGTATGTATATTTTTTTATTTGATTTTCAATATATCTAATTTTTAATTATATTTTTTTTATTGATGTGTATATGTATATTGTATGTGAGTTTCCATCTTTCATCCGTTTCTCACTGCACCCCAACCGTCTCCCTCCCTTTCCTGCTTGCTAAAGGACTCGCCACATTTGGCGAGCCTTATAGCCAGCGAGCGTGGGGGGACCACTTCTAGCGAGCCTCATACCAACCTATTTGGCTCGCTATATCATATATGGGTTGTTAGCTCACCACATCTCAACCATACCAGATGCTCTTAACATCAATTGTACCATAAAAAATATTGCTTTATATTTCACACTTTCTAGTTTTGTTCTATAAAATAATAACGTCAGTTTGGAAATAAGTATATATTTTTTTTTTCTATTGTTCATGGAACAAATCCATGTTTGACACCCATTTTTTTCAAAACGTTTTTGTGAACAGTTGCAAGAACAAAAACAAAATTGGGCAAAAATTAAATAACACCAATTTGGTGTTTTGGCACTCTTTATTCTTCCCTCTCCACCACCACAAATACACACACACACACACACCACCACCACCCGCCGCCGCTACCTTCCACCACCACCGCTGCAATTACACACACCACCAGTCACCACCACCACCACTGCAATTACACACACCACCACCGGAACCCTAACCCCCAATTCCTCATTTGAATAACTTATTTGACACGATACTGATTTACAGGTGTTTGAAATTTGGAACATATAAATTGACATGTTACTAGTTTTTGAGTGTTTGGAATGTGATATGTCAAAATACATGAAGTTGCACCCTTTGAAGGCAAGAGATCCGGAAAGAATAAAAGTGAGGGCAATTGCTACTTCAGTGTGTGTGTATGTTTGTGTATATGTGTGTGAAATAATCAAATACAATTTTTGTCCCAGACACATATTTGTTTCTGTTTTTTTAGAAAAAAAATTACAAAGACAAATATAAAATTATTTTTTGTTATTTCATCCAAAAAACAAATACAAAAACAAAGGGTTTCAACCGGTCCCTAAAGTTCTATATACTTCCTCAATCAATTTTAAAATTAATGTACGAAATTCCATCAAATTAATTAAAATTTAGGGTAATTTGCACTAACACCCCCAGAGATTTGGGTCAATTTCTCTTAGGGCTTGTTTGGTAGAGCTGTGTTTGTGTTTGTGTTGAAATAAACAAAAAACACGTTTTTTGTTTTTTTGTTTATTCATCCAAAAACAGAAGTATGTTTGGTAGAGATGTTTTTTGGGTTGAAATTGAAAAATTAAAAATCAATAATTAAAAATTAAAAATATAAATAATAAATAAATATAATATAATAATAAAAAATGGACTAAATAATAATAATAAATTAATAAAATAAATAATAAATTACATAAAACATATTTAAAAATATAATAAAAATAACAAATAATAAACAAAATGAAAAAAATAATAAATAAATATAATAATAAATAATAAGTAAATATAATAACAAATAAATACTTCATAATAATAATAAAAAATGAGTATAATAATATTAAATTAATAAAATATATTTTTAAATAATTAAAAATGAATAAATAATTTATAAATAAAATGAATTAAATAATGAAATAATAATAAATAAATAAATAAAATATATTTATAAAATAATAAATACTAATTTAATAATATAAATAATAAATATAATATAATATAATAATAATAATAAATGAATACAACAATAATAAATAAATATAATAATAAAAAATGGACTAAATAATAAATAATAATAATAAATTAATAAAATAAATAATAAATTACATAAAACATATTTAAACCTATAATAAAATTAATAAATAATAAACAAAATGAAATAAATAAAAAATAATAAAATATATAATAAAAAATAAAAAATAAATATAATAATAAATAATAAGTAAATATAATAACAAATAAATACTACATAATAATAATAAAAAATGAGTATAATAATAATAAATTAATATTAAATTAATAAAATATATTTTTAAATAATTAAAAATGAATAAATAATTTATAAATAAAATGAATTAAATAATGAAATAATAATAAATAAATAAATAGAATATATTTATAAATTAATAAATAATAATATAAATAATAAAATAATAAAATATATTATAAAGTGAAGAAAGTGTAAGTGATAAACACCCTAATAAACACCAAATTCATGTTTATTCTCATATGCCTAAAATTTGCCTAAAGTGAAAAAGTGTTTTTAAACACACATATTCCAAAAACACTAACCAAACAAGTTTATAAACACAAAACACAAAAACAAACACAAAAACACTCCAACCAAACAGGCCCTTAGTGGTCGGTCAATGGTTTTTTTATAGAGACACCCTTTGAGGTTTGTAAAGTATTGCAATGTCACCCTTTGGAGGCATGAAATGACTTAAGTGCCATTGATTATGTTAATTTGCATACAAAATGTCTAACTTACCCACATTCTTTAAATCTTACAAACTTTAATTTATTATTGTTATTTATGTTTTAAGTAATTTTTTTATACAATTTTTCATTTTTATTTATTAAATACATATAATTATTCATTTACTTAACATTTACACTAAATGTTACACACAAAATTTATGAATTATTATTAAAGTTAATTAAACTATATTTACACCAACTAATAAAAATTCTCTTTAGTTTCCCACAAAATACATTAATTATTACAAAATCTCACTAAACTAAATACTACTTCAAATACCAAAGCCATATTTATTTTTCTATAAACTTTTTTTTTTTGTGGTTAATCTTGTTAATAATTCAAATACTATAACCAATCAAGAATTTTAGTGGATTTTGACAATATAATTATATCTATTATTAAATGTAATTTCATAATAGATACTAATTGTAGTGGGAATGTCGAAAGAGTTTTGTAATATTTAAGTATAACTAAAAAATTAAAAAATAGGTATAATTATTTAAAATAACAAGATTAAACAAACAAAAAAAAGTTTAGTGGGATGTTGAAATTTTTTTTGTATTAATTGGTGTAAATATAATTTTGGGTAAAATGCACAAAATCACCTCAACTATCGCCTAGGAGCAAAAAACCCCCCTCAACTATCAATTGGGTGCAATGCACCCACTCAATTCATAAATGACACATTTATCCCTAAATTAAATTTTGAAAAAGTATATAGAGTTCAAAAAAAAAAATATTAATTCCGAAAATATAGATAAAATTCGAAACAAATATATAAAATTCAAAAAAAATATAAATTCAAAAAAATATAAAATTCGAAAAAAATATATAAATTTTGAAAAACATATATAAAATTCGAAAAATATATATAAATTTCAAAAAAAGTATATAAATTTTGAAAAAAATATAAAATTAGAAAAAAAATATAAATTTCAAAACATAAAATTTGAAAAAATATATATATTGGTAGAATGTCATATCTTTTATAATGAAGTGAATCAAACTACTTACCACCAACATCAATTAGTGGTCTTCTTTTATATATATTTTTCCAATATATATATATTTGTTTCAAAATTTATATATATTTGAATTTTATATATTGTTTTTGAAATATATATATATATTTCAAATTTTATATATATTTTTGAATATTATATTTTTCATTCGAAATTTAATATATTGTTTTCGAATTTTCTATATATTGTTTCGAATTTTATATATTTGTTTCAAATTTTAATTTTTTTTTCAAAATTTATTATATTGTTTTTGAATTTTATATATATTTATTTTTGAATTTTATATATTTGTTTTGAATTTTGAATTTTTTTTCAAAATTTAATATATTGTTTTTTGAATTATATATATATATATATATTAATTAACCCTTAAAATAATTTATTTTATTTTTGTAAGGGTAAAATTGTAATTTTGCAATGGGGATAGATAAACTGCACCCAATTGGGATAGTTGAGGAATTTTTTTTGCCCCTTCTATAGTTGAGGGGGGGGGGGGGGGGGGGGGGGTTTATACACTTTACCCTATATTTTAATTGAATCTAGTAATATTTAATACATTTCATGTGTAATATTTAGTGTAAATGTTAAGTATATGGATAATTATATTTATTTAATAAATAAAAATGAAATATTATATAAAAAAATAAAAACCACTTAAAACGTAAATAATAAGAGTAAATTAAGGTGACTGTAGTGGGCGAAGTGAGGTTTAGGGAATAGGGATAATTTAGATATTTTATTTGCAAAATAATATAATCAAGAGCATTTAAGCCCTTTCGTGCCTCTAAGGAGTGTCATTGCAATACTTAACAAATCTCAAGAGGTATTTTTGTCAAACAAACGTTGACCGACTACTAAATGGAATTGACCCAAATCTTACGACGTGTTAGTGCAAATTATCCTAAAATTTATAAGCCGAAAAACAAAACTTTGAAAATTCCAAGTTAACGTCACAATAATATCAGCATCATGTCATAGGAAATAGTTGATGTCAATCGGTCAAGCTTCTGTTTTGTTTGTGCTTTGACTTCTATGACCAACAACTCCATTGTCTTCCCCTTTAATTGAGAAAACTTATGGAAACCTCCCACTGTGTAATTTGAAAATTACAGAACTTGTGAGTTTACTATTAGGATTCTATTTGTAGTATTAATGTACACAATGCCACAAATTTATTTGAATTCATAGAGTTTTATCAATTGAATAAACTCCAGCTTCTCAGAGATATGTCTGATGTGAATTGTCAGAATTTTTCTTAGCCCTGAGGTCATGAGTGATCAAGTTTAATTTAAATAAGATAAAAAATTTGATGTTCTTCAATATTTATATCGATATATATATATATATAAGCCTCAATGCTTGCCAAATGGCACATCTAGGTCATGAGTCATCATTCCCTTGTTGAGATACACTAGTCTGTGATCACCACCAGAATATTCCTCTAAATCCTCTGTTTATGTTTATAGTTAGGGAAATTTGCACTAACACCCCCTGAGGTTTAGGTCAATTCCACCTTTGTGCCGGTCAACGCAATTTTTGTCCTAACACCCTGAGGTTTGGTTTTCCTTGCAATGACACCCCATGAGGCAATAAAATGACCAGAATACCCTTGATAAAATTATATTTAATGTGAAATGACCTTTATGTCTCAACCTCTAATATATAAAATTTTGAAATATATATATATAAATTCGAAAAAATATATAAAATTCGAAAACAAATATTTAAATTTTGAAAAATATATATATAATTAGAAAAAAAAAATATAAATTTCAAAAAATATATATAAAATTTGAAATATATATATAATTTGAAAAATATTTAAATTTGAATATATATATATTTCAAAAAAAATATATAAAATTCAAAATATATATATTCAAAAACAAAATTCAAAAAATTATATAATTTCGAAAAACATATATAAATTTCAAAAAATATATATAAAATTTAAAAATATATACATAATTTGAAATATATATATATAATTCAAATATATATATATAAAATTCGAATATATATATAAATTTTGAAAAATATATAAATTCGAAAAATATATATATATTTCAAAAAATATATATTTTCAAAAACAAAATTCAAAAAATTATATAATTTTAGAAATATATATATATATATATATATATTGTTAAAATGTCATATCTTTTATAATGAAGTGAATCAAACTACTTACTACCAACATCAATTAGTGGTCTTCTTTTATATATATTTTTCCAATATATATATTTTTTCCAAAATTTATATGATGTTTTTGAAATTTATATAATTTATTCGAATTTTATAAAAACAATTCGAAATTTATATATATTTGTTTCAAATTTTATATATATATATTTAAAATTTTATATATTGTTTTTGATTTTTGTTTTTATAATTTTATATATATTTCGAATTTATATATATAAAATGGGTAATCTCAAAAAATTCGTGGACAATTCATCTATGACAAGCTGAGTTGTTGGGTAAAAATTCAAAAAATATATATATATATATATATTCGAATTATATATATATTTCAAATTTTCTATATATTTTTGAATTTTATATATATTTTTTAAATTTATATATGTTTTTCGAAATTATATAATTTTTTGAATTTTCTTTTTGAAAAAATATATATTTTGAATTTTATATATATATATTTTAAATATATATATATTCGAATTTAAATATTTTTCAAAATTTATATATATATATATTATCGAATTATATATATATATTTCAAATTATATATATATATTTTTGAATTATATATATATTTTTTGAATTTTATATATGTTTTTCAAAATTTATATATATTTATTATAATTTTATATATTTTTTTCAAAATTTAAATATTTGTTTTCGAATTTTATATATTTTT
This sequence comes from Cornus suecica, assembly GCA_963922005.1. Taxonomy (NCBI): domain Eukaryota; kingdom Viridiplantae; phylum Streptophyta; class Magnoliopsida; order Cornales; family Cornaceae; genus Cornus; species Cornus suecica. The sequence continues at coordinate 76,180,047 of OY998244.1, read as the reverse complement.
TCGAATTTATATATATATATATGTTTTTCGAAATTTTATATATTTGGGATTGGGGCATAAATGTCATTTTACATTACATATATTTATTTAAGGGTATTTTGGTTATTTTATTAGTCCAGGGGTGTCATTGCAAGAAAAATAAAACTTTAGAGATGTTAGTGCAAAAATTTTGTTGACCAGCACAAATATAAAATTGATCTAAATCTGAGGGTATTAGTGCAAGTTACCCTTATAATTAAATGCATTATACATGCCACTGTATATAGTGCAAATTACCCTTATAATTAAATGCATTATACATGCCACTGTATATATCACTGTGACACTGCCCCTAGCCCACAAAGAACTAGTGAGATGAATTAAATGACAAAATGGGATAAAGTTAGGCAAGTTGGAACTCACCACACACATGAATCATGACAAATGAAACTTGCCACACATTTTACAAGTTGACTTTTCTTCTTGGGAGTAGTACTTACATACAAATACTATATATATAAACACCAACTTCACATGCTTTTCTCAAACCTATCACCAACCAATTAACCTAAGTTCACCTATTTCTCCAATCTGCTTTCAGATCTATATATCATCATCACTATGAAATTCCTTACACTACTTGTACTGTTTCTGGGATTCTCCTTTGTTCTGTCCTCTATTGCTGCTGTTCCTACCTCAAGTAAGCCTCCAACTATATATGGATCCAATGTCGTATTTATTTATCTTTTCCTTCTTCATAAATCAGTATTCGTTTATAAATAAATAACTTCTCATATATATATATATATATATATATATATATATGTTTCTATGATTAACAGGAAGCCTCAAGTCCATTAAGAAAGACTGCACATCAGTCCAAGATTTATTTGTTCAGGTTGTCTCTCTTTCTCAGTCTCTCTGTTTTGAACCTTATTAACTGACATAACTATGAATGCTATTCATTGTTTTTTTTTTTTTCCTCTTTGGTAGCTAGAGAAGAAATTCTTTTGTAATCTCAAACTTTCTTGGTTTGTCACTTTGAAAATTGTTCTTAAGAAGTCATAAAATAAAATTAAAAAATAAAAAACAGTTAAAAATAATTATATAAAAGAATTTAATCGGATTTTCATTAAGTAGTTTTCAAATATTATCAATTAACTAGATTTTTTAATAGTTCTTTACTTTCAGTTTCTAAAAAAAATAAAAACCATGTAAACCAAACCAACTAAAAAAAAAAATCTCTTAATTTTTTTTCAAAGATCCTAGAAATTAATCTCTCTGCATGCATATATGACTCTATGAATGGCATGCATATATAATTATGAATATTGTGCCAATTTTGAACTTTTTACTCTTCATAGACAAAAAAGGGGTTTTTTGTGTAATTCTTTTTTTTTCCTTCTCATATTTTTTTTTTCCATGATTGAATTTCGGATTCAATCTAGAATTTCTGTACCTTATTAATATGATATTTGTTATGTTGTAACTTTGTAGGATGCAATAAATGTGGGAAGTGATGGAGAACTTGTAGAGGAAGAATTTATGGAGGGAAGGCTGCTTATGGAGAGCACAGACTACCCAGGAACAGGAGCAAACAACCACCATGACCCAAAAGCTCCTGGCAAAGCTTAATTTCAGATCATAGATTTATATATATATATATATAATATGTGTATAACAAGTATATCTACAAGTTCAAAGAGAGTTTTAGTCATGATCTTTGGTTTGCAGTGTCCTTCCTTGCATGTTAGGATGAAATTAAACTTGTATTAATTAGTACTTGTGGAGAGAAAGTTATAATATAACTTGATTAGGACTTGTGGAGAGAAAGTTCACTTTTAGTTGGTGCAGGGAATATTGTGGGTACTTTTGGTGTGGACTTGGTTATTTGTATAATATTATATGTAAATATTAAACTAATATTGTATGTTTGTGGTGATGTTGAAATTTGTGTCCAAACAACTATTGGATTTGAACCAAATGAGTGTTACTCCCTTGGAAGACAATAATGAAGCAAGCATGGACTTGTTTATGTGGTTTGTGAAGGGCCCCATATATGCAATAAGTGATGTTATAATTAAGTATAGTTTCATTAATGCTTTTACAATTTTATCCTTTAGATTATTCAGCTCTAGTGGGTGTTTATCATATTCAAGTAATTAATAGAAACAATAGTGTTCATAAGCATCTTATGTACATTGATACTAGGGCTGCAACTCGTGCCAACCCAATCCAGCCCAACCCGAACCCGGCTGGGCTAGATTCGGGTCGGGTCGGCCTTTGCGATATGTCCGGGTTAGGGTTGAGCCCGACCCATTCTTTCATGGGTTGGGTTGGGTCAGGTCGGGTTGAATCCTTTTATTTTACTTTATTTTATAGAAAAAAAAATCACATATATTTTGTGTATATATATACCTGTATCAATATATACATACTTGTATTGGGTCGGGTTGAGCCTATTTAATAATTTATTTTTTTAAAAATAATTTTTTTTCCGAAAAAATAAATTTTCCCGAAAAATAAAAAAATTTCTGAAAAATTTATTTTTTCCCACCATTTATTTTTTCCCGAAAATTAATTTTTCCAAATATTATATATTATTTTTTTCAAAATAATTCATATTTTCGCCCATATATATATATAGAGAGAGAGAAAAGTCAAAAAATTGGGTTTCGGGTTGGGTTTGGGTTTAACCCGAACCCAACCCAATTTAAACATTGACCCGATAAAACCCAACCCGTGTTGGCCCAAATTAAACCCGAACCCGACCCAAACCCGAAATTTTCGGGTTGGGCTGGGCTAACCCACCCAAGTTGCACCCCTAAGGTTGCGTTTGGTAACGGTTTGGTGCGGTGTTAGTTTTTGGTTTTGGTTTGGGTTGGGTTGGATTTGGTTTGGTGTGGTTTTATTTTGGTTCCAAACCATGTTTGGTGCAGATGGTTTTGGTGTGAGAAAAAATGATGCTGAAAAACCAAATCATGTTTGGTAGAGTTGGTATGGGTTAAAATATATTAATATTAATATTAAAATTAAAATATATTAATATACTAATATATTAATATTAATATTTATAATATTAAAATATATTAATATATTTTTATTATATTAAAATATATTAATATATTTTTATTATATTAATATTAATATTAATATATTTTAATTTTAATATATTAATATTAAAATTTATATTAATATTAATATATATATATTAATATTAATATATATATATTAATATTAATATATATATATTAATATATTTTTATTATATTAAAATATATTAAAATATTTTTATTATATTAATATTTTAATATTAATATATTTTAATTTTAATATTAATATTATATTAATATAAATATAATAATATATTAATATTTCAATATTAAAATTTATAAATTTTAATATTGAAATATTAATATTAAAATTTATAATAATATTATTTTAATATTAATATTAATATAAATTTTAATATTAATATATATATATATTAATATTAAAATTTATAATATTAAAATATAAATATTATATTCGGTGCTACAGTGATTCAGGTTGCTACAGTGATTTGCTATAGTACCCGCACCATCCAAAACCATAAAAAAGATGGTTCCAAAATCCTTCACAAATTTGGCACCATGGTTTGTTACAGTAACGATACCATTTTTTAGCACCATTTTACCAAACATGATTTGGTACCATTTTTTGGCACCAAAACCATATTTTTGGCACCAAACCTGTTTACAAAACAGGCCCTAATTGATACATTACTTTGATTACTTAGTAAAAATATAGTACTTCCTCTGTCCCAAATTATAAGTTTCTTTTGGAAAATTTAATTTTTTAAGAGAATGCATTTTATTGTAGTATCAGTAAATAAAATAATAACTTTACTCATGTTTCCACCACACTGATATGATAGTTTATAGTATATATGTTTTATAACTTTAATGCTTGAATGTTAAACTGGTAAATTAAGTGCTTTGACTTTTCAAAAATGGATACTTATTTTGGGACAAAAGGAGTATTAAAGTTAAATGTATGCTTCATTCAACTTGAATAGGTTGACTTAACCTATTCAAACAGAAAAAAAGTTGAAAGACTAATTCTACTGTCTCAGAGAGTATCAGATCTCGTATTCGATTATCATTAGACGTAACTAACTTGTTTAAATTACAGGAAATCAATTGCACCTAAAGTTTTTCCTAAACTACCTTCCATACTTTGGATTGAGTTATGAAAAAAACATAGATGATTTTCTCACAAAAAGAATCATTTTTTTTTTCATAACCGTGATGTATGACCCAGCTTACGCGTACTTCGACTAATTCAAAAGACTCGTGCAAGGCAACCCCCTACACAAATCGGGTAAGACTCGGACTATGTTGGCGGTCGTGGTCCTAACGAATTGTTTGCACCTAATAGGAATCGAACATGAGACCTCATGCTTCTTAAGACATCAAGTCTCAAAGAAAAATAAAATTTTTTATTTTTGTGAATCATTTTATATATAAAAAATAAAAAGTGGCCACATTTCAGGCTCAAGGTTAATAAACAAAGTCCAAAGTGGGCTTTGTAGGCTTTATCTAAAGTTGGTCAAGCCTATATCATATTTATTTAGGTATTCGGGCCAGACTGAACTTAGCCCAATTTTCATCTGAGAAACACAAAACTTGGGCTACCCAATACTGGAAAACTTGGAAACTAATGGGTTTTGTCCAGTTTCTACAATGTACAAATTGTGATTCAAAGTGAATTTTCTCTTTCCGAAAGTGTCATTGAATAATTTTTTTAGTTTATTTTTGTTATTTTTCTTTTATTTTTTGAATTCAAAACTTCATAACTTCGACCACCCCTTTGGAATGAGCATGTAATATTTCTCAAGAATAATAAACATGACAACCACTACCAAAATCCATCTTATGCCATAATTAATTATCGACATTTAACAATTTAAGAAGAAAAAATTTATCTATTGAAAATGCTAAAAACTCATCGGTTTTTCTAACATTATTCTACTTCTTGACTTTTGGGTGTGAATCTAGGATACTTTTGTAGCTTATATATGAGGGAAATCAAGATAAAGACATTTTATAATATGTATAAATTTGGCAAAAGTGACAAAACTTTATATTTCTAAAAGGGTAATCCTAGCTTGAGCCACATCACCAACTTTTTTCTTTTTTCTTATTTCAACAGAATTCTCTAAAATTATAATAGTCCAATTACACTTGGATTAGAGAGGGATAAAATAAAAAGTTCAAGATTTTTTTTCCCCATCCATTTGAAGAATTGACTAGCATTACACTTTAGAGAGAGAGAGAGACCATATTCTACATGAACAATGAAAAATACTTTCCTAATCAAGGATTAGATCACCATAAATAAATAATTAGGTCATTTTATCTACTCCTTTAGCTCTTGACCACAATATACGGGGGACCCAGTTCGTCTCTCACTGGGTAGCTCCCAGTCATGACGTGGCATCCCAGTCAGCATCTGTGGGTCCATCCAAGCGTATAGAAAAGGAGCTGTGTACAAATGAACAGTAACGTACATGGCTATAGTCACCCGGTTGACTTTTTTAGGCGCGAAAATTCAGTGAAATTCCAAATTTAATTTTTAAATTACCCCCTCAAATCATATTTTTGTCATTTAGCAGAACAATAGTTGGTCCTCCAAAAATATAATTTCATTTTTTCAAATGGGAGAAAAAGTGATGCAGATGGAACTTCGATCCGGGCACTTTTCACCATGGAAGAATCATAATTAATGGTGATATGTGATTGGTTTCTCTTCTTCCTTCCTTATTTTATTTTCATTAATTCCTCTAATGTCTTTCTGTTAAGCTATCCACTACCTTCAATTTGGTTTTTTAGGGTTTTCAGATTCGTTCAAAATTGGGTCAACCACCAAATTTTCTCCAAAATTAGAAACTGCTCCACAGAACCAGGAATCAAATGCGATTTTCTCTCTCCCTCTTCGTGTATGTTTTTTGGGTCAAGCTTCTGGGTCCAACAAAAGGTTTATGCTGAGGAATTTTATGGGTTTTATGTAGCTTTTGACCAGAGGTATGAATTCTTTTATATTAGTAATTCTATATATACGTATAAATAGACAATTAGTTTGTAGAAAATTCCCCCTTATTCTTTACAGTGGGATTTTACTAGTTTATTTGTTAAAAAAAGTTGGGTCCTATGGTGCAAGGGTTGAAGATGTGTGATGTTTCTAGTCTAATATGCTTTGCAATTCCTTGTTTTATTCTTTATGTGGTTCCAATTTTCTATGTGGGTGTAGAGGGAAAAGAGTATTATTTGGTTAGGGTTTGATTCTATAGATAGTGTGAGTGACTATATTAATTGGATTATGATTCTATTGATGGGTTGCTTGAGGTGGAATGCTGTGTAAATATGTAGATTTGTCAAAATGGGTCAACCAACTTCTTTTATGCATTTGGAACAGTGACGAACAGAGAACCCCATTTCCTGTTGCGCAAAGGCGTTTTCATTCTCGTGTGTCATTAATTTGTTTGTTTTCTTCTTTTTTATGTATTTATTACATATCAATGGCATATCATCAACAGAAAATCCCAAAGCTCTTCGAACTCAACAATGGCACTATGCAGGTTTAGGTCACCTATTATGGTAGAATCATCACCTCTTTGTCCTGACAAAGATGGTACACCTTTTTTACCCCCTTGCAATCCTTATTCAACTTTTCTTCAACCGATTCACTAATATTTTGGATTTTCCTGAATTTTGAAGGAAAATTGGCATATGTTGTTCTTGGATTCAACACTCTTGAACTATATTGGTGAGTTCAATAAGATTTTATTGGGCATTGTTTGTTTGATTTCTCTTCTTTTGTTTTGATTTTGTTGAGATATATTGCTCATGGGTATTGGTGAAATTCCGTGAATTTTGTTTTCTCAGTAAAAACCAAAAGACCCTTTTGATTATTTGTTGTTATTATTACTTTTAATTACTGCACAGTGGTGGTGATGATTTTATTTTTTTTGGGTTTTATTCAAATTATGTGTTGTTTTGGGTTGATTTCTGTTTGCACCTTATTGTGGTGCCATTGTTGGTCAGATGGCGAACCGGATCAACAATGGGAAGTTTGCTATGACTGGGACTGAATACTCTTTTTACCCATCAACAAGCCCCCCAAATAGTCTTCATGGTATGATTAATTTCTTTCCTAAATCTAAATTATATTTCTTGACATGATAATCATGGTTATCTTTGTATTTTGATCATTTTCTACAAATTGACTTGAATTCAGAAATCCAACCATGAACATGATATATTGACCATGAAAATGTGTTGTGGAGACTAAATTTAGAATATACATTAAGAAGTGATGCATATTATGGTTGTTATTATTATTATTTTTTTAATAACCAAGTCGAGCTAATTAGAAACCATGCTTGGAACAAATATTGAAGCTCTCAATGAGCATGAACAAGGTTGTTTATGAACCTGATCTGAGATGCTCGTAGCCGCATTAATTATTTTGCCACTTTAAAGTTGCACTCTTGTCATCAAACTTTTTGCTCCTTGTTCTATTAAAAATGAATAAATTTGGTTTGATATTCCAAATGTCAGGGTTAACACAGTAGTATATTGTTAATCTTTATGCATGGCAATGCCAATTTTGAAATTCATAAGCACCTGAACCTCACATGGTAGTCAAATGTAGTGTTGCCATCCAGAGCGAAGTAGTATGCATTTGTCACATCAATACATTTCCGTTGATAAGAGAAAATGATATAGATACTAAATATGTCAGATCTAATCTGTGTCTTCTTTTTATCTCTCAAACATTAACATTACATACTAAAAATGTATGATATTTCATTGGGTCTCCATTTTCAGTTTATTTTTTATTGACATGCATTTAAAGAGCTACGTAATTCAGCAATGACACCCTTTATATATTAATGGGTTGAAGTCATAATTTTTTTTCTTCTAATTTTGTATTTAATCAACTGCTATTTCAAGTCTGTTATTGTCGAATGCCCAAAATCTCTAATTTGATTTTCATTTCAGTGTTTTACTGAATATTGACTTTTGAACAGTGTTGAGAGGCACAACCTTTTAGTTTTGGATATCAATGACCCCTATACTCATTTAATATAGGGGTATCTTTCTAAAACTTATATGAGAAGTTGATTGATTTGAAATCCTGTTTGAAGATTGAGAATGTTATTCCAAGCGCAATTTGTTGTTGGATTCAGATGTTGCCATCCTAAATGACCATTTCCTCTTTCCTAAATCTCACATGGTCGAAGAATTAGTTAAATAACTAGTAAATGAGGCCCCTGTTATTATGGGGAGGTCAGATGTACGCGGTCTTTTTTCATATTTAAATAGACTAGTTAACAATTTTAATCGGGGAATTTCATGTCACCAACCACACCTCCGAATCCGTTTTGTCTACAAACAAGGAAGTTGTGCAACTATGAATTTGTGGTTAAAGTCCCAACCTTAATTGGATTGTTATGAGCAATGTTTATCCCAATTTGGGAAGCTTGGGAACAATGTTGTACTTGTCTTCCTTAGGAAGGCTTAGATACATGCCGAACATTATAATGGTCATAATATTGACAGTAAAAATAAGAAAAAAAGATTGAAGTAAGAATTTCAAAGCTATAATAAAGGCAATTACATTTTTTTTTTTTTGCATGCGAATTTTCTATTTGGATGCTCCCACAGTTGTTTATATATGCGTTGAACTTTCCAATACAGAAATTCTTGCAAGCATGGATGAAATTTATGGTAATGACTTGAGCAGCGGTAATGGTATCGCATGCATTTTTTAATTGGTTGATGATATTGAAGCTTAATTAGGGCTTGGTTGGGGCAGCAATCACCCTAAATACCTCATGGTGACTTATATTTATTGGACAGTTATACATATTCATCACCGAACCAGATGGTGCATGGAGTGGATTCTCATGGTTAGCATTTGCTGATTTGTGGGGCTTTGTCAAGCTTTTTTTTGGCTTCTCCAGTAATGTTATGGTAAATTCACCCTTATAAACATGTAAATAATAGTATATATGATCACACCCTATAACATTGTTTATCGATTGGAAAACTGTAATTCATTGAGCTTTAGGAGCAAAAGGATCTCAGGATTCAGGGGGGAGAAAAAAAATTGGATTGTGTTTATAATTTAAAATCACTTGATGGAATCAGAGATTGCGCTGTGAATGACCGGTTTGTAGTCCTCAGCATCTTTATCTATTCCATTCTCTTTGGAGTTGTTCCTCTCAATGCTTGCAGACCATAATAAGACAATTTGTGCTAGCAGTTGCTGATCATAGTTACAAGAACATGCTCATGAGCTGGGTTTGCAGATTGCACCACCATATGATTTATCCGTCTTACAGGTAATCTCCTTCAATGCTATCTCTTGCTTTTTATTTGTTGCTCTAAATTTCAGTTCATATACTGAAAGCCTTTAGGTCTAGTTGGTGAATGCCGTAGGTGTCTTGGTTTCTCTTTTAATTGATTCAATCCAATCTATAATTTAAATATCTCTGTCTCTTTCTATCTTTGAACTTGAATGGTATATTTTCTACTAGCGTCTGCCTGTTTTCCAGGATTCATTTGCTCCAACCAACATCAGCTTTAATGACTGCCACTTCGGAACAAAATGTTTTCAGAAGGTGACCAAAGTAAAGTCTGGAGTGGTTTTACATTAATTTATGACTCGAGTGGACTTTCACTGCTCTCTTTCACCTAATAAATTCAATTCCTTTTAGATTGTTGTAATTGTTTAAATGAGATTATTCAAACAAGTGTCTGTACCAGTCTCTTTCAAATAATAAAATTAATTATTTTCTACAAAGTTCCTTTGACAGTTGTACTTGTCAAGATTAATCTGCCACATGTCTTTCATGTTTCCTCCATGCCATCTTTATAATCAATCAAGTGTAATTAATAATATGCAACAATACTTTATAATTTTGTTTAATTTTTACCAATATAAATGTGAACATAAGCTTTTATAGTAATTGAACCGGTTTGTGTAAAGTACAGTTTTATATACCAATCTGTATTACAATCTCACACTCCCATCTCTTACCTATATTGATATTACAATATTCACTGTACAGTTCCCCCTTTTTGTTCGGACAATGGAGATCATCAACGGCTTCGTGTATGAAACCCTAGTTTTATATTGTTTTCATTTGTTTGATGTAAGTGATGAGATTTTTTTAATGCACTAGTGTTATTTAGTTAGTGCTCCTTCCATTCCATATTAATAGTTCATTTTTTAATTCTAGTTATTTTATCTTAAAATTCTTGTCGAGCAATTCTAATACAATATAAAATTTTTACCTTCTCCAAATAGTCTTCTTCCATTACATCTAAACAAGTATTGGACCACTCATTCTTGTGTTGCTATTATATACTAACACTGTAATGTGGTTAATTTGTATTGCAGATTAGAATTCTTGTACCTAACAGGTTGTTTGGATAACCCTTTGATACTAGTTGATGTCGTCTCGAATTGGTAAAACCATCTTCTCTCTTCTTCCTATTTCAGTCCTTGTTCAACTTTTATGGGTGAAGAACCCCCATATACCGTGATTAGTCCTATTTGTTCAGCAGTGAATTGGGCTTAACATCCTTTTTAGAATATATTTTCATCATGGTATTTGAGCTTAACCACATTGTAAAACTTTTGCAGCATGAATGTTAACGGATGCGATGATTGCGATAGGATTTAATATTTTCATAAGGTGATAGTTCCTGCACCCATTCTATCTTCTCTTATTTTGTTTCAAAAGCATATGCTAATCAATAATTTACTGTTTTTTAATTAGTAACTTCATGTTTCCTTTAGTAGCTGAGAAGGAAGAAGCAAAAAAACTCAATTCCTTCTTTTCCCTCTTCTGGTCAATCAAATGGATTATACATATAGGAACTCACCATGAATGTTCCTTACAATGTGAGGGTGTCAAATGAACTTGGAGCTGGTAATGCTTGTGTTGCAAAATTTTTGGTGTTAGTGGTTTCCATCACATCCGTGTCCATTGGAGTTGTTTGTACGACCATTGTGTTTGCAACAAGTAAGAGATTATTTTCCATACCTATACAATATCAGATTCCTTTTGATTTCCCTATTTGTTTTTCACCTTATGCATATCGGATTGATTATAAAGAATTTTGACGAGCTATCCTGTAGGATATATATTTTTTCATGGTACGGATTTGTTCTTGTGACTTGCAAGAAATTTGGAGTGGGATGATTGGAGGCATTTGTTTGCAGACCATTATCTTAGTCGTGATTTCTTCTTTTAGTATTCTTTAAAAGCAATTATTATTATTATTGAACAGAGAGCAATATTATTATTATTATTGATATGTTCACTTCAATTCGAATTTAAGACAACTATCATTATTTAATTTTGTAGGCTGATGAAGTAGAAAGCCGTGGTAAGAGATGGGGGAGGAGGGGTCTCACAACGAAAGTTAAGATTCAGAGGGATGACACAAGTAGACAATGTTTTGGGAGAGACTATGAGAAAGTAATACATACTATTTAATTTGCCATCTTGAATCAAAATCATGAGTATTATGTTATTTTGGTATTGAAAATAGTACATATAATGCACCTAAAATGAGAATTATACTGCACATCAGTTACTCAATGTGATGCGCACATTATTTACCATCCTATGTCAAAATCTACACTAATGGTACTTCCAACGGATATTGTATTTTCATGAATATTTGAGAATGGTAATGCAAGAAGTTTGTGTTATTAGTTTAAATTTAGATTGAAAGACACAATGTTTTGAAATTTATTAAGTATTATATTATTTATGTGTTCAAAGTAATACATAAATAATATTTGTACAATGTATGAGATTGATTGTGCATATTATATGAAATAGTTCAGTTATGGTACTACAACAGAATGAATTCACTTACGGCCATATTATGTCACACTCCCAATTTTTTAGAATTCCGAAAGACGAGTCTAAGAGACAAGGGATTGATGAGGAAGTAAACAAAATAAAAAGATAGAACCTTAAATCACCAAAACCCCATAAAAGGGTAAATTAGTCATTTCAAATTAAAAACCGCTTGATTAGGCATTAGAAAAGTCATAGCAATAAGTGGGAATGATTTTGGGGTCAAATCTAAAATTAAGTTTTTAGTATTTTTTACAAAAAGGGGCTGGAATGTTTTATAAGCAATCAAGAAGAGGATCGAAGATCTAATCAATTGAGCCATTGCTGCAACTTTCTCTCTCTATATTATAGACACAAACACACAATCTATCTGTATATATAAAAGGGTATAACAGCAGCTGCTGAAAGATTTTGCAAGTGATTAGGGTTTTAGGAGCATCTCGTAGATTTTATACTGCTAAAGATATGAGATGGCCCCCACAAAGACACCAGCATTTGTGACCACATGTCGAAAACATCATTGGTCCGCAGAAACACGTGTTCATGACATTATAAAACTCATGTATTTGAATCAATTAATTGCATTATAAATTTATAAATATTATTATTATTAATCATTTCATAGGCAAAGAGGGAATTAATCATGATCGTAGTCGTAAAATGTCGCAGAATTTGAAATATTCTATTCTAACTCATTTTAAGTGGTATAAGGATATTTTCTTAGCTAGAGTTATCCAACGTATTGATGTTAATAGTGAGTATTGAAAAACTAAGTTTATTAATGGTCTTTCAAATTTCTTTGCTGAAAAGGTTAGGAAGAAATTAAGGAATAAGCATAATGGCATGTCTATTCCTTATAATTATTACAATTATGGTGATTTAATTAGTATTATTATCCAAGATATCTTCTTGTGTAATGATCTTAAATTAATACATCAATTAAAGTCTCAACATCTTTATGGTAGAAAAGAGTTAGAAGAGTTTTGTGACAAATTTGATTACAATACTAATGAATATCCTAATAAAAGAAAGCATAAGGTTTCTACAATTTGCAAGAACTTCTTTAGTGGTTTCAATTTCTTCCAAATCATCATTTGGATCTTGTGCTTCTCCAGATAAGCAAGCATAAGTATTGTCATCAGCACTGACTATTGATTCATCATCTTTTTGAGATTGAGACGATGAGGGAACAAAAGAATTCATGAATTGATTTTTCATAAAATCAAGACATTTAACCATTAATTATTGTTTGAAAAATGCTCCTTCAGAATTTCAAAATGTCATGAATGATATTTTTAATCCCTATTCTGATTTTGCAATTGTCTATATTAATGACATGCTTATTTTCCCAAACTCAATTGAGCAACATATTAAACATCTTAGAATTTTAAAAGATGTTTTGAAACGAAGTGGATTAGTGATTTTTGCTCCGAAAATGAAACTTTTCCAAACAAAAGTTAGATTTTTGGGTTATCACATCCATGAGGGAAAAATAATTCCTATTGAAAGAAGTATTGAATTTGCTTTTAAATTTCTTGATGAAATTACTGAAAAAACTCAATTATAGAGATTTCTAGATAGCTTAAATTATATTTTTGATTATTATTAGAATTTTGCTAATAATACTGCTATTTTGTATTCTAGACTAAGGAAGAATCATTCTCCTTGGACTAGTGCTTAGACTAAAGCAATAAGGAAAATTAAGCTTAAAGTTAAACAATTGTCTTGTCTTTCTTTAAGCTAATCTTGATTGGTTCAAAATTGTTGAAACTGATGCATCCAATAAAGGATATGGAGGTATTCTTAAACAAATAAATCCTTCAACAAGTAAAGATAAATTAGTTCGTTTTACCTTTGGTACTTGAAAAAATGCTCAAATTAATTATGTTATCATTAAGCAGGAAATTCTTGCTATAGTGAAATGTGTTTACAAATTTCATGATGATCTTCTTAATCAGCATTTTCTGATTATAGTTGATTGCAGTGTTGCTAAACAAGTACTGAAGAAAAATATTAAGAATATTGCATCCAACAAATTTTTGCAGGATGACAGACTGATTTGTCTGCATTTGATTTTGATATTGAATTTATTAAAGGAGAATCAAACTCCTTACCTGATTTTTTAACTCGTGAATTTTTATAGGGTTAAATGAGTGGTCCTTCTAAGAGTTCCCGAGACAATAAAGCTAAGGACAAGAAGAAGCAAAATTTACAACTTAGTAATAAGTTACCCCCTCGTTAAAGAGGAATACATATAATAATAATATTAATCACGTTTTTAGGACAATTGAAAAAAATAAAAAATTCATGAAACCTTTGGTGTGACTTGAATGCAATGAACATGGCATGGACATATATATGAATTTATTTCATATAGTGCTTTGGTCTATTGTGGTCCGTACCAATAACCTATAAGTGTTTAATGTTAAAATAAAATTAACGTGGATTATATCCATTTATTAAAAAATACTAGATATCACTGCACAAATCACTTCGATACTCTAAAAAGATTTTGTCAACAATAACCAAGTAATTTTTCTTGGAAAAAAAATATAATAGATTTCTCTTCACTTAAAAGATGTAATTATCTATGCATTATATGCGGGACGGATTTTTATATAAATTTTTAGTCTAAAATTTTGGATATTTAATATTTAGACCCCATTGAATGTTTATTTTTTTTGCATTTTTTACCCTAAAATTTAAAATATTTAATATCAGCCCACACTCCCCTTTCATCCTAGATCGGTCACTGATTATATGGTCTATTATTATTATTTTTATCGATTACATATCAAGGCTAAATTAGAATAATTTATTCTGAACTATAAATGGTTCATGGTAATAATGGTGAATAAAGAAAATTAAAGGAAAAGGATAAATAACAACATGATGAAAACAAATAAAACTCGGTTGAGTACTCACTTTGGCTTCCCAGCTATGAAATTTTCATTCGAAAATTGTTTTCGTTCTTTAAATGGCTCTCTCACAGGTTAAAAACATTTGAATAAAAAATGAAAAAGGAAACTGAAGTTGTAAAATGATTGTCTTGAAATGTCAGATTTGAAGGATTGGCAATATGAATTATATATTTAGCTGTCTTCATAAAGTGAAGCAAACAATATAAATTACTGAGTAGTATTATTAGTGAATAGGACGCATCACATAGTTTAATCAAACAGATAGATTTGTCTATTTTACCAGAATATTAAAATAAGTGTTTAGTTTTTTTTTCTTCTAGCACAATTAATCATTATAAAAACATCTATAATAATTAAAGTCTGGCTACATTGTAATTTCACAAAAATTGTACACTTGTTTAGCTCAAAGTGAAGAGATTGCTCTCTTGTTAGGCACTGTCTCTCACCTGTATAGTATCATATTCATCAAATACATGTACTATAGGAAAATTAAAAAGAGAAATACTATTCAGTTGGTCTTACTGTTCTAACTAGACAAACACAATCAACATAAAAAAAACTCAAGAACCTGGGGTCTGTGTTTGCTCCTCCTCCTGTGGTGGCAAACTCTCAACCCTGGGATTCTTTCCCTTTCTGTTTGCCGACGAGTTGGTGGTATCAGGAGGCGTGAGTAACCGGCATTGTATCAGATCAAGTAAACGCGTCTGCAAATGCTTGTTCATATTGATTATACGCTTTGTCATTCTCGAGGCCCAAAGTCTACCCTCTATGCTTGTTTCTATCTTCATTTGTATCGCGTCGTGTGTCAATCCGTTCTGCACAATCATGGAAAAGGCAAAATGGTATTTTCGGAGTGTAGATAAATAAATATGAAACACTTGCACAGACCTATCATGATACCAGTAAAAGTGAATTTTAATTCTAAATGATTGAAAATATACCAGAATATATAGTTCCTTAAGTTCTAGCTCCTTCTTTACCCGTTCGTGAGCATTTTTGAAGTCATCCATGTTTAAAGGCCGGATATCACCACTTCCACTCAATGCCGGAGCGGGTTTACCTTCAGCTAGTGCAGCAGTGCGCTCCTGTCATCAGTTCAGTTCAGCAGATTAGGTCAAGGTAGATAAGTGCTTTAAAATCTTCTACAAAGAAATTTGAGGGGATACAACATCGAGTGAACAAATATCTTGGGAAAGAATTCTATTTGGGCAAGCCGTATATCTATTTTTAAAAATCACTCAAATCCAGGAAAGAATTCAAGGAGGAAAAGTTTGTACAAAAATAGCACTCAAAGATGTTTTTAAAAATCGACTTCCCGAAGAACCTAATGGAGCATAGCAACACACTGCACAAATCCGACAAGTAGTCAAGTATAGCTAAACTAGGACAGCAATGGACCTGTACTAGGAGGACTGGCTATTACAGGGCATTGAGATCACTACCATGATGCCTCAGAGGGAAATTAATTTGCTTGACTGATATGTTGTTGCAGATAAAACTTCCTTAATCTCCTCTTCAAGATTATCAATCCCATTTCAAACTTGATCAAAATTAAGTTGCTCAATTGGTAAAGACAAAAGAACAAACCTTTTTTTTCCTTTTCCAAGATCTCTCTAATGGGGCGATGTGCAGCAGTTACACAAAGGTTCTACAGCGTGAAAAAGTACAAAAAACAATTAGAATCTAGACAAAAAGGAGAATGCATTATAACCCAGGAAAAGAGTAGAAAGACCACCTTAAGGTCACTTCCTGAATATCCATCTGTCATACTAGCAATTGAATCAAAATCGACATCAGGAGACAAGTCCTCTTTTGCTAGTATCACTTTCAAAATCTTGGCTCTATTTGGAGCATTTGGCAAATTGACCATCAATCTGTGGAAGAACACACGTCATAAAACACCGACATATGAAACATTGTATTCCTAAACATCCACAAGCCAAGATAACTATTTAGAAACTTCAAATGATGTTTACCTACGCGACAGCCTCCTAATAACAGCCTCGTCAAGGTCAAACGGCCTATTTGTTGCTGCAAGTACCAGTACACGTTCTGCTTCTTTTGTTCGCAAGCCATCCCAATTGACCATAAATTCATTTTTCATTTTTCGCATGGCTTCATGTTCTCCAGGGTTTTCCCTCCGTCCCAACATGCTATCAACCTTCAAGAAACATTTGATGAGAAAGGGGGTGAGAGAAACTGTGAGTTGGTGCGAATCAATGTTCAATACATAATCAGAGAGTGGTAAGAAGCATACTTCATCCACAAATACAACACTCGGGGCAATTTTACCAGCGAGTGAGAAGACGGCCTTGACGTATTTTTCGCCCTCTCCAAACCACTGCAGAAAGAAAGACAGGAAGAATGAGATAAAATCCACAATTAAATCACAATATAATCACAGTCGCAAAAGATTCTTATCAAAGTAAACCTTAGATGCAATGCTCGACATAGAAATATTGATGAAGTTTGCACCAGCTTCAGTAGCCACAGCCTTTGCAAGCATCGTCTTTCCAGTTCCAGGGGGGGCAAATAGAAGTATACCCTTGCAAGGCTAAAAATGAAAGCATGTTCTTTTCAGACACTTAATTGCATACATATGATGTCATCAGAATTCAAGAGCTATGACAGAATAGAACAGGCAGGAGTGCTAAAGTCTGAAAGGGCAATAAATTAGGATCCAAAACACAAATCAATAATTGCAAGTCAAAAGAATAGTGAAGAATGAAAGAACCACAGAAAAACTTCTGAAAAAAAAAAAAAAAAAAAAACTAACAACCTTTGCTTGATTATGAGAAGAGATACTTTTGTCAAAAGCCCCAAGTAATAGGACAGAGTCCAGCGAAGAGTAGGAAAATAGAGATTCTCGAAAGTTAGTGTATCCGTAAATAGAAGCCAAATGTAACAAAACGGAACAATGAGAATATGTCACTCCACAGTACAGAAAAGTGAAGTATCAATTAAGTAAGGAAGAAAAAGAGGAGATTGCGTAAAAACCTTAGTGAGTTGACCCTTGCAGAAGAGCTCAGGCTTCTGTAAAGGAAGCATCACCAACTCCTTCAATGTATCCTTGACATTTTCAAGAGCTCCAATGTCATCAAATGTGACTCCAATATCAGTGGGCGGAATAACATAAGCTAGAAGCCTTTTCTCATATTCATTTTCTGTCACAACATCCAGAAATACACCATAAAAATAATACCTCAGTACTTTTCAGAGTAAACATTTACCATATTGAATCGTTAATTTACATCAAAGACAATTTCTACAAAAATATTTTTTCGCATTAATTGATATAGTGATTACCTTAAGTGACTTCTTCAAGCTCTTGGATTCGTTCTGGATAGCATGTAGAATTCCGATCCCATATTGAATGCTGCAAGAATTGCAATATTGAATTGAAATTGTATTAAAATATCAAATAACTACTAATTCAACCGACATCAGAGATTCAGAAAAGAAGATATGATGTGAAGTTTCCGTTACCTCTCACTCGACAAAACAAGCCTTGTGTCAGCATTAGCCTCGGGGTTCTGCACTACCTTCTCCGCACCTTCAATTCATGTCTGTGTAGGACCCATAAAATAGCACTAACAATTAGTGTAGTCTACAAGTAGGGTTACACATGTAAAACAACCTCTCTAGCTAGTAGGGCTACAGGAGAGTAGTGGAGAGAGGAGATACGTTCATAAAGCAGACAAAGACATTATATATATGTATATAAGTGTACTTAAACCCTAGTAGAGGTGGAGAGTTCGTGAGAGTAGAGAGAAAATGACTTTG
Organism: Cornus suecica; assembly: GCA_963922005.1. NCBI lineage: Eukaryota > Viridiplantae > Streptophyta > Magnoliopsida > Cornales > Cornaceae > Cornus > Cornus suecica. Next base: position 76,161,435 of record OY998244.1, on the reverse strand, counting down.
TTTGGGAAGATGAAGAATGTTGTCAAGGGAGGAGCACTTGTGAAGGTGAATAGGACTGTTGACAAGAGGGTAAAAATAGGGCAGGTGAATGAACGTCTCCACCCGGAGACCGTTGCTGCGTATGATGCCCAGAAGAAACGACAAGAGGTCTGGGATTATATCTCCACCACGGTATGGATTCTCGATAATGCCGAGAGAGGCATTAAAATGGCTTGTACATACGCAGCATACGCTTCCACTGTTGGGCTTGCAGCTGCCGCCCTGTTCCACTACGAAGAAGCGGACGCCGACCGCAAAATCTTCGACTGTGAAGATCCCTTCACCGTAAGAAAACCACTCATCTCCGTCTCTCTCTATATATCTATGTATTATTGTTTATGGAACTTCTTTTGTGACTTCATTCCAGGCTCTACCGGGATTGCAGTTGCGTCGTTTTCCACCACCGAGAATAAGACGGCGAGTTCTTCGGTCTTTCTCTCTATATGTATGTATATATATATTATTATTTTGTTTATATTATAATATTATTTATTTATAATATTCAGGCCCACTTGCCCACCACCGCAGGAACAAAGGAGTAGACGTCTCGGGATTCCTGCATTTTTTTCTTTTTTCTTTTCTCTTTCAAAACGAGGTTTATCTGTAATGGATATGGATGTTTGGTGGTTCATTTCTATCCCTGGATGATCTATTTCTTGATTTCATTTGTTAAATTACTCGTTGAATTATTAGTGGCGTTAAAATGGCAAAAAAATCATAATTAGAACAAAAGAAATGAAATCGAGAAATAGATCATCCAGGGATAGAAATGAACCACCAAACATCCATATCCATTGCAGATAAACCTCGTTTTGAAAGAGAACAGAGAAAAAAAAATGCAAGAATCCCGAGACGTCTACTCCTTTGCTTAATATTATAAATAAATAATATTATAATATAAACAAAATAATAATATATATATACACATACATATAGATATACAGAGAGAAAGACAATAATATATATATATACATACATATAGATATACAGAGAGAAAGACCGAAGAACTCGCCGTCTTATTCTCGGTGGTGGAAAACGACGCAGCTGCAATTCCGGTGGAGCCTGGAATGAAGTCACAAAAGAAGTTCCATAAACAATAATACATAGATATATAGAGAGAGACGGAGATGAGTGGTTTTCTTACGGTGAAGGGATCTTCACAGTCGAAGATTTTGCGGTCGGCGTCTGCTTCTCCGTAGTGGAACAGGGCGGCAGCTGCAAGCCCAACAGTGGAAGCGTATGTACGAGCCATTTTAATGCCTCTCTCGGCATTATCGAGAATCCATACCGTGGTGGAGATATAATCCCAGACCTCTTGCCGTTTCTTCTGGGCATCATACGCAGCAACGGTCTCCGGGTGGAGACGTTCATTCACCTGCCTATTTTTACCTTGTCAACAGTCCTATTCACCTTCACAAGTGCTCCTCCCTTGACAACATTCTTCATCTTCCCAAACAAAGTCATTTTCTCTCTACTCTCACGAACTCTCCACCTCTACTAGGGTTTAAGTACACTTATATACATATATATAATGTCTTTGTCTGCTTTATGAACGTATCTCCTCTCTCCACTACTCTCCTGTAGCCCTACTAGCTAGAGAGGTTGTTTTACCTGTGTAACCCTACTAGTAGACTACATTAACTATTAGTGCTATTTTATGGGTCCTACACACATAATATTACTACTGAAATAGAAAGCCAGGTATATCTCCAATATATATAGATATATAACCAAGCAATCAACAATTTACCATAAGTCACCAATACTCAATAATTCAACGAGTAATTTTACACTTTCAATATCAAAACAATCAACAATTTACCATAAACCCTAACATTTAATGAGCAAATGAACAAAAAAATAAGAATAACAAATTAAAGCCTCGGCAATTAACTTCAAGGAGAAAAATAAGGCGAATCAAGAACTGGAACCAATAATTGAAACGATCATTGACAAAAAAATCATAATTAGAACAAAAGAAATGAAATCGAGAAATAAATCATCCAGGGATCGAATATTGGATCACAAACAAAAGAAGAACAAAAATGAACTAGCAAATTCAATTGGTAGTATTTTGATAATATATATATAATACTTTTCATATAGGTGTATATACATGTGTATATATGTATATAGTGTGTGTATATATATGAACTGACCTAATTGTTGAGTGAACTGTTGGGCTCGATGTCTCTCTTGCAGCATTTCTTTTGTGCGTTTCAATTTTCGTATGAATTAAACTTATATATATATATATTTGGATATAATGAACAGACTTTGAACTGTTGGGATCGATGTCTCTCTTGCAGCATTTCTTTTGTGCGTTTCAATTTTCGTATGAATTAAACTTATATATATATTTGGATATAATGAACAGACTTTACTCAGCTGGTCAATACTCGATACCAAGTCAATAATTAATTCAGGAGTCACGAGGGAGATTTTTAGAAAATAGGATTTCTTTTTTTTCCCTCCAATTTGAGAAAATTTAAAGATTAGGTATAATTGAGGGTAAAAGGTCTGAGAATTTGAAGGGGAAAAAAATTACGGTAGTTTCAGTTTCACCATTATTTTCATTAATTTATAACAAATTAAAATGAATATGATACATTATTGTAAGTCATATTGCGCGAGTATAATATGAGTCTTATAGTATTTTTCAAGTTCATTTATAGGAGTGTATCTCTTACTAATGTCATCTTCGTTATTCTTTTCCTTCCAAATTAGAAGTTTTTTTTGGGGAAATTCAATATTTTAAGAAGAGTATTTTTATTATAGTATTAATAAATGAAATATAACTTTATTCATAATCTCAGCATAGTGATGTAATGATTTATATTGTATATATTTTATAACTTTAACACTTAAAAAGATCGAATCGGTAAAATGATCAAATAAAATATTTTAATTTTTTAAAAATGAATACTTATTTTAGAATAATAAAAAATGAACACTTACGGTGAAGCGGCCACGCTTGACAAGACGGATGTATTAGAGCAGCCGGAGTGCAACCCATTTAGCTAGCTGGTAAGGTAGTTTGGCGAGCAAGGATGTATGGAGTGCAGCTAGCCAAAGGTGGTCCCCACACGTAACCTGGCAACCGGACTTACCAAATTTGGCGAGTCCTTTGGCGAGGCAAATTGGAGGGAATCAGTTGGGGGAATCAGTTGGGCTATCTACAAACATACAGATCTATCTATCTATATATATATATATATATACACACACATACACACATCACACATGAAAATCAAAAAAATTGGGGCAAAAATTCTGTATACACACATCAGACATGAAAAATCACAGAAATTAGGGCAAAAATTATATATACCCAAATCAGACATGAAAATCAAAGAAATTGGGGCAAAATTTATACACAAACATCACACATGAAAATCAAATAAATTGGAGCAAAAATTATATACACACACGAATATATATATATATATATATATATATATATATATATATAAGTTGAGTGAGAAGGAGATGAGTACTGATGAAGGGGTTTTTGGTGTAGCTCCTAGGAAGTGGATGGCCGGTACTGAAGGACTGAGCGGCGCGGCGGAGGTGAGACGGTGGTGGAGGCGGCGAAGAGAACTGGAGAGCGACGATCGCGATCTGGGTTTATTTTGTATATATATCTGTATCTTTTCTCTTTATGTATATATGTATATATATTATGTAATTGTATATATACACTACTTTTATATATATTTTTAACTTTAAAAAAAATGAAAAACAAATGTTCCACGCCATTGCAATAAAAATAGAAAAGATGGGTTGAGAGAATATAAGAATTTTTTTAAAAATTTATTTGTTTATTATAGAAAAATAAAAATAGAAATAACATATTCTAATTTTTTCCTCCTTAATTTATGAAGAGTTATACATGGGAATATTCCATTACATAATTTTAGTATCCAATAAAAAAAAAATTGAAATGTAAGGAAGTCATAATAATTTAAGGCAATAAAATATATATTTTTTTGAAAGATAAGGAATAAAAATTAATATTGTGACTTCCTAAATAACTATGTCAAAGTCAATGGTGATTTTAAATATATAATTTATAAAATAATACATCATGAATTCTAAATTTGCATGTAAAATATATATTAATGTATTAATATATATTTCGTCTTTGTTGTGCGAATTTTAATATGCATTTTAATTACACTATATTGAAGGCTCCCACAGAAGAATCAAAAGCATGGATCATTGCACAATAAAAGAAAATTGCAAAAAAAAAATAGCTCAAGAAAGTAATGATGTGTAATGTTTTTATTTATCTACAAAAAAAAAATAAGTAATGCATTTTATTTAATGTAATATATTTTTATTAATTTGATTATCTAATAAAATATATGAATTATTATTTAGTTTTATAAAAAAAATTATGTTATTTTTTATTATTTAGCAAATATAGTTATTAATAAAATAAATAAAAAATTTAGGATAATTTGCACTAACACCCCCTGAGGTTTAAGTCAATTCCACCTTTGTGCTGGTTTTTGAAATATTTGCACTAACACCCCCTGAGATTTGGTTTTGCTTGCAATGACACCCACTGGGCCAATAAAATGACCAAAATACCCTTGATAAAATTCGAAAATATTATATATAATGTGAAATGACCTTTAAGCCCCAACTCCAAATATATAAAATTTCGAAAAACATATTTATAAATTCGAAAAAATATATAAAATTTGAAAACAAATATTTAAATTTTGAAAAAATATATATCAAATTAGAAAGAAAAAAAATTTCAAAAAAACATATATAAATTTCAAAACATATATATATAATTCAAAAATATATATAAAATTTGAAATATATATATAATTCGAAAATATATATATAAATTTTGAAAAATATTTAAATTCGAATATATATATATATATTTCAAAAACAATATATAAAATTCAAAATATATATATTTTCAAAAACAAAATTAAAAAATTATATAATTTCGGAAAACATATATAAATTTCAAAAAATATATATAAAATTTCAATATATATATAAATTTTTAAAAATATATAAATTCGAAAATATATGTATTTCAAAATATATATATAATTCAAAAAATATATATTTTCAAAAACAAAATTAAAAAAATTATATAATTTTAGAAAAATATATATATATTGGTAAAATGTCATATCTTTCCTAATAAAGTTAATCAAACTACTTACCACCAACATCAATTAGTGGACTACTTTTATATATATTTTTCCAAAATTTATATGATGTTTTCAAAATTTATATAATATATCCGAATTTTATAAAAATAATTCGAAATTTATATATATTTGTTTCAAAATTTATATATATATTTTAATTTTATATATATATTTCGAATTTTATATATTGTTTTTGATTTATTTTTTTAATTATATATATATATTTTGAATTTTTACCCAACAACTCGGCTTGTCATTGATAAATTGTTCACGAATTCTTTTATATTACCCATTTTATATATATAAATTCAATATATATATAAATTTTGAAACAAATATATAAAAATTTTGAATTTTTTTTATAAAATTCGGATAAATTATATAAATTTCGGAAAAAATATATATATTTTGGAAAATTATATATAAAAGAAGATCACTAATTGATGTTGGTGGTAAGTAGTTTGATTCACTTCATTAGAAAAGATATGACATTTTAACAATATATATATATATTTTTCTAAAATTATATAATTTTTTGAATTTTATATATATTTTTTTAAATATATTTATATTTTTGAATTTATATATTTTTCAAAATTTATATCTATATTCAAATTATATATATATATTCGAATTATATATATATTTCAAATTTTATATATATTTTTGAATTTTATATATATTTTTTGAAAATTATATTTTTTTCGAAATTATATAATTTTTTTAATTTTGTTTTTGAATATATATATTTTCTGAATTTTATATATATTTTTTGAAATATATATATATATTCGAATTTAAATATTTTTAAAATTATATATATATTTTTGAATTATATATATATTTCAAATTTTATATATTTTTTGAATTTTATATATATATTTTGAAATTTATATATGTTTTTCGAAATTTATATTTTTTTATTCTTATTTTATATAATTTTTTTCAAAATTTAAATATTTGTTTTCGAAGTTTATATATTTTTTCGAATTTATATATATGTTTTTCGAAATTTTATATATTTGGGGTTGGGGCATAAAGGTGATTTCACATTACATATAATATTTTCAAATTTTATCAAGGGTATTTTGGTCATTTTATTGGCCCAGGGGGTGTCATTGCAAGCAAAACCAAACCTCAAGGGGTGTTAGTGCAAAATTTTCAAAAATAACACAAATGTGAAATTGACTTAAACTTCAGGGAGTGGTAGTGCAAATTACCCAAAAATTTATAAAATAGCTAGCCAATGCTCCTACTCCACACCAGAAGTTCACTAGCCAAACAATAGAGCTAGCAATATTAGCTTACGTGGCTAGCTAAAATACCAAATAGCTAGCCACATTTGGAGAGCAGCACTCCGGCTGCTTTTAGAGATTGGCTTACTGAATACGCAATATTAAATGCAAATATGCATTTGCATTTAATGCCTTTCACTTTACCCAATTCTAAATGAAACATTTTTAGATCTTTTAGGCTATGTTTGGTTCGCAGTCCGGTCCCATGTGGTACGGTCTCATAATAATTTTTTTGTGACCGAACATTATTTGGCAATACGGTTTCAAAAAAATAAGGACCATTTGGAACCAAAAAGGGTAATTTGAGACAACAAAAAATGATGGTCTCAAGTGGTCTTATATACAATTGTCTTAACACATGGAACCATAAAATTTGAAATATATATATAATTTGAAAATAATATATAAAATTAAAAAAATAATATAAATTTTTTGAAATAATGTATAAATTTTGAAATATATATATATAACTCAAAATTAATATATAAAATGCAAAAAATATATTTAAAATTTGGGAAAATAAAAAAATTCCAAAATAATAGAAAAAATCTAAAATAATGTATAAAATTCGAAAATAATATATAAAATTTGAAAAATAATATAATTTTTTAAAATAATGAATTAAATTCTAAAAAAATATATAAAAATCAAAATTAATATATAAATTTTTAATATATATATATATATATAATTTTAAAAATAATATATAAGTTTTGAAAAATAATATAAAAAATTTGAAATAATGTATAAAATTTGAAAAAAATATAAAATTCAAAAATAATATACAAAATTAGATATATATATTTGAGAAAATATAAAAAATTTGAAAATAATATAAAAAATCAAAAATAATATATAAAATTCAAAAAATATTATAACAATTCGAAATAATTTATAAAATTTGAAAAATATATTATTTTTGAATTTCTTATATTATTTTCATTTTTTTTATATTTTTTCAAATTTTATATATTTTTCATACTTAATTTATTTTTTGAATTTTATATATATTTTTTTATTTTTTGTATTATTTTCCAAACATAAAATCAAACAGCTTGAATAAGACCATAAGATCAGACAACTTTACCAAACAGAATTTCAGAACACCACCCAGATAAGATCAGACCAGACCGGACCAGATAAGACCAAACCAGACCAGATAAAACCGGACCGGACCGCCTACCAAACGGACCATTAGTACACATGTAAAGAGTCCTTGACAAGTGGGCTATAGAAACTAAAAGGCATTGTCCCTGGGCCTGCCCTGTGGGCCTAATCTTCTGTTGCTTTTTCTTCCAATCCATAATTTTTCGGTTGATTCCCAAAGCGGGGAGGTAAGTTCCTATAATACTTCTCCAAATCGGTCCTGATTAGATTCGCCTACTCGAGGAAACCTACAAAAAGTCACATGCCAAACAAGCCCTATACTCTTTGAAAAATAAGATAGTGGAGCAATGACTTGGTACAATTATGAAAGCTCCAACTCTCGAGTCTGAGAATGCTCCATAGCAGCTATTTTATGCATATCAGTGCTTGGTCATGCTCATTGTAGGCACTAAAATTTTATGGCCCAAGCCCAAAACAATTTAAGGCCCAAAGCATTTGTCCAAACCCATTAGATTAAAGATAAAAGTTGTTAAAGATAATTGTTAAATTATAATTCAAATAATTATGTAATGATAATTACATAATTATTTGAATTATAATTTAACAATTATCTTTAACAACTATTATCTTTAATCTAATGGGATAATTACTAATTATTATTTTATTATAATTTTATGATTATCTAAAGGTGACACATGTCACCACATACTTCATCCTAAATGCCTATAAATAGAGGCAATATGGAGTGGAGAAGGGGGGAGATTTCACATGAAGATTTCAGAAGTCTCCCATAGAATAACAAGAACGGAGCCCTGCTGAATTTCCAAGAAGAACAACAACGAAGTTCTGTCGGATTATTCTCTCCTCCAACAAAAAAATACATGAAGAACAACAAACACTTCAAAATCGTGCTCGTTCTTTTTCGATTCTACAAATTCAAAGAATTAAACAAGTAAAAGCTTTGAAGACGGAGGACAACAAGCACAATTAAGTTCGTGTCGTTCTTCCTTAACAAAATTCAAGAAATCAAATACAATTGTTTGAGATCAAGCTAAATCAGCACTCGACCAGAAATCAAAGACAAATCGATTCAAGATCAAGCCCCGATGGCCCTTGGATTGCTCTCAATAACCCGATTCAAGATCAAGCTCGAAGGCCCTTGAATCCATCCAACGAAGAAGATCAAATTCATTCTTCATCAAATATTTTCCAGTGATTCAAGATCAAACATTTCTAGCCCTTGGATCCAGTTGTTGAAGGAGATCGAATCAGATGACCAATTTCTTTATATTGCGGAGAAATTATCTCAGAGATTATACTCACTTTATTATATCAATAAAATTTATTTTGTGACAGGTTTTATTCCATAATTTTCGGAGTAGAAATTTATTGTCCACACTCATGAATTGAAAATTGTTAGGATTTGACAATAATTCTTAGTGATGAATTGATTAAGAAGAATCAAGAGAGCTCTAGATGAAACAAGAAGCCACAAGCTTTATGAAAAGGGTTTTGGAGCTGTTGCCCATCGTCCATAATAGAAGCAGCCATGGAAGAAGTTGACTAGTCAACACACGTTTTGGAAGCTCTACAAGCTTCTACAAAGAACTAAATGACGGTGGTTCTGAATATCTATAAATAGAGATAGGTTTGTGTTGTAAATAATACATTAATTATAGGAAGTAAATGAACAAATATATTGTACATATATACATATCTATACTATGTGAAGAAATTTTTTTTTTACATGTTTAGGACTATCCAACTTAGTTTTCTAATTAATAAAATAAATAAATTGTACAAAAATATTTAAAAGTGGTTGCACTTTTATTTCTTTTCTTTATGTCTTTTAAAATATTCATTATAGCTGATTCTTCTATTTTAATGCATATTAATTAATTAATTTTTTTATTTATTTTAAAAAAAATGTATGAAATTATTCCTACCCCCTCACACTTTTAGAATAAATTAAAGATATATCAGTTAGTAGCAGCCTGGTACCACTCACTTTGTTGACTTGTCATTTTGAGATGCGTGGACCAATCAAATTCGGACAGTTGTGACCGGTATCACCTTGCACCATTTTAGGTACGCTGCCATAATTTTTAAATGCAATTTATTCAGATGATGACATCGATGTATACTTCCAAATCCATCAATCATTTACCTCAATACAACAGAATATTCTACTACATAGAAATATAAAAATAAGCAAAACTAAAATAAAATTTCCTTACACCCAACAAAAATGCTTAGACTTTGCATAAGAATTATCATCCTTCAAAATAGCTTTAAAAAAATTGGCAGAACCTTCCATATTTCATTTATACTGTTAACAATGTAAAAAAGACAAGACATAAAAAGAAATTCTTCTCTTTTACCTATGAATATTCCTTGTTATTACAAGTTTATAATAACCTTGGAAACAACCCTATAGTGTATTTGATCTCACAGGTTTCCAATAAGATCAGACCAAAAAAAAATGTAAAAAAAGGGTATATCATTAAGAAGATAGATGGTAAATATATATATATATATAGTCAATTAAACAATGAACACAAAGGAGGAAGATCCCAGAAGGCTTCAATTGGATCATGATCAACATGAGTATTTTCCATATATTCATGCACTCCATTCATCGCATAAAGTGATGCTGAAATCTGCCTCTCAACTTTCATTCTCTCGAACTCCGAAAACTCCACTTGATCATCACAAGATAAACCAACATTTTTTGGCAACTCCAGCAACATTTCTTGGGCACTCATAAACGGAAACCGATCGAAACCCTGTTGATCAAATCCCCATTCAGCCCCATCAGATCGAGAACAACCCGAATTGAACTCCTCACCGCAGTTCCTCAAATCGGGCTTATAAGCATCATCGAACAACTGCCCACTAGAGTGGCCCTCGCCACTAGTACTACTAGAAGTATTACTACAACTTCTAGTAATACTAGCGCTCGTGTCACAGGGGTCAATTTTGTCACAGAATATTTCACTTTCGGCGCTATTAATTACCGTTGTAACAGTACTAGTAGTACTAGTACTAAGTTTTTTTGCAGCTTTTTTGTTGTTGAGGAGGTTTTGAATCCGAGAAGCGAGAGGCGAATTTGTGGAGACTTGAGTGATGAAATTTGTGCGTGTGTTCGATCCACGAAGAAGGCATGCGGCTTCATCATAAGCGCGCGCAGCTTCTTCGGCTGTTTCGAAAGTTCCAAGCCACATTCTGATCTTTTGGGTGGTGTCTTTGATCTCAGCTACCCATCTCCCTGAAGGCCTCTGCCTCACTCCAACAAACTTGTTGTTGTTGTTGCTTCTGTTTCTGCCCTTGAACTTGCTCATTTTTTGGTTATTTTGGAATTGGATCTCCATTTTGTGTTAAAACGGGGGTTCAGAAAAATGGGTTGGTTTTGTTTTTGGGAGAAAAGGTGTCGTAGCACTAGATCAAATGGCAGGGGAGGGCTTGTTACTTGTCAGGAGTTAGATACATGTATTGTATATATATATATATATATATGTGTGTGTGTGTGAAGGAGTGCTGAGTTTTCTATGAGAAGTAACGTCACTACTATAGAATGTGTTGTCTTTTGTGTTTGGTGTTTTGTGATGCGCATTCTTTTATATATATATAGAGAAATTGTGTATATTAAGGTCGATGACTTATTCGTCTATGCATTACATGTCATTTTCTTGAATTTTATAAGAAGCCAAATAGGCTCAAATTGCAAAATGCTAATCCACTGTGTGTGTGTGAGTTTATCCATCCGACTTGGTCAACTAGGGCAATTAAGGTTACTACATGACTTTGAATTTGTGGGTTAGGTTGGAATGTGAGTTTTTGGAAGAACGCTTTTGGCTTTGACCCTAGTTTTCAAGGATGACCATGTGATGGAAATCGAGTGATGGTATTCCCTGTATAAACATTAAAATCTCAAAACTGTTTTTATTTTTATTATTATTACTATTTTTATATATAACATAATTCATAATTCACCGTCACGGTATGAATTTTGATTGAGGTTACAGTGTAATGATTTTTGATAATATTAATTTTAAAAAATGAATATTGGATAAATATTGGTATTGCATAATAATATTACCACAGTTAAAAAAATTACAAATCGAATAATAATATATAACATATTCAACGGTAAAATGAATCATCATATGTATATACTGGTTTCTTCCACACCCTCCTATCACTTTGTTATTTGAAGTATTGAATCCGACATTGCAAAATTTTAGTTGCGTTTTTGAATACCGAATGAGTGTTCACATTGTATCTTCAGTGTTAAACTAGGACTTTCTAAAATTGGTTACTTTATCAATGTTGTAACATTAATATGTATATATCTTTATGGAATTTCCTTGTTGAAAATAACATGAGAAGATGCAACTAGTTACAATAAAATGGTGAAATTGGAAAGGCTAACAAAATTCAAATTATCCATATATTCTGAAGGGACATGAAAGTCATTCCACAGCCCACACACAACGCTCAATTACCCACAATTTTTTTAATTAGTATTGGTTGAGACATCTTAATCTTTGTCTCCTCTATATGATATGTATATACAAACACAATAGAGAGAGTGATGTATGGAAACTGGGTCAAAATGAGACAGGAGAGTCGTGAAGGCACGAAGGGTTGCCACTTGGAGGCACACAAGAAATGCTCTAGATGATCCCAAAAGCTAAGGTCTCAAGAGATGATAAAGACTCTGTCTCATAGTGATGACCATGACCTCCGACTATAGAATATCTTATCGTGCACGCTGCGTTTGTTCTAACCTCTACTTACATCAACAAAACCAAACATATATGCTTATACATATATATATGCTTATATTTATTTTTGTAGTTACTATTGTTATGTGTGAGTATCAAATTTATGGTTTACTTATCTAAAACAATTTAAACTATAAACTATGATTGAAAATACTTATGAAGTGACCACTTTAGGATTATTGCATAACAATTAAAAAAAGAATGAGAAATGGATGAAATGAAAAGAGCTTCTTGAATGTTATTAGTGTGTTGCATTGGAACCTTTCCATTTTAAAACTTGTAATAATATAGGATTTGTGTGTAGCAAAAGATGCACCTTTAGGAATAGTTTAGGGACCACTTTAGCATGACCTCCAAATGAGTACATTTTTCATTTAAATAGTACAAGTGGATGTTCATAATTATGTATCCAACTATTCACTCACACAATTATATTTGTTTATTTATTTAAGAATCCTAAAGAGGAAAAATTATCCTATGCACCTTGCGATTATTCAATAATCTAGTTATGGCCTTCAATTGAGTAGGAACTATAATGAAGTTGGCCCAGTGAGCATAGCGGAGTTGGTTAGTAAGATGAATTTTCAATGCCTGAATGAATGTTATACACAGACACAAAGGAAAAGAGGTCTCAATGGGGTCAACTGCTCCCAATCAAAATTTGTTTAAAATTTTTTTAATGCTAACTTAAGAATTTTTTAAAAAATAAAGGTAAAAATTGAGATTTGACACATTAAATTTTGAAAAATTTATGCTTATTGCCCATAATTATCCCTAATGTCATGGATTGATCCCATTAAAATTTTTTTTGTCCCTGGTTACACGAGTTGTGAAACCGGTTCGCATATAACATTCTCAAATAATAATCTTTTTAGTATCTAGGTCTCAGGAAGATCGTTCTTGGGGGTTAGACATTTTTTTTAGAACTATAATGAAGTTCATAGATTTTTTTTTAAAAAAAATTCAAACCTTTTAATAAAATGAGTAATACTAAATAATATTCCAAAATTTAGACTCAGAGAGGGTTCAATAAAAACGCTTGTACTTTATGAAATATTGACCAAGGTACAAGATATGTATCAGAGAATATAATAAAAATGTAATTTTTCCAGAACTAAGAAATTCAAAATCCAGAATACAATAATAATAATTAAAAACAAAAGTTCACTCTAATTATGACTGACAATTCGTATCGGTGTATCGTATTCGTGTTAGGTCGGGTCGAAAAAGACCTGATAATATACGTGTCAAATATGCTTAATCCTAACTCAACCCACATGACCCATTTAGCCTATTTATTATAATATATTAAATTAAATTTGATACAATTCAACACGAAACGAGCTATTTAATTTATTATCAGCAAAATTAAATTGAATTTGTCACGATTCACTAATACGTTGTCTTGTTCATGAGCATAAATAATATCAGAGTTACGGAATATATGAATTACATTAACCCCCTCATTTATCAAGAAGAAGCAACCTAGCAACCTGTTCACTAGAATATCTGAATCATGAACAGATCGCATAGAGTCGGAGATAATTGATTTTATATATCAAGGAAAAAACAGAACATCCAGACCAGAGTGTCTCCATATCACAGGTTGTTACAGGAATGAAAACATAAACACCCATGTTGAATAAATGAGAGACTATACGTTTCTTCCGCAACAGATGGTAGATACAACATACCATTTCTTTGAGCTAATTCCATGCATATTTTTCGGGCTTTCCAAACCACATTGATTCTTCAAATATTTTACTCAACAAAAACTAGATGTTGAATGACAATTCACCCACCAGCTGATTCCATACCAAGTTATCAAGTTGACCATGATTGATATCCAGGGGCAAAACTTGCCGGTTTCGGGTTAAAGAATATGACCAATAAAGTCTCAATTAGAATCTCCAGTAATATTTTCCAAAATTTGAAGCAAGCAAAAAACTTTTCTCAGATTTGAAGCACTCAAAGGTTATAAATAAAATCTTTCTAAGACAATTTATTTTGCAACATTAGGCATATGCCTATCCTCTATAAAGAACTCCTAACAAAATTTGAAGTAAAAGTAACCGTCTTATGAAACCTAACGAAAAGGCAGTACGATAAACGTAAAGCCATCAGCGCAACCTTCTAGCCTCCCTCTCAGACTCGAGAAGGGTGAGGATATCCCCCTCCCTGACTGGGCCTTTCACGTTCCTCATGATAAAACGGTTATGATCATCCATGAACTTAACTCTCACCTGAGTCACCTGGCCTCTCGATCCAGTGCGACCCATAATTTTCGTAACAACTGCATGTTTGATCTGAGAATCCATTCTGCAATACTAGTAGAGAGAGGAAAAATAGATTAGTAAAAGCTGGTTATTTAGATGTGAACTCAAGACCCTCGTTAAATCTTTCTTTTTGTGTGAGGGTGTGAGAGAGAGGGAGAGCGATAGATAGATAGCAACAATTCATAAAAGAAAATATAACCTACATTGAATATGTGTGATCTGAGTACTTTGGAAGTTAAAATGTTATCAACACAAAGCATTCAAATTTCTACTTAAAGAAATGACACTTTTGTTTTTGGAAAAGAAGTAGAATCAAATAAACTATTCAATCGCAGCAGCTAGGCATAATGTGAGACAATGCATTCCCCTTGGACCCATAGTTATTAAAAGTGTGACTCGCCCCGCTCAATAATAAATTATTTTGACTTATCAAAAACAGGGAAAAAATTAAATAAAAAAAAGATGGAAGAAAAAAAATAAAAAAACAGAATATATTTTGACTATCAAATATAGATATATATATATATATATTTTGGTTTACAAAGGTAGTGAATCCAAAATAGAGCATAAGATAAAAAAAAAAAAGAAATAGAATATATTTTGACTTATAAAATAAAACAGAATATATTTTGGTTTACCGAGGTAGTGACTCCAAAATAGAGCATAAGATAAAGAAAAAAAAGAGTGGGAAAAATATACGTATATACAATATATTTTGTTTCTTCACTGTTCTATAATTTTTAAGAGCAGCGAGAAGGGCATACCAGTAATTTCAGCCAAAAAACCACCATATAGGGTTGTGAGATAAAAACCACACGCAACACATGCTAAAACAATTTACAGCAATAATTTGTGGAGAAAATATAAAATGCAAGTTAAATGGCTTACAACACATCCTTTTAATTGACAAAAAGTGCATAGTAGAAAAACACTAGTTAGGAATCAAAGTGAATGACAAAACATTCAAAGCAGGCAATAGCATACGAGTTTACTGACAAACAACTTCGATCTCAAGTGATAACTGTAACATTAGAAACCAAAGAAGCATAACCAGACTAATGAAGGCAACAACGAGAAACCATTCCGAAATTCTAACAGATAACAAATTTTTACTCAAATTGAACATTTATCGACCAAGATATAATGCTATATATTCACAAGCCCACACAGTCAAACAGCAAAGGAACAACCCAACAAATTTATTTATTTTTAAAGTAAAACAACCCTACACAGTTAATGTGTATGCATTCTTGACTCCAATGACAATAGTTAGTCATGAATTCACGCACACACACAAATATATACATATCACACACCCATATATATATATATATATATCACACACACACACACATATATATACAACACGGACCAATATGAAATTGCTTCAACGAAGCCATAAGAAATAAAACTAGACCTCTCAAATTTATTAGTAAACTAGGACCACATAAAACCTCTGAGACCTATTTGCTCATAAGTATGATTAAGAGACGACATAAAATTCTCAGAGAGCTATTTCCCCATAGAAACGTTTCTACACAATCAACATTGCAATCGATACCACTACAAATCAATTAGTTATATACCCAATTCGTTCAATACATACCAATAATTTTGTATACGTTTACGAATGTATAACATATCATTAACTGTACATCCATGATTTTCCAGGAAACCAAACACAAAATTAAATAAACAATACCATAACATTACAAAAGAAAAGAAAAATCACGGACAATACAGATATCAATGTGTGTGTGTGTATATATATATATACAGGAACAAGAATAGAACGAACCTTTGGTTGATGGAAGAGAGAGGCCGCGAAGAATATAGAACACACCTTAAGCGCTCGAATGAGATGAGAAACCAGAGAAACCCTAATACAAGTATTTATAAGAGATTTTTCATTTCTCTCTTCATATTAATTTTTTTTGAATAAGAATCTTAAGAAATTATCACATTATTTTCAGAATAAAACATGTTTATTATCAAATAGGAAGGTTTTCGAAAATTTAAAAGAGTAATAAAATAATAATAATAATAATAATAAAAAGTTGCACAATTTGGTTTGAGATTTTGGGTGAACCAAGATGCACTCCTATCAACGTGGGTCAGGTGGGTCTGGTCCGGGTAAGAGGTATGGGAGTGAGAATATATATATATATATATATAATGGAGCGACCGCTATAAGCCAGTTCATTGGCTCTCATCTCTCTCTCCCTCTCGCTCTGTATGGAGCTCTCACTATCACTCTCTTCCTCCCTTCGAATATCAGCTACATCTCCTCACTGTGATACATTTTCTCGCTATAGAAAAATACCCATTAAGCCCACCTCTCAATTTCTAGACTTGTCACTCAACTCCTCCAAACCATGGTCTTCTTCAATTGCCATGTATCATCACAAATCCACCTCAAAAACTGTTTCATCCACAAATTACAAGATCTGGGTATGTCCAATTTCTTCAAAATACAGAAAATTTTGAATTTTTTAGATGTAATTGATTGATTTTAGAGTATAATTCAGCTTGAATAATTGCAAAGTTGAGCACATGGTATGTTTGACAATCTGGGTATTTTGTTTTTATTGGAAGTGAAAGGTTTCGTGTTATATACCTCACTACTACTTTTTTTGAATTGCATTGTTCTTGCTGTTGTATTATTTATTGTTATTACTATGATTTCTTGCTGTCCTTTGATGCTTATTGTATCAAATTTTGTTATCGCGATTGGTTCTTAGTTCTTACAATACATGGTGTAAATTGGATCTGCAATTAAATATGGCAACAAGAAATTCACTGCAGTGAATATTCAATCTTTTTGGTTTCTGTAAATGCTGACCTGAACCAATTATTTTACCAAAACATACTTTTTTACTTTTATTTCTACTTTTTATTTTTTAAAATTGACAACTGAAAGTTGAAATTACATTCCATTAGAGAACATATCCTTTTCAATTTCCTTTTTTATTTTTTTATTTTTACTGGCCTTTTGCATAGTTGTAAGTGTGCTTGATGCTTGCACCATTTAATTTGTGGACATGTAATAAGAATTTATTTTTTCACCTTCAGATGAGTAATAATTAAATAGTGTAATGGAACAATCTGGCGTCGGACATAAGATTTCTTCCATAGTGTCTTACACAATTTGGAATGTGTTCAAGAATCATTGTTGTTGATGCAGGGGTGCATCTACGTATCTTATGTTATGTATTTTGGTGATTGTGGTGGTTTCTCATCATTATGTTTAGGTTTGTTCACAGCCTGGCTTGTGTTTGGCTGAGCACCTAGACACATTTTCAAAGGAAAGTATGCAATTTAACTCGAAGAAACCTTAGTTCCCAACTACTTCGACTGGTTGCTTGATACATCCTGCCATAAGCCATTTTGATCTCTTATTTGGGTCAGAAATGAATTCTATATATTTTGTTTCTAGTTATTTCTTGGCATTCTTGCTAGTGCTGACCTTCCCTTTTACATGATTCTGAACTTGGTCGATTTGCTTGACATTGACATTGCACTATCGAACTTCAAAGATTTAATATAGCATTCACGTGAAAGTTGATGCTGCCAGGCCTGCGGTCAAATTGGTGCTGCTGGATCTGATCCAATTTCAAAGAAAGTTTCTGAGTTCAAAGATACATTCTGGAGATTTCTGAGGCCCCACACAATACGTGGAACGGCGCTGGGGTCTACGTGCGTAATTGTCATGCTAATGAAGCACTCATCATAGGTTTACATATTTTCCCAGTAAATTTATTTGTTTATATTTTATTTTAGTTCACGGTTTTCTTTTGTTGACAGTTCTTTAGTTGCAAGGGCTTTAATTGAGAACTCAAATTTGATAAGGTGGTCACTGGTGTTGAAGGCCCTTTCTGGTCTTCTTGCTCTAATATGCGGCAATGGCTATATTGTGGGCATCAACCAAATATATGATATTGGAATTGACAAGTGAGTGATGCATATATCTACTTAACATGCAAGAATAGGCACCCTTTGTCCATTCTTCGCACCATATCTAATATGCACAGCGAACTCCTTATAATCCTTTCTAATGGTTTCATCAAAGCACTAACCTATAGGAAGATCAAAGTTCAAGTGAAAAATGAAAACCAATCACCTTCCTGTCACTGTTCTTTTCCCAAGACTTCTTAGACAGTTAATTCTCTTCTCTTCTCTTCAATCTTCATGCATGCAAACCACTTCTCAGATAAGCTTCACTAGTTATTTCATTGTTTAGATTCTCATTTTAGTCTAGTGTCTTCTTTTAACTCTTGACATTTTATTTGCACGTGCAAAGTTGATTCTCGATATAATTAGGCTCAGAGTGTTTCATCTTTTCTTATATATCAATTTATCAAGATGTGATGAAGTAAGATCTTCTCCATGGGTTTCTTTTCCAATTGCAGGGTAAACAAGCCTTATTTACCTATAGCTGCAGGAGATCTTTCAGTTCAGTCTGCATGGTTTTTGGTGTTACTTTTTGCAGTTACTGGGCTTTTGATTGTCGGGATAAATTTTGGTCCATTCATTACTGCCCTCTATAGTCTTGGCCTTTTTCTTGGCACTCTCTACTCTGTTCCCCCATTTCGAATGAAGAGGTTTCCAGTTGTCGCATTTCTTATAATTGCCACGGTATGTTGTTCTCCTTTTCCTTCTACGTTAGAGTTTATTAGCTTCTATTAAGTCAAGTAATGTGTGATAACTACATGTTGTCTTAAATTGGAATAGTGTTCTATTGATTCTCATCGCAATTGGTGTGTTTATAGCAACATTTAAAATTGCTAAGTGAATATGGATTATGAGACAAAATCATCATTCACATCCTGAATGAACCATTATGTAAGCTATTGCCTCAAAGAAAATCCTTTACTATAGGAAATTAGAGCATGTCATATCAGAGCTATGGGTAAAACAGATCCACGAAATGATTTCGTTTCAAGTGGTGCGAGTCCCTGTAGGGCCAGAGATATTCACCAATATTTCCTGTCACCTATGAATTTCATTATCAATCAGAAGCTATTTAAGAAGATAATAGTGTCTCATATTAATATCATATTCATTCACCCATTTGATCTCTGTAAAATCCTTTTGTTAATAATAAATGATATACTTTGCTTGTGTTATCTTAATATACCATATGAACCTTACAGTTCACAAATTTCATTGTTGATGGATCTATCGAATAGTTATTTTCTGGGTATGTATATACTTTGCAATGTACTGCATAACAAGTTTCTTTCTGTTACGTGTCTGCGATACCATAGGAATATCTAATTCATAAGAAGACGTATAAATTTCACAGGTGCGAGGTTTTCTTCTAAATTTTGGTGTATATTATGCCACAAGAGCTGCACTTGGACTTGCATTTGAATGGAGGTAACTTGTCAATCAACTGTCCTTGCTTAATGTTGTACACCTTTACTTTTAAGGCAAGAAGCTCTATCAATAAGTTAGCTTTCATAGTCATAAAACATATGTGAAGAATAGCTTGAGTTCACTAGAAGGGGTCACTGAGTGCTGTCTGGACCAATTTTGTCGGTAGCCAATTCCTGGATGTGCTTCATCCGTAGTATTTCACTACTATAGCTTATTGCCTCAATACAATCTAGATTCGATATATGCTTCGAGAACATTTGAAATGCTAGGTATGGTGTTTGAGGCAGGTGTAAAGTTTTATACTTCAACTGTTAGAGAAAATTCTCAAACTTTACATTATGAATTCCTATCTGCAGCTTACCTGTGGCTTTCATCACAACTTTCGTGACAGTGTTTGCGCTGGTCATTGCCATAACTAAAGATCTTCCGGATGTAGAGGGGGATCGTAAGTAAGTTAATGGACCAATTTCTCTAAAGTTGCTTTCTGGTATATTTGATGATTGTATATGTTGTGCATATTTGTTTTTCACAGCAGTTGCTATCTTGATTTATTTTTTTCGTTTTCTGTTTTGGTACTCATTTTCTGATTTACTGTTTGGAGTATAAAGTTTGATGAGAACACAGTATAGCAATCTAAGCTACATCCTGGCTTTATTTCTTTCCAGTATTTCGCATAACAAGTGCTATTTTGGCTGATTTGCTCACTCATTACATGAATTTTTTCGAGAGGAAATCATTTGGTTACTGCTAATTTCCTAACCATTCCTCTTGGTCTTTGATTTAATTGTTTTTCTAGGTTTCAGATATCTACTTTTGCAACAAAGCTCGGTGTCAGAAACATTTCATTCCTTGGTTCTGGGCTTTTGTTACTAAATTATATCGGTTCTGTATCTTTAGCAGTCTACATGCCCCAGGTTAATACTTAATACTAGGATCCTATCTAATTGACATCTCTTTAGTTTCTGAAATTTGATTATATGCTTTATTACATCATCTTACGAACACTCATATTTGAAGTATGACCTTTTTCTTGATAGTAAATGTTCCCAAACACTTGATCTCTCATTTACATGTACTGCAGGCTTTCAGGGGCAGCTTGATGATACCTGCTCATACCATCTTGGCATCGAGTTTAATTTTCCAGGTTTGTTCTTGGGATCTATGTTTCTTCCCCTAGTGTAATAACAGCTGAAATATTCTGAGAATGATTCGCATCGATTCTTTCAGTCCGGTTCCTTCTCTGTCATCTTGGTTTGAGAGATAATGACCTATTTCCTCTTGTCTATTTTATAGGATACATGTCATGTAATAAACAATGATCTAAGCTTCCTCGCTGTATTTGGGAGTCTTTGTTGAATCAAATATGGGTAATAACCACCCGGGAAAGTTGAGTGGGCTTAAGGTCTCTGGACATGACCCAAGGGTCTTGTCTTCAATTCACGGAGGTGTCAAAATCTCCACCCTGGATATGGCCAATACCCAAATTTTGAGGGTATTAGGTATATGAAGAGATTAGCCCCGTCCCCAATGGGGTGGGACACCCTCTATTATATATATATATATATATATATATATATATGTATATATATATATCTTATATGTAAATATAGTTGGGTAAAACTCCATACAGCATTAATATGGTTTTAGTTGCTGGTAAATAATGCACAGAAGACATGGATATGCGCGCATACACACATAGACGAATATCTGTATACTTCAGTCTGTAATAGACTAGATTTTTTCTTCATTTCTTTTTTTTATCTTTTCATGTTTATTGATTTTTGTGAACATACAGAATTTCACGAGGTGGTATCTCCATAATTTCTTTTGTAATTTGAGTGTCTTGGGTCTATCTTTGTCATTTTTATGTTGCAGTGAGTTGGGATTTGAGCAGTAGCATAATCCCTGAGGTCGTGCACAATTTAATTGGACCTCACTAACTATGCATCCTCCACTGAATTATTTATTGAAATATTTTCTCTTGAGAGACCTTTGGCATCTACTTATCGCTTAGATTGAGTTGTGCAACATAAAAGGTCCTTCTATATAAAACTTGGACAAGTCACTTTTGTCATCTTTATAACCCCCCTGATAAAGGAGGTCTCTTTCCAACACATATCTGTCTCTCGCAACTCCTTTGGAGGTGGCAAGAAATGCTACTCAAGCTAACAGCTAGTGGTACCCTAGCAGTGAAGCTTTTCATGGCAGTTCTAAACAAATGGATTTCAGTTTTCCACTCTTTTCATCTTCTAAGGGCAGAATATGAACCAGCTTTATCTTGTAAAAATGTCATAGGTAATTGCTTATTTATATATAAATCATTCTTTCTGAGCAAAAATTACTAGTTTCGTAAAAACTGACCTCGTTGATTGATTTCTTTCTGAATCTTCGTTTATTTGCTTCTGTGGAAAATGCACTGGCATTAGTGCAATAGTTTATATACAAAAATGTATTGTTATAGATACAATTCTTAGTGTCTTTTAGTGAGTCATGTATAACCTATTCTTTATTTATTGCCTAGAAATTAGTCATCTGACTTTTACTATATCTGTACGCTATTGTATTTCTTTTACATAATATTTCAAACTTGTGGTTTCAGACATGGTTACTGGAAGAAGCAAATTATACGAAGGTAATACTACATTGGTTACATTTTTTTCTGTGAATCCAAGTCATATTGTTGTATTCCAGATAACCTTCCTTGAAAAGTTTGTGGACTTGACAACTCTCTCTCTATAACTCGAGAAATATTAAAAGAAAATTAGAGAGAAAAGGAAATGACATCAGGGATATGTCAAAAATAGTAATATAATATGTATAATATTTCCTGCTCATTTATCTCTGGAGGTAATCACAAATGAAATCAGTCATTGGAGCTTAGAGATGGATTATTATTATTATTGTTATTATATTATTCAAGGATTTTAAATTGTATTCGTAACTAACTCAACTTATATTTTAACTGCATTAGATCGCTTTCTTCTTAGAAGATAATTGTAAAACTATACCGTGGTGTTATGGAAGTGTCTGGAACTTGTCTCGAGCATGTTCAACTAAAAAATAAAATATTCAACCCATGTGCAACATATGTCCAGTTCGTGTCTCGCATATCCCCATGTTTGATACCACCACAACACCCATTCTTTCATAGTCGCCTGTGTTTACTTTCATAGTCGAATAGTCCGATATGTTGAAAGTTGTTGAAAAGACAAACTAAGGTAAAACAAAAGAGAGGGGGTGTGGAAGAAAAGAATACGGGACTTTTGCTTTTCTTCTTCACTTTTGTCCATCTTTGGGTGGAGAGAAATCGAATACGGTGGCTGTGGTAGGAATATGCTTCCCTCCATTCTTTCCCTTCCTCCTTTTATTTCTATCAAATGATGGAAAGTCTTCATCTCTCCCCTTTCTTTCACCCCTTTACTTTTGCCACTCTTCATGCTATAAAATGTTCCCGGTTAGAGCCTTGAGTGCTTGACATTCTGCCATGCAGGACTGATTTTGGAAATCAGTATCCCAATAGAACTAAGACTGGAGTCAAAGTTACGAAATATTACCATACAACCCCTACCTTATGTTTTACCTCCATGGCAGAGATTGTAAAGTATAATGGATCCGATTTTATTTCGATAGCATCGAGTTCATGTCAAACTTTTTGGCTTCTCAAATTGATATTACTCTGACATACTATAATACTGCTCAAAAGTTTCAAATTCTGATAGTTCAATTATTTTGCATCTTGCAGGAGGCAATTGCAGGGTTCTACCGGTTCATATGGAATCTCTTTTATGCCGAGTATATCATGTTCCCTTTCCTCTAGAAACGTTGTCACTTTCGACTTCCGAGTTGTACGGTTCTGTTGGTGTCAGGAAGGCGCTCCAAGCTGCCGCAGGTTAAGAGCATTAGGGTACACACTCTTCTATGGCCTTGCCATAGAAGAGTTGGTGTATCGATTTCTAGTGTTGTATCTTATAAATTGTTTTTAAAACTATACTAAAGGGACACACTATGCCCTGCAGAATCAATCCCAGAAAGAGAGATGGGGGTGTTGGTTTTGGGGTATTATTTCTGAACAGCTTCTTGTATCAACATGTACTAGGGGTAAGGTAGTACATAGTAAACATGCATACAAACACATACAGGGAAAGATATTTTTAGAACTGAAAATGGCCTCTATGATATAATAAGTGGGAAGTGAATTTTATCATATTCTTTCCAAAAAATGTTTTGCAATAGAATCTACAAAAGAATGGTGTAAGAAATGGTAATTATAGATTGCAAAAAGATCTCCTAATGCAGCTTCTCTACTCACAACAAATGATAATGAATCATCAACCAGGAGATGTCATATATTCCAAGTGCTTGTCATGGCGTCGCGACTTGAGGACGCATTGATTGCTCAGAAGAAAGCGGACTTCTGCCTGTAATGGTTTCTCTGCATGAACCGGGAGGACTTGGAAGCGAAGGACTAGGAGAAACTGATTTCTGGGGTGAAGAAAAAGCACTTCTACATTTAGGAGAGAACTTCACTTCCTCTAGGACCCGAAATTGGAGCTGTGAAGGGTAGTCCCTCATGCACCCAATGCGTGGTCCAGCTCCTGTAGTCCATCTGCAATATAACTGCTGAGCCAGCTGAAACGATCTCATTCCTTTGTGCGACTTTATCCTCTGCAGAATGTTTTCTTTTGGGATGAGTTCTTCAAATTCGCCTTCTTGATCTTCGTCATTGAACAAGTTATGTTTTGAAACTCTGAATTCGGCATCTGATAAGAATTCTTCTGCTGTTTCATATCCATCTAATGGCGAGTCTGCGCGTTTAGTGCTATTACTTGGCGGTAGTTCTTCTTCTTCTTCCTTGAACATCTCATGCACCTCCTCCCTTCTGGGAATTTTAAGTGTACTCAAGTTCGGGTGCAATTTCTGAGAATATTTTGAGAATTGCAGATTTGGATTCTCTGCACCATGAGAGTCGTGTTTACTTGAATCATTATTCTCTTGCACCAAGCTTTCTTTACTTGTTTCTTCACTGGTCTGCATAAAAGTTGGTTCTGAAATGCTTTTCTTTAGGCTAACATTACTTACAGTCTTGCTCTGAGCTTCTTCCTCATCATTTGAATATTTCTGAATATATCCCAAAATATATATATATATATATAAATATCAATGGGTAGCATATATTTGCACCATTTTAAGTTTTTTATAAGTTTTCGAAATCATAAAGGAAATGGTTATACCTGGACAACATTGATATCTACATTGTGTTCCATTAGAAAAGACATGAATGCTTCAAAATTTTCCTGGGTTGGGAGATAATGCCCACTGTGAGGCCAAACCGCCTGTTCAATATGAGTAGTCAGATTATTATACGAAGCTGAATTGAGTAGAAAAGATTCAAACATCAGAAAAAGAAGAATCTGTGTCCGAGGCGTACCTTGAGAATACCATTTTCCACTACTAATCTACCAGCAGATAAAGTGGCTCCTCCAGCCAAGAAACTTGAATGTTGAAATGTGCCTTTGCTCTTCTGCCCAACGTACAAGATCTTCGAGGTGCTGAGGACGAAGATCCACTTAGCATCTCCTTCCGTTGTGTCAAGAAGCTTCCCCGTCTGCTTGTAGAAGAACTGCCCATCTGCCACCCCAACTTCATAAGCCTGCCTTTCGGTCTGCAATATGAATCAAACTTTACGGGTTAGAAAAATTTCACTTCAATACGGAAATTCTGGGTCTGTCTGGTTTGTAAATCTTATAACAGTTCTCAGAAACTAAAAAAATAAAAAACTCTGAAAACAGAGGGCCTGTTTGGTTTGTATTTTGGAAAACAATTTTCTGTTTTTTGAAAATTGAAAATCATAGAACTGTACAAAAGTATGCTTGATTCAGGATGGTGGTTTGATTTCAAACAGGTGTCGGTTTGATGTATAAACCAGAATTATTTTAAGGCCTCGAAAAGGATATGCAAGTGTTCCATGAAGGACGATGAGCCTCACCGGGCCAAGATACTTGATGGATTGTTGCTGAAGCTTTGATCGAGCGCATTTCTCAAGACTTACTTCTTTACCCTCTCCTATGTCGAGCCTGAAATTATGAAGTCGCAAGAGAATTGAAATTGTAAAATGATCATGAATGGAATACAATTTGTTTGCAAATGTTTTTGAGCCGAAATAAACATTACCAATAGAAAAATGGCTGTTTACTCTCGCAATGTAGCCACTTAACGTAATAGAATTGAAGGTTGTGACCATAACGATGTCGAGGGTCAATCTATTCACAACAGCACTAATATCAACAAAGAGATCGCGAAGAAGATGATGATGATGTGGTGTCATGTAGAGGTTATTTTCTCTAAAACAGAACTTGTACTTACAGCCTCGAGCCAATGCTGCAAAGCAAGTTTTCGCGCCTTCTCATCCTTCGATAAACCTTTCCCCACCTGCCAATGAGCACAGAGGACAACAGAGTGCACATCAAATTGTCTATAACTTAAGAAATTCTTACATAGTCATGGAACAATCACAGTTCGACATATGAGTACTCGTGTCAGTTTTTATGAAAATATTTACTTTCATATCTAACTGTGATCGACCCGAATCATGTAGTCCAAAAAAAAATCCGTATAACTTACTTTGGCTGCTCTGGCTCTTGCTCTTGACCAACGCGAAACAGCAGTTTCAGGTTTCTCGATGTCAAAGAACGATATAGAAGGCCGTTGGAGTTCAGCAAAATCTAATAACTTCCACCTATAAAGATGTGTCATGAAAAAAAAAAAAAAAAACTTATTATGCAAAGAAATTGGAAATGATAAGGAGTATCTGAACATGACATTGGAACGAAACAGAAATTAGTACAAACCATCTCTGCTCGACTAAAACAGCACAGTCCGCCAACTGTCTTCTGGTTCGGAAGCTTTTGTACACCTTCTGCAACTTTAGAGCAGCTTGAGACCTTTGCTGACCCTGCTCACACGATGCCATTTCGGGTGGTGTCTCCGACATGCTCTTGTTTTACTACAAATTGTATCAATGTCCACCGATATGTGTATAAAACACAGCCTCTAGGGGATCACACTACCTGTCAATACATGCAAAAATGAAGATTTTACAATAAATCCAAGACAAATGGTACACTCGAATGACATTACATGACTTCTCAAACAAAAAAAATTAAATTAAATGGCATTACATGGTAATTGTAGAAGCCAGAATTAAAAATTAAAGTAGTGAACAATAGTGGAGGATTCTAAAGGTTCTATAAACTCAACTTCTTCAGGAAGGAAAAAAAAAATTTTTGTCTGAAGAGATGCCAAAACAAATTTAAATAATTTTCTCTTAATCCACCTGTGAGAAATATGGGATACACCTGATTATATATTTATATCTATATATATTTTCAATACGTAACACGTTGAATTTGAGATCATTTGTTCTTGCAATATGCTGACTATGAAGCTAATAACATAAAACCTCAAAAAGTAAGAAAATAAATAAAATCATACATTGATACCCATTTTGTTCATCCAACAATAATATCAACTAGAAAGGAATATATAAAAGAAGGAAGATATTCAAGTCATATAAATAATGGAAAAGTTAAAGCAAATGAACCATAACATATTGCAAAGCAATATCATGGTTTTGAATCAAATTCAAAGAATTAAAATATAAATAGATACATATACCATTACCAAGAAATATTTTTTTCAATCCACAATGCAATATTATCTAAATTACATGAAAAAGAAATTCCCAGAAAGAAAAGAAAAAAATCTTTCATACCTGTTTCAATCCTATAGCAAAAGAAAAACAAAATTGAGTAAAAAAAAAAAGAAAATAAAAAAAAAAGCGAAGAAATTGATAGGTGAAAAAAAAAAAAAAAGAGAGGGAAAAAAAGGAGGAATTGGAAAGAGATATGGAGTGGGGGTTTTTAATGTGTGAGAGAGCGTGGAATGTGGGAGGGAAAGATTGGAGAGACGAATGCAAGAAAATTACAGATTGATTTGCATTTGTTGTGTCTGGCACAGCCAAATTTTTTTTTCCCAAAGCTAGGATACGTTGCCTGTCTTTCTTAAGCCAACAAAACAACTATATATAAGTATATATTTATAGGGAGAGAGAGAGATACGTACAAATATGAATTTCATAATTATAGGGGGAGAGAGATACAAACAAATATGAATTTCATGGACGCTTGGATGGAATTGGATATTAATAGGAATGTCGATTGGGTCCATCCCACGTGGAATTTAATTTGGTTGGATATAGATTTTGACATATATTTAGACAATTAATTATGAAAAAAAGATGATTATTATCATTATTTAATAGTATGAGTACCTTTCTCATTTTAATTTATTTTGTATTTTTTGTGTGTACATTGTCTATGGTTTTATTATAATTGTTATAATATTGTAATTTATCATCCACAACATAACAGATATGGTCACACGACATCAGTTCTTTACAAAACAAAACTAATACCTTTTCATAGGCATTAAAAAGACGATCTAGAATTAAAATAACATAGAGTTAATTTCACAAAATCCCCTTATATTATTTAATTTAATTAATTAATTTTCACTTTGTCTATTTTGCCCTATATATTAATCAATTTCATCACTATGCGCTCTCCCCTCACATTTTGAGTCAAAATACCTAAACTACCCTCAATAGTATAAGGGGGTTTAGTGAAATCATTCCTTTAAAAAATTTATTTTTCGAAAATCAATTATATTTTTTGTAAAAATTATAAATTTCAAAAACATATATATATATTTCGGGAAATATATATATATGTATTGGAAAATGATATATTTTTGGAATATATATAATTCGTCAAAAATATATATTTTCCAAATTGTTTTTAAAAAATATGAATGTTTTTTGCAAAAAATATATATTATGTTCCAAAATATGAATTTTTTCTGAAAAATATATATTATTTTCCAAAATATGAATTTTTTCCTAAAAATATTTTTTTGCAAAAAATATTTATTATTTTCCAAAATAAAAAATATATATATATATATTTCGGGAAATATATATATTGGAAAATGATATATATTTTGGAATATATATAAATTAGTCAATAATATATATTTTTCGAATTGTTTTAAAAAACATATGAATTTTTTTCGAAAAATAATTTTTTTGCGAAAAATATATATTATTTTCCAAAATATGATTTTTTTTGGAAAAAAAAAAATATTTTCCGAAAATAATCTAATTTTTTTCTGAAAGATATATTTTTATATTTTGGAAAAGAATATATATTTTTGGGAAAAAAAAAATATATTTTGGAACATAATATATATTTTTCACAAAAAAATTATTTTTCAGAAAAAAATCATATTTTTTGAAAACAATTCGAAAAATATATATTTTTGACAAATTATATATATGTTTCAAAATATATATCATTTTCCAATATATATTTTCTGAAATATATATATTTTTTCCGAAATATATATTGTTTTCAAAAAATATTTTTTTTTCAAAATATATATATATTTGAAATTTATAATTTTTACGAAAAATATAATTGATTTTCTAAAATTAATTTTTTTAAAGGATTGATTTCACTAAACTTCCTTATATTATTGATGGTAGTTTAAGTATTTTGACTCAAAATGTGAAATGATGGGGCATAGTGATGAAATTGAATAGTATAGGAGGCGAAGTGAACACATTGAGAGTTAGTTGATTAAATTTGATAGTATAGGGGGGTTTTGTGAAATTAACTCAATAATATATGACATATTTAAGTGTTAAAAATATTATTGTATTTATTAATTAGAAATCATTCTCAATATATGTGCCTAGTAAAAGAGAGAATATTGTGTAAATGATAAGAAAAAAAAAACATTTAAGACTAACATTGTATGAATTTATTAGAAAGATTAATTAGTCATTGTGCCTCACGAATATGCCTTTAATTATTGTACAAAAACGTAAAATGCATGCGACTGATTTCAAATATTTGACCAACACCAAAAATTTGATAATAAAATAAGGAAATTTTAATAACTATTATTAAGTGTCAACTCCTTAAAAAAAATACTAATAAAATAAAAAAAAATAAAAAAAGTGAATTGGGTTTGGAGAATCACTATTGGGCTAACCCGCAACATGAAGAAGTCGGTGAAACCCAAGCTGGGCCGAAGTGACCCAATCGAGTCTGCAATCTTCCAATAATTTCAACCCTTAGATCAATATCTAACGGTGCGTACTCATCTTTTAAACGAATATTAAAAACGAGAGCCATTTTAGGGTTTTCTCTTCACTACCTGAAACACTATCTTCCTCTCTCTCTTCGAGCAATTCACAACGCAGGCAGATAGTAAACGCGATCGTTCATTCAGGTTTTATCTATATCTTGCTCTGTATCTATATGTATTTGTATATATGAATATATGCACCCAAATTATGAAAACGTCTGGTTGAAATTCGTCGATTTAGTGATTTATTCTGCGAGACAATCTTGTGTTTGGTTACGGAAATTCATCGACGAAAATTTATTAATAGCGATGAATTTTAACTTTTTAATTCGAGAAATTTACAAGGGCCTATATATGGTGTTTGAGTAGCAAAATTACATAGCTTTTAACAAACGATTGGATCTATTGTTTTTCCAATCGGTAATTTTTTCCCTTTCTGTCTCTTGTATTCTGTTGATATGCCCGTGCACATACATTTATATATATGTGTGTGTGTATGTGGTTTCACTGCATAGATTATTGTGAGGTGCTAGTTTTTGTATCAATTTTCATATGCGTGCGTTTGTATGTGTATATATTTGGTATGTATTCAGTTGTTAAATTCTCTCTCTCTCTCCTTTTTTTTTTTTTTTGTTTGTAAACGGCCTACCTTTAGATTTTGTTTAACTTGTTATTTTACTTTTTTGAAATTTTCTCAGCAAGTAAAGAAAATTTGAACGTTTTGGATAAGCGTGGTTTTCAGCTTTTGGGTAATGAGGGTTTGTGATTTAACATATTTACAGTTCAATTGCTTAGGCCGTTATATGGGTTTGCTGTTTCTGTATTATGATGCGATAGCTGTGTTAAAATCAGTGTCAATTCAGTATTGGATTTTCGTAGCTTTATACATGTTAATTATGTGATTTTTGCATCTTTCTGTGCAGATTATTGTACTTTCATTTCGCTGATAAAACTCATACAGAACAATGGCATCAAGGTTTTGGACTCAGGTTCGTAGCTTCAATTTCAAATCTCAATAATGTTATATAATATTATGGATGTAACTTATATTATGCTTACTATTAGGTTCTTGATGAATATGTCTTGTGTCATTAATTTTAAGAAAGCTGTTGTTATTGCTGTTTATAGGGCGACAGTGAAAGTGAAGAAGAACAGAGTGACTATAGTGACGACCCGAGTGTTGTAGTACCTGGCGAAGCCCCCAGTACAGCTGCCGGAAGCAGATATCTTCAGGGAAATGCTAGTGATAGTGATGATTCCGATGGGCAGAAGCGTGTGGTCAGATCTGCCAAGGATAAGCGCTTTGAGGAGATGTCTTCTACTGTTGATCAGATGAAGAATGCGATGAAGATTAATGATTGGGTCAGCTTGCAAGAGAGCTTTGACAAGCTCAATAAACAGCTAGAGAAGGTCATGAGGGTAACAGAATCTGAAAAGGTCCCAGCCCTATACATCAAAGCACTTGTGATGTTGGAGGACTTCTTAAGTCAGGCTTTGGCCAATAAGGAGGCAAAGAAAAAGATGAGTAGCAGCAATGCTAAAGCCTTGAATTCGATGAGGCAAAAACTGAAGAAGAACAACAAGCAGTACGAGGATATGATAAATAAATGCAGGGAGAATCCTGAGAGTGAGGATGAGGGGGATGAGGATGAGCAGTCAGAGGAGGATGAGGATTTGGAGTTTGAGGAGGACCCATTGAAGATGGTGTCAGATTCAGGGGATGAGGATGGAGATGAAGAAGATGGTGGTGGTGGTGGAGCTGAGACTGGTGGGGCTTGGGAGAGGATGATGAGCAAGAAGGATAAGATCATGGACAAGCAGTTCATGAAGGATCCACGTGAGATTACATGGGACTTAGTTAACAAGAAATTCAAAGAGATTGTGGCGGCACGGGGTAGGAAGGGAACTGGGAGGGTTGAACTTGTTGAACAGCTCACCTTCTTGACCAAGGTCGCCAAAACCCCTGCTCAGAAGCTTGAAATACTGTTCAGTGTTGTCTCTGCACAGTTTGATGTTAATCCTGGTCTCAGTGGTCACATGCCTATAAACGTGTGGAAGAAGTGTGTGCAGAATATGCTTGCTATACTGGACATCCTTGTCCAATATCCCAACATTGTGGTTGATGACACTGTGGAGCCTGAAGAGAACGAAAGCCAAAAAGGAGCAGATTTTGACGGAAAGATACATATTTGGGGAAATTTGGTGGCCTTCCTTGAAAGGATAGATGTTGAGTTCTTCAAGAGCTTGCAATGCATTGATCCACACACTCGTGAGTATGTAGAAAGGCTCAGGGATGAGCCTACGTTCTTGGTTCTTGCTCAGGATGTTCAGGAATATCTACAACAGGTTAAAGATTTCAAGGCTGCTGCAAAGGTAGCACTAAAGAGGGTTGAACTCATCTACTATAAACCGCAAGGGGTATATGAAGCTATGAGGAAGTTGGTTGAGCAGACGGAAGCCGGAGAGAATGGAGAAGCAGAGGTAGGCGAGGAACCCAGAGTGGTTGAGGAAAGCAGGGGCCCGCCTGCATTTATTGTTATTCCTGAACTAGTGTCCCGCAAACCCTCTTTTCCAGAGAACAGTAGGACATTGATGGATACACTAGTTTCGCTCATATACAAGCATGGAGATGAGCGGACTAAGGCCCGGGCAATGCTATGTGACATATACCACCATGCTTTACTCGATGAATTTTCCAACTCCCGTGATTTGTTGTTAATGAGTCATTTGCAGGATAGTATCCAGCATATGGACATTTCAACCCAAATACTTTTTAATAGGGCTATGGCGCAGCTTGGTCTTTGTGCATTTAGGGTGGGACTAATTAGTGAAGGACATGGTTGCCTTTCTGAACTGTATTCAGGCGGCAGAGTGAAAGAATTACTTGCACAAGGTGTCTCCCAAAGCCGATATCATGAGAGGACTCCTGAACAGGTATTTTATATTGTAAATCCCTACTGGTAGCAGTTTGATCATTTTTCCAATTTTAAAAATAACATGATACGAGAACTTCTGAAACTTTGGGATGGGGCAGGGCCCAGGAGGTGATGGTGATCATTTATATCCCATCCAATGCTTGTGTGGGAAATACGTGTGAAGTCTTTTGGCCATGCTGTCTTTAGGGTTTAGGCTCAAGTGTTACAAGTCTAGTTGGTTGGTTGCCTAATTTTGAGTTTGGTACTAATCTAGTTTTGTTACTTGAATAATCACCAAGAGAAGTAGCCTAGTGGTATTTTCTATATGTTAAAGTAGATGATGGGTCGACTCTAGCACGATATAAATAAAGAATGGGTGCGAGTTCTAAATATGACACTATTTTTTTTCTGAACAACCTAAATACCAGCTACAGTCTCTGTGACAAATGCGACCTGAAAAATGAAATGCTTATAACTGAATTCCTAGCCGCACTCTCTTCTTGAAGCCAAATAAATAAGTCCAAGTTGGAATGCAGTGATTATCATTTGTTTATTAGTCGCATTCTGTCACAGTGACTGTAGCTGGTCTTTTGGTTGTCCAATAGAGTCCTGTTCAGTAAAGTTAAACACTTTTTAAGTAAACACATTTCTTTTCTCCAACTTTTTATCATAGCCTATAAACTGCCACAAGGATGTCCTATTTATGTACTGTATCCAAACAAGTTTATTTGTTGAGTGCTGGAGAGTCTTTTAGTGAATGTACGGACTTATTTTTCCCATAGGTAGTCATGCTTTTTTGTCGGGGGTCAAATTATGTAGACCTCCTCTGAGGGTTGCCTGTATTGCCTTCGGATTTAAACGATTTTAAAAATATATTTGGCACCAGTCACAGATAATACCATTATGTTGGTTAATAGTTGAAATATATTTGCCAAATATCTCCCTGTTTTTATACAACAATTGTATAACTTATCCTGATGTAAGCAACTCAAAAATATAAGTAATAAAGTGCCCATGGTTTGATTGTCCCCCCTTCTTTCTCCCTTTTCTATCTCCCCACCATAACCAGTACCCCACCTGGTTAACAGTTGAAATATATTTGCCAAATATCTCCCTGTTTTTATACAACGATTGTATAACTTATCCTGATGTAAGCAACACAAAAATACAAGTAATAAAGTGCCCATGGTTTGATTGTCCCCCCCTTCTTTCTCCCTTTCTATCTCCCCACCATAACCGCCCACTCAATTGTTCTTCTTTTGTGTAGTGAATACTGATGTTTGTGTGGGTGT
The DNA here is from genome assembly GCA_963922005.1 of Cornus suecica. Taxonomy (NCBI): domain Eukaryota; kingdom Viridiplantae; phylum Streptophyta; class Magnoliopsida; order Cornales; family Cornaceae; genus Cornus; species Cornus suecica. The sequence goes on along the minus strand of OY998244.1, from coordinate 76,126,950 downwards.
AACAAATCAAAATCAAAATTAGAAACCAAAATTTCTTTGTAACAAATCAAAATCCATGAACAACTGATACATATATATATATATATGAAGTATTAATTTCACTTATATAGTCTCCTTATCCAAACGGAAGTCGAAGCTTCCTCCATCGTCCATTGCACCGATCTTCTTGTACCTTTTCACTACATGTTCTTATGCATATATATCACTTATGTCTATGATTATTTTCTACCTGTTTGATTAATTGCAGACAAGAACAACACACTTAACCAATCACATGCCTGTTCACTAGCAATGAACTGTCTTGCTAGATGTCACTTTAATATAGTTTTCCTGTCATATATTTCTCCAAGAAGTTGCTGTTCCAAATGATTGTTTTTTCCTTTTGGTCAGGAACGGCTGGAAAGGAGGCGGCAGATGCCATACCACATGCACATAAATCTTGAGCTTCTGGAGGCTGTCCATCTATTATGTGCAATGTTGCTGGAGGTTCCGAACATGGCAGCCAACAGCCATGATGCCAAGCGCAAAATGATAAGCAAGACCTTCCGGCGCTTACTAGAGGTGAGTGAGAGACAAACGTTTACTGGTCCGCCTGAAAACGTAAGGGACCATGTAATGGCAGCCACCAGAGCTCTTAGCAAGGGAGACTTCCAGAAAGCGTTTGATGTCATCAAGTCCCTTGATGTATGGAGGCTCCTCAAGGACCGGGAGAATGTTCTTGAGATGGTCAGGAACAGGATCAAGGAAGAGGCCCTGAGAACCTATCTTTTCACTTTTGCGTCATCGTATGATTCTCTGAGCTTGGATCAGCTTGCAAAGATGTTTGATCTTTCAGAAGTCCAGACCCACAGCATCGCGAGTAAAATGATGGTCACGGAGGAGCTCCATGCTAGCTGGGATCAGCCAACCCGTTGTATGGTCTTCCGAGATGTTGAGCACACAAGATTGCAGGCTCTGGCGTTCCAGTTGACAGAGAAGCTGTCAGTCCTAGCAGAAAGTAATGAGAGGGCAGCAGAGGCAAGGATAGGTGGTGGTGGATTGGAGAGCCTGGCCCCAAGGCGGAGGGAAGGCCAGGACTATGCTGCTGCGGCGGCCTCTTCTGGTGGTGGTAAGTGGCAAGACAACTTGTCGTTCACACAGAGGCAAGGCAATGCCGGTGGGCGATCAGGGTATAATACCGGTGGTGGGAGAGGCCAAAGTTCCGGGGGAGGCTATTCAAGAGACCGGGCAGGTCAGTCGAGAGGAACAGGAGGGTATTCTTCTGGCTACCAGAGCACGCGGTATCAAGACTCTGCATATGGGAGAACATATCAGACTGGTTTGACAAGGGGATCGCAGATGGATGGTTCAACCCGAATGGTCAATCTTAACAGGGGTGTTCGCTCTTAGTGAGAGATCCAAACATTGTCTAGTTCATCGGCTCCTTCTTCTTTGTTTTGGCAAGGCATTTTTAATCACCGTTGGTTTCTGTTTTCGACTAGTAAACTAGAATTTTATTGTGGTGTTTAGTATATTTCTATTTTATCTCTGTATTGAAATTCTCAATGGAGTTTGATTTATTAAAAGTTTGTTTTTGGCATATTTGTGTTTTTTCTCAGATGATTTGGCAGGTGCTCTCTTTTCGAATGACAACATCTATGCTCCATAAAATTATGTATATGTGGTTGAATGGGTTGTATTTTAAAGTTCCAATTTGTGGATTGGATTTCATTGATGATACTGTATTTGTATTTGTATTTGAATTTGATACAGTCTTTCACTTCCATAGTTGATGTGATCAAAATGCTTTTATATAGTAATAACTCCGTGATTAATACCTTTTATATAATGTAATGGTAATATTTGTTGGGTAATTTGGTTGTTTCGTTTAAAACTCTTATGGAAAGAATTCGATTCTTTTTATTAAAATTCTTAAGATTAGGGAAAATGGTATCTCAAAAAATTTAATCCGATAAATCTAACTATCTTTTGCTGTTGATATATGTTACTGTCTGAAGTTATTATTATTATTTTTTTCTCATCATCATGTATATATAAATATATGTGCGCTATATAGAACTGAATGCACATATACTTTTGAAAATGTTTTACTCGTTAATTTTTTTTTATATGCTCACAATCCAAGTAATAATGTATAGGCCCTACTTTGTAAAGTCGAGTAAAAACTTCCTGCAAAACTACTTTGGTAAGCTAAAAATTTTCATATGGCATACCAGATCAAAAACTCAATTATTGCGTTCTAATCTATACATAATATTTGTTTTCTCTATATGGTAAAGTACATAAAAATATCATATGGTAATTTTATTACATAAAATAGGGTAAAATACCTTTTGCTGTCCCTTTCCGTCCAAAATTGTGCGAACTCCCCAATAGTAAACTAGAAGAAGCCATGGGTAGAAGAGACTAAAACAGTAAAAAGTAAAAAAATAAAATAAAAACAAAACAAAAGGATTAAACGATTATCAAAGTCGTCGGATCTCCAGAGATCACTTCACTCCAACACACCTGTTTCCTCCTCTTCATCCATACATATACATATACATATATATATATATATATATTTATATACATGCGTGTTCTTTCTGATCGACTCACATACAATACGCGCACAAAATTTTTAATACATATATGTGTATGTATATATATTCGATATAACCCTAGTATTTCAGATTTTAATCCGAACTGAAAACCTAGCTTTGAAGGTACCGTCTGAATGGCGGTTTCGGAAGAAGAGTCTTCTTCCGCCAAGTCTCGATCCACCTCCAATGGTGCCCACTATCTCGCCAAATGCGTTCTCAGAGGCAGCGTTGTTCTTCAAGTCGTCCACGGTCACATTCGCTCCCCTTCTTCCAACGACGTCGTTTTCGGCAAGGTCTGTCTCATTCAAACTCGCTTCAATTTCCACATACAATTACATAAATACATACATATATATACATACATACATATATATACATACATATATATATATATATATGGGCGTTTGCCTGTGTGGTGTACAATTATCGGACATTGATTATATTGTTATGCTGCCTTTGGTGGCGCGAAAATGTTGTTGGAAGTAGGGGAATATGAATTTATTATAACCCAGTTCAACAAAGCCCTTTTTACTTGCGACTACTTTAAAATGTTATCAAGATTAGTGTATTGTCTCAACTCACAAATTAAATAATTTTCCCTGCTACTTGGAATAAGTTACAGGAGAATTATATTTTTCCTTTTGGTTATCCAAATTAAGATTTTCAGTCAATTACAATTTATTATACTGTATTTGGTCTTTCCCTTTACCTAGCATTATCGGCAATGTGGACAATGCAGTGTTTGCTAACTGGTGCATTTTTAGTGATTTATTTGCACATGTTTGAATTATCTTACTCAACCCTGTATCGTAAATGATGCCTTTCAGCCATTTCGTGTTGATGGTGGTGTTTGATGAAACTGAAAATTATGTACGGAGGAAGAATGGTGATTAATTTTTTGATGTTGTTTTAAGTTTTAGTGTTTAGACTTTAGTGATAAATGATGTTTTTGTTGCTTATTATTTTACCTTATTTAAGTGTCACTTACCATTTTTAGTGATATTTAATTTCGTTATAGTACAAATTATATTCAAGTGGCTTCTGGATCCATTTATAATTTAGTTCTCCCTTGACTATTTTCTGTGTTGTTTATTAGCATTGTACAATTTATCTTCATTTCTGTACTAAATTAACTTGATACACCTTTTAATGAATGAATATTTGTTCAGGAGACAACCTTAGAGTTGGTGATGATTGATGAAGATGGAATTGTACAATCTGTCTGTGAGCAGGCTGTATTTGGCACGATTAAAGATCTTGCCATTTTACCTTGGAACGAGAAGTTCCACAGATGGAGTCCCCAGGTCTGTTAGTTCGCTAACTTTGATGGTTACAACGCATTTTTGTTTAATTTGACCCCGCAACATAACCACTTTTTGGCATTTCTCCGGATAGAAATTATCATAGTCAGAAAAGTTACCCATGCATAGGAAGTGTTCCTTAATAAAAGAAAGATTTTACCAGATTGTCCTGAATACAATTCCTTCTCTTTTTGTAGATGCAAGGTAAAGATGTTTTGGTTGTTATTTCTGATTCCGGGAAGCTATCGTTTCTCACATTTTCCAATGAAATGCACAGGTTATTAAAATTCCCTTTGTCTCGCAATTTCTTCATTTGAGAGAAGTGTTTAAGTCTTGTATTTCTTATATGTATTTGGAATGTTTAAGTACTTCCTTTTTTTTATGACAGCTAACTCTGTATAATATATTTTTGTTTGGCATAGGTTTTTCCCAATAACACATGTTCAACTTTCCACTCCTGGTAACTCGAGGCATCAAGTTGGAAGACTGCTAGCTGTTGATCGCAAGTATGTTTCTCTCTTTGGTTGGGAATTGGGAATTTTTCCTCTCCAATAATCATTCTAATCTTTCCAGGGTTAAATTCTCTTGTAGTTTGCATAACTAGCTCTATCCATGTAATTTGTTGCATTGCTTGCTGGTCTGGGTTTCATATCCCCCCCAAGCCACACACGGACCCACACCCATACGCACTCCACCTCTTATTTAAATTCTGTTGGAAGTTATTTGATGGAGAAATTTTCTAGCAGAAAGGAGAAGAGAAAAATTAAAAAATATAAACTATAAGAATGATTGATACTCTTATATTCTAAAAGCACAAGCTGTTAGATAGGCATACCTTCAATATCTGTATCTTCTAACATGCCTTTTCTTAATTACCAGGCTGACAGTGACGTTTGAAATCAGGACCTTCATGCTGTGATACCATGATAATCACTATATACTAGAAAACTTAAATTATAAAAGAGTGTAATTTTAATATTTAAATCCTCTAATAGATGTTGTGATAATACCCACAATGGCATGCTTCACCAAGACCACGATCACAATCACAACTTATTAAGATAGATAATAACCCACGACTTATCGAGGGGAGAGATAGTGAGATAGAGAGGGAGGGAGGTACTGCGATAATAGCCACGATGACATGCTTCACGATGACAATCACGACTAATTGAGAGAGAGAGAGATTACAAAATTACTCCAACTCTTTGATGTATTATGGTTTTATTACCCAACAAACCCAATTCAATTTATCGGATAACTCTTTGATGTATTATGCTATTATTACTCAACAACCCCTATTGAATTTATCAGATTTCTATTTGCAATATTGAAAAAAGATCGGTGAGGGCTTGTGCGGTAGCACACCATACTGTTACTGCTATTCAAATCGTCTAACATTTATATTGATGTGTCTATGTCTTTTTCCTTTTTTTTTTTTGTTTTTTGCCAGTGGTTGCTTCATTGCTACTAGTGCCTATGAGGACCAATTGGCTATGTTCTCAGTTTCAATGTCTGCTGGTAGTGATATCATTGATAAGGTAGAGTTAATTATTTTTATTGCTAGGAACATATCATTCTATGTATATAGTTGCTTTCACTTCACTGTGAGAAAAATGAGCATTCTATAGTATTGATGTGGTACGCCATGGCATTATGTCAGAAAATATTGTATCCTTCCGGAAACGAGGGAGACTCAAGTACTTCCAGAGGTGGCACCACTATCTCTGGTACTATCTGGAGCATGTGCTTTATTTCCAAAGAATTCTTTCAACCAAGTGAGGAGCACAGCCCTATATTAGCCATTCTTCTGAACAGGTATAATATCACTTCACATATCCTTGCAGACATCTTTTTTTTTTTTTTTTTTTCCAATGTTTTCCACTGTTGTATACAACTTGTTATCAGCTTGTGTTATTCTTAACTTATTTGCTATCGCGTTTAAATTTAGAAGGCTAAATTCTTGTACCGCAGGAGGGGATCATCGGTAAATGAGCTTCTGTTAGTGGAATGGAATACAAAGGAACATGCTATTCACGTAATTTCTCAGTTTGCTGAAGCTGGACCCCTGGCACATAATATTGTTGAAGTTCCTCATTCTTATGGATTGGCTTTTCTATTCAGGGTTGGTGATGCTCTCTTAATGGATCTTAGGGATGCTTGCAACCCTCGGTGTGTGTATAGAATGAGCTTAAACTTTTTACCTAGTGCCGTTGAGGAGCAGAATTTTGTTGAGGAATCATTTAGAATACATGATTGTGATGAAGAAGGTATGTTTAATGTTGCTGCCTCTGCTTTACTGGAGTTAAGTGACATGGTTAAAGATGATGACCCTATGAGTATAGACAATGACGGTGGAAACGTAAAGTCAACTTGTGGACATGTGTGCTCATGGAGCTGGGAACCGGGAAATGGAAAAAATCCAAGGATGGTTTTTTGTGTGGACAGTGGAGAGTTTTTTATGATTGAAATTTCTTCAGACTCTGATGGCCTTAAAGTTGACCTGTCTGATTGTCTATACAATGGTCTACCATGTAAGGCACTTTTGTGGGTTGAAGGTGGGTTCTTGGCTGCACTTGTAGAGATGGGGGATGGGATGGTCTTGAAATTGGAAGAGGGGAAGCTGCTTTACAGAAGCCCGATTCAAAATATTGCACCGATCTTGGATATGTCAGTTGTGGATTGCCATGATGAGAAACATGATCAAATGTTTGCTTGCTGTGGGATGGCACCTGAGGGATCCTTGAGGATTATTCGAAGTGGCATTAGTGTGGAAAAGCTGTTGAGAACTCCGCCTATTTATCAAGGCATAACTGGTACCTGGACAATGAAAATGAAAGTAACTGATTCTGCTCATTCTTTCCTTGTGCTATCATTTGTTGAAGAGACCAGGGTGCTATCAGTTGGCGTAAGCTTTACTGATGTGACCGATGCAGTTGGTTTCCTGCCTGATGTTTCTACTTTGGCATGTGGCCTCGTCGCTGATGGTTTGCTGATCCAGATCTACCAAAATGCAGTTCGACTTTGTTTGCCCACTACGGCTGCACATCCTGAAGGAATCAGTTTGTCTTCTCCAATTTCTACTTCTTGGTCCCCCGACAAAATTAGTATCAGTCTGGGGGCAGTTGGACATAACATGATCGCTGTTGCTACTTCAAATCCGTGCTGCTTATTTATTCTTGGGGCCAGATATCTGTCATCATGTAATCTTGAATTATACGAGATGCATCATGTTAGACTGCAAAACGAATTGTCCTGCATTTCCATACCTCAAAAACATTTTGACCGAAAGTCACCAACTTCTCGAATTAATTTAGTGGATAATTGTCTTGTTCCTGAACTTCCAGCTGGATTTGACATTGGTAAATGCTTTGTTATTGGTACACATAAGCCTTCAGTGGAAATCCTGTCTTTCGTACCTGATATAGGACTAAAAGTACTTGCTATAGGGACAATTTCGCTAACAAACACTATGGGAACTACTATTAGTGGCTGTGTACCTCAAGATGTGAGGCTTGTGCTAGTAGATCGATTATATGTTCTTTCAGGGTTGAGAAACGGAATGCTCCTTCGGTTTGAGTTGCCTTCTCCTTCTACAGTGTCTTCATTGGAATCACCCTGTGAATGGACTTGTTCCAGTTCGTGTCTGGTAAATTTGGATTCTAACTCATCTAAAAGGGCAGGCCAACAATCATATGGTTCTAATTTTTATGAGAAGACGAAGGAAGATCCTTTTCATCTTCAAATAATTGCAATCCGCCGAATAGGCATTACCCCGGCTTTTCTGATTCCATTGAGTGATTCCCTCGACGCCGACATGATTGCCCTCAGTGATAGGCCTTGGTTATTGCAAACTGCAAGGCACAGCCTCTCCTATACATCAATCTCTTTTCAACCTTCGACACATGTAACTCCTGTTTGTTCAGTTGAATGTCCCCAGGGTATTTTATTTGTTGCAGAGAACAGTCTCCATTTGGTAAGAAACAATTTTTTTTGTATAATTTAATGTTGTTGATATTTATGTATAACCCAATTGGTTGTTAAGGATTCGTTTCCCTTCCATGTTATTGTGCCCATTACGACTGCATACAGTACTAATATTCATTTTGTCTGCTAAATTATGGTCATCTATAACATTTCATGCTTTTTTGGTTCTTGTATTCACTAATAATTACACAAAGACTGTATATATATATATATAATATGTTATGAATTGATTATGAAATGATATATCTGGACACTGACTGTTACTTATGATCCATTAAAATGGTTAAAAAGCGCAATACTATGTTGTTCAATAATTGATTTGAAAGTATACTATTGCATTCTATGAGGATGTCTACAAGCAAACGTTACCTGGGAAGCACACAGTTGCAATATGGAAGATGAATGTGGTATGGCACATACTAGGTATGCTGTTTGGGTAGTGGAAGGGTTCTATAGATGATATAGTTTGATTAAGAATGATTTTTCTACAAATGTTCTGAATGCTAAAAATATAGCTTTAGAAAAGACTGTTGTAAATAAGGTGTAAGATGAGCACCAAAAAGATTAATTGACCCTGGAGAAAATCCAGAAGAGATCACATCCTCAGGATGAGAAGGCAATGATAGAAAGATCAAGTCTGTCAGAAATAATCCTCTTTTCTCAGCCACAAGCTGATAGTATCAGCTTTACGAAACTTTTTGGGCCGCCCCACTGTAGCTAAATCAGGTCTGACCCTTCTATATCAGGATAGATTTCAGCAGGATTCACCGATTTTAAATGGAGGCTGACATGAATTTAGCAGAAGTTGTCCATTTGCTATTAGGAAGATTGTTATGTTCGAATTCGATTTATAATTCATGTTGGCTTCTTGAGCTGCTATGTTTTGGTTTACATAAGCCTAATCCTGTGAAAAGTAGATTTTTATTATTCTCCCTGTAGAAGGAAATTTATTAGTATAAATAAAGGACTTTAAGATTGATAAGGGCATGTAGGCAACTGTTCTGTTCCTTTTTCCATTTCTTTAAAATAATTTAAGAAACACAGCATAAAGGTTTGCAACATGATTGGGAGTTGTTGAGGAATGAAATCATTCAGTGCAGAAGACAGATCTCTGTTTTTGAGTTTTTCTTTCAAATTCGTTTGCAGAATTTTATAAAGAAGTGGGAACGCCAACTTTTAGTTTTACTTGCTCTAGGTTTTGGTGATAATATGGAGATATCCTTGCAATGAAAAGATTGAACCATGTTCTTGGTTTGGGTCTCTACGTAACAAGCCCCCATTTTACACTCAAATGATCGTAGACCATAATCTTCTTCTTTATCACGTCTCACACCCTCTCACCAAATACACACCCTGAAAATAACTCTTTCCTAATGTTCGTTTTACTATCCACCTATTTCCACTTTTTCATTTATCTGTTTTCCCACTCACATTTTACCTCTCTCTCTGCTTCCCATTCTTTGTCAATGACTTGACACTATATTATTTTGGGTATTCTTGCTGAAACTTTTGGTTTTGTTCTTAAAAATACTTGCAGGTTTTTTCTAAAACCTATTGTTCTATTATTTTCATGTTATGCTCTCAAGTTAAGCACAATAATTTTAGGTACTAATTATTACCTTATCGTATGAAAAATGAAATAGTCATGTGACACCTTTTCTGGTTAGAAAAACCTGAAACCTATCATGTGTGGGCGCATGATCCTTCGTGGACTTAAATTAGTGCTTTGCAGTGGAAATGTTGGAACTTGCTAGCGTATTAGCATTTTTGGCATAAGCTTTAGGGCTTATTTATGATCTAGTTTTTCGTTCAGATCTGTTTTTATCCTTACTTGTCTGAGTGAATATGATATTCATTTATGCTACTGTAGGTGGAGATGGTGCACATCAAGAGACTTAATGTGCAGAAGTTTCATCTTGGAGGCACTCCGCGAAAGGTTTTGTATCATGGTGAAAGCAGGTTACTGCTTGTTATGAGGACCGAACTGAGTGATGATTCATATTCGTCTGATATATGTTGTGTGGATCCCCTCAGTGGTTCAGTTTTGTCATCTTACAAGCTTGAACCTGGGGAAACAGGAAAATCCATGGAGTTGGTAAAGGTTGGAAATGAACAGGTTTTAGTGGTGGGAACTAGTCTGTCTGCTGGTCCGGCTATAATGCCTAGTGGAGAAGCTGAAAGGTTAGTGATCGGGTACACCCCTAATGTGTTTTCTGCTGTCCAAAGTTTTTCGTACTGTTACAACTGTTATTATTCTATTCGAAGTATACTTTTTCTTATGTTCATACTGGGAAAATATGCAATTCTTGTTTGAGTGGCTAAAAAATTGATTAAACAGACTTGTGCGTCTTATGCTTAATGTATCTTGGGAGCTATGTAGTTGTCTACTTGTCGTTGTTTTTGCTCATTGTAAAACCAGGTTATCGTTTGTCTTATTGTAGTTCTTTGACATCTTGTTGTTTTTCTTCTAGTCATTGCTCGTGCAAGCTCTGTTTCAGATAATGGTTTTTATTTTCATTTTTTATTAATATTTCTCATATATTACGGATGTTTCATTTGCTCTAACTGGATACAATTTCAGCAGTACTAGGGGCCGTCTACTGGTCCTATGCCTTGTACATAAGCAAAATTCAGACAGTGGCTCTATGACATATCACTCAAAGACTGGGTCATCTTCTCAACGAACTTCACCATTTCGAGAAATTGTTGGGTATGCAGCTGAACAGCTATCAAGTAGTAGTCTTTGCAGCAGCCCTGATGATAATAGTTGTGATGGAATTCGGCTAGAAGAGACTGAGGCATGGTGTCTGCGGGCAGCTTTTTCAACTATATGGCCTGGAATGGTACTTGCGATCTGTCCTTATCTTGACCGTTATTTCTTGGCCTCTGCTGGTAACGCTGTAAGTTTCAACATTCTGCTTGTTTGCCTATAAGATTGCCAGACTACTACATTTATTATGTTCCATTACTTACTAAGACATGCTTTTTCATTTTTCCCAGTTTTATGTATGTGGTTTTCCACATGATAATTCTCAGAGGGTGAGAAGGTTGGCAGTAGGAAGGACACGGTTTATGATTATGACTTTGACTGCTCACTTTACTAGAATTGCTGTTGGTGATTGCCGTGATGGTACCCTGTTCTTTACATACCATGAGGTAAACAGATATCACCTTTCTACCAGTCAGTTTATTTTTGCATAGGGTAGCCTTGTATTGCGTATTGTGAGCTTCTGCCATTGCTGTTGTTTTATAAATTGAAATATTTCGAGCTATATTTAGGTTGGTTTGAGCACTTTAAAGGCCTGATGCTATTAATCTTCTCCCTGTCCACTCTACATTCTTGGATACCAGGATGCCAGGAAACTGGAACAACTTTACTGTGACCCAGTTCAGCGGTTGGTTGCTGATTGTATTCTTATGGATGTCGATACTGCTGTTGTTTCGGATCGTAAGGGGAGCATTGCTGTCCTTTCATGTTCAAATAATCCAGAAGGTAACTTTGTAAATCCTGATGTGTAACTGCCAAATGTTTGCTTGTAGTGGTACACCTGAAAATGTTTTGAGTAAGTCGTGCAATCCGTTCCTGGTATTCGTACAGAAGACTCATTAGCTTGAAGGTTATGAATATCCAACTTAAAATTCTTCAAGGCAAGTGTAGAAGTATCAATAGACTGTCATGAACTGCCGTACTGTTAAAATTGACATTCTAGATTTGGTTTTTTTGAGCTTCATTGGAAGTGACATTTCTTATTCCCTAGAGGCTAATATGGCAATTATACTACTATAATTGAAGGAAGAGAATTTATTGATGAAAGACACTCTTCTGAACTGTTCTGGCAGATGCCATCGTTGCTACGGGTCTGAGGTAGTGATCCTGAAGGGGCATCCTTAAAATGGTCCTAAACATTCCTAAGGCATTAAGACTCACATTTTCAACTTTTGTTGCACTACTGAATATGTTGTCTAGTTGTGTGATTGGCGATAACTAACGGACTTTGTATTTTCATTCAAATATATATTTCTTTCTGAAACTCCAAAAGTTTATATATTTTCAGTTAGAAGGAAAAGGCGGTCAGATGGTTGTTTTCTTTGTCTTGATCACACTAATACTTGGTGTATTAGAGTGGAAATAGTGTTTTTTCAAAAGCTTTCAATCATTGTTGTAGGGGCAGTGTTGGATCATCTTCTGATTTTTGCTGGACAGACGAGGTTTATGCAGGGGCAAAGAGCAATTTAAATTGGGAATAAGGCAGAGGGGGGAATAAAAAGAAAATTAGAAATTCAGAAGATGTTGGGAAGGGTACAGGTTGGTGGGGGGTTTGGGTTATGTTGTAGCTCAGGGGTTCGAAAGTGTTCAAGGTAGATTGAAGACTAGGAAGGCTTGCAATAGCTTAGGGCGGAGTAATTTATCCTTGTGGGGCCTTGAGTTGGGTAGAGAGTTGGTGTTAAGGATTGAATGAAAGATTGGTGGTTAGGAGAGAGGAGAGGAAAGCAGAGCTTCAGAAAATCTTTTTGGCTGATATTAGGAAATTTTGATGGCTTGCATTAAGTATTAGCTAATTTTGGAAGTTCTTTTCGCCCTTTTATCCCTGTCGTCCTTCTGTAATTTTGTTTTATTTTGCTAATCTAATTTTTTTAATTTTTTTTAAAAAAATTCCACGTGGTTATTGTTGAGAAGCAGGAAGAAAAGTAAATCCTTGGAGAACAACCTTAATACATCTACATTTAGTGGAACAATGATTTAAGGGGTCAAGCTATGCTTGGCATTTTTGTGCGATAAATAATGGATCATTTTGAGATTTTGTAGTAACTCCTTATTTACTTCTTTTGTGACTTATAATGCTTTATACCATGCCAGATCTGATTTACTATTTTAACTACGCCTTTTTGGCTTCCTTATTCTAACTGAGATTCTTATTTTTTATCTGTTTATAAACTTTTGTCTCAGACGATGCTAGTCCAGAATGCAACCTAACCTTGAGTTGTTCATACTATATGGGTGAGATAGCCATGAACATCAGGAAGGTGATTCCTTATACCTATAGTTTGGCTGTTTAATGTAACTGAAGTGGGTTTCTTGAGTTCATATTATTATTAAATTAGATGTGATGGATAGAAGTAATTATCTAGAGACTGGTTTTTCACAGTATATTTGGCTTTAAAATAGTTGAATGGTTTGCATTTTTTGTTTTTTGTTTCTTTCTATTTATCGGTGTGTTCCTTGTAATTTCCTGATTAAGTGGATGAGTTTTGCCTTTTTCTTGTAGGGTTCATTCTCGTATAAACTTCCGGTAGATGACACATCGAAGGGCTGTGATGTCACAAATTCAATTATTGATCTCTCCCACAATAGTATAATGGCCAGTACATTGTTAGGAAGCATAATAGTTTTGATTCCTATATCAAGGTATGGATAAGTTTCACATTTTGAATAGTATTTGTACAGTTGTCCTTTCTTTTAAATTTGATGGACTTTGAAGCAAACAAGATACGGATCATGAATTGCTTTCATGTGATGTGTATCACAGCTCCTATTTGTGGTCTTATGCATGCAATTTTATATTATGTCATGTAAATAGCAAATCCATCGAGATGAATATGTAAAAAATGTTAGTGAAAGAAGATTAGGCGGAGCACTATGAGTTAAAGGTATTGAGATCGATGAGCTGTTATTTCTGCTAGAATGCTTGCAATTCCTTAGTTGTAAACAGTGAGAACTTAAAAAAGAAAACTTCCTTTGTAACTGCTTCCTTTTATGAAATATGATTTTTTAGAAACTTTGAAGTCCTATCCCCAACTAAATGAGTTACAGCAAAATTGGGGATGCTTCTCACAGTTAATTGCAGCCAAAAGCCAATAGAAAACCAATTTTCTTTGGTAAAGGGCAAACCTGAATTTTATGTTTGTGAATTAAAAGAAAGTGCCAATTAGCCTGTGTATAGTGAATGATTTCTCTGATTCAGGGCTACTTTGTCAATTACGTATTAATTAGACAAACTTCATTTACTACTGTCAAGCAACTGGAGTGAAAGGGCTTGTTCAAACTTTAAAACCAAAGTTTAGATATTCTGTACCAATCATTTAAGATACTCTTCTATGCCAGAAAAAATAAGTACCAAGTGGTTGTTACTCGAGGCATTGATGAAAAGGAGACACTGAAATGATCTATTTGTAATTAGTCTTTCTCAAGATGCATCATATGCTTTGCTATTCTAACTTCATCACCAGCCCAATGCTTTTAATCATCTTTCCCCATGTGTTCTGCATATAACTCCACAGAGGGCTGTCTTGCATTAATATAAAATATAGAAATGATCTAAGAAGGCATGAAGATTGATTTTGGATCTGTATTGGCATTTTTTTATGCTGCGTTGGAGCATCTTTTATGATTCTGTTGGTAAACTAATTCTAGATTATAGTGCTACGCTTGATAATGATTCTTTTTGCAGGGAAGAACATGACATCTTAGAAGCTGTACAAGCTAGACTTGCAATTCACCCATTGACTGCTCCTATTCTAGGGAATGATCATAATGAGTTTCGCAGCCGCGAGTGTTTGGTAAGTGAACTATACAACAATTGTTTTTGTTATCAGTAGAATATCGTGTTTGGTAAGTGTTTAGCTGTCCAAGAGCAAGCTTCCTTGATCCTGAAGCACATGGGAGAAAAATAGAACTTTCATTTTGAAAAAGGAAAAATGAAAAGAATAAGACGAGAGAGAACACGGATATGGCCTAAAGAACAGAAGGAACATATCTTCTGTTTCTTTGGAATCGGGCTTTGTTAGTATGTATTTACATTACAACTCTTTGTTACCTTGATCATCCCTGTTTCCTTCTTTTGTTTTGTTTCATATCTTTATCTTCTCTGTATTCTGTTGGCAGGCTGGAGTACCCAAGATACTCGATGGTGATATGCTAGCGCAGTTCTTGGAGCTTACTAGTATGCAACAAGAGGCCGTCTTACAATTACCTCTTGGCTCACCAGATACTGTTATGTTGAGTTCAAAGGCAGCTTCTCCTACAGCCAATAATGTTAATCAGGTGGTACGACTCCTTGAACGAATTCACTATGCCCTTAATTGAATCTTCTTCCTCCATTCGAGCTCTACAGATGTTTGCAACGCTGAACATTCTTCTCCTAAGTTGAATGAGACTCTGTCCTGGGATTATTGAACAAGGTCAAGAGCTCATGAGATATGAAACTTGTGTTTGCGAGCCTCACAGCAAGGAAGGTACCTAAATACGAACTAGAAGGGCATTACCTTCGACAACAGTTGAATTGCTTGCGCAAGATGCTTGAAATTGCGAATTTCACACACTGCACAAAGAGGGCTATTTTGCAAACCTTAGACCTAACAGCTATATAGAGGTGGAAACATCCTGCTTTCAGATTCTGCACCCAACCAGCAAAGAGCATAAACATATATATGCAGAATAGCTCAAGTCCTCCTCCTCCGTATGACCTATACTTGCTTCATGTAAATTTTGTTGTACAATTGATAGTTCGAAGAATACAGATACACTGATCAGCCAAATATAATTTGTATTCTAGTGCCAGGTTTTATATTGTATCAATTTATTTATTTTCGGTGGTCGATATTCTTGTAAGTTTTGCCTGCAAAAAGCAAATTAGTGAAACAAAGTGCATTTCAGGTTACTGTTGATGATTATTACTTCTTCTGTTATCCAAAAAAAGCTAGGGTTCACATGTTAGTTCTTTCTGCTTTGCAAGGCCAATATGGTCATTGGTAAAAATTAATAATTTGATTAGAGTTCTGATTTTATACTGTTTTTGAAATAGGATATGAACTACTAATTTTACTACATACAAATTTTCTTTGAATAATCACACACTAAATCATATAAAAAAATTTGCCCCAAGGTCATAAAAATTTGGCCTGTCCATAATGAAAGTGTTTGATTAGCACCAAAATAATCAAACACTAGTTGAAAATCTAATAAATTTTCTTTCAATCATATATATGCATAAAATTTGGCCCATATAATATTGGGTCGGGCCTGACCTAGAGAAACGTTAACAACTCCGAAGTGGTTGCCTTCTCTCCTTAGCCGTTGGATTAAATAATCGCTTTTTGTAGGATCCAGTTAATTACGCCATCGGCCGTTGATTTATAAGGATCCTCAGGTGCACATGTACATTAGTGTTAGCCCCTTGAGGACTTGGGGGTGGGGGTTTTGCTTTTGTGACATTGGCAAAGGCCCCAAGTCAACACCCATGTGCAATGGGAGCTGAGAATAAAACTTGGGGTGGCATTGGATGACACTTGGAGTGGCATTGGAAGAAGAAGTCAGAAAATAATCTAAGTGTTGGAGAAAAGTCAAGAAGCAACCTTATGGCAAATGACATGAATCTACAAAAAGAGGTTATTGGGAATTATTGATTAAATCCATTATTCCTCCTCATATATGGTTGATATTTGTTCTGGCCAGAGTGACTTTTGTGTTTTTTGCATATATATTGGGATAAGTGAGCTTGACAAAAGTTGGCAGCCAACAACCAAGCAAGGTCTTGGCTAGGGTATGTTTAGGGAGGCCTATGGACATGCATGAGCATGGTTTGACAACACTTGGCTTGACGGCATGGGTCAGTGATGGTGGTGCGGTGCTGATGACAATGTGAGCACTTGTGTGTGCGTTTGGCTTGGCTAGCCTTACGTACCTTGCCCACTATTGTGTTAACTTGCCATTGGGCAAGGATTGCCTTGACTTGACATGTGTTGGAATACATGCAATGTGTGTGGCTTGACAAGCCATGCACATATCAAGTCTTGGCAATACTAACTTGTCTTTGACAGGATCATGACACCACAGATGACTGACTTCAGAATACAAGGCTTGACGCAATGCACGACTTGGCATTGTCATGGCATGGCGCAATGCATGCCATGGCATGGGCGTGGCTTAAAGCATGCCCAGATTGGCGATACTGGTGCATGACAAGATGAAGACAACAATGCAGACAAGCTGAGCAAAAACCAAGGCATATGTTTACATAGCTTGGTGGTGTGCTGGAGTACACATGACATGTGACATTCAGACAAAGAATCACATGTGGCATAACAGATCCAAAGATATAGGACAGTTGGGTAGTTTGCTGACATGGTTTGTAGTTGTAACTTCTTTACAGATGTGGCACAAGGCTGGCTATGTCAGCACACCTATGGGAGGGATTGTCTCCCAGATCCCAGGAGGGAAGTTGTATAGACATTTTTGTAAGTTAGTCTATATATATGTCATAATGGTGATTCTGTAGAAGGAGAGATATAGAGTTGTCTTGTCCTTCATTACAGAGATAAGTGTTCATTTGTATTATTTGATAATATAGTGAAAGGTTGGAGGTGTGAACCTCTGTAAACTTTGTGTATCATTAACCTTGTTTGTATGTTATTCATATTTGTTGAGAGAATTGGCTGATTTGTTGTGGACCCAAAGTCATCATAGGGTAAATTTTATATTGTGAAAATTGGACCATGTGGCAATTAGCAAGTTTCTTCCGATAAAGAAACTTCTGGAATGCGAGCAAATGGATAGGCTATAAAGCACATGACCATAGAGATTAGAGAGAGAGAGAAAGAGAGCGAGAGCGAGAGAGGCTTGAGTGGAAATTGTGATTCAGAGTGTCAATTGGCTGCAACAGAGGTATTTTCCTGGTAAGGTCTTTTAAGCTTTATACATGTGTGTGTATATATATATGCGTGTGTGGTGGTTGTAGGTTTTTTTTTTTTTTTTTGTCGGATGTATCGTTTCATTAGCGATGGATTCAATTTGATATGTATTGAATGACGATTGCCACGTTAGATATTCTTTTGGAAGATCACGGACTACGTATTTTGGTACTTTGTTTGATTCATCATTATCTTATTATTATTCGAAGATGCATCTTGAAATTCTGCATTTTAGGGTTTGTCTGATTAGGATTTATTTGAGGAAAATATTAGCTCATCGATGTGGATATTTGATACATCGATATAATCCTAACAATTAATAGATAAATAGTATCTGATTCAACTAAACTAGTTTTTTTTTTTTTTTTTATTATTATCCCCACCTATTGTGTATATAAATTACACCAAGGAAATTAGTTTCTTATGTATGCATTGTAGAGGAATTTTTAGTTAGTTTTGTTTGCAGAAATTGAAATCCAAATTAGTACCTTGATTTCATTTCTTGATTATTTGTACCAGTTTGTTTGTTTATATATTTTTATAACTATTTGAAACTCGCAGTCACTTTGCATGTTTCCCCCTAATGGTGACTGGAACCTCCAAATTCTAATGTAGAAGGTGGGAAGTATGAGTAAGATAGATATAGGGCTACAAACGAAACGAACCGAGCTCAGCCGAGCTTTGGAATATTCAAGCTCAATTCATTTACTAAACGAGCCTAGAAAATGTATTCAAGCTCGGCTCATTTGCTTAACGAATGAGCCCTAGCCAAAATCCAGATTTAACGAGTCGAGCCCGAGCTTGCTCACGAACGAGTCGTTTTAGTTGCAATATATATTACTCTTGCCAATAGCTGTCTGGATTGAGTTGATGCATATATGTTTTTAATATATTTCCCCAAGTATAATCTTTTATGAATGATTTTTATGTTATGACCACATAATTCCTATAATTTTTTCACAACAATCTTCACAATTTGTTCAATTTCGACACATTTTTTTGTCAAATATGAGATAATTTTACTATTTAACTTAGATGAGAGCTCGACTCGTTTACTAAACAAGCCTAAAAATTGTGCTCAGACTCGGTTCGTTTATTAAACGAACGAGCATGAGTCGAGCTCTTAACGAGTTTACTCACGAATGGCTCGATTCATTTGCAGTCCTAGATAGATCACTTGATGGTAGTCTCTTTCTATATAAGTAAAATAATTAATTTTTGTATTTTAAAATTCTTTATTATTTTGATTGTTATACGAGCGCTATTTCACCTTGACTTTTGTATTTCATGTTCTGTCTCATGCCAATAATAAAATTGTAATGTAAAATAATCATTTTGAAAAGAGTGAAATAATCATTTGGATGAGCAAGAGAGAAAAGAAAAGAAAAGATAACATTAGTTATAAGAGAAAAAAGAAAAGAAAATGATAACTAAAATTTGTATTTATGTCTGGATAAACTAGAAAAGAAATGATAATAATTGTGTTTGGTAAGGCTAAATGATAGAAAAGAAAAGATAGTATTATAACTCATTTACTTTAATACTCTTTTAATTCAAATATGTGTTTTTAAATGGTGAGGGTATTTTTGACATTTTAAAAATTATACTTAAATTGTTATCATTTCTCTTCAAATATTTTTGCTTTTGGAAGGATAGCAAGTGAAGGATTTAGAGGGATAAACTATCATTCCAAATCTCTCCAAATCCTTTCTTTTCTCTTATAAGTGGCATCTTTTCTTTTCTTTTTTTCTTTTCAAATGACTCCAAATCCTTCCTACCAAACGAAGCATGAAAGTAACCCAACTTTTGTTCGGTTTGCGGTCTGGAAAGTTTGATTTTTAATTCTTTAGCTTCCCAGAGTAAGTTGATTCTTTAAAGATTGGACCCTATCTAGAGAAATTGGAACATTTGATGCATTGGTTCTCACTAATGTTATAATTTGAGTTTTGTTTATCTTCATGAATATATGTTCAGCATACTTATGGGTTTCCTTATTTATTCCTACACATGAACATAGGTCTAGTTAAGAGCATGAGGGGTAGAAGCTACAGTTAGTCCCTCACCACCAAGAGGGGGATACCGCAGCCCTAGCCCTAGGGATCGCTATGGTGGTCGTGGTAGAGATCTTCCTACCAGCCTCTTGGTCCGTAACCTCTATCGTGATTGCAGGTCTGTTCTCATAACATCTTTTAATACCAGTCTTAGGATAGTTGATGTTCTTTGTAATTTTTACCCTAACCTTATCTGACTCATTAGGTAGTTGATGATTTCATTGTTATGACATTAATTTTGGGCATAGATTCTTCGTTCTAGTAGGGGTTTCTTATGTCTGCATTGTAGAGGAATTTTTATTTTGGTTTCTCTATGTTTGTTGGGCATGGATTTGTTTTTGTTAACTTTTAGTGGGAAATTGCATGGTCTTCCTAGTTAAGTTCATATACAATGTTCTCTCTTTATTCCATAAGTGATTTTCCATTGATCCTATTTTACAATGTTATTGTTTAAAATGAGTGAAATGTCTACTTTGAACACTAAATTTTGTATACTTAATATTGTCCTCCTAAAATAAAAATAAAAGTGTTAAAAAAATTAATATTTAGCCATGTTCATGTGTCCTATATGATATCTGGCATGCCCAACAACTAGATTTATAGCCGGTTTGATACACGAACCAGAGTTCATATAACATAGGCTGTGCGTGTGGGGGAGGTTAATATCATTTTTAATTTTAAATATTTGTATGCCATGTCCAAGTATCCGTGTCTGCTTTTTGGACACTTTTCCTAATATTCCATTTTATGTCTAATGATTTAGAGGAGTAGGCATCTGTACATCAGAATGCTTCAAAAGTGAGATTTTATATCTACCATAATGTGCTAATTCTGCTTTGAATTTTAAATAAAGTTTCTGCTTGTAAAGTCACTATGTTCACTCTTTCAGCAGGGTAGAAGATCTCCGTGGACCTTTTGGGGATTTTGGCCCACTTAAGGACATTTACTTGCCGCGAGATTATTATTCAGGGTGAGCATAACTTCAGTTATCAAAATTATATTTTCAGTCTTGTGCATTTCAATATGAATCGCTTCTTATGATCATTCAAATTGAGCAACTATGTTTTAAGTAAGTCAAATTTCAGTTAATATATGATATAAGTCTTTATAAAAATGCTATTGCCTGGCAATGTCCCTCTAATTTGTTTCTCAACTGTTTGGCAATGGGTCTTTTCCTTTATCACCTACAATTGTTTTATGGGAATTTGGTTGTTTTATTGGAAGTGTTGAAGATACCAATCAAATAGAGTAACAGTTCTGTTCAAGATGATGTTAATGTAAATGAAGATTGAAGGAAGTTGGATTTGAATACATTGAGAAGAAGTTCAAGTCTTGAAGAATTACAACTCAATTAAAACTTTGACCCGTGCAAGGTTAGCAGTGATTAATTACTTTATTTGATTTGGGTGTAGTATTAACAAGATATTTGTGCTTATCTTGACCTCCCTGATTACATCGGATTCAGGATCATGTTCATTGCCAACAGAGGAAAGGGTTAAAACATTTATATGTGGGATGATACATATGAACCATATTTATGCTACTTTAATGACTCAAAACTAGTTTGTTGTGCAGAGAGCCGCGCGGCTTTGGTTTTGTGCAATATTTAGACCCTGATGATGCTGCAGAAGCTAAATATCAGATGGATGGTCAAGTTCTCCTTGGTCGGACACTGACTGTTGTATTTGCCGAGGAAAATAGAAAGAAGCCTTCATAAATGAGGGCAAGGGAACGTGTTAGGTACGGAATCTAGTGAGGTGTTCGATGTTTTGCGTGTGGTTATTCGTGTTCGTTCTCTCAAGAATTAGAAGACATGTCCCTGTATTGTTTCAGATAATCACAGAAAGCATTTCACTGTCTGATTCCTGTTCTGTTTTCAGGGGTCCTTCATACGATCGTAGGTGGTCTTCCGGTCGTTATTCTCGTTCTCCTCGCAATGCCTGTAGCCGTAGCATGTATTACTATTCCCCATCCCTATCCCCTAGGAACTTAATTATCTTAGGGGCATACCTCTAGTTACAAAGAGCAAAATTAAGTGGAAACCAAAAATCCACCAAAGAAAAGGAAAATAGTAGACATATTTACCTACTAGCTTTGAAGCAGCCTCCTCAATCTGGCCATATTCACTGCAGTTGTCACGTAGAGTCAATCTTGTATCTTGTTCGATAACATAAGACAAAAATATCCCCAAGAACGACTGAGCATTAAAGTGCCAAAAAATCCACCAATTCCAACCCCAAAACCTAGCCCCATGCTGATAATAAATTCTCGACTCATGAACCAATCCTCATCTTTATCGCCATTGATAACAGAAGGATCAAGGTTTGTTTAATCTCCAGGGCACTTATTCGGGAGTGGAAGCCCGCAAAGCTGAGAATTCCCTTCATATGAAGAGGCATCAAAACTCTGCAATTGAGTGCTTGATGGAATTCTCCCGATCAAGTGATTGTTTGATAAATCCAAGAGAGCAAGAAAACTCAAACAAGTAATGCTCGTAGGAATCTCACCCGAAAGTTGGTTTCTAGACAAGTCTAGACATTCCAGCATTTTCAACTCACCAATACCTTCAATAACATGTCCAGTCAAATGATTACGTGATAGGTTCAAGGAACACTCGAGACCTCCTCCGGAATTACTCCAACTAGTTTATTGCCAGAAAGATCAATGTTTCTTAATAGACCTAGACTGTTTTTGAATTCGAACTCCTGCCATTTCCATTGCACTATTGCATCAACCACATATATAGTCTCCCAAAAAATATAAGGAATTGAATCTTGATAGATCCTAAAATCAACAACAATCATTCCTTCTGATTTGTTTCCCCAAACCATGGCAGTGAAATTATTGACACATTGAGGCATAGTTCCAGAAATGTTGTTTCGAGAGAGATTCAAGATTTGGATAGAGTTTAGATGGCATATACTCACAAGTATGTGTCCGTGGAACTTATTCAATCGCAAACCCAGTACAACTAACCTTGTCAGGTGTCCCTCTATCCATACTAGCATTGTAGAGATTCAACATTTGGATAGAGTTTATGTGTCTGTGGAACTTATTCAATCGCAAACTGAGTACAACTACCTTGTCATGTGTGTCCCTATCCATACTGGCATTGTACCTGGAACTATGCCTCAATGTGTCAATAATTTCACTGCCAATCAAGATTTAATTCCTTATATTTTTTGGGAAACTATATATGTGGTTGATGCAATAGAGCAATGGAAAGGGCGGGAGTTCAAATTCAAAAACAGTCTAGGTCTATTAAGAAGCATTGGTCTTTCTGGCAATAAATTAGTTGGAGAAATTCCGGAGGAGGTCTCGAGTGTTCCTTGAATGTATCACGTAATCATTTGACTGGACATGTTATTGAAGGTATTGGTGAGTTGAAAATGCTGGAATGTCTAAACTTGTCTAGAAACCAACTTTCGGGTGAGATTCCTTCGAGCATTACTGGTTTGAGTTTTCTTGCTCTCTTGGATTTATCAAACAATCACTTGATCGGGAGAATTCCATCAAGCACTCAATTGCAGAGTTTTGATGCCTCTTCATATGAAGGGAATTCTCAACTTTGCGGGCTTCCACTCCCGAATAAGTGCCCTGGAGATTAAACAAACCTTGATCCTTCTGTTATCAATGGCGATAAAGATAAACATCATTCAAGGAGATGAGGATTGGTTCATGAGTTGAGAATTTATTATCAGCATGGGGCTAGGTTTTAGGGTTGGAGTTTTTGGCACTTTAATGCTCAGCCGTTCTTGGGGATATTTTTGTCTTATGTTATCGTACAAGATTGGCTCTACGTGACAACTGCAGTCAATATGGGCCAGATTGAGGAGGCTGCTTCAAAGCTAGTAGGTAAATATTTCTTTTGATTTTTTTTTCGAGTTGGCTGCAATTTTTCAATTTGTTTGAATGAGGATGTTTTAATATTTGAATGACACTCTTTCAAGCAGAAATCTCGTCATCAAAAGTGCAACACTAACATGCTTTGGAATTTCTACCCGTGGTCCGGTTGTGGGAAGATTATTCTTGGTGGTGGTGTTATGTTTTATTGCTGCTTTTGGTTGATGCAAGATGGTGTTTGCTTGGTTCCTTCTTGGCGTGGGTCTGAAATTGTTTGTAAGAAGTCTGTGGGCACAAATTTCTTTGTAATTTCTGCTTTTGTCTACTAGTTTCCTTTTCTTTGGTGGATTTTTGGTTTCCACTTAATTTTGCTCTTTGTAACTAGGGGTATGCCCCTAAGTATTGTGCATCCATGAATTACGACCCATCATTCCTATTCATATTTCCTATCTACTTTGGACGGCGAAGTCGTTACTCCAGGTACGAGGTGTTGCGGTACTGGTTAACTTAGTTTTGCTTGTTCATCTTTCACGAAGTTTTGGTAGGAAATTATGATCCATATTTGCTAATAAATTTTGGAACTCTTGAGACAGGTCAATTTCACCTCGAGGGGGAAGGTACAGAGAGAGGTCATACTCGAGGTCGTCTTATGGTTGGAAGAGTCCAAGCCAAAGCCCATCTAGGAGTCAGAGCCGCAGTTGGAGTCCTGAAGGCTATTCAAGGTGAGTAGACAGGGAGGCTCAATCCATGTCAAATAGTTTTCCATTGCCTTAATATGTACTCCTATTACTAGCTTCGATGAACAAATTATTAGGGTTTGTGACCTGTCAAGGCTGTTGCAATTGAACGATGCTGTATCAATGTTTTTCGGTTGAATTACATAATTCTGAGTCTGAATTATCTTTGGACTATCCTGGTGGTTGCAATTGACCGTAGTAGTAGATTAGATGAGATGCTACGGATTGCATAATTTTTGGAACTTAATTATCTTTGACTTCAAATTTATTTGGCTTGAAATGCAGCATTGAATAATTGCTTGCTTTGAATTTATACAAGTAGATAGGAAATATGAATAGGAATGATGGGTCGTAATTCATGGATGCACACAAAATTGACCCATTAATGTTTGAAGGTCCGAAACTATATATATATAGAATCAGCTATTATTATACACAATTGTGGTAGAACACGAGGGTTGACAAACTGCTTCTCCCCCGATAGTCCACCCTTTTTAATTATTTTGATCTAGTGTTCAATAATGTCGAGGGCTATTAGTTTATAGGAACTAAGTGCACGTTTGGTACGGTTGAATGGAATGGAATGAAAGTGGGGTACGGTTGAATGGAATGGAATGAAAGTGGGAATAGAATGAGAATGATCATTCTCATTCTATTGTTTGGTTGTAAATATGAAACACATTGGGAATTGAATGAACTTGAATTTTTTTCTCAAAAATACCCTTTTTAGTATTAAATATAAAATTAAATTAAATAATACTATTTTTTAATTTTTTTACAAAAAAAAATGATAAAACGTAACAGGAATAGTAATGACGGACAATAAAGGTGGCGGCGGTGGTGGCAAAATGGCGGTGGCGACGGCTTATTTTTTTGAAATGTGAGAGGGTTATTTAAGTAATTTTATATTTTAAAAGCATTCATAAAGGAATGGAATGACCATTCCACAACTTTAGTAATGGAATGAAAATTCATTCCCAAGAATGAAATTTCATTCCTTGGGAATGGTCATTCCCATTCATTATGTTGTACCAAATTAAGAAATAGAATGAATGAACATTTCATTCCATTCCAACGTACCAAACATGCACTAAGAGTATGCTTTTGTGTTTGGAAGTATATGATTGTT
The DNA here is from genome assembly GCA_963922005.1 of Cornus suecica. Lineage (NCBI taxonomy): Eukaryota > Viridiplantae > Streptophyta > Magnoliopsida > Cornales > Cornaceae > Cornus > Cornus suecica. The sequence goes on along the minus strand of OY998244.1, from coordinate 76,101,633 downwards.
TGATGAAAAATAGGGTGTTAAAGGTCTTTTCTTTTCTACGTGGAATGTGGAAAGTAGGGAATTTAATGATAGGTGGCATTTAAATTTAGCTGCCTGACATGTATATTTTTCAAGACCAAACTTATGGCAGGTAATTAAATTCTATTGATTTTAGAGTAGCAGGAAATTGATTGACCTGCTGTTTGGTTGTGCATCTTTATACAAACAACACAACTGACAACACCAACTTCCTTGGTGCACCCTTTTTTTTAACCTTTCCGTTGGTAATCGGGCTATATCAGGAATCCGATATCTTAGTATTTTTTATTTTTATTATTTGTATTTTGTTACTGTGTATTTAGTATAATAATCCTTTTAATGAATACCACTTCTTGAAACAAAATTCTTTCTAAGCCATTTGCCAAAATAAAAGAAAATGGTAAATGTCATATTTGTTATCAGGCAAAGTGAGGCTGCGGTAGGGGAGGAAAAAATATCTGAAAAGTATTTGTTAGAACTCAGAACCCTCAATCTCAATTGAAAGGGTCATACCTTTGCTAATTTTTGTTTTTTTTGGTAGTCTTTTCCTATCTGCATTAATTTGATTTTGATTGCAATGATTTTGAGTGGTATTATTGAAATTCTTTTGTAAAAGGTCTAACCATCCAGGACAATCTCCCTAGGACTTAGACTCCAAAGAAATCAAGGTGTTAGGATTCGAACTCACATAAAAGATGCCTAATATTGATTTAACATGAATAAAGCAACCTTTTTAAGGAATATATATCGAGGGTAATAGAAATGTATATATTTTAAAACTTATTTTGAAAACTATATAGTAAATTAACTTATAATGGATTAAAAATGTCATCTAAATTAAACACATTTAGTTAGTACTTTTCTCCATTCATAAGGAAAACAAATTTAGGCTGCATTGACTAACATGAAACGTTTCAAAATTTTCATTTCCAATCACTAGACAGGAAAAATAGAAACAAAAATATGGTTTTTAGTGATTCAATCGATATGGTTTTTTCATCATTATATGTGTTTGATAAACTTGTCTTGACATTGATCTTTTTCAGTCTAGTTGGCCCACTTGTGCATACATGCCCTTTGTTGTAAGATTGGGCAATCCTCAAGCCATTGAGGGTGTGAAAAAACATGTTTGTGCACCAAGAATCACTTCAAAAGATTACTTTTTTTCTCTAGTCACCAATCACCATCACTTGTACTGTGACTCTGAGATATGCTTTGTGTTAGATATAAATAGTACATATATATATATATATATGTGGAGTATATCTTTTTTATTAAGTAATCCCTCCGTTCTAATTTAAGTGTTTATTTTGGGGAATTTAATATTGTTGAAATGATGATTTTTATTGGTGTGATAGTGAATGAAAAAATCAATTTTATCCTTGGTCTCATCAAGTGATGTGATGTTTGTAGTTTAGATATTTTATAATTTGAATGATTGAAGGGTAAATTGGTAAATTAACCAAATAAAATGACATTGATTATTTTTATTTTGGAATAAACTGAATAGTGAATGTGGACACTTAAATTAAGACGGAGGAATATATAACACGAATTTTGTTTGGAGTAAATAGTCTAACATAAAAATAAAATTTTGTATAAAGCACTTTTATTTATTATGTATCATTTCAGAAACATGAATTGGGCAATCCTCAAGCCATTGAGGGTGTGAAAAAACATGTTTGTGCACCAAGAATCACTTCAAAAGATTGCTTTTTTTTCTCTGGTCACCAATCACCATCTTGTACTGTGACTCTGTGAGATATGCTTTGTGTTAGATATAAATAGTACATGTATATATATATATGTGGAGTATATCCTTTTTTATTTAGTATGCAGTATTAAGTATATAACACGAATTTTGTTTGGAGTAAATAGTCTAACATAAAAATAAAATTTTGTATAAAGCACTTTTATTTATTATGTATCATTTCAGAAACATGAAAAAATATATCATTAAACATATTTTTGTTTCTGAAATGATACATTGTAGGCCCATTTTTACATCAGGCACATCATACAAAGATTCACACTGGATCAACATACTTGATTTAAAGCCCTAATAGAAAATAAAGCCCAAACAGAAAATATAAGCCCATTTCAGGTTAAAGCTATTAAGGAAATGACCGTTTCAAATATATAGAATCAAAACTGACATAAGATTTTATTATAACAGTTTCTAATAAACATTAAAACTCAAATTAATGTAGATATTGTCTTTAATATGTATTAAAACCCATTCATGTGGGTAATACCAGATTTCATGTATAAAAGAAAGGGAAAAGGGACCCCGAAATTATTCCAATATTTGTTGATTCTTGAATTTTTCTATTTTCTTCTTGCCATTAATTCTTTTCGTAGCTTCTGTTTAAATTACAAAGGTAAAGATTCGTTCGGCATCTCCAAACGGGTTTACACTTTTTTGGCGCCGTCTGTGGGAAACTCGATTTCTAAAACAGAAGCTATTCCAAATGGCGGGAGAAACCACTACACAGCTAGGAGATACGGCCGCTATCCTTCAGCGTCTGGATGCTCTTAAGAAAGAAAATCAAGAATTAAGGCAAATGTTAGATCAATCTGAACACCCAGAATTGCCTGTAGCAGGACGACGTAATGTCCCTGATGTTGAAGAGGAAGACAATCAACATGAGGCAAGTTTAGCGAATCGAACAGCAGATCATACCCGTACCCAGCCAATCGCAAATGAAGCAAATGTCAATAATCGTACAGTACCGCTCGACATGGTGACTCGACTTCAAAAGATCGTGAACGAACAAGTGAAAGATCTCATAACACAATCACCAGCCGATCTGGCCATCGAAATGACAGCCAAAATGATTAAATCACCGTTCAACCCCGAAATACAACAGGCGAGAAGACCAGATAAATTCCGAATGCCAAAATTCATTATGTTCGATGGGACGCAAGACCCAATTGAACACCTCTTTCATGTGGAGCAAATGATGACTCTCGATATGGCTGATGATGCACTAATGTGCAAGACTTTTTCTACAAGCCTAACAGGCCCAGCTCTGTTATGGTTTAGGCAGCTGCCCGGAAGTTCGATCGATTCTTTCCAAACACTGATGGAAAAATTCCTGGCCCAGTATTTCGGAAACAAAAAACAGAAGAGGACCATTTATAACATGTTCACGATGAGACAAGCGAAAGGCGAAACGTTGAAGAATTTCCTTTTCAGATTCAATTTGGAAATGGGAATGATACCCAGTTGTGACCAACCAGCGGCAGTGGAAGCTTTCAAGGTGGCTATGGAACAAGGGACCAGCTTTCATAGATCTTTGGTGAAGTCAACGACCCTCAACATGGGTCAGTTGAATTCACGGGCACAGGGATATCTGAGATTGGAAGAAGACGAACAAGAAAAAGGTCACCGCTCAGCATTGGTCAGTGTGGAAAGCAAGTCAAATGAGAGGATAATCAAGAAGGCAGATAATACGAGCAACCAACGATCGGCTCCGTACAGGCAGCAGGAGAGGAGGCCAAGGTATGACATACCTGAAACTCCACTCCGAACAACTTTGGCAAAGTTGTACAACGAGAATAAGGCGAAGGGTATTTTTCGCCCACCATTTCCGCTGAAAACGCCTCCTGAGCTGCAGGACCGTTCGAGGCACTGTGTTTTCCACAATGATTTCGGCCATTTAACCAATGAATGCAGACAATTGAGGAGGCAGGTGGAGACCTTGATAGCCAAAGGAGATTTGAAGGAGTACGTGGACAATGGACTCAAAAATTTTGATCGGCCGAAACCCAATAAAATTGTGGGTGGACAGCCGGTAAAAATTATTGACATAATCCATGGGAAGCTAAAAGAGGATGAGGAGAGCCGTTCGGTTCAACATTCGTGAATGCGCAATGTCAATAAGATCCGAAGGATTGGGGAGGTGAATGTAATTAGGAATTACCCAATTCCAACAATATCATTCACTTAGGAGGATTTAAGACGCGTGCAGCTACCACATGAAGATCCACTGGTAATTTCGGTCATAGTTTCAAATTGTTTAATTAAAAGGGTGTTAGTTGATCCAGGTAGCAGCACGAACATCCTGACCAAATCAGCTTTCGAAAAGATCTGCATCAGCACGGAGTTAATCAAACCAACAGCCAATCTGCTGGCAGGCTTTGATGGAAAGAGGATTTGCCCGATTGGGATCCTGAATTTGCCTGTGACAGCCGCAAAGCGAACGTTGACGGAAAATTTCATGTTGGTGGATATACAATCCTCCTATAATCTGATCATGGGTAAAGGTTGGATTCATCGGATGCAAGGAGTTCCTTATACTTTACATCAGGTGATGCGGTGTGTTGATCCTTCGGGAAAAAGGGTTTGTCGATATTCAAGGTGAACAAGTGGTGGCGAAGGAATGCTATGCCATCATATCCAGAGGTTTGAAGGGCGAAGGCTCTGAACAAAGCTTGTAGCAATTACCGAGCCTCCCTGATCAGACTGACAAATATGTAAAGGCCGAAGAAGATACCATCACAGTGGATCTGATCGTGGGGAGCAAGGGTTGGACCACCCGAATTGGAAGAGGGCTGAATTATGAGGAAAGGAACGAAATGATTTATGTGTTGAGATCAAATATTGATGTTTTCACTTGGGAACACAGCGACATGCCTGGGGTTAACCCAGGAACCATGATGCACACATTAAATGTTCGTTCCGACGTTCAACCCATACGGCAACGACCCAGAAGGATCGGAACCGAACGAGGAAAGTTTGTAGCTGAAGAGGTCAGTCGATTGCTAGATGTTGGTTTTATCAGAGAAACTCATTATCCGGTGTGGCTGTCCAACGTTGTCGTGGTACAAAAGAAGAATGGGAAATTCCGCATGTGTGTAGACTTCACCAACTTAAATAAAGCTTGTCTGAAAGACAGTTTTCCCTTACCCAAGATTGATCGCATGATCGACGCAACCACAGGATTCGAACGTCTTACCTTCCTGGATGCCTATTCGGGGTACAATCAAATCCCAATGAACCCGAAAGATGAAGATAAAACAACGTTCATCACCGAACGGGGAACCTATTGTTACAAGGTTATGTCGTTCGGTCTAAAAAATGCAGGTGCGACTTATCAGCGGCTGATTGAGAAGATTTTCAAGACCCAGATTGGAGAAACGGTAGAGGCATACATTGACGACATAGTTGTTAAAAGCCAGCACGGGAATGATCATTTGAAGCACTTGGAGGATGTGTTCGCATCCCTGCGATCGCACAAAATGAAGCTAAACTCGAAAAAATGCACTTTTGGTGTATCCTCCAGATAATTCCTAGGTCACATTGTTAATAAAGATGGAATCAAATCAAGTCCAGCACAAGTTCAAACATTGATTCAGATGAAGGCACCAGAGTCCCCAAAAGAAATCCAGGTACTCACAGGAAGACTAGCGGCCCTTAGTCGGTTCATATCCAAATTATCAGATAGATGCAAGCCGTTTTTCGACGTCCTGAAATCTAAGAACATGATTGCTTGGGGTGAGAAGCAGCAAGAAGCGTTCGATCAGCTAAAAATATATATGGCGAAACCGCCGATACTTACAACACCCAAAAATCATGAGTCCCTGATTTTGTACTTAGTAGTTTCACCGAACGCTGTCAGTTCAGCGTTAGTAAGAGACGATGGAAACAGACAGTACCCAATTTATTATGCGAGCAAGACATTGCTTGACGCTGAGAGAAGATATTCGAAGACATAAAAAATCATCTTGGCATTGGTCCAGACAAAACGAAAGTTACGACATTACTTCGAGTCCCATCCGATCAGAATCCCAACTACATTTCCGATCAAATCAATTTTGTCAAAGCCTGACTTCTCGGGACGAACGACAAAGTGGTCAATAGAACTGAGTATGTTCGATATTACTTATGAGCCACGAACATCTTTAAAAGGTCAAGCTGTGGCGGATTTCCTCCTTGAATATGAAGCAACTGAAGATGAAGCCGGCAACGTAAATCCAAGGTGGTTGCTTTATGTAGACGGACCAGTGAATAGTCTGGGGGCAGGAGTGGGGATCGAACTTATATCCCCAGAAGGCACCAAATTGCAGCAGTTGATCAAACTGTCCTTTGGCAGTTCAAACAATGAGGCTGAGTACGAAGCCGTTTTGGCAGGGTTAAGGTTAACAAAGGAGCTTGAGATCAAAGAATTGACTGTGTTCAGCGATTCCCAGTTAGTTGTGAATCAAATCACAGGACGTTATAATACAAGTGAGGAAAGGATGTTGCAGTATAAAAATGCCGTTCAGGAAGAAATGCGAAACTTTCAGGTAGTCACTTTTAAACAAATTCCAAGGACAGAAAATCATGGGGCCGATCATGTAGCAAATCAAGCATCGTCAGCAGGAGACAATATGGTCAGATTAATTCCGGTGGATGAATTATTCACCCCTTAGATTGGGAAAAAGAAAGAAGTATGCGTGATCCCGTATGAGCCAAGTTGGATCGATCTAATCCTTGAGTATTTATTGATCGGCGTTCTACCTGAGGATCGGCGGGAAGCAGGGAAAATAAGAGCAACCTCTACCAAGTATTCAGTGATCGATGGCTATCTATATCGCCGATCGACAAGTGGGCCCTATCTGCGATGTTTGACACCATCTGAAGCACAAGAGGTACTCAAGCAGTTGCATGATGGAACTTATGGAACTCATGTTGGTGGAAGATATTTATCTCATAAAGCAGTAACACAAGGATATTTCTGGCCGTACATGATCCGGGACGCGGAGGAATACGCAAAAAGGTGCGACAAATGTCAGAGACATGCGCATATAATCCATCAACCAGCAGAGCTTCTCACAGCAATGGCCTCACCTGTTCCGTTCGCACGATGGGGAATGGATGCGGTCGGACCATTAACAAGGGCATCATCAAATCAAAAGCATGTGCTTTTGGCAACAGATTATTTCACTAAATGGGTGGAAGCAAAGGCTTATGTAAGAATCACTCACACTCAAGTGATAGATTTTATTTTGAATCATATAATCTACAGGTTTGAAGTGCCAAAATACATAATGATGGACAACGGCAGAAATCTGGACAATCAATACGTTCGGGCGTTATTGGACGAGTACGGCATCAATCAGAATTTATCGTCTGTCAGCTATTCGCAAGCTAATGGACAAGCTGAGATAACGAACAGAACGATTTTTGTCGGGATTAAAATAAAATTGGAGGGGATCAAAGGAAAATGACGATGGTTAGACTAATTACCAAGGGTCCTCTGGAGCTACCGAACGACACCTCGCAAGCCAACCGGGATGACTCCATTCGCTATGGCGTACAGAGTCGAGGCGGTAATCCCAATTGAGTTAGAAGTCCCCATAACAAGAACTCATCTATTCGATCCTGAACAGAACGAAGAAATTCTAAGAATCAAAGGTGATCTCATAGATGAAAAAAGGGAAATGGCCTCAATAAGACTTGCAGAATATCAACAAAGGGTAATGAGGAGTTATAACAAGAAAGTGAAACCAAGATCATTTCAAGTTGGCGATCAAGTATTAAGGGTGCTGGCTAGCAGATCAAACAAACTGGATCCCACATGGGACGGGCCGTACACAATAACAGAAGTGATCGGGAAAGGTGCCTACAGATTGGCTGATCAGGATGGAAAACAAATCGAACGAGCTTGGAATGCTATACACCTGAAAAGGTATTTTCAATAAAATTTATGTTGATCATTTTATGATAAGATCCATTTCGAATCAATAAAGATATTATTCATATCTTCTCATATTTCTGTTCAAACTAATAAAAAAAAAAAAAAGGAAGAAGGAAAAACCCAAGTGAAAAAACTTGGCCAAAATACATAAGCCAACTGAGCAAAAGACCATCATGAAAATGGCACCAATTTCTTGTTTTCACAAAGACGTATATAGATACGCATCAAAAATGGTTGTGTTCAAAAGAACGCATAATCCTGTTCAAAAATATATAATGCACAATAGTGCAATCTGTTCAGAAAATATCTATGCACCTTAGTGCAATCTTGTTCAAAATATATAATGCACAACAGTGCAATCTGTTCAGAAAATATCTATGCACCTTAGTGCAATCCTGTTCAAAAATATATAATGCACAACAGTGTCATTTGTTCGGAAAATATTTATGCACCTTAAATGCCATCCTGTTCGAAAAAGTCAGAGCACACCAGTGCTATTTCAAAAACTTGTCCAAAAAACGCTCACCACAGGAGCATCAAAAACATATATAATTTTACAAGACCCAAAAAAAAAACAAAAATTGTTCAAAGATAGAAACTTCTAATCAAGAAGTTGGGGGATTAATATCATCGGTAGGCGGCTGCTGGCTCTCTGAAGCAGGAATCGAAGGCTCAGTTGACACTTTATTTTCAGCAGCAACAGGCTCTGGTTGTTCGGACGGAATGATCCCATGCAAAATAAATTGAGCTAAATCTTTTTCATCTTGGGAAGACTCAGGCTCTTTATATGGGTGAACGATTCCGCAAGCTGCATCATGGGCGGCAGGATTATCATATGTACGGGCAGATGGATCTGATGACATTTGGTCAAAGCAAAATCTGAACCCATCACAGAACTTTATGTCAAAGATGTTCACATATCTCCGGTGCATGTCCAAACCTCCCCTTCGGTAAATTTCTAAACCCGTCTTCAGAACGGCATTAAAAGTTTCAAGGTTATGGATCTGCTTAGTCATTTCAGCATTCCGATCAGATTCCTTCTGATGGAGTTTCTTTAAGCTCTCCACCTCAAGCTCCAAGATTTTCTTCTGCTTTTCAGCCAACATGGAGCATTTGTCAGCTCGGAGGAGGCCACATGCCACGAGTGAGAGCCATCAAGGAATCAGGATCGGACATTGCCAACGTTCGGCGATTGAGAACACTACCATCACCTTTCTCGAACTTTGGGATCCATTCACCTTCAGGATCAAATGATGGAGGAAAGCAGCAGTCTGGAATAGTGTAGCCGCTCACAGATCTAGCCTTCTTAACAAGCTTCTCATGCTTTTCAGAGTCATCTCTTTTTGCATGTTCAGAAGGGGGGCCCAACAACAACTTTTTGGGAGCGTTGCCACTATCATTGGCGTTCGACCTCTTCAGATGTCCCCTCGTCTTCCTCGGATCTTCGGTCAGATCGACCACTTGGCTTTTTCCTTTATCAGATGTGGAGCTGACTGGGGGAGTAGATTTTTGTGTTGCAGCACGCTTGGAGGCTGTGACCGGAATTTCCATGATAGTAGCTTCCGAAGCACTGACAGCGATCAATTTCAAATTTTTGGAAGTCAAAAGTGACTTGCTGGACGGAAGAGATGCGAATACTTTCTCGTATAGATATTCAACACGTTCGACTGTATACAAAACATGGGCATACGATCAACAAACAAACAAGTACGAAGATTAAAGTAAAGCAGGCGAAATTTGTAAAGTACGAAAAATACACTTGCCAAGATTTTTGAATCCACACTTCAGTTTCTTACATATACCGAAGGTCCTTGGCAGAGGATATGGGCCGGATGCATCCACCCTCCAATTTCCCCCAATTTTCACCATCTTATCTTTCCACTCCTTCTCAGAAGAAGGATTGCCTTCACAAAGTTTCAAAGTTGAATGGGGGTGCAGATGGTACCGACCGGGGTTTTTTCTGATCTGATCGACTTTATAACAAAGCAAAAGATCACCCAAACCTAGGTTCAAACCTCGTTCGTGATTCAGAACGAGCATAACAGATAGAACCCTGAAGAAATTAGGGTTTACTTGCAAAGGGGCAAGTCCTAAAGAAAAAAGGATATAATGATAGAATGGATGCAAAGGAAATCTAAGAACAGCCAAGTGATGTGCAGAGAACAAGACTTCGCCCGGTTCAACTTCTTCGTAAGTTTTGAAGTTTAAATCAGAAGAATACTCAGAAATCAAAACATCCTTTGGTATATCAAATTCAATTCGGCACCTATCGGCTAAAGACAATTTACGTAATTGTTTTCGGGAAAGTTTCTGGGATTTTGGTTCAATCAAATTGGGGGCAACCTCAGAGGAAGAAATAACAGGGGCATCATCAACAACCACTTCCAGAGAAGGGGTTCGGCTACTATCGCTACTCATGATGCTCTTGATTAATGAAAGAAATGTGAAGGACGAAAGAGAAAAACTAACCTCAAGAAGTTCTTTGCTGGGAATTGTCTTCAAATGGAGTGAATCTGCTCTTGTAAAAGGGGAAGAAATATTGAAGGAAATGAAGGAAATAAGGAAAGTGGCAGTTACACATGGCTATTCGAATTCCCACCTTATTTCAAAAATGAAATGGGCTTGGGAATTGGGGGCAAAGTGTATGCCCATTTTTACATCAGGCCCATCATACAAAGATTCACACTGGATCAACATACTTGATTTAAAGCCCTAATAGAAAACAAAGCCCAAACAGAAAATATAAGCCCATTTCAGGTTGAAGCTATTAAGGAAATGACCGTTTCAAATATATAGAATCAAAACTGACATAAGGTTTTATTATAGCAGTTTCTAATAAACATTAAAACTCAAATTAATGTAGATATTGTCTTTAATATGTATTTAAACCCATTTATGTGGGTAAGACTAGATTTCATGTATAAAAGAAAGGAAAAAGAAAGGGAAAAGGGACCCCGAAATTACTCCAATATTTACTGATTCTTGAATTTTTCTATTTTCTTCTTGCCATTAATTCTTTTCGTAGCTTCTGTTTAAATTACAAAGGTAAAAATTCGTTCGGCATCTCCGAACGGATTTGGTTTCTAAAAATAAAAATAAACCAAGACAAAACCAGCAAAAACTGGTTACCAAACATGACCTTAATACTGTATACTAAATAAAAAAGGATATACTCCACATATATATATATATATATACTATTTATATATAACACAAAGCATATCTCACAGAGTCACAGTACAAGTGATGGTGATTGGTGAGTAGAGAAAAAAAAAAAACAATCTTTTGAAGTGATTCTTGGTGCACAAACATGTTTTTTCACACCCTCAATGGCTTGAGGATTGCCCAATCTTACAACAAAGGGCATGTATGCACAAGTGGGCCAACTAGACTGAAAAAATCTATGTTAAGACAAGTTTATCAAACATATGGGCATGTTTGATTTCTGGTCTGGTCTAATTTGATTTAATTTTGTCTGGCTGAATTGGTTTGGGCTGATTTTATTTGGTCTTGTATAATCTTGTGTAATTTTAGTGTTAATTAAAATTCTGTTTGATAAATGGTCTGGTCTTTCTGGTCTGGTCTAAAAAAACTAAAACCAAACCATATATAAAATTCAAAACAATAATTTTAAATCTGAAAAAATATAAAAAATGAAAAAATATATATAAATTTGAAAATAAAATATAAAAAAATTGAAAATAAATAAAAAAATTCGAAAATCATATATAAAATTTTAAAAAATATTTAACATTAGAAAAAAATATATAAAATTTGAAAAAATATATAAAATTCAAAAAATATATATAAAATTCAAAAAAAATATTAAAATTCAAAAATAAATATATAATTCAAAAAAATATATAAAATTTCGAAAATTTTTATTAAAATCTGAAAATATATAAAAAGGGGAAAAATATATAGATTCAAAAAAAAAAAAATTTCAAAAAACATACCTAAATTATAAAGTTCAAAAATAATATATAAAATTTGAAAGAAATATTTAAAATTCAAAAACATTATATAAAATTCGAAAAAATATAAATAAATTAAGAATATATATATTACAGAAATAAATATCAAATTAAAAAAATTATTATTTTATTATTAAGTTTTGTATTATTTAATTCATTTTGCTTATTATTTATTTATTATTATTATTTTTATGTATTATTGAATTCATTTTGTTTATTATTCATTATTTTTATTTTATTTATATATATGCTTTATTTAATTTATTATTTATATTATTAATTTATCATTTAATATTATTTATTTGTTTGTTTAAGTAATTTATATATATATTTTTTAATTTTATTTATTATTTCAAATTTTATATATATTGCTTCAAAATTTATATATTTGTTTCAAATTTTATATATATATATTTTTTAATTTTATTTATTATTTTTGAATTTTATATATTTTTTTCGAATTTTATATATATTTTCAAAAATTTATATATATTTTCGAATTTTATTTATATATATATTATTTTGGAAATTTATAAAATGGTGGCTAGATTTCATTATTGTGTGTGTATAAAATGGTCTGGTCTGGTTTAATTTTGGTGCTGATTAAAATTCTGTTTGATAAATAATCTGATCTTTCTGATCTAATCTAAAAAATAGGTAAAGACAAAATAAAATAAGACCAAACCAGAAATCAAACATGCCAATGAAAAAACCATATTGATTGAATCACTAAAATTTAATCTCTCTGCCTAATGAAACAAACAACAAGTGGGTATGATAATTGGCCAACTAGACTGAAAAGTAATTTGTCAATAATGCATATCTACGTTAACAGATAAAGATAAAAAGAACCATACTAATTGAGGGAAGAGCTGGACACTTGCACTTTTTTCCCCCACAATATGAAAAACTCCTCTTAATGTGAAAATACACAATATCATTAGACTATGTCTACACACGTATTACACATTTCTGTTGAGTGTTCACTAAAAGGTACCACTTATCACATAGGTTTTAAGTGAGAATGGATGTGTTGCGTTGTAACACTAGAACAAATAGCATTCTAATAAACAAAATATTCAAATGAAGGGACATGACGATCGTTATAACATATTCATAAAATTTTGAACGAGTATTTAATGGGGCATTTTTCATAAGCATTACAAACAATTTCCACAACATAGATCATATAACATTACATGTATAAAATTGCTTTTCAATGTCCTTTTACGCATTACATATTTGTGGTTCACATATTATATTGAAAAGGGCATGTACCTTAAATTTTGACACATCCATAATTTCTACAAGATACGATGAAGTCCTTCTAGCACTTATTTCACTTTTATATCCCCAAATGAAAACTGTGACATAAGAGATGGAATGCTTCATCCGGAATTTAAGCCCCAGACAAAGGGTATTGACTAAGTAAGGGGATGTTCTGTAGATGGAGTTGGAGTGAAATATATAGGTTTGTGATGAAATTTGTGGCCCAATTTATATTTGACAATTTGGTTTGGGATGAAATTTGTGGCCCAATTCATGTTTGATAATTTGGTGTTGGTGCAATAGTGTTGCACCATTGGTACCAAATCCATCATTTTTCACACCATTGAGATAGATGGTTTGGATGGAGTTGGTTTGGTTTTCTCACACCAGAACTATTCTTTAACCCAAACCAATTCAATTTGGTGCACCATTGTTTAACTCAAATCAATTCATTTATAATATTATATATATATATAAATTAGAAAAATAAAATATTTATGAAAAAATAAAATATTTCAAAAAAATCAAACGAAAAAATATATTTCATAAAAAATAAAATATTTCGGGAAAACAAATATTTCTAGAAAAAATAAAATATAATAAAAACATATTTATTATTTTAAAAAAATATACAAATTATATGTATTTTTACTGAAATCTTTTATTTTTTCAAAATATTTTATTTTTTTGAAATATCTTATATAAAATATTTTATCTATAAATATTTCGAAAAAATTAAATATTTATGAAAAATTAAATATTTTGAAAAAATTAAATATTTATATATATTATTTTTTAAAACATATATATTTACAAAATATTATTTTAAATAAATAAAATATCAAACTATTCCAAGTTACCAAATATGATTGGTTTCAGAATTTCAACTCATACCAAATCTACCAAACATGGTATGATTTTTCAGTTTCACTTTTTCTCACATCAAAACCATCTGCACAAAACATGGTTTCAGTTCAGAATAAAACCACATCAAACCCAACTCAATCCAACTTCAACCAAACCAAAACCAAAAACCAACACCACACCGGTTGCCAAACAATCACTAAATGCGTGTTTGGCATAAGGGTTTGGTGCCAAATTTTTGGTTTTGGGGTGGAAAAGTTAGCCCAACCCATGTTTGGTAGCTTTGGTTCTGGTGCAACAGTGTCAACCCATTGGCACCAAATGAAGCAAATTAAGAACCATATGAAGACATGGTTTTAGATGGTGCGGTTACTATTCACAACTTATAACCATCAAATTAAAACCAACTCACAACCCCAAATCCATGATTGGTGTACCATTCCATTTTCAATAAAAGTCAACATTGTCATGTTTGTCATTTTATTAAATAAATAAAATAGAATTAAGTAAAATCAAATAAATAATAAACAAAAATAATAATTAATAATTTTTTAGTAATTAATAATAAATAAATAAAAATTTAGTAAAATATTAAATAAATAAATAAATATTGAGTAATAAAAATTTAAAAATAATAAATAAATAAAAATGATAAATAGAATAGAATTAATAATAAATAAATAAATAAAAATTGAGTAACAAATATTTTAAAATAATAAATAAAGTAAAACCAAATAAATAATAAACAAAAATAAAATGAATAATTAATAATAAATAATAAATAGTTAAATATACATATATATTTATTTAATTAAAAATTTAATTTAATTAATAGAATAATAAATATTGTAAAACCAAATAAATAATAAACAAAAATAATATGAATAAATAATTAATAATAAATTAATAAATATTGAGTAATAAATATTTAAAAATAATAAATTGATAAAAGAACATTGAAATTTCAAATGCAAAAAGATTATAAATTTTCAAACTACATATACGAACCAATTGAATAATTCTTGCAATATGGTGAAATATTATTATCCAATATTAATATTTTTTGTAAAAACAAATTCGTCCTTAATGTATTTTTATTTTTTAAAACATATATATTTAGAAAATGTTATTATAAATAAATAAAATGTCAAATCATTCCAAGTTACCAAATATGGTTTGGTTTCAGAATTTCAGTTCATACCAACTCTACCAAACATGGTTTGGTTTTTCAGCTTCACTTTTTTTCACACCAAAACCATCTGCACCAAACATGGTTTCAGTTCAGAACCAAACTCAACCCCAAACTAAACCAAAACCAAAAACCAATACCGCATCGGTTGCCAAACAGGCACTAAGAAACATATTTTTTATAACTCTGATGTCACATTAAGTTGTCAAATATTGAACCGTCACTACGTTACCATTAAAATAAAATCAAGGCATAAATGCATAATACCCCCGGGATTTGCAGTAGTTGTAAAATACCTCTTAGGACTTTTTTTACCCCTAATTCACTATCTTATTGTAAATACAGAAAAAAATACACAACAAATAGGGTTGAATCGAATGTCTTTATTCATCACAAACTCATATATTTATACACATTTGGATAGATAGGTCAAGCCCATCTACCCAAATTACTAAATCCCTTAAATCATGGGATTTGATAAACTCCCTCCTATCTTGGCTCTATCCTCCCATACATAGGACTAGTCCATAACTTGTTACCTACTCATTTTCTATAAGTTACCATGGGCCAAGCCCATCGGTCCTTGCTCATGACCCAATAAAGGTGGGCCACAAAATTTGGCTATTACACAGGCCCCTGAGGTTATGGGCTCATGAGTCAATCCATGGCCCATGACCGAATATACATACACACACACATACAATGTTTTTATGAGAAATGATGGTGGTGACGTCGCAAGTCCTTTATTGCTGGACATCATTTGAATTCAAAATGTGAGGCCCCAACTACCTTGTTCTTCGCACCAAGACGGCTCGATGCGTAACGTGTGACCCCCGGACTTTGTGCGGACTGTTGGCTTGCTCCTATCCCACTATAAAACCATACTCAAATCATTTGGTATCCTTACTCCTAAAAGATCATTATCCAAGCCTGTATTTCTCCTAACTCTTCTTTTGTTTTGGATCCTTCACTAGAATCTTGCACTTATCCCACCGGCGAGTCTTACCGGAGTAACCCTTCACTTTACTGAAGACCCCTTCTATTCCATTCCCTTTCTTGTGTAAGTCCTATTTTTGCTTTATTTTCCGTTTTATCTCTCCATTACTCCAATACTTATACACTCTTCTACCTTTCTGTAGTAAAAATGTTAAATAGCGACGACACCAAGTTAGTAGAAGAGGTCGTTCTGTCTTCTGGAACCAACCCTGATTTGATCAATAGCGATAGTCCTTCCACTGTCCTTCAAGAGACCCATGTTCCCAAAGTCGCTCCCCCAAATACTGACTTTCCGGGTTTATCAACAAATCTAGAGACACCCGATGAAAGGGGTTCCCATGATAATGATAAGACTGTGAACCCCAACATTCATGAACCTTTCTATGTTGCTCCTCTTAAGAAAACAAGGTCTGAGGTGGACGTAAGACACCTTCGGGCTGAAGCTAATGTGCCCGGTGATATTCTTCTGGCCCCTTACCCAAGCTATTTAGACTTCTCTAAAAGTGAGAGAGTTGGATCAGGTAGTATTCTGCTATCGGCGGTTCATCTCAAAATATTAAGATTCCCTCTTCATCCTTTTTTTCTTTATGTTTTTTTCATGCTAGGGTTGCACCCTCTCCAGCTTAACCCGAACAACTTCAAGATCTTGGTTATGCTTCTTCTGTACAATAGGAATCTAGACCTTAATCTAGGTTTAGCTGACCTGCTTCTCTATTATTTCTTCCAAAATGCCAGAGAAAACAAGGGTAGGTACAACCTCTTTCCCTTCCAAGGTCGGGGCATATGCTCTGATACGGAAAAATCTGATAAAGGATGGAAGGAGAGAATGGTAATTGTTAGTGGCAACTGGCTTTACCCATTCTCTTTGACATACTCGATCCCTAAAGTCTTTGGCATTATCTGATTGCATGTTTTTCGTCCCCTTCACAAAGCTACGTGAGTTTTATGACTTACATCGGGGAAAGTATGCATATAGATTTCTCAGCTATGAGGATAGAGAAATACCCTTATCCCTTGTAAGAGAATGTTTTGCATTCTTGAAGGCCAAGATCTGGAGCAACGTCCGATCTGCCACTACACTTCTAACTAAGGCCAATCTAGAGATGATTTTTAATTTGGGCGTTGTTGTTGACATGATGGATTTGCCCTTCAGGTCCCTTTCTGTCAGACGCACTCAAGTCCCCGAAGGATCTAATATGGTTAATGCCATACCACTCTTGACAGCGCCCCAAGCACCTCCGGTACGCTCGGTTGCACAAAGTCCTTCAGATCCTCCTCAACCTCCTCTTACAAATGTTGCAACCATTAAGTCATGATATGGTATAGGTGGTGGAACGGCCAATAAAAGGCCCAGAAGTCAGACTGCCGATGCCTCAATGAGTGACCTTCCCCAGGCTCAGGACACTCCCCACACCGTAATTCCCTGGGAGCCAAAGTTTATCCTTCTGAATGGTTCCCCTATCTATGCTGACCATCTTATTATCTGTCAGCCAGATGTTCTTCGGGCTATTGCTAGAGGAATCTGGACTCCTGCTGACAGGGCTGCTTAGACGAAGATCACTAGGACTGAGCTATTTCAGAAAGGTTTCACGATGGCCATGGAGGTATTCACTTTTGATCTTTTTGTACTTTGTTTATTCATTCGTATATTTTTATTTGGTTCTGTACTAATATGTACAATTTTTCTATTTGTGTAGCTCTTTTATGGGATCCAGGCCTACAATCATGTCCTAGAGGCCGATGTTCAGGAAATGGCCAAGATGCAGGCTCAACTACAGTAGAATAATGAGCATCGAATTACTTCGGCCAATGAGGCGGATGGTCTTCGTCAGAGTCTATCAGAGCATAAAAGTCTTTTGGAGACCAGAGAGGTTGAGAAGAGGACCCTAGCTGCTGAACTAGCAGAGGCCAAGGCAACCTACCAAAAGATTGCTGCAGAGAAGGCATAGTCAGATAATCTTCTGGCTCTTGAGCGATCCAAGGTGGAGATGTGCCGTTTGGGCGGGCTGGACATGTACCAACGGTATGTCAATATCTGTGACGTTAGATCGGTCAGAGCATGGCGGGAGAGACAAGAGATGGAACACATTCCCCTGGCAGATCGGAAGTTCAAGACTGCTGAGGAGTTTGATGCCTTCATAGGGGTGCATTTTCCTTATCAGGACCCACTGGCCTCTAAGAATGAGAAGCGGTTTGCTGCCTTTCTAAAGGGAGAAGACTAGTTTTGGCCCTGAATTAAATATGACTTAGGATTTCTGTACTTCATTCTGTATTACCCTTCAGAAGGGTTATTTTTGTATCTTTTATTTATATTAATGAAAGGATTTTCCCAATTTCTTATGGCTTTCTGTTCTTATTACTTCGGTTAGCTATTGATCACTCTGAAATAAACACTTTTGAACTTAACTTTTAGGAAAATTTTCATTTTAGTATGGAGTCTTCGGGCATCTGGCCCTGAGAATCGTTGATGTCCTCTAGTTAGTTCAAATTAGGTTTGAACTCAACACTTAGGAAAATTTTAATATGGAGTCTTTAAGCATTTGGCCCCTAAGACTCGTTAATGTCCTCTAGTTAGTTCAAATCAGGTTTGAACTTAACACTTAGGAAAATTTTATGTTAATATGGAGTCTTCGGGCATCTGGCCCTTGAGACTCGTTGATGTCCTCTGATTAGTTCAAATCAGGTTTGAACTTAACACTTAGGAAAATTTTATATTAATATGGAGTCTTCGGGCATCTGACCCATGAGACTCATTGATGTCCTCTGGTTAGTTCAAATCAGGTTTGAACTCAACACTTAGGAAAAGTGGTATTCTTCACAAGGTATCATCACACATATACATATATAGAATATGATATTTTATTCAAAACTTGAAAAACATGTAGCAGAGGTGTCGAACTTCGGGCACAAATGCTTTATTATAATCAGCAGAAATGTCATATGCAAGACACAAACATTCATATTACTATTTAATGGAAAACTATCTAAGGATAATACATCTTTAGACGGTAAGCATTCTGAGAGTTGGGCTCGATGCGGCCTGTCTCGGTCTTCCATACCCGATAGGCACCATGACTGATGACCTAAATTATTGTATAAGGTCCTTCCCGTAACTTGCCAATAATCCCAATTTTTCTTCTGAGCACCATATCGCCTACTTGGAATTCTTTTCTTTTGACCTTCTGATTAAATCGGGCCCCGACTTGTTGTTGGTAGGCAACCAACCTTATCCCCGTGACTTCCCTTCTTTCTTCCAATAAGTCCAAATCATGGGCCAGGTGCTGATTGTTTGGGCCTTCTTCCCAGGCCTAACTTATTAGCGTGGGTACTTTCAATTCGGTCGGGATAATGGCTTCAGCCCCGGAGGCCATGGCGAAAGGGGTTTTTCCCTGTTAGTTGCCTTGGGGTGGTCCGATAAGACCATAAAACCTCGGGTAATTTTTCCAACCAAGATCCTTTTACTGCTTCGAGCTTTTTTATAAGCGTATCGAAAATAGTTATGTTTGTCCTTTCGACCTGTCCATTTCCCTGTGGGTAACCAATGGAATAAGTATTCTGATTGATTCCATGTTTTGCCAGGAATGCTTGAACTTTCCTGTTGTCCAAGTTGGTACCATTGTCTATCATTATAGTTCGGGGTAGACCGAACCTATAAATCATATGACTCCAGATGAATTTGATAATATGGTTGCTTTTGATAGTTGAGTATGCCTCAGCTTCTACCCATTTGGTATAGTAGTCCGTAGCCAGAAGGACATGTGTAGTGGATCGTATGGCTTGTGGGAGGGGACCCACAATGTCCATCCCCCATCGGGCGAAGGGGTGAGAGATAATTATTGGATTCAATAGTTCAGGAGGTGGATGAATGACATCACTATAAAATTGGATTTTTTTACAACGTCTAGTGTATACCTCAATGTCTCTTGACAGGTATGGCCAGAAGTACCCCTGGGTGAGGACTTTATGAGCTAAAGACCTTCCCCCGGAATGATTGCCGCATGATCCGGCATGTATCTCTTCCATGACTGCAGAAGCTTTGGAGGGTGTAAGACATCTTAAGTATGGTTCAGAGAATAACTTGTGGTAAAGTTAACCATTATATAGAGCGTATCTTGCAGTTTTTATTCTTATCTTCCAGGCCTCTGGTTTTGATTCAGGTAACGCACCCATCCTCAAATAGTCTATTATGGGGTCCATCCAACTTGGCTCCCATGGGATGATCATCACGTCCTCAGAGGGCTCCAAGCTTGATCAGACGATGAAATCCATAGGTGTTGTTCGAGTTATACTCTCTCCTGCTGCGGAGGCCTGATTAGCTAAATGATCTGCCATGACATTGTCCTTTCTTGGGATCTATTCAAAGGTTAATTGCTGGAATTCTTCGGCCTCCTTTAGTACCAAATCCCTGTATGCTTCCATTTTGGGCTCTCGGGTATCATACTCCCCATTCAACTATCGTACGACCAATTGGGAGTCACTTAGTATCTCTGCTTTCTATATTTGCAGGCTTCGGGCGAAACGTATTCCTGCTAGAAGGGCCTCATACTCAGCTTCATTGTTGGAAGCTGGAAATTCCAATCGAACGAATTGTTGAATTTTAGTGCCATCGGGTATCACGAGCTTTATACCGATCCCTGCTCCGTTGACATTTGACAACCCGTCCACGAATATTACCCATAAGCTTGGTTCACTTTCTTCGGGAAAGTCTGTAGTTTTTATTTCTAACAGAAAATCAGCTACCGCTTGTCCTTTGATGGCAGTTCGGGGCACATAGGATATGTCATAGATTTATAGTTTTATTGCCCATTTGGATACTCTCCTTGACAATTTGGGCTTCGCCATTATGGATTTGATCGGGGTTATAGTCGGTACCACGATCAGATGCGCTTCAAAGTAATGTCAAAGACATCATTTTGCATTGATCAGTGATAGTACCAGCTTTTCATGTTTGGAGTAGTGGGTTTCAGTATCAGCAAAGGCTTTGCTGGTGTAGAAGACCGGCATCTAATACCCCTTGCCCTCCTTGACCAGAGCGGCGCTAGTGATGTTGCGGATATGGCTAGATATAAGTGTAATGGCTCGTTTGTTTCCGGGGTTGCTAGTGTGAGAGGCTTTGTCATGCAGCTCTTGAGTTTCTTCAGAGCTTATAATTGCTCCGGGCCCCAGACCTCTTCTTTTGCTGCCTTTATAGAATGGAAAAAGGGTCAGCATCGATCAGTTAGGCGAGAGATAAAACGGCTGAGGGTTATCACTCTTCTGGTTAGTACTTGGATCTCTTTCCTGGACTTTAGCTCATGTATTTCCATGAGAGCTCTGACTTATGTTGGGCTCACTTGTATCCCTGTTCGATCAACTATATGTCCCAAGAACTGGCCCGAGGACACTCCGAAGAAACATTTGGATGGGTTGAGCTTCATCTTGTACTTTTTGAGGGTGTCAAACACCTACTGCAGATCAGTCAGGTGGTCACTCTTCGCCTTACTTTTGACCACCGTGTCATCAATGTAGGCTTCTATGGTAGATCCCATCATGCCTTGAAAAACTTTGCTAACCAACCTCTGAAAGGTTGCACCTGCATTTTTTAGTCTGAAAGGCATAACTGTATAATAATATGTACCTGATTCGGTGATGAATGTCATTTTTTACTCATCATCTGGGTACATTCGTATCTGATTATACCCAGAGTATGCGTCAATAAAACTTAAGTGCTCGAATCCCGCGGTGGCATCCACCATCTGATCTATCTTTGGTAAGGGGAAACAATCCTTCGGGTATGCTTTGTTTAGATCAGTGAAGTCCACACACACCCTCCATTTCCCGTTTCTTTTGGACCACAATTACGTTTACCAGCCAGGAAGGGTACTGCGCCTCTTTAATGAATCCGGCTTAGAGAATTTGATCAACCTCTTCAGCTATGATCTGGTTTCGGTGGGCCCCCATGCGTCTCTGTTTCTGCCTGACGGGTTTGATGTCGAGGTCCACATTGAGGGAATGTTGGGCCACTGAAGGATCGATGTCGGGCATGTCCATGTGGCCCCAAGCGAATACGTCAGCATTGAAGCGCAAAAGGGCCTCTAATTATTCCTTCTCCTGTGTACTGAGGCCAGAACCAATGTAAGTCGTCCTTTCGGGGTGGTCGGGGTAAATCTGAACTTCCAGCAAAGGTTCAACTGCTATAAATGACTCTGCACCCCCATTCTCTAGTTGTTATTGATCATTGGGTATTGCCCTGGCTTTTGAAGCTTGCTCTGGTTCCGTCATTTTCCTGAGGCCTTTCAAGGTGACAACGTAGCATTCTTTGGCCGCCACCTGATCTCCCTTGATGTCAATCACATCAATTTTGTTTGGGTCGACGCATCGCATGATTTGATGTAGGGTGGAAGGAACTCCATGCATCCGATGGATCCAACCCCTACCCATGAGGAGATTATATGAGGGTTTAACATCTACCACCACAAAATTTTCTCTAAGCATGCGCCTTGATGCTGTTACTGGCAGTCGGATTTCTTCCACTGGTTCCACTTTTCTGCCATCGAGTCTTACTATCGGGCTTCTGGAAGGGACTATATCTTTGGGGTTAATCTCCAGATTCTCAAAAGCCCACTTAGTGATTATGTTAGAGTTGTTCCCTGGGTCTATCATTACTCTCTTGATCAAGCAATTTGAGACCATGAGGGAGACCACCAAGGGATCGTCATGTGGTGATTCAATGTTTCGCAAATCTGCAGGAGAGAAACTTATCCGGGCATCCTCCTTCGAGTTTCGTAACTTGCTGATCTCCCCAACCCTTCCCAGTCTCTGGGCTTGGCGCATCTTGGATCTACGGGCTTTCTCCATTTCTGATCGGCTTGGCCCTCCGTAAACCATGTGAACGACTTTCACGGGCTGTCCCGTTGTCCCCTTGACTAGCGTATGTGAGGTTTGATCTGATCGGGTGCCCTCCTTGGCAACGTATTCCGCCAATTCTCCCTTTGCTATCATGGCCTATACTTGCCTCATGAGGCTTTTGCATTCGTTGGCCTGGTGCCCATACTCGCTATGGAAGGCACAGTGCCTAGACATGTCCCTTAGTTCCATTAATTGTCTGATAGGTGGTGGCGATCGGAAGATCCCTTTACCCTTAGTCTCTTAATACAGTTTGACCAGGCTAACCTTCGGTGAAATGATCTTGTTTTCGAACCTCTGGCGTTTCTCTAGGGCTTGGGAGGGTGCATGAGGAGCGCTTAGTCGCTTCCGATCTGGCACTCGATCTTTAACTTTAGGTTCGGATGCTCTTGCCTTTATGCTTGCAAAGGCAGCCCTTCTTTGGTGTATAACCAGTTTTTCTTATATCCGGAGATGCCCTTGTGCCCTGGAATTAAGTTCTCCAATGTCTGTTAATGGCCTCTTGACCAAAGACTGGTGAAACTTGGTTCCAGGAATCAAGTCCATCCTGAAGGCCTCAACGGCTGAGTGCTGATCACAATTGTCAATCGAGGACATCTCGACATTGAATCGCGAGACAAAGCTCTTCAGGGATTCACCTTTTTCTTGGATCATGGTAAATAGATTAGATATGGTTTTTTTTGTCTTTTATTGCAGAAGTACTGGGCAATGAACAACTCGCAGAGTCCGAGCCAGCTTCCAATGGATCGGGGTGGTTGCTTCCTGAACCATAGCAGGGCAGCTTCGGTCAGGCTGGTAGGGAAGACTTTGCAGAGCAAGGCTTCGTTTTCGTTGTAGACATTCATCTTTGTATGGACATGGTAGATGTGTTCCGTCGGATCTTTCGTGTCGTCGAACAGGATAAACTTCGGTAGTTTGAACCTTTTCGGGTAAGGCACGTTGGTGATCGCCAGTGTAAATGGTGTCTGCACTGCGTCGATGGATGCCTCAGAGGCCAAATCGTTGGGGGTCTAGGCCTTTAGATCCTTGAGCATCTCCCTTTGGAATCTAATAATAATTTCCTCTAACTTTCTCATGGTTAGGGTTTTCTCGGCATTGTGTGCCCCGAGCACCTGCAATAATGACTTTGCGTGCTCCTCCCGATCGTTGTTGGACTTCGTGTGGTGGTCGACCCTTTTTGATTGGTGGCCCACGGACTGCTTCTGCCGATTGGACTGCTCGCCATTTTGGGCTTCTTGAAGGTTTTGTAGCAGAGCTAGCTCCAACTCGGCAGTCTTATCCTCTAGGGCTCGCCTGACCGGATCTTCGGCTTGAGAAGGTTGACCTCCGTTCGGGGGTAGTTCGGACTGTTGTGACCGGGTGATAACCGCCATGGATGATGTTAATCTAAGCTCTTAGTAGAGAGTGAGAAACTTTTGAAAAAAGATTTCAAGGACTGTTTCCCACGGGCGGCGTCAATTGTGTAAATGCAAAAAAAAATACATAACAAATAGGGTTGAATCGAATGTCTTTATTCATCACAAACTCATATATTTATACACATTTGGATACTTGGGTCAAGCTCATCTACCCAAATTACCAAATTCCTTAAATCATGAGATTTGATAAACTCTCTCCTATCTTGGGCTCTATTCTCCCATATATCGGTCCTTGCTCATGACCCAATAAAGGTGGGCCACAAAATTTGGCTATTACTCTGTGTTTTACAAAAGTTGCAAAATACCCCCCTTGGATATGTTTTACACAAAAATATTGACCATTTTGCCCCCTTGTCTTGTAATAACCCAATTTTAGTATTTTTTTTTTACTTTTTTTCTTTCTCTTACAATAATATAATTCAAAATTTAAAATTTCACGCACATATATTTATTTCTAGGGGTGTCCAAAACCGGTTCGGTTCCTTAAAAATAGGAACCGGAACAAAAAAAAAAAAAAACCTACCAAAAATACAAGTAAAAAAGATACCCCCTATTATCACTTTATTATTAATTTTTTCTTATAAAAAAATATATAAATTTATATATATTTTTTCACGAATTAAATTTTTTATTCGTGAAAAAATGCATAATACCCCCAAATATCACTTTATTATTAAATTTTTTTTATATAAAAAAATATACAAATTTATATATATATTTTCGCAAATTAAATTTTTTTTTGTGAAAAAATACATAATACCCCCTATTATCACTTTATTATTAAATTTTTCTTATAAAAAAATATACAAATTTATATATATTTTTCCACGAATTAAAAAAAAAATTCATGAAAAAAATACATAATACCCCCTATTATCACTTTATTATTAAATTTTTATTATAAAAAAATATACAAATTTATATATATTTTTCCGCAAATTAATTTTTTTTCGTGAAAAAATACATAATAACCCCTATTATCACTTTATGATTAATTTTTTCTTATAAAAAAATATATAAATTTATATATATTTTTTCACGAATTAAAAATTTTTTTTGGTAGCCTTTCCTGAAATATTTTTGATAATTTTTTTACTTATATTTTTTGTACCTTTTTTTTTGAATTCCGGTTCCTATTTTTAATGAACCGAACCGATTTTGGACACCCCTAAAAATAAATATTTATATGAAGATTTAAATTATTAATTATATTATTGGAAGAGAAAGAAAAAAAAAATACTAAAATTGAGTTATTATAAAAGTGGGCAAAATGATCAATATTTTTGTATAAAATATATTCAATGGGGTATTTTGCAACTTAAGCTAAACAAAATATATGGAGATATTTTGAACCTTTAAAAAAATATAGGGTATTGAATTAGGGATAAAAAAAACTTCAGTAGGTATTATGCAACTGCCGCAAAGCCCGGTATTATGCACTTTTGCCTAAGATCAAATCATATCAACGAATTATTATTATTTTTATTTGAAAAATTAAGTGTTGCGAGGAAAGAGACGTTAGCTATTCCATCCATGTCCATAATTTATACACCAAATTGCACATACCAAAACCAAAACCAAAAAATTTCAACAACAGTAAAAGGACCAAAAAGTGGACAAGAAATGCAAAATTACTTTCTTCATAGGTAAGAATACATGTGTATATATACATATATATTAGTTTAGAGGTATTAAGCTCTTCTTGGAAAAAAAGCACTCAAAAAAGCTCATTTTTTTTCCTAAATATCTATCAAAACTATTCATATTTCAACACAACAACCTGATTGCACAAACCCCGAGAACTCATCAGGAACATTATTTATCTTCACGAATTGACCATTTTGCCCTCCCTGCTTCTCCACCATAAAAAACCCTTGTGCTGCCCCCTGGTACTCCGACCCGGTAACCAGGGTCCGATTACCCAAAGTCACCCCGCAGACCCGAACTCGGACCGCCGACTCAGCCTCTGCCCAGCAGATCAAATTCCCATTTTTGCCCACACCCAAACACGACCTCGGACCCTGACCTGCATTCCACGAGTCATCAACCCGCCTCCACTGACCCGACTCGACTTCAAAGCACTCAGCACTGCTCTTAAATCTTCCTTGACTCTCCGTATCGTACCCGCTCACGACCCAGAACTCCGACCCGATTACAATTCCCTCGCACTCGTCTCGCTCCTCACTCATCCGAGGCAACTCGGTCCACTCGTCACTACCCATATCGTAAACCCACGACGAACTCAACGCGTTCTTGCTTTCGTCGTGTCCTCCGGCGACGAACACTCGTTCCTCAATCGCTCCGATGGCGAAGAACGACCGCTTCGAAGGCATGTCCTTGCGCTGAGTCCACCTCCGAGTCGTGAACTCGTACACGAACACGTCCTTTGTCGGGTCCCAACTCACCGGGTCCCACCCGCCCATCACCACCAGCTTCCCCTCCGAACTCGCCACTTGACAGAACATCGGAAGCCCATCTGGGTATTTGGGAATCGGGTCGACTCGGTCCCAAACCCCACTCACCGAATCGAATATAGAAATCCCGTAACTCGGCTGCGAAATCGGTTTCGACCCGCCCAACTCGGACTGAACCGGAAGCGATTGGACTACGCAGGCCGATTTGTGGGTGTGTCCGGTTTGTTTTCTGTGGTAATAGAAGTCTCTGCTCAGCAAAAGGTCGCGCCATCTCCGGCTGACTCGGGCGGCGACTTGGTGGGCGTTGTAGTGCAACCGGGTCAGACACTCGAGTCCGAGCTCTTCGGGTAAACACGGAATCAACTCAGTGAACATATTCTAGAACTTATTTCTCTCTCTGATAAAGAAAAAAGTGAGTAACACTTTGAGCGATCAGTTCGATATATATATAGCAAATACAGTTAGCAGATGTATATCAGTCATTACATGCTATGCTGACTCCGCCAATGGAGAAATGCCACGTGTGGAACACTGTTTTGGGATTTCAGCTGACTTTGCTTGGATTTCCAAGGAGAGAAAATGATTTTTTATTTATTTATTGGGATAATTATAATTTCACCCCCCAAAATATAATGTATTATACTCACACCCACTATTATTTATAATATTATAATTCTATCCTTTCAAATTAATCGGCATTCAAATCAGATAATTGAAGATTTGAAATTATATCCATGTCTATTTGTCATTTAAAGGGTAAAATACTTAAAACATTGTTGTAATATATATATTGTGCGTATAACAATCTATATTTTAAAAATATGTGTATTAGTACCTATTTTTTTGGATAAAATATTTATTATTATTTATAAATTAAAGGAGATTAAATTATAATATAATAGTTGCGGCCCTTGCGGTATAATATATCATATGGGTGAAACGATAATTACCCCTTATTTATTTTATGTAGAGATAATAATTTTATAATTATTTGACTGGCCGTTTGGGGGAGATAAGTGTTGCATGTGGTGGGGCCACATGGGACCCACCTATGTGGGGAGATGAATCTGATTGATCATGTTATATAGCTTAGGATGACACGTGGATGGATAAAATGATAAACATTGAGGGGGTGTGGTGATTGGTATTGAGTTTTATTTTTATTTGGGTAATTTGCAGCCACACCCCCTGAACTTTGAGTCAATGGCAGTCAGTAGCTGGTCAACGATTTTTTGGTCTCATAGCCCCCTGAACTTTCAATTTCGTTGCAATGACACCCCTGGGCTGGTGAAATGACTATAATGCCCCTTTAATTGTTTCACTTATTACATTAGGGTAATATATAAAGTGTGAAATTATCCATATGCCCAAACACTTCACCCTCTAAAATTACTAATTACACTTCCACCCCTTATTACAATATATATATATTACGAAAATTACAATTTAATTTTTTTTCTTTATAATGTTATTTGTATATATAATTACGAAAAAATATATATAATTTGTAAAAAATATATAAAATTTGAAAAAACATATAAAATTCAAAAATATATATATAATTTGAAACAATATATAAAATTTAAAATATATATATATATAATTCGAAACAAATATATAAAAATCATAAGCAATATATAAAATTCTAAAAAATATATAAAATTTGTAAACAATATATAAAATTCTAAAAAATATATAAAATTTGAAACAAATATATAAAATTTGTAAACAATATATAAAATTCAAATATATATATATAAAGTGTGACTGAAGTTTAAGTGGACAAGTCTCGGAGTCATTAGCCAAGGTAACGGATCTTCTCCAGCTCTTTGCAGAGTTATTTCAATGGCCACGATGGCGACACATATCCCACGATGGTGATCGAAATCGGAATTGAATCGATACTTTATTAAAATATTTTAATCAAAATTAAATATATTAATATTTGGATCAAAATTAACGGTTCGGTTCCGGTTCTCATTTTTAAAGAACCGAAAGTAAATTTTTATTTGGATAAAAATTAATGGTTCGGTTCCGATACTTTTGGTTATTTAAAAATGAGAACCAGAACCGAATCGTTAATTTTGATTTAAATATTAATATATTCACGATGCGGTTCGCTTTTGATTCCAACCGAACCGGAATCGAACCGATACTTTCGGTTCTTTAAAAATGAGAATCGGAACCGAATCGTTAATTTTGATCCAAATATTAATATATTTAATTTTGATTAAAATATTTTAAGAAAAGTATCGGTTCGATTCCGATTTCGGTCACCATTGTGGGGCATGTGTCGCCATCATGGCCATTGAAATAGCTCTGCAGAGAGCTGGAGAGGATCCATTATCATGGTTAATAACTCTGAGGCCTGTCTACTTAAACTTCAGTCACACTTTATATATATATATTTGAATTTTATATATTTTTTAGAATTTTATATGTTTTTCGAATTTTATATATTTTTTTCGAATTTTATATATTTTTTACGAATTTTATATATTTGTTTCGAATTTTATATATATATATTTTTAATTTTATATATTGTTTCAAATTTTATATATATTTTTGAATTTTATATGTTTTTTCAAATTTATATATTTTTTACAAATTATATATATATATTCGTAATTATATATACAAATTATATTATAAAGAAAAAAATTAAATTGTTATTTTCGTAATATATATATATATATATATATATATATATATTGTAATAAGGGGTGGAAGTGTAATTAGTAATTTTAGAGGGGTGAAGTGTTTGGGCATATGTGTAATTTCACATTTTATATATTACCCTAATGTAATAAGTGAAACAATTAAAGGGGCATTATAGTCATTTCACCAGCCCAGGGGGTGTCATTGCAACGAAATTGAAAGTTCAGGGGGCTATGGGACCGAAAAATCGTTGACCAGCCACTGACTACCATTGACTCAAAGTTCAGGGGGTGTGGCTGCAAATTACCCTTTTTATTTTATTTTGCGTTTACTTCAATAAATTAATTCATATTAGGTTCACTTTGTCCCTTATACTATCCAATTTCATCACTATGCCCATTCCTCATCACATTTTGAGTCAAAATGTCTAAACTAACCCCTTAATAATATAAGTGGGTTTAGTAAAATCAATCCTTAAAAAAATTATTTCTTAAAAATAAATTATATTTTTTGTAAAAACTATAAATTTCAAAAAATATATATATATTTCGAAAAATATAATTTTTTCCGAAAATAATTTTTTTGCGAAAAATATATATTATGTTCCAAAATATGATTTTTCTACGAAAAATATATTTTTTTGCAAAAAAAGTATATATTATGTTCCAAAATATATATATTTTTTTGAAATTTATTTTTTATCGAAAAAGTATATATTATGTTCCAAAATATTATTTTTTTGCAAAAAATATATATTATGTTCCAAAATATGATTTTTTTTCCGAAAATAAATTTTTTTGCGAAAAAGTATATATTATGTTCCAAAATATGAATTTTTTGCGAAAAATATATATTATATTCCAAAATATGATTTTTTTCTGAAAAATATTTGTTTTGCGAAAAAGTATTTATTATTTTCCAAAATATGAATTTTTTTCCGTAAAATAAATTTTTTTGCGAAAAATATATATTATGTTCCAAAATATGATCTTTTCCGTAAAATAATTTTTTTGCAAAAAATATATATTATGTTCCAAAATATGATTTTTCTACGAAAAATATATTTTTTTGCAAAAAAAGTATATATTATGTTCCAAAATATATATATTTTTTTGAAATTTATTTTTTATCGAAAAAGTATATATTATGTTCCAAAATATTATTTTTTTGCAAAAAATATATATTATGTTCCAAAATATGATTTTTTTTCCGAAAATAAATTTTTTTGCGAAAAAGTATATATTATGTTCCAAAATATGAATTTTTTGCGAAAAATATATATTATATTCCAAAATATGATTTTTTTCTGAAAAATATTTGTTTTGCGAAAAAGTATTTATTATTTTCCAAAATATGAATTTTTTTCCGTAAAATAAATTTTTTTGCGAAAAATATATATTATGTTCCAAAATATGATCTTTTCCGTAAAATAATTTTTTTGCGAAAAAAATATACTATTATGTTTCAAAATATAATTTTTTTCCGAAAAATATATATTATCTTCCAAAATATGATATTTTTCGTAAAATAATTTTTTTGCGAAAAATATATAGTATTATGTTCCAAAATATGATTTTTTTTCCGAAAAATAATTTTTTGCAAAAAATATATATTAGTTTTTCCGAAATAATTCATATTTTGGAAAATAATATACTCCCTCCAAAAAAATTTTTGTGAAAAATATATATAAATATTTTTGAATTTATAATTTTTTTTAAATGGTTGATTTCACTAAACCCCTTTATACTATTGAGGGTACTTTAGGTATTTTGACTTAAAATGTGAGGTGAGGGAGCATAATAATGAAATTGAATAATATAGGAGACAAAGTGGACATAATAGGAATTAGTTAATTAAACTGGATAATATATGGGTGTTTCTTGAAATTAACCCTTTTATTTATTTTTATTGGGTGATTGGTATTGAGTTTTGTTTTATTTTTATTATTTCTCTTTTTTGGAATAATGTGGTGCGGTGCTTCTAGAACATTGTTCTACTCTCCAATATTGCAACTAGGGGTGCAAGAAATCACTTAAATCATGTTATATTTTTTTGTTTCTTATAGAAGAAAGAAAATTTTGAATTTCTACTTTTATTTGAAAGGAGCATATATGGAAAATAATTTCTAATTGTTTTTTTAAATGCAAAAACAACATGTTTCTTAGGTATAAATAGGATGAAAATTTTGGATGTGAAATCGCAATTTGACTAATATAACTTGAATGATAAGTATGGTGAGTGAGTTGGATTGGGTCATATTTCATTTTTTTAAATCGATTCTAATGACAGAAACTAGAAGACGTGATCATCATATGAATGATTCGATAGATTTGTATTTCTGGAATCGTAACTTTGATTAACAAAAGCCAAAGAAGTTTCTTTTGCTTAAAAAGTAGAGTATCTAATTGGAAAATGCAAATATCTATAGGGTAAACAACAAAAGTGTATGATTAAATTTTGTTGACAATTGTAATTTTTAAAGTACATTATACCCTAAAAAAATTTAAAAAAAAAATCTTAATTGAGCATCATGAACTCAATTATCAGAGAAAAGCCAGTGCATGTTTTGTTTATTTGGACCCCAATAGAACCTTCTTCTATTGAAATCACTCCAAGGGATGGGGTGTCACAACACATGAACATGTGTTGACAGCCAATACTGCCACCAGATTTTTCTATTTTAAATTAATTATTGCATGGAAAATTATATCTCAATGGTCCGTGTCACAACTACTTAATTATTATTAATTTGAAAAATTATTTTATTTAACTCCTGCTGATCTCATATGACGGATAACAGATCTGGTTGAGCTTAGAAACCACCTATATATATGTATTAAACAAGTGTTTATACATGTATGTATGTGTATATGTAGTGTATTTATTTAAATCAGAAAGGTGGACATGACCACGGGAATTTTTCTTGAAGAAATCCACCATACTATATAGGGACAAACATTAAGATACATAGATAAGGAGCTCGTATCCATTGTGTGGCAAAAGTCCTCTGTCACATGAGTTGCACAAAATGATTAATTGACTAAGCAACATAATACAATAACTACAAATTATGCAAAGTAATACTATTCTTTAAACAATATACGTATAAAAAATATGTAATAGTCACATAATTTAGGTAAACTTGTTATGTCATTTACGCAATGTAACACATGGTGGGGTACATAATTTATGTAAACTTTGTTATGTCATTTACGCAATGTAACACATGGGGGTACAGAAACATAATGCATCTATTGTAGAATATATCATGTGAAATTATTGTAAAAGCCGCATGAGTGATACAAAATTATACTTTTTCTGTTTTAAAATAAGTATTCATTTTTATTCTTTTTTTTATTCCAAAATAAGTATTTCATTTAAAAAGTAAAAGCACTTTATCATACCATTTTACTAATTTATCATTCATGAATTGAAATTATAGATCATGTACACAATAAATCATCACATCATTATAATAAGACAAATGATAAAATTGATATTTCATTCCTTATCAATATAATATCTTAAAAAATTGGATTATTCAAAAAATACTTATAAGGAATATAAACTATCTTTCTGTCTAATCATATAACATATAACATGGCACTTTAATTGAATAACTTCCCTTCTAAATAACGGTGCCAGATCAAATAATTTGGCCCTAAGATCAAATAATTTGGCTAACCTCTCAGGACTTGTATGATCAACTGATATATTTATTTTATAATAGCATCCTCTATTGGCAATATATTTTATGTGAAGGACATGAGTACAATAAAATAGTCTGAGACAACAAAACGTGATATGAATAAGCGATAACGTTTAATTAATAGTGTCAATGCATCCCTTTAAATTTGATTTTTTTTATTTTATTTTTTAA
Source organism: Cornus suecica (assembly GCA_963922005.1). Lineage (NCBI taxonomy): Eukaryota > Viridiplantae > Streptophyta > Magnoliopsida > Cornales > Cornaceae > Cornus > Cornus suecica. Next base: position 76,068,383 of record OY998244.1, on the reverse strand, counting down.
GCTATAGTTTTCTTCTAGAAACTTTCAGTGGCCAGAGGGAGGCCGGATAAGGACAATGACTCGTTTGAGTGCATTGTAGCATAAGGCTATGCGTGCCATCGCATCACTTGTCCTCAAGCCAATCAACAAGATTATGGACGGTAAAAAGGTACCTATATACATATAATTAATATACATATATATATATATGTATATTTTATCAACATATATATTATATTTACCAATATGCAGTTTGTCTCTTTCTATTTTTCTTCAGTATTGTTATAGTGAAGTAATAAATTTAATAGATATGAAAGACTGCAACAAAACATATGGGTCCCTTGAGAGCCCATATCTAGTGAATTGATATTAAAATCATGGTGGTTCAAATCGGGAGTTTAGGTAGATTATTTGAGGTTATAAAATTAAAATAGTAAGTAGAATTGTAATATTCTATCTAATTGTATTACTGTTTAATTGAGGTAAATTATTTGGGATTGTAAAATCAGAATTATAGGTAAAATCGTAATATTTTCTCTAATTATATTAAAAAATATTTTTTTAAAATTAATAATTAAATATTTAATTTAAAAGTCAAAATTATATTAGAGTTTTCACTTCTTTATAATACATTGGGATATTGGACTAAATCATTAAGATCTTGTGGAGGGCGTAGTTGTCAAACCATTATTTCAACATAGTCGAATCGTAATAAAATCATAAAATCGTAAGATTTTACGAGTTAAAATCGCGATTCTGACATCTATGATTAAAACACATAGTAATTGACAACTTATTGATATTAAAATTTAGGATAAATTACATCAAAAAAAAATTAAAGAAAAAGAAAAATAAAAATTGGACGGATTTGATAAGAATATAGTATTTAAGTTTTATCAGTATTATGACAATAATGGTTTTTCGTAATTATATGAATGAGGTTGTAAATATTAAATTTAATGTAAAATATATATATTCTAATATTAGTGTTTTATTTGATTTCTTTTAGTCTTATCAGTATACTATGTACATATAAGATTCCTATTATCTTTTCATGCATATGAGGGTTTTTATTTTTTTATTTTTTATTAATGAGCTTTTGAGTTCCCGGGTCAAATATGAGAGGAAATAATTGTAATAAACCTCATTCATTCTATTTGTGTGAAATTTATTTAGATTCGAGGGGAGGTTAATGTAATTCAAGGTTGTCAGAATTCTGATTCTACAATTTTATAGGATTCTTTACGATTTTACTACGATTTTAATGTGTTTTTATAATGATTTGACGGTTTCGCTTTTCATATGAAATGCCCAAAAACTTTATGATTTTAGTCCAATATCCCAATATATGGCCTAGATTTATGAGAAAATATTTAAATGGGCAATGTATTAGAAAATTTTGAAAATTCCAATATAATTTAAAATTTAAAATTAAATATTTAATTATTAATATTTTTTTTAAAAAATAATATGAGTTGCTAGAATCTTACAATTCTATTTACAATTCTATGGACCTAAAATGATTATACCTAGAATCCCGATTATGATATTTTGATGAAATTTATTCTAAAATTTAAAACAAATAATCGGTGAGGGTTATGAGAAAGGAGGCCCATTTTATTCAGCCCATCCTAGCCCTTTTTAGGATGTCATAAATCAAACTCTAGATTGGACTGAGTCACTATGTTAAAAAGACATTCCAGTGCTGACTTTGCAGCTACTAGGCTTCTTGGGTTGGGCTAAAGGTTGTTAATTCTAAATTAAAGCTCTTCAATCAAAATCCATTTATGAAATCATAAACGGGAGAAGATATTGACTACGGGATAAATCCAGATGGTACCCAAGCCAATAATAGAAAGGAATTTTATTATTTGATAGATATTATTTTTTATAATTAATTTGGAATACTACGTTAGACTTGTTCCTATAATAACCAATATATTTTTCATAAATGGGTTTATTTTATGATTGGAAACCATATGAAAATAAAATGACAATGCCTTTTCAATAGAAGAAAATCATAATATGTTCAATAGATGAAAGTTTAAGATCCTATTTGACATCATTTTTACTTATATATAAAATAAAATAAAAATAAAAAGCTCGTACTTAGGAACTTCTTTGACACGTTCTCTCAAGACTAAAATAAAAATTTAAGTAAAACAGGTTTGCATATTTTTTTTTTAGTGTGCATATATTTTGAAGATCAGAGCTAAATCAAAGCTTCTTGGAAGATCAAAGTGAGACATTGTAAACGAACAACATCGTATCTTTTCCCTCTCCAATATGTTTCGTTTAGTTGTGTCCCAAGACTTGGTCCGTATACAACTATAGTTAGTTTTGTGTCCCTATTATCATTAATGAAGTCCACGCACATACCCACAGTCAACTACTTGCCTTTGATGGTCCCAATCTTTCTTTTCTATTCTATTTCACTTTCACAACTCTAAAATTCAGTCCTATGCAATGTATTTCAAGTTTTTTTGTTTTAATTATTATTATTAAATATATTTATTAATTCATGATTCATCATCACAGTATCGATTTCGGCCGCGATAACGGTGTAACAAATTGGGACAATATCAATTGCAAAAGTAAATATCAAATGAGTATTGATGTTGAGCAACGATATCGACACCTTTAAAAACATTATTATGAATCAGAATATACGTAATGTATCGGACGATACAGTGAACCATATTGCCCTCTTTAATTTTTGAGATAAGTACAGTTTCACCCTCTTGAGATATGCTAAATTACACCCGCACATCCTCTCTTTCAAGTATATACAATTTCACCTCCTCTATTTTGTAAGTAGTATTAAATACATGGTCAAAGCTTACGTGAACAGTTTTGTGGATGTAGAATAACTATTAAACACTTCGTTATTTGTAAAGACATTGTTATCCATTCAAAAATATACATGGGTATATAAGTAATTTCACATCTCTTGTTACCTAATATGAATGTCGATCAATTTGAGGGGATGAAATTGTAAAAATTCAAAAAAGAGGGGGTAGGGGTGTAATCTAGCATATCTCGAGAGGATAAAAGGGTAATGATTCTTAATTTTATTTATTTATTTAATTGTAATTTTTCTATTTTTTTGGACTATGAAGCATAAGCACGGACACGACGACACGATAAATTTCAAAAATACTTTATTTATCACTTAAATAATAAAAATCAACTAAACTTACAAATAAAATAAACAAATAGGTTAAAGGCAAATATCTGACATGTTCAAAATTCTTCATTCCACTATTATTCAAGAAATCAAATGCATCTCCCCCAACATTTAACATCTTAATCTCTCTCCATCGTTATATTGTGAAAAAAAAAATTAATAGAAGACAGAGATTGGAATGTAAAATACCAAATTTTTGATTCTTTGTGGTGTTATTTTATTTCTCTTCAAATAGTAGATAAATGAATAGGTGATCTAATTCTTCTCACAAGATGAGCAGGAATAAAGATGTCCAAATATTAGAATAGGTGTGTTGAAGTTCTATAAGTGACCCACCATATTAGTGGTTTCATAAATTTTTTATCTTTCATGAAATTAACCGATCCACCGTGTGTCCCTCAAATGTCAACTAAATGGCCCCCGAATGTTCAATTTTAAAAAAATTCAGATACATTTTTTTATTAATCGGACACGTACAAGGGGATCCTAAGACAAAGTGCATGTGGTTCATAGCTTCTTGGGGACAGGGCAGTGGAAAGTTTGGGATGAGCTTTCAAAGATTTTATATCTATTGATTACCAAATAGCCATAAAAGTTGTCCAACCCCTTGATTGCGCTGTCAGCATAACACATGGGACAACAAGCCCTACAACTTCCTAACAAGCTCCAGCTATGGTCCGTCCATCTATCGAGTGCCCTACAATCTCAACCGTCGTTTTAGTAGAAAATAATGTTTGACTTTGATTTTTTTTATTTTTTTTAGGCAAAAGAGCATAAAACCCCCTATACTTTTTAAGAGTTGCAAAATATCCCCTATATTTTTTTTACCCTCATTTTACTACCCTCATCTTTCTAAGGGTTGCAAATTGCTCCCTTTTGTCTATATTAAATTAAAATATATATATATATAAAATTCAAAAATATATATATATAAAATTTGAAAAACATATAAAATTCGAAAAACAAATAAAATTCAAAACAAGCATATAAAATTCAAATATATATATATAATTAAAAAAAACATATAAAATTTGATTTTTTACAAACATAGAATTTATATTTTTTTCTTCCAAAAACCTCATTAATTGATAAAATCAAATAGTGTTTAAATCAATTCATCTCCTACACTTTTGATATTGGAGATCAAATAACCAGATAGAGGTAGTCAGCCAATGCATACCCAATATGACCAGAAGATTAATAATGCTTTATTACGCTCAACTAAAACCAAAATTTGAATTTTATATAAAATTCGGAAAAAACTATATAAATTCAAAATATATATATTTTGAAAAAACAAATATAAACTTAAAAATATATATGTTTCTGCCAAATGTTATTTTGGTGTACTGTACTTTGATTACTTTAAATGTTGTTTTGGTGTATTGTATTTTGATTACTTGTATTTTTTATATTTCCATTTACACAACTATATGTAAAAAAGTAATTTTTATATGTTTTTTTTATAATTTTATATATATATATCGAAATATATATATATATATTCGAATTTTATATATATATTACGAATTATATATATATATTTTAATTTTATATGTTTATTTTTTATTTTTATTTATTTTTAAATTTTATATATTGTTTCGAATTTTATATATTTTTTTACAAAATTTAATATATATTTTTTAAAATTATATATATATTTTTAGAATTTAATATAGACAAAAGTCGACAATTTGTAACTCTTAAAAATGTGAATAGGGGTATTTTGTAGCTCTTTTTGACTTTTTTTTAAGTTTAATGGCTTTATCAGGGCAAGTCAAGAGTGAGTGGCACGTGCACCAGTATTATTATTGGGATTTCTTAAGTTCTAAGGTACGATTTTCTTTTTTCAACTTCCCAAATTGTCCTTGTATCTTCAAAGCATTCTCAACCCGTAATTACAATGGTAGGATATTTTTATAATTTTGAAAAAGTTAAGAGTAAAAAAAGTTTTATTTTGGACACCCTCAGTAAACTCTAATTTTTAAACACTCCGAAAACAGACATAAAAATGTTTTAAGAAATAATATGAAATTCATTTGTTTTTTTAAATTGCATTTACAAAAAACTTAACCGAATAAGGTTTTAATTAGCAAATTTCTGATTTTCAATAATGAAGCATGAAAACACTTGTGCTTACTCAATAACGAAAAAATAAAGGGTACATTATACTTTCAGCCCTCTTGTTTGACAAATTACACTTTCTCCATTCTTGTTTAAATAATTATACTTTGACCTCTTAAGTCATTATTAGAAACTACTTAATTACCCATCATATAATATTATACTTTTATTCAAAAATATTTTTATAACGATTTTACTCATTTTCCCTTCAATTTAAACTTACCCTAATCCTTAAAATTATATATATATATGTATATATGTATATATGTATATATATGTATATATGTATATGTAAATAACAAAAATTGACAAGCCCAAGCCCGTTTGTGAAGCCCAAGATTGGCTAGGCCCGTATATGAATGTGTAATTAATTGGTCCACGATTTAAAACCCATGTAATAGGTTGAGCCCATCAGCACCATTTCACTGCTTGAATGATAGGAAGTAACAACCCACTAACGATAGATAGTGGATGGTTACCAACAAAGTGGGTCATGATTCCATAGAATTAGGGGCATGATCCTACAAAATAGGAGAGAAATCCATGAGTATGATGTATAAATTTGGCCATTGAACTCTCAATAAAATTCATTCTTGGTGTGAGCAAAATTATACACTTACATTTGACGGCGTCTGTGGGAACGAAATTAGTTCTCTCATTCGTTTCTACCTTTAGAACTCTTTTATTCTCATTCAGCAAATAACCATGGTATCTACTCGATCCACAAACAATGAAGTTCGGTTCAAGAAGGTAATGAGACAATTAGAATTTATAGAATAGAGAAACGCCGCCCTCGAACAGCAAAATGCCGAGCTATTCCATCGGGTGGCCCAGGGGCCATTTCCCCTCCGAGGTTCCAATCCAGCCGAAGATGCAGATCAACAAAGGAATGGCGGAACAGAGCCCTCCAATTTTCATCATGGGCGATATGTGTCGCCACTCGGATAGACAAAGTGCCGAGGGAAGCGGAAGAATGCTCTCATTCCATGACGAGGGAGGCCCCGACGATGCATGTCCCAACCTTGAATGACTTGCACGAAATGGCAGCCAAGATCCAGAGAGATGTGATAAAGGATTTAAAGATGCAAACCCCAGATGACCTGATCATCCATACAACAACAGACATGACCCAATCCCCATTTACAGAAGAGATTGAGATAACCAAATTCCCCAAGAAGTTCGTGTTACCAATCTTCACACTTTACGATGGTACGAAAGATCCACTCGACCATATCTACCAGGTGCAGACTAAGATGACCGTATATGGGAGAAACCAAACACTTCTATGCAAGGTATTTTCCACCAGTTTGACAGAAGCACCCCTTTTATGGTTCAGGAAGTAGTCCCCCGGATCAATCAATAGCTGGAATGACCTCTACAGACGTTTCATTGCTCAGTACTTCGACAACCGGAGGCAGAGGAAGACGATATTAAGCCTTTTCACCATGACATAAGAGAAGGGGGAGAGCCTCAAGAGATTTTAATCCAGATTCAACGTGGAGAGGTCCTCTATCGATGACTGCGACCAATTGTTAGTGGTAGAGGTATTCCGTATAGCGGTCATCCCTGACACGAAATTTCACTCTTCGTTAGTGAGGCACCCACCTGGCAATATCGGCGAACTCAATTCCAGAGCGCAAAGCTACCTTAGAATAGAAGAAGAATAAGCGGTCAGGCAAAAGAGGGCCTCCCTAGTGACTGTGGAGGCAAAATCCAAAGAAAGAATGAAGGATCAGAAGTCTCAACGATCCGGACCACCCCAATCAACCTCATCCTCCAGACAGCCTGGCAAATGTCAACGAATAAAGGAAAAAATAACTCCGCTTAAGACCAGCCTAGGAAAACTCTTCCAGGAAAATAAGAGCAAAGGGATCTTCAAGCACCCTCCACCAATTAGACAACTGATGGAGTTGAGGGATATGACCAAACACTGCGCCTTCCACAGTGAGTATGGGCATCATACAAATGATTGCAGGAACCTCCGAAGGCAGGTGGAGGCAATGATCACCAAAGGGGAGCTTGTAGACTACTTGAGAAAGGACCAACCAAGGTCAGGCAAATCAAATTGAGCACCACAAAATAACCCTGCGACAGGATAACCAGTTAGGGTCATCCACATGGTCCAAGGAGATGAAGAGGACGTTGAGTCAGAGGGAAGTCAAAGATCAAAACTACGCCAGGCACACAAACTCAGGCGTGTCGGTGAAATTTGTCAAACATCCATCAGACAAGAAGAATCAAGAATTACATTTTCAAAGGCTGACATGCAGAATGTTCAGACACCCCATGAAGACCCTTTGGTAATTACTCTTCTGGTGGCTAACTGTCTGATCAAGCGTGTGATAATAGATCCAGGCAGCAGCACCAACATCATGACTAAATGGACTTTCTATAAGATCGGGATTGATGTGTCACAGTTATGCCTGACTCGGATCCTTTTGCTGGTTTTGACGGACGACGTGTGGAGCTAATAGGAGTAGTCAAACTGTCAGTATCAGCCGCACGACGAACCCTTAATGAAAGTTTTATGGTGGTAGACGTCAAGCCATCATACAACCTACTGATGGGTCGAGGCTGGATCCATCAGATACAGGGAGTTCCTTCAACTCTCTATCAGGTTATGCGGTGTCTTGTCCCAAATGGGGTAGATGTGACAGACATCCCTCGAGACCAAGTAGCAGCAAATGAATGTAACTCAGTAACTCTGAAGAATCTGAATCCTAAAAACAAACAAGTCATGGAAGAGCCATAGAGACCCCCATACAACGAGAAATAACAATTACAGTCAGACCCTTCCTACGAGGGTCAAGAAACCCAGGCGACTATAGAGCCCTTAGAAGAGGTGAACATCAGTCAGACGGACCACACCAAAGTCACATTCATTGGTTCATTCTTCCAGAAAAAAGAAAAGAACAAGCTGACCCATTTCCTCAAATTAAATTCAGACATTTTTCGCCTGGTCTCACTTTGATATGCCAGACATAGATCCCTCAGTCACTCAACATAACTTGAACATGGATTCAGAGATCAGATCGGTGAGGCAGAAACAGAGGAGGTTCGGTGTAGAAAGGAACCAAATTATATATGAGGAGGTGGGAAAGTTGTTGGAGGCTGGATTCATAAGAAAAGTCAAATATCCATCATGGCTATCAAATGTAGTGGTGGTCATAAAGAAGAATGGGAAATGAAGGGTCCGCGTAGACTTCACCAACTTAAACAAAGCCTGTCCGAATGATTGTTTTCCTCTGCCAAAGATAGATCAGATGGTCGATGCCACAGCAGGATATGAGAGACTTTCATTCCTTGATGCATATTCCGGCTACAATCAAATTCCAATGAACCAGGCTGATGAGGAGAAAACATCCTTCATCACCAAAGAAGGTACGTACTGTTATAAAGTAATGCCTTTCGGACTTAAAAATGCAGGTGCCACTTACTAGAGGCTAGTCAGGAGAATATTCAAAAGTCAGATGCGGATCACGGTCGAAGCTTATATAAATGACACAGTGGTAAAAAGCAGAAGGAAATATGAGCACCTTCAGCATCTCGAAGAAGTGTTCGATGCACTCAGGAAATATGGGATGAAGCTCAACCCTGTCAAGTGTTCATTCGGAGTCTCATCCGGGCAATTCCTCGGCCATATCGTCAATCGAACGGGAATTGAGGTCAACCCCTCACAAGTTAGGGCTCTGATAAGCTGTGAAGAGCCAAAAATGCAGAAAAAGGTTCAGATCCTGATAGGAAGAGTAGTTGCGCTGAGCCGATTTGTATCCCGAATTATAGATAGATGCAAGCCATTCTTTCAAGTAATCAGAGGAGGAAAATGAAGCATATGGGGACCAGAAGAAGCCAAGGCTCTTCAAAAATTGAAGCAATATCTCCAAAATCCACTAATCCTGACCTCACCGAGCCCTGAAGAGCCATTACTACCTGGCAGTATCAGCAGCTTCAACCAGTGCGGCGTTGGTGAAGGATGACAAAAAATGCCAGAAGTCGGTCTTCTTCAACAACAAATCTTTATCCGATGCCGAGACCAGATATACTATGGCAAAACGAGTCGTTTTGTCACTGATCAATGCAAAGAGACGTTTGAGGCACTATTTCGAGACTCATCCAATTGTGGTGCCAACCACCCTGCCCATCAGAGCCATTATGGCTAAGCTGGACCTGACTGGGATAATCACCAGATGGGTGCTGAAGCTTGGAACATTTGACATTACATATGTGCCAAGAACAGCCGTTAAGGGTCAAACTTTAGCTAATTTTCTGCTCGAAGCAGAACCTGAATCAATTTTGATCGAACCAGATGAACCCGAGTGGACACTTTTTGTAGATGGCTCAGTCGGGTCAGCAGGGTCAGGAATTGGACTCGAAATTATAACACTAGATGGAACCCGTATCTAGCAATCAATCCGTCTGGAGTTTCCTGCCACCAATAATGAATCTGAGTACGAAGCGCTCTTAGCAGGACTACAACTAGATTAGAGCCTCTGTATCCGACGACTCCGGATATTCAGTGACTCACAGCTAGTAGTTAAACAAGTTCAAGGCGAATATGACGTGGGAGAAAAGTTACAACCCTACAGGAAGCTGGCTTAGATGGAGTTTGACCGATTAAAGCAGTACACCCTCAATCAAATCCCCAGAGGGGAACATGAAAATGCAGATCGAATGGCTAATATGGCATCAATCAATGATTAGAATCTGACCAGAGTAGCCCCGATCGACTGCCTTGATGTCCCAAGCATTTAGCAGCCAGATACCGTTTGCATAATACCATGGGAGCCGAGTTGGATGGACCCTATAGTAGAATATATAAGGAATGACATCCTTCAAGACGATAAGGCAGAAGCTCAAAAAATCCGCATGAAATCAACCAGATATGCCTTGTTGCATGGGCAACTTTACAGAAGATCCTTTGGTGGCCCATACCTTCGGAGGCATCAGCAATAATGAAATAAATCCATGAGGGATCATGCGGAAATTACTCTGGAAGACGAGCACTGGCCCATAAAGTCCTAAGTCAGGGATATTTCTGGCCTTATCTCTCTCAAGATACTGAAACTTATGTCAGAAGGTCAGAAATATCAGTTCCACGGAGATAACATCCATCCACCACCAAAGTTACTGAATCCCATGATCAACCCACATCCATTTTCGTAGTGGGGGATCGATGCAGTAGGGCCACTACCAATGACCCTCAGATCAGTAAATCAAGCTCTAATAGCAACTGATTATTTCATGAAATGGGTTGAGGCGGAGTCCTATTCCACCATCACTCACAGACACGTGATCAACTTCATATGGACAAACATCATCTGCAGATTCGGGGGTGCCAAGGGTGATAGTAATCGACAACGGAACGAATTTGGATAATCGGTAGACCAGGTAGTTCTGTAGAGAATATGGAATTCAGCTAAAAACTTCATCAGTTGCATATCTTCAAGGCAACGGGCAGGCCGAGAGATCCAATAGGACAATACTGAATACCCTGAAGAAGAAGCTGGAAGATCTTAAGGGCGCGTGGACAGATAAACTTCCAGAGGTACTCTGGTCCTATAGAACCACATCAAGACTCCCCAGAGGGGAAACACCATTCTCGATGGCTTATGGAACGGAGACAGTCATTCCAACAGAGCAAATGGTACCGATTGCTAGAACGGAGTTGTATTAAGAAGAGTTAAACAACCAACAACTTGTTGATGGGCTGGATTTGCTCGAAGAGAAAAGAGACCAAGCCGTTATCAAACTGGCAGCCTACCATCAGAGGGTCAGGAATGCCTTCAACAAGAAACTCAGAAGGCGTGAATTCCAGGTTAACAATATGGTTCTAAGAAAGAAGATCGGATTAGTAGGTAAACTCAGGAATAATTGGGAAGGGCCATACAAAATCATCGAAGTCATAGGACGTAGGGCTTACTGACTCAAGCATAATGATGGCCATATGGAACCCAATTCACATAATGCCTCACGACTGAAGAGGTATTATCTTTAACAAGCCCATCTCATTTTCTGAATAAAATAAATAGGTAGAGGTACTCAAGCCTAACTTTATTTATGTGTTTTAAATTTCCAAGTTTGTTATTATGGCTGAGCCAGATCATGCTATTTTGTAATTCCTTCATCATAATAAAAGATCATCATCCTTTGTTTTATAATGAGTCGGAATAACAAAAAATGAATAAAATCCCAAGTATGAGATCGACAGAGGCACAATAGCCTAACCATATTAAAAGAGGAACAAAATGAAAAGTATTTCCTAAGTGTTGAAATGACAGAGGCAAATAGTCTGAGTCACACTAACAGAGGAATAAAATGAAAAGTATTTCCTAAGTGTTGAAATGACAGAGACAAATAGCCTGATTGACATTGCCAGAGGAACAAAATGAAAATTATTTCCTAAATGATGAGATGACAGAGGTAAATAGCCTGATTCACACTGTCAGAGGAACAAAATGAAAATTATTTCCTAAATGATGAGATGACAGAGGTAAATAAACTGATTCACATTGCCAGAGAAACAAAACGAAAAATATTTATTAAATAATAAAATGACAGAGGGAGGTATAGGCAGTTAAAACCATTGCTGTCATTTAGATATTATAAAATCGCCCGAAGGGCATAATAAAAATTATAATATTCACCAAACATGGATAAAAAATAAAAATAGAAAAAACCTAAGTCTGGCTTGGTCCGTTGAAGTCCTTCCCGAATGAGTCGACATGTTGGGTCAGAGGGAAGAATTCCACAGAAGGGTTGAGAGGGTCAGCAAACAGATATCCCTTGATAAATTCAGTGAAGAGATTTTGAGCATGACTAGGTCCAGGACTGGCGTAAGGCTTCTTGACCCCTAAGAAAACATCCATGGCATCAGGGTCCTTGAACTGCCTTTTTGCCGGATCTTTCACACCAACGTTAAAACCTTTTCGCCAGAATTCCCCAGCCACGATCCAGTTCAGCTTCGTGTAGTGTTCATGCATATCAGTACCACATTTTTTGCACATCTCCAGAGCGGACTGAGAGATACCAAATTGATGCTGAAGGGCTTCATGGTCAGAAACTACCTTGTCATTCTCACTGGATAACTTAACATTCAACTCCTTCGCCTGAGCAAGTTCACCCTCCAACTCAACAACCCAAGAAGGAAGCTCCCCCAACTGAGCCTTCAGGTCTTTTTATTTCTCATCCCTCTCGGCCAGATCATTCTTGAGGCGGTTGATCTCCTTAACATCAGCCTCATGAATTAAGCACATGGCATTTGCACTGAAGAGAGCTTAAAAAGATTCAAGGCAAAATAGATCAACAAATAAAATAAAAGGAAGAACACAATTTGAAGTCAAGCAAGCACTTACCCCCATTATAAGGCCAGAGGTCCTACCAACAATGTCATCTGGATTGGCTTCCCTTTGGGCCTTAAGTTCTTCAGGTGTCTAGAGATCTTTAGCCTGGGCCATCATCGCACCCATCGAACTAACACTGGGTGCAGCCTGGTCAAAGGACACTGGGCTCTTGTCCTTGCTCTTACTCTTCCTCCTTTTTGCGGGTCTGTCTTTGACCACAGGTCTGGTTCGGGCAGAAGAAGACTGAAGTAGGTTCGGGATTGTGGTTTGCACAAGTGCAGACCCAGACGCATCACCCGCCACTGCAATTGTCACAGCTTGAGGTTCAGAAGTTGGGGCCACCTGTTCATTCCCAAGAGGTAGCACAACTACTTCTTCCACTTCATCATCATCATCCTCAATTATAGGCCCAATCGGATTCATCATTATTCTGAAGCTAGCGCCCAACCTTAATATACCCTGCAAATTGGCAGGAGTAAGCAGGTCAGTGCACATTTTACGATCCGACTAGACTTTAGACTTCAGGAAAGCAAAACGAGCCTCTACATCTTGAGCCACTATCTCCCTATCATCAAAACCTAAAAACTTATATACAAAGTCTGCTTTGAGTTGATTACACCTAGGGCAGATGCATGTCTCCTTATGCAAAAAAGAAAATGGAAGGAGGGTAAGACGCCCAAAAACTTTGGGGATTGGCCATTCTTGAGAGTGAGGGTAAAATCAGGCCCCCTTTACTAGAACCATTTTTTCTTTCTAATACTTCTCTGTCTTTTCTGTTCCGTTACAGATGGACCGACCCTTAAAAGGGTAGAAATTGTATCTCCCCTCACAATCCTTCAAATCTACAATTTTATAGCATAGTAGCAGATCCGCCAGACCTAGTCTTAGATTTTTATCCCTATTTATCAGTATCAAACATAAATATTATCCTTATGAAGTTTGGGTTAACCTAAAGAGGGGCAATTCCTAGGATAAATAAAATAAAGTGAAACAAATGATGAAGAGGGAACTGAAGCGCTTTGATATGAAGAGCAGACATCAGCACCTCATTTGGACCCACTCCATCTCCCTTCCTAAAATCATAAGAAGGATCATACTCTTCCAAAATCACCTCCTTAGGGATCTTGTTATCCCTCCTCAAGCTCTTAATATTTACAGCATTCCTCTTATGAGCTTCAAGAGGCTCGGCCATAAATGGAATGGATCCGGTGGAGACCCCCACAGGAGGGACATCAGATGCATCTACTCTTACAGAAAAGACAAGAACTGAATCCCCTATTGGTGGAACAACAGGAACAACTACCCCTTCAGGCATTTCAGAAGCAGAAAGTCCCTCATGAACACCTAGCACAAAAATTCCTAGACTAGATGGATTCGGACGATTTAATAGGGGGGAGGAAGAAGAAGGCGAAGATGAAGAAGAGGGGTTTACAAAAGGAGGGCTCGGAGCATCAGATCCTCCATATTCTCGAGGAATCATCCCCTCGATCGAAACTGAGGTATTGCTACCAGACATGATGAGAAATCAACCACTCACACAGAAGATCCCGACGAGAAGGTTGAAGAACTCCGACAACCAAAATACAGAGAACGACGAAGATTTGAAGATGATCTCTTAAGGCTACAATCAAGAAATGCAAAACTATAAATAAAAAATGAAGCCAAAAGAGGGATTATAAACACACGGACATATCAACCGCCACCATTAGATGATTGAGGAGGCACAACAATTCCCAATGCCTCAAACACGGAGAAAGAGGAACAGACAACTGCTTTTTCAAAATTCAAAGGGCACACGCCTTTTTGCAATAATGACGTTGACATCATCGAGTACAACTGTAATCAATCCATCAATTCAATGGAATTCGGGTCAAGCTCATGAACCCGTATGCCAAACCCGAATGGGGCCAGTGTAAAATAACAAAAATTGACAAACCCAAACTTGTTTATGAAGCCCAAAAATTGGCTAGGCCCATATGTGAATGTGTAATTAATTGACCCACAATTTAAAATCCATGTAATAGGTTGAGTCCTTCAGCACCATTCCACTGCTTGAAGGATAGGAAATAACAACCACTAACGATAGATAGTGAGTGGTTACCAACAAAGTGGGTCATGATTCCATAAAATTAGGGGCATGATCCTATAAAATAGGAGAGAAATCCATGATTATGATGTATAAATTTGGTCATTGAAGGTTCAATAAAATTCATTTTTGGTGTGAGCAAAATTATACGCCGACAGTATAACATACTTAACCCGGTTAAAGATTGACGACCAATCTCAACTGCAATTTGATTTCATCTGCCTCTTACCAAAGTGAACCTCTTATTTCACCTTAAAATGTGAAGGACAAAACCGCCTTTGGCTAATGGAAATTGTAAAGAAAACTATAGTAACCCAGGTCTATATCCTTAAAATTATATATATATAACATACACATATATACTCAGCCTCCATTTCAATGTACGTGGCGACTGAGACGGAGTCTGGTGGCGGCCGTGATGGTGGTGGTTGTTTGGGGAGAGTTGGGGAAGGAAGTGTCGGATTTAACGGGTTTGAGGTGGGGTTTTTGGGGCTGCCGGGGGGCGGTGAAGGAGCAACACCATGAGCGGCGGCGATGCGGTGGTTTACTGTGAGGGGGAAGAAACCCATTTCCCTTTCTAGCTGAAAATTAGGGCAAAGTAGAATTGTGAAAGCAAAACCCTAAATTAGGGTTTGAATGAAGGAGTGAGAGGAAGATAATGAAGACCAATCTCAACTGCAATTTGATTTTAATGTGTGTGGTGGGTTAAACCAATCTCAATAGTATAGTCATCACTTTGGCAAATTATGGAAGTCTGAACTTGGTTTTGGCTTGATATTTTCTAACTACATGCGTATAATATATATATATATATATACATATATCTCACAATGACATTTTTGTTCATGGAAAAACTTAAATGAGGGGAAAAGAGTCTTTTCATTAATTGAGGGGGATAATATAATTATTTTTCTTCTAAAAATGATTTGACATTATTTTTGACCCAGGTTGATTGTCCGAAAGTCTGACGGAGGGAGGAAAGTGTAACTAATAATCAAACTAGAGGCGATCAAACTGTAATTGTCCAAACAAGACGAGAAGTATAATTTGTCCAAATAAAATGAGGTGAAAATATAATTTATCAAAAAATAAATAATAAAATATGTTCTACATTCTATGTGACTGTATGGCCATATGATCTTTAGTACCTAATGAATTGATTTTAATTATATTTTTTTATGATTTTTTTCTTATGAAAATTTGAAGGGTATAGAAGAAATCACATTCCAAACACCCAAATAGAAGTTGGGCGCTTTTGCTTGAACTTGGATTTCAACCCCCATTCTGTTAAATACACACACACACATATATATACACACACACATATATATATATATATATGACCTTTATTATTTTGATTTAGCTTTATTTATTTAGTAGCCTCAAATTCTAGTATGGCACCAAAGCATGTGACTTGGAAACATTGTTTAACATAGGGTTTGTAGTTTGTACATATGGATGGCAATGAGGCAGGTCCAAAACAAGTTTTCCTATATTCATATTCGTCCCATTATTTTTTATTAAAATATTATATTTTTTATGGGTTATTTTTTTTTAAATCATACCTGCCTAATTAAAATTTTACTAAATACTTACCCGCCCTGCCCCATTAAAGCAAAAATTTTTAGTATATGTTTGAAATCGATAAACAAATTTACTATCTGCATAGCATAAACATAATTTTCTTTTGTCTAAATAATAGAGCATACAAACTAAAATGAATTATAAAATAATATCAACCCAAAAATTTAAATTTAGAAATTCAAATAGTGTCAATATAGTCAACGCGATTCATGAACAATATGTAGTTTGAACACATACTATACTAATATTACAAAATGTTAAAATTTAGTTTGATGATGATCCATTCTTTATTTTCATTTGACAACATTTGTTCCCACCTCTTGGTCTTAGACATAATACATAACCATAAATTGATAGAGCACAATTTGACAATATATTTATGCTACGCCTATACAATTAGTAAAATTGTCATTGATTAGAAGAAAAAACAAATAAGCAATACATAATACACAAACACTCAATTTGACAATATCTTATTCACAAAACTGATTTAAACAAATAAACAATATATAATATACAGTCTTATATATATATATATATATATATTAATATATACATTAACAAATAAATAAGATATATTTATATAAATGAGGTAAAGCGGGGCGGGACGCCAACGAGTATTTATTAAAATTCGTACTCGCCCCATAATTCATAACGGATTTGATTTTTTTGTATCATACCCGCCTCTATAAAATTAAAAACACTCTCAAATTCTTAAATAAAAGGCGGAATGAGACTCCAACAGAGCGATAGAAATTGCCATCCTTATTTGTATCATATGTCCTTATACAACCTCAAATTTGATTATGACACCAAGCATGAAACGTGAACAATTTTTGTTTGTGCAATTTATGAAAGGGCGGTCCTAGCTTGTACTATTTTTTCATTGAAGGCTTTGTGTGTAAAAGCGTGTAATAAGATCTAATGCAGTTGACAAAGGTATTCTAATTTTGCACCAAACTACCAGAAATACCATAATTACATGTTTGAAGGATGTGGACACACTGCCTGCCATTTCCTCCCTTAGAAGCTCCTTCTCACTCACATCCCCCAACCCCAACTACATTTGTACATGTATCTATATCTATATATGTATATAAATTCATTCTATTAAATGGTAGAGGACAATTTTACCAACACATCACGCGCATTACCATGTGTTGGATGATGTTATTTTCACAGTCCTCATTTTTCTTTTTCTTTAGTTCGTTTTTTACATTTGAAGGATGAGAATAATATATTTTAGTAATACTTTGGTACTTTGAAATTGTTTTTATTAATTACTTTTTTTTTAAATAAAAATTGCTTTTGAATGGTGTTTAAGACTCATACGATAATACTATGATTTAGGCACCGTTTGAATTGATTTTTCACTGCTTTTGACTTTTTAAAAAAAAAAATAATTTTAAATTGTGTTTGACAAAAATTTTTAGATGAACTTCTATATATTAGAAGAGTGTTTTAAAAAAGATGTGGGGTATCATCTTTTCAAAATAACTTTTTTGTTTCTCTTTTTTTATTTCTGCGTAAAGTCATAAACAAGAGTAATGCCAAAACTTAATTTAAGGGAAAAGAAAGATTAAAAAAATACGAGTTAAGTAAAGGATCTGCAGTTCAATCCCATGTGAGCTTATAGACTATGGAAAAGAAAAGAAAATAAAAGAAGGTCCATATAGCTAGTGATAGAGCCACGTTGGGTTAAATGGAGGCAATTGTTCCACTCTAATTCTATGTATTTTACTTCTTCTTCTTCTTCTTTTTTTTTTTTTTTTTTTTTTTTTCAAAGAAAATTAAGAAAAAGAATTTTTTTTTTTTATCATAATATATAAAAATACATATCCATTTAAAAAAATAATATTAAAGTATTATTTGATAATTTTGTATCAAACTCATATCTAAATAAATTATTCACTTATTCAATTAACTACATATAACAAATTTGACATCAACTAACAAAAAGAACAAAAAAAAAAATAGTGACAGTTCATCAATTATGACTTAAGTCTAAAGCTTTACAAAAATATAAAAAGTATAAATCTTTTAAACAATACTTAAAACTTTTAATATTTAAAATTCAATTATCAAAAATTTAAAAATAATTAAACCGACAAGTCACATATACCATCAAAGCACAACTCCACAAAATCATCAAAATGATAATGTAACATCATTACCTCATCACTCCATTCTCAATATAATAGTAGTTGCCTTCATAACTTAAGTGTGCACTTGTACAGTTGTACTCCACCTAAATGAAGATTAGAGCCGATCTGATTTTTAAATAGAAAAAAAATCCAATATATATATTTATAATATATATATATATATAGTAAAGTGAAAGCACGCGCCTAAGCTGCACGTGCAGAAAGTGGGCTTACAATTGTACAACTTTAGATGCTCCCCCCTAAAGTAGCTAGCTAGCCTTCTAGTCTCCAATATTGCAACCTCCACAAATATCTCTCTCTCTTCTCAAATCAAACAAACAAACAGAGGATTCAGAGAGAGGAAAGAGGAGAGGAAAGGAAATGACTCGTCTCTCACCATTAACAGAAGAACCAGTAAATGAAGAAGAGAGCACAAATTACACATCAAAGAAAGCACAAACATGGCGAAACTGGGTGACCAACCACTTCTCTCTCCTCTTTAACAAGAAATCTGATCTCAAGATCCTCTTAAGCGTACTGGGTTGCCCTCTGTTCCCTGTTTCTGTCCACCCAAAACAACCAATCAATGAGGTATATATATATATATATATATATATATATATATATTTCTTTTCTCTACACACTTTTATATACCCACACACTAGCTTTGGTGCTGTTCAATTGGTTCTTTCTATATGTGTATATATATATATGAGGAATGTTGAAGGTTTTCTAAATGATTTTTCTCTCAGTTTTTTTTTTTTTGTTGGTTAGATTACTGTAGTCTATGTTTGTCAAAATAAAATTAATATAGATTATAAGTAGCATATGTATGTTTCTCATATATGGAATTACTCGATCCGTCCCAAATTAATTATAAGTACATTTTGGTGAATCTAATGTTTTAAGAGAATGACTTTTATTATAATATTAGTGAATTATAATATTAGTGAATGAAATGTCAACTTTTTTATTCCTGATCCTATTATAGTGATGCCATTATTTATAAAGTACATGTTTTATAATTTTAATGCTTGAAATTTAAATTGATAAATTGATAAAATAAATTACTTTAATTTTTCAAAATGGATACCTATTTTGGATAACGAAAAGAAGAAAAAGTAACACTTATTTTGTAACGGGAAGAACTTATTTTGTAACGGAGAGAGTGTCATTTAAGTAGCTGAAAAGTGAACACTAGATACATGTACCTGCAAGCATAAAAATAAATAAATAAATAAAAATGCTATCTGCCTTATTGCACAAAAGGTTGTATTTTTTTTTATCTAAGGTATAATAATGATTTTTACTGTCATCATGACTTATAAAGCTTTTAAGGTCAGGAAATTTTAGGTGCTAATTTACGGTAGTTGCAACTATCACTGAAATTCTTATTTTTAACCGTGAATATATATTTATATACATATATATATTTTTCCTCTCCCTCTCTGTTTTTGGGCAGTTTTAGAAAGAGTTACAAACCAAGCATTTGAGTTCTCTACTTTTTCTCCCCCCACTTTATTCCTCTGAAAAATAGATATTTGAAAAGTGACTAATCGAGGAGGAAAGGAGTTAGGGACCCACTGATACATATTTCTGTATTTCATTTTAATTTATGTTCTCGTAATTTTAATACTGAAGTCTAACTATTTAAGCTTTTTTTCTTGTGAATAGAATTTGGTTTTTAGAAAAAGCATCATATAAATTGTTGTAGAGATGTTGCTGCAGTGGCCTGCTTTGAAATGAACAAATTTTTTTTATGGCATCTAGAAATTTAATTAAAATTTAAGATGTGGGACAGGACTTTGCTCTGAGACAACCGTTACATGCATGTTAGAGTTATCAATTCTAGTGGGTAGTTTTATTTTTCCTATTTGTCATGGTTTCCCAGTAAAAACAGCACATAATTTACTTTTTAGTCATTGCCATTTTGAATTGAAAAGAGAATAAATGAATAAAAATATTACATCCCTATAGTCTATAGTTTTCATATAATTAACAGAAAATGTACCTTGATCGCTGTCAGTCATTTAGTCATTTATTTCCCATTCGTTAAAATAATACAATTAGTATATCTTTATCAGATATGTATCAATTATGTGAATGTTGTACATTTATTTCTTTTCCTATTTGAATTCAATGCATCGTAAAAGCCATAGAGACAAAATCTGTGTGAGACATTAAATAAAAGGGTAAAATTATAGGTGTCATCGTCGGCAGAATACATCATACAACACTTCACGGCGGCGACTGGTTGCCGGAAGCTAGAGGGGGCGGTGAAGAATATGTATGCAACTGGGAGAGTGACAATGGCAATGTCCGGTGAGGTGGGCCCCAATGGCCCACCTGCCGGAGCTGCGGGGACTCCACAAAAGGGTTGTTTTGTAATGTGGCAAATGGTGCCTAACAAGTGGCTGATTGAGCTTGTTGTGGGTGGTCAAAAGGTGGTGGCCGGTAGTGATGGCAAGGTGGCTTGGCGCCACACGCCGTGGCTTGGTGCTCATGCCGCCAAGGGTGGTGTTCGTCCTCTCCGCCGCGCTCTCCAGGCAAGTAACTACCTTGATTTTGATCATTGCTAGTGTTGAGGATGGATTAGTAATTTTTGTTTCAATCCCAAATTATTGATATGTATGAAAATCAAAGTAAAATAAAATAATAATGAAGACGTATGTGGTCTAATATAGTTTGAATACGTGGCTAAAATTTATTTTAAAAAGAATTAAAGCCAACTCCTCCTTTTAAGAATTTTGTTTATTTTTTAATTTTTTTTATCATTAACCTCATTTTTGGATCAAGAGGAAGTAGGGTAAAAAATATACCAAATTTTAACACATAATTTTAATGGCAGTCCAAGGTAGTGCAGGGTTGCATCACTACATGAAATATGTACTTTTGATTGTGATTTTGGTTAAAAATTGAAAATACGAGATTAAATAATGTTGGAGATAAATTAACTTAATAACTCATTATCAATGTACCTCAATTTTTCATAAGCATGTAAAATAAACATGGAAGCAAAAGCAAAAAATTAACATCTTACAATAAAGTGAAAATAAGATGTTACATTCGGATCCCCTAACCCTATGTTTTTTTACCTAAGGTCTTGTAACGTGATGGTATCATATTTCCTCACAAAGGGGAGGTTAGGGGTTCAAGCTTCATGGGGTTCATATAGTTGTGTGTGAGTATGTCCGTTTTTTACCATTCAAAAAAAAAATGTTACCTCAGATGTGTAATAGAGAGATTCATTTGTTAAGAGTAGTTCAAAATTTGAAGGGCATATGCAGGCGTGCCTTTAATTAAGTTCAACTCGTCTGTGTTTAATTAAATTACTAGAGTTTCAGAGTATGATCTTAGGACTCGTGTTCTTAAACGAATTAGATTATATAGTGAATTATATAGCACATACTTGTGTCAGACTACATGTGTAACATTTTGCCGGAACACACACACACATATATATATATATTTATGTAAATAAGTGGCAGACAGGGGGTGTTACCAAGTTGTGGGAATCCTTCTCTAAAGTGGTTGCTTTTATCATGTTCTTCCTTTATTTCTTTCCTTCTTTTTGTGGTGGTACTTTCCCCATTTTGATACTTGATGGAATAGTACTAGTAATGCTGTAGTGATCCTCACGGGGACCGAAGGTGGTCTATGTTGGGGACCTTTTTTTCCATCTCTGGTGAAATATTTTTTTTATCACATTATCACATAGGCAAAACTCGTAACAATGTTACTAGAAATTAATCTGGTAAGTGTATAAAACAAAATTCAGAGAGAACTTTAATAACTTAAACCAGACCCAAAAACTTGATAAATTAATTCATGACTGAAATTATCGAAAATGATACATAATACTTAGCCAATGCTGCTCATGTATAAGGTGCGACATACTGTAATGTAGCCGAGAATCCGCTATTTCGGCTACCACAATAGTGTATCCATCACTACCCGAACCGCATAAGATGTTTTTGACGATAAATTAATACATAAACACATATATGTTACATTTTGTTCATGTTAGTGAAGAATTATGTGTGGTTACTGCTGTTTTATCAGTCTGTCCGTTCACAATAATTAATTTTCGTTTTCACCGACTTATTTGAAGATTATGAACTTGTATGGTTAACGTGAAGTGAACGATGTAGGGACTAGATCCATTGGCGGTATCGGCTGTGTTCTCCCTAGCACAGTACATGGGCGAGAAGCGAATCACAGGCGTCGATTGCTTCGTCCTGAAATTGTCAGCCGATCACACGGACCTCGCTGATCGAAGCGACAACACCGCGGAAATGATCAAGCACGTGATGTTCGGTTACTTCAGCCAAAGAAGTGGACTGTTAGTGTACTTGGAGGACTCATACCTCACCAGAATACAATCCCCAGGAACGTATCCTGCGTACTGGGAGACCACAATGGGGACCAAGATGGAGGACTATCGGACGGTGGAGGACGTGGTCATCGCTCACTCGGGTCAATCCAACGTCATCATCACACGGTTCGGAGAGAACTTCAAGGTGGGCCCCGCGATCACACGGATGGAAGAGTCTTGGAGCATTGATGATGTGGCCTTCAATGTGCCTGGACTCTCCATGGACTGTTTCATTCCTCCTCAAGAAGTGCAAAGAGACTATCCTGATGAGGCTCTTGATTGGAGATCACCATTGCATAGATGATCATCATCTAACTCTAATTTGTTTTTAATAGTTTGGTTATCTATATATACATATATATATTTTGTGTTTCATACATTAATTTGATGAGTGCATGTCATGATGGTTGTCCAAATGAGACAGTCCAATGTATTCTCTAGTTTATATCAAGTGATCATTTATTTCATGTGTATGCTTTGTGTATAGGTAGTGTTGCATATATTGCTATGGTGATTACTGATTAGTCCCTTTCTAGGATTGTTGTTATATGTGACAGATGGTTTTTTATTTGCTTGTCGTATTTGGAGCATATATATATATATATATATATGTGGTTTTATATATTTTTCTGTCAATAAAAAAATAGAGGGCATATTTGGTATCGTAAATAACAATCTCTCTTTAAAAGTAAGAAAAGCAAACTTATAAATTGATATTGTAGCATGTAATACTGTTGAGGACAATTATGTCAATTTGAACATAGTCCTCATAGTCATAGACATCTAAATATAGACTAGTACCAAATTTACAAGATAAATTTCACACAGCATTAAACGGAAATGTCACCGTTGCTCCATTCTAGCCGTTGGACTTCAAAATTCAAATACGGACATTCTCAGAAGAAAAATATACTCGTCAAATTATACAGCACCACCACCACCGGCGCCAACGCCGCTGCCGAAGGGTACGATGAATCGAAGCCTAGTCGACCCTCACCGCCTCCGATCCGTGTTTCGCTCACTGAGTCAGCCGGCCGAGGCGTGTTCGCGACTCGGAGAATTGGCGCCGGAGAACTTATCCATACGGCCAAACCCATCGTTTCTCATCCCTCTCTCTCCTCCATCTACTGTACCTGTTATTTCTGCCTCAAAAAGCTTGAAAACACAACTTCTTCATCAGTCCAGAATGTCTCAATTTGCAGCCAAGAATGTAGAGAACAATCTAAGGTATATCAATACACACACACACACACACATATATACACACACAGACACTCGTTTTTTTGTTTATTGATTAAAGTATTTGTGGGTTCTGTTTTTTATTGTGATTTAATTCGGTAAGTTTAGATATGGTACATGCCCATGACATGTTTGTAAAAAGGTTTGTGTGAGAAGTGGTTGGTTGGGTTGTCAATTGTGATAGTGTTAGGAGCAAATTAGCTTTGATTTGGTTACTTCGGTCATAAAATTAGGATTTGGTAAAATGGGATAGTTTTTGTCCGAGACAAGAAGATGGCTGTACTAAGTAACTTGTACATGTTTCTCCCTCAAAGTTTCAACTAAACTTAGTGAACGAATGATAGCGGGCTGTTGTATGAGAGAGCATTGTTTCAGGTATTGCTAAGGATAATCTACCTACCCAAATGAACTCATTTAGACATTGATAATATGTTGAAGGATTCAATGATTTTTTATTTTTATGTTTAAAACAAAAACCCAAAAATAGATGGAAGAAGCAACTTTAATCGCTAGCTACCACGACAGGATGGGCAATTTTTGTCAACAGGTTGTATTCGTGTCCTATAGAAATACGGTTTTTCAGTTATGTGGTCAACCTGAAGACAACCCATTTTTTAAATGTGACATATAAATTCATACGATCATAGTCAGGATTTGATGTTTCAAGGTTCAAATGTAACTCGCTTTTAGCTGTTTACATTATACAAAAGCCGGAGAATAATGTACAAGAAAATAGCAGGGTTACTGGAGCATTGTAGAAAATAAAGAAGTGTCTATCCAATAAAAGGGAATGTTGTCCACTTTTGCTTGTTGTGGTTAACTTCTACTTTTACCTTCTTCGTGGAATTTGTGGATGATCTACTTATCATTCTGATTTATTAACAATTTAAGATATATTCATTTGTGGCCTATTTAAACACTTGAAATCTGTTGAGGAATAATTTTTTTCTCCAGCCAATGCACTATTTGTCGGGAAGTTCGTGAGAACCTGGGAAGGAATAAATTATTTTGTGCTTTAACTGGGTCTCTTTTGATCTCCATTTCATTGGGCCTTGTGCTTTTACTTTTTCTATGATTATAGGATTTTTATGAAGTCGAGAAGATAGCAGATTGGTCATCCTTCAGTGACTATTGCCGGTACGGAACTTTCTCAATCTCGTAATCTTTATTTGCTTGTATTGCAGGGATCCTCCAGCATCATGATGAATAGTGTTTTGGTCAACAAACACCTTATTCTACTCTTATTGACACCATTAGACCTTGTTATTCATTGGTCAAAATACGGGTTGCATTCCAATTTTACAACATGATACCCCTAAAAAAGCAGCTGTAGTCTGCCTTGGTTTTCTTCATTTGGAGTGGACTGAATATTTCAGCCTTTAAAACAGCTTCTGCACTGATGGTATAGATGTTTTGCAAGTATAGTTGTATTTTTCGGTAACTAAGCAAATTTGCCGTTACAATGGATAAATTTTTAAATGTTTGCGGTATGCTCACACGTTTATTGTAAATTATGTTTTTGAATATTTCAGCCTTTAAAACAGCTTCTGCACTGATGGCATAGATGTTTTGCAAGTATAGTTGTATTTTTCGGTAACTAAGCAAATTTGCTGTTACAATGGATCAATTTTCAAATGTTTGTGGTATGCTCACATATTTATTGTAAGTTATGTTTTTGAATCTATATTAATGTATGCATGCTTACTATGACATAACCTACTAATTTTGGTTTTCTATTGGACATGGTACTTGTGGACTGAAGATTAGATTATGTGGTGCAACTTTATAAACCCGACACCTGATATACAAGGCACTCTCAAGTCTTAGTGAGCTTCTATTTTATAATAAAACATGATTGTGTAAATTGGATCAGCGGCTATGCTAACTGAAATTCCAGCTAGATACTAGTGAATGTTAAAAGAGCATTTGTCCCATGTAATCGCATGTTTACAAGATGCATGATAAGTAACGGTGTAACTTTGTGCTCCCACTTTTTTTTTTTCTTTTTGTTTTGCTAATCAATATATATTTAACAATGCATCTTGCAGTTTAAATTAATTTTCTTTTGAAGTTCTCAAGGTTTGAAATATCCTCTTCTTGTCAAGCGGTTGGCTTGTATGGTTATATCAGGAGTAGCCTCTGCTAACAATCTTGACATACTTCAGCCTGCTATTTTATCGCCTGAGATGATTATTAAGGTAAAGTATTGATCTATCAAGCGTGATGTAGTTAACTTTCTTTTTTTTGTCAAAGGTACTGAGCAGGGCTTTGAGCCGTGTCAGGTGCTTTTTATGCATTTCTTTTATTTGAAAATATCCATGTACAGGTTTGTAAATTTATCTTAAAAAAACAATTTGTTGGGAGATCTAGCCTAGATTCGAAAGGAAATTCTTTTTCTCAAAGTCTGAACTGATTAAGCAGATGTTAGGGAATCCTGGATTGTAAATTTATGGAGAAGTATCGAGGTTTGTCTGTTGGATTAAGAAAATATAAGATTTCAGGGATAGGAGAAGAAGGCAACCACATAATGTTGAGGGCTGGTGGTGGAAGAAAATGAGATATGAAAAGGAAGAAACAGGTATAGATACCAACCATCGAGGGACGTGAAAGAAATCTGTGGTATTGACTTGCCCAAGAAATTCACATCATCTTTTGATGCGGCATGAAGTGTACATCTTGGGTAAATCAATGGGGGAAATTTGAACACATTGAAACTACATTGATTGTGCATTTTATTTTATTTTTAATTCTAAGTGATAGAATCACATTATTGTTTGCTCAACTCAACTTAATGAACAAGTTATGTGATGTGCCATTAACTAATTGTACCAAGTGCACTTTGATTTCATTTGAGCCAAGATTTTGGCTTTATTTTGTCTGTACTTTGCCGAGTCTGAGTTGACTTGAGCAAGTTGGTCCTTGTCAGCTAAGGCTTAAAAGTTTGGCATTTAGTAAGGAAAAGGAATGTTGTATTTGACGGTGATGACAAACTAGTTAGCTTCTGTTTTTCCATTTCTTGTTATTATCATTTTATACTGTGACTGGTATCAGATTGAAGAGGAGTTTTGCTTGCTTAAGAATGCCTTACAAAATGCGCATACCACAGGCGAACAGACAGCATGTATCCTCCATGTAGGAGAGATTTCATTTTATTAGTATAGTTATTTAAATAAGCTATTTTCCATGTGCTGCATGTGTAGCATTTTTGAGTTTGAGATCTACATTTTTCTTTGACGTTACTAGTTCTAACTAAGCAATGGTACACTGGCGTGCTTGCAAGAATTCGCATCAATGCATTCCGTATTGAATTGGTTGGAGGGATGTATGAGGATCTTTTATCATTAGCGTCAGCATCTGTAGAAGCTGAAGCTGCTGTTGGAAATGCTGTTTATATGCTTCCGTCCTTCTATAATCATGACTGTGGTAAGTTTTCTCCTTTAGAGGCATGTTTAGTATATATTTTCATTAAAAGGCACAATTCTTCTTAATTTTCCTTATTGTGCTGGTCTCTTCATATTCTGGCTATTATTCTTTTTGCCTTGAACCTTCAAATCCTAGGAGGTTCCATTCATTGCTTTTGATGTTTCCTTGCAATTGGGAAACTGAAAGTATACATGATAATAACATTTTCTTTGCCAATCATGCAAGGAAAATGTTATTATCATGTATACTTTCAGTTTTAAGGGCATTATTGCTCTAATGAATGGTAATTATCATATACAGCTGACTTGTGTTTCTTACAGATCCAAATGTACACATTGTTTGGATAGAAAACGTGGATGCAAAATTGAAGGCTCTCCGTGACATTGAAGCAGGTTAATCTCATGTTTCTGCTCTTCCTCACAATCTTCTACGCTGTAT
Organism: Cornus suecica; assembly: GCA_963922005.1. Taxonomy (NCBI): domain Eukaryota; kingdom Viridiplantae; phylum Streptophyta; class Magnoliopsida; order Cornales; family Cornaceae; genus Cornus; species Cornus suecica. The sequence goes on along the minus strand of OY998244.1, from coordinate 76,040,464 downwards.
TCTGTACTAGGGTGATATAGAAGTATCTGGAATAGGACCTTAGCAAATAACTGACCATTCTGTTAATAAAGCGAGAATATGGCTTCATTGATAAATTCAACAATTTCTTGAATTAGATTGGCATATATAGATGTTAATCGTATTATTGAAAACTGTCCAAAACAGGAGTATACCTTTGCTAGAATTATTATGACACTAACCACAATTATTAATATAGTGTTATTTATTTATTTACTTTCAGGATACAAATAGTTTATATGATAGTTGCACTACATTTACAAAATGGAGCACTTGTAAGGGATATAGTTGATTTTCGGATAGGATTTGTATCAATGCGCTTTTATCCAACACCAAGGCTTTTAAGTGACTGATTATATCATTACACCAATGTATACAATTAGTAATGGAACATTAATGCTTTGTATAAACGTGACTAGCTTCCTCTTAGTATATAGTAAGCATTCCCTTCAGTATACAGGAGCTACTTCATCGCTGCTTCCATGAATGGGGATTTTGTTTATAAAGACAATAGGATATCTTCTTTCTGCACATAATACTTTGTACTAATCTGTAGAAAATGAGTTTTGGCTATCTTTCATATAATGTGGTCCAAAATGCAAAAGCATGTAGGAATGTTTCATTCATCATCAGCTATACATGTTTGAAGTGCTAAAGTGGCACCTCTTCATCTTTTTTGATGACTCAGCTGGGTTGACGGCATTTCTAGGAACTTTTTTTCCCTTTTTCTTTCTCTTACTCTTATATATATAGAAAGAGATATATGTATAATTTCCAGATGAATCATTAGGTGAATTTTATTTTCCTGTTCGGTACTGCAGGTGAAGAGCTACGAATTTGTTATATTGATGCAAGTATGGATCATGGTGCCCGGCAAACCATCCTGTTCGAAGGGTTTGGTTTTCAATGTCGTTGTCCTAGGTGCTTATCTGGTGATTAAGCTGTTACTTCATTCTTTTATATGTTGCCTGGTGAGGTAAGAGTTGAGTTGGCTTATCCTTCATCAATCTAATGAGAATTAAGTTCGACAATAATGTGAATACTGTGGTGGGAATATGATATTCAAAATTCTGATTGTACTTGTAATTGCTCAATGTGCATCGACTTAAAAGTTTGGTGCAACTCCAAAATGCAGAGCTGAAAATTTTATTGGTATCAAATATATATATATACCGGCTAATAACTAAAGGAGGTGCACAATACATTCGCGCTCTATTAGCCGCGTGTAAGACACCTTCTCCGGTCATTGATCAAGAGTACCATGTAAGCATATATCGGCCGACAAACGAGCTAAGCTGCCAACTTTTTCTATTTATCAAATGCAGTCAAAATTGAATGTGTGACCCTTGCCATGGGCTCAAAAGAATATGACGTTAAAGCAAAAACTTGGTGCAATTTGCATTGCACTTGTGTTGAAATTAGCGTCACTCCCAACTTGAATAGTACGGGATTACATACATGATACATGTGTGCACGGGTGTTCTAAGAGGGTCAACTCTTTTCTTTAAGAACCTCCTTAATAGTGAACCAAACAAATATATTATTACACAATATATATATATATATATATATATATATATACATAAATGTTATAAAATGTGGGAGAATACTCTAGGGTCTCCACTTCCGTTTTTTGTTTTTGTTCCATTGAAAAGTAGAATTATGATTTTGATTCTTGTAATAGAATAAGAAGTAAAATCATATTTATTAATTATTAATTATTTTTAACAATAAAAATAAAAAAACAGAAAGTATGTTTAGTAAAAATATATTTTTTTTACAAAAAATAATAAAAATACTTAGAGAAAATAAGTCAATTTTTTTTTTCGAAACTTTTTTATATTATATTTTATTGGATTATTCCCACAAACACCCCCTAAGGTTTGGCCTATTCCCACATGAACCCCTTCGAAGTTGAATATTCCCGATCACACCTCCCTCAATTAACAGTCACTCGTTAAAACTAACGGTTTTGTGGTACTTTACCATATTGTCTCTTATTTTATTTTAATAAAATATTAAAAAATATATAAAATTCGAAACAAATATATAAAATTCAAAAAAAAAAAAATTAAATTCAAAAATAATATATTAAAATTTGAAAAAATATATAAAATTCGGAAAAATATAAATTTTGATTTTTTTTATAAATTTCAAAAAATATAGATAAATTTCAAATATATATATATATATAATTCGAAACAAATATATAAAATTCAAAAAAATATATAAATTCGAAAAAATATATATAAAAACCGAATCAAATATATAAAATTCGAAAAATATATATATAAATTTCAAAAAATATATATATTTCGAAAAATAAAATTGAAAAAAACATTTTAGTTTAGAAACATATATTGGTAAAATATTTCTAATGAAGTGAATCAAACTCCTTACCATTGCCAAGAGCGTTGTGCTTGGATGGCATCTCCAAGCCTCCCCAAATCTCAAAAAACTTGAGGGAGATCTTGGGTTCGAGTCATAGGACTCAATGTGGATGTGTGTGGTGTGCTTAAACTTTCAAAAAAAAAAAAATCTACTTACCACCAACATTAATTAGTGGACTTCTTTTATATATTTTTTCAATATATATATATTTTTTCCAAAATATATATCTTGTTTCAAAATTTATATAATATTTTCGAAATTTATATGATATTTCCGAATTTTATAAAAAATAATTCAAATTTTATATATTTTTTTGAATTTTATATATTTGTTTCGAATTTTATATATATATTTTTTAATTTTATATATTTTTTCAAAACTTAATATATTGTTTTCAAATATTTTATATTTTTTTTGAGTTCAAATTTTCTAAATTTCTTTCAAATTTTATATATTTTTTTGAATTATATATATATATTGGTATATTCACTTTAATATATAAACTTTAATAAATTCTAAGGGCAACATGGACATTTTATAACAATTTAACAGCCTTTTCTAACGGCGTCAACACGGAGGGGGTGTAAGTGGGGCGAAATTCAAATTTGAAAGGGTGTTTGCGGTAATATTCAACTTCGAGGGGGTGTGTGTGGGAATAGGCCAAACTTCAGGAGGTGTTTGTGGGAATAATCCTATTTTATTTATTTACACATTCATTTAATTTATAATTTTATTTATCTATCATTTATTTTATTTTATTTATTTATGTATTTCTATTTATTTATTTCTATTATTATTATTTATTTACTATATTTTATTTTTATTTATTATTAATAATTAGAGTTAATGAGAGGAAACAAACAGAAAAAATACCTTTTTGTTGCTTTTTTTTTTTTATTAGTGGAGAAAACATTTCCTCTAAGTAGGAAATAAAAGTAAATTAAAAAATGTATTTCTCATTTTATTTTCATATTTTAGAAAATAAAAATAGAAAACAAAAAATAAAAATAATTAGTAAACAGACCCTAATAGAACACTAGATAGACAAAGTAATATAACTATTTTCTCATTTCGTCGTTGTGTTGTTTTTTTCTTTTTCTCGTATACAACTCATTAAACAATATACTTATTTATACACAAAATTTTATCCATATTCCACTATTAGTTTTACACAATCTTTATTCACAAATAAATCTAATATTATTTATTTTTCCACCTGCACACAATCAATGCGGCCGACATAACATATTGGAAGGATGTCCTTTATTACAATGAATGTCATTTATTGTTGGCCTATGATTTATGGATCAGTCATGTATTCGTAATTCTTTTTAGATTTAATTTGGTGACAATAAACATATATTCTTTCAAGATAAGGAGAAAGCATGGTTCGCTGTTACGGGGCCGAAACAGCCGTTATATAAAGGATTTTTATATGGCTGTTACCGTTACAGGTCGTTACGATCCCTTTATCCGATTCTCACACCCGTAACGACCGTTACGGTGGTCGTAACCCCGATTCTCACCGGTTCCGAAAATACCGTAACGATTAACACAATTGAAGTTTTTCAAAAATTTGGGTTAAAAAGCTTTTTGTTATATATATGATATGATAAATGTTACTCCATTATTAAATTATTGAAAAGTAAAGAAAAATAAAAAAAAATTAATTTGAACCCGACTTGAATAAAAGAGTTAAGACAATGAATCAAGTAGGAGAAACCAAAGACACAATGATCATCAAAATGATGGTTTTTCTTCAATGATGCGTAGCTTTGGTGAATTTTCGTTGGGACAGTCATCAAGCTCACAATATGGATTTTCGTATGGTACAAGTCAAAGTTATTATCCACCACAACCATATGGATTTTTTCATGCAGAGGAATACTCCATTGTGCTTCCTCAACCTCAAATGTCTTATGGATATTATGGACAAATGCATAACATCAGTACAAATCAGTATAGTAATTAATCGGGATATGCTCAGGGTCAAAATCATCCTTATCGGTTACAAAAAGAAGATGGTCTATTAATGATGAATCAAATGTCCACTAAAGATATAGCTCAAAATTGACAATCTTTTCATGAACCCAATCAGAACAACAAGATCCACCACGAAATTCATTTTGGCGGTGAACTATGTATCTTTTTAAGAATTATTTTACATTGTTGGAAATAAATTATATCTTTTGTAATTTTAATTTTTTATTTATTTCAATTTAAATTTAATTTAATAATCATAACAAGTATATCATAAATATTGAAATAACGACCACACCATTAGATTTATTAATAACTCATTTTTTTAATATTAAAAATCTTTAAAAAATTAAAAACAATTCACTTAAATCTACAAAAAAATCATCTTTATTCATTCATATTACCAAAAGTATCCAATTAGAACATTTTGGGTAAGATGTGCAAGATTTAAAAAAATTCACGATTGCGATAACCGAGTCCCGTTACGTAACCCCGATACTGACCCGAGTTTGTTACACCGATACCGATACCGTTATAGTGACTGATACCGTTACGGCGAACCATGGGAGGAAGGTAATTCGAGCTAAACAACAAAGTTTCGCCAATGTCCATTTTAGTCCCCCATGTTTGTGTTTTGGTCTAGAAAATAATTCTATCCTACCCCTGATTCTGGTATTCATATTGAAAAATCATACCATGTCTCCTTCTTCACGGGTCACGAGAATACCATCATGTATGACATACTTACATTTTATAATCTTCACAGGACACAACTCTGTCATCAGAATGACATTCCACTCCAGACAATCTCTCCATATCTGTTTCAAAAATAATACCAATGGTCAATAACATGGATTGTTCCAAATTCAACGTAAGGTCGGATTAGACTCTCTCAGGGCCCGTTTGGTAGGCGGTACGGTCTGGTCTTATCTGGTCCGGTCTGGTCTGGGTGGTGTTCTGAAAGTCTGTTTGGTAAAGCTGTCTGGTCTTATGGTCTTATTCAAGCTGTTTGGTCTTATGTTTGGAAAATAATACAAAAAATAAAAAAAGTCATATATAAAATTCAAAAAATATATTAAGTATGAAAAATATATAAAATTTGAAAATAATATAAGAAATTCAAAAATAATATATTTTTCAAAATTTATAAATTATTTCGAAGTTTTATATTATTTTTTGAATTTTATATATTATTTTTGATTTTTTATATTATTTTCAATTTTTTATATTTTCTCAAATATATATATATCTAATTTTTTATATTATTTTTTGAATTTTATATTTTTTTCAAATTTTATACATTATTTCAAAAATTTTATATTATTTTTCAAAACTTATATATTATTTTTTAAATTATATATTTAAAATTTTATATATTAATTTTGATTTTTATATATATTTTTTCGAATTTAATACATTATTTTAAAAAAATTATATTATTTTTGAATTTTATACATTATTTTTTATTTTTTCTATTATTCTGGAATTTTTTATTTTTGCCAAATTTTAAATATATATTTTTCATTTTATATATTAATTTTGAATTATATATATATATATTTTAAATTATATATTTAAAATTTTATATATTAATTTTGATTTTTATATATTTTTTTCGAATTTAATACATTATTTTAAAAAAATTATATTATTTTTCAAATTTTATATATTATTTTTGAATTTTATACATTATTTTTTATTTTTTCTATTATTTTGGAATTTTTTTATTTTCCCAAATTTTAAATATATAATTTTCATTTTATATATTAATTTTGAATTATATATATATATATATTTCAAATTTTATACATTATTTCAAATTTTATATATTATTTTTTTAATTTTATATATTATTTTCAAATTATATATATATTTTAATTTTATATATATATTTCAAATTTTATGGTCCCACGTGTTAAGAAAATTGTATATAAGACCACTTGAGACCATCATTTTTGGTTGTCTCAAATTACCCCTTTTGGTCCCAAGTAGTTCTTGGTTTTTGGAACTATTTTTTTGAAACCGTGTTGCCAAACAGTGTACGATCCCAAAAAAACTATTATGAGACCGGACCACATGGGACCGGACTGCTAACCAAACAGGTCCTCAGCATCTTATGGTTTGGAGTTAGACTCTTCCAAACCAAAAAAGTGAATTAAGCTTCAACTTTGGACGCAATTGTTATCTCATTTTCCAACCACAATTCTGTTTTTTACATCAATTAAAAAAACAAAGGAATGGAATGTAAATCTGAAATTTTATTTATGTTGTCTAAATTAAAGGTTGAAAATACAGTTATTATCAAAGAAGATAAAATAGAAAATTGTTTTTAGGAAGGAAAAAATAAGTTCAACAAAGGGCTCTCCTAATAACCTATATCACACCCTTTATTCTCATATAATTCTTTGGCATTGTTTATAACCTACATTGATGTATTATATATATATATATATAAGTATTAATTTCCCTCCATCTTAGCCGTTGGAAAGAGGGGTAAAAAGAGAGCCTTTCCATAACACTCCTAACTCTCATCTCCTCTTCCCTTAAAACCTCAACCCACCCCTCTCTTCTCACCCCTCAACCTTTCTCTCTCACACCAAACCAAACTCAAAACTATAGCTCTTTGTTTGTTAACTGGTAATTTTTGTATAGGAGGTTATTAGTTAAGTTTTCAGCCCAACCATTTTCACCTCTCAAACTTAAGTTTGTCCTACAATTTTCATCTCAAAACTTTTCAATTTCTCTAGCCAACAATGGAAGCCTTTTCTCTAAGTCCCTTCTTGACTGTCCCAAATAAAATGGAAAGATCATACGGTAAGCGCCAATGTAGGTTGCCGAAGGGGAAGAAGAGCCTTGTGTATTGCCAAAGTGGCGGGAATGCCATGAAGTCTAGTGGGTTGGCTTCTGTTTTGCCTGAAAGATCGGCGGTGGCGAGCTTGGTTTTGACCCCGAATGGGAAAGGCCAGGCTGAGAGTACCAATGCAGTGAAGGAGTTGCTGCCTTGTGGTCCGCCGCCCAACCATCTAGTTCAGACGGGTGATGGTATTGGCATCGCCAAGTTTCTTCGAGGAAAAGGTTTCTTCATCACTGGTGCAACTGGATTTCTCGCGAAAGGTACATCTTTTGTATACTTCGAGCTAGTCTTGTAGTGTATTATGTGTATATGAAGGTATTTTGAATCATTTTCATCTTATCATACGATATATATATATATATATATTTTTATATAACATAATCATGGAGGGTTAGGATCTTACCAAGTTTTCTTTTGATTTCACAAAGTGGATTCCTCTATGTATACTTCAATTCTAGTAAAAACTAATAATATTCACTTTTATGATACATGAGCCTTCTTTTAATTCATGTGATCTGTGTGATAAGATGAAGCCATGCGGGGATACTAAAACATAAATGGTGTAAATCATGGTAACATTTTTATGATTGAAATGTTTTCCATGTGCATACCTACGAACATACATGCATACACATATATATAGAGAGAGACATACAGACAGATACATAAATGTTTTATTTGAAGTTTTGCTTTGATGATGATATGGTTTTAGTCTTCTTTTTATTACCCTATTCTGTTTTGTTATTATTCAGTTCTTATTGAGAAGATACTACGGACTGTGCCCGATGTGGGTAAGATATTTGTGTTGATCAAGGCGAAAAACAAGGAAGCTGCAATGGAAAGATTGGAAAATGAAGTATGTTTACATGCTGCTCAAGTTCATTACACGTTTTTTTATTTTTCTTTGTTTTTGATTTTTTGTGTTAATATTTTCTCACAACTGAATAACTTGTTTTATGGTTGTTATAGATAATAAATACAGAGCTGTTCAAGTGCCTTCAGCAAACCTATGGAAAATCCTATCAAGCTTTTATGTTGAGCAAGCTAGTTCCTGTGGTCGGAAACGCCTGTGAATCTAATCTTGGATTAGATGAAGATATTGCAGATATGATAGAAAACGATGTCGATGTTATTGTAAATTCTGCGGCTAATACAACTTTTGATGAAAGGTTATGCATATTTTTATTAAATCTCGCAAATGTCTATAGTGATTGAAATGTCAATGGATCTCTAAATTATCGAAAAATTTGATTTTGATGAAACTGCAGATACGATGTAGCTCTGGACATAAACACGGGAGGACCAAGTCGCCTTATGAGCTTTGCGAAAAAGTGCAAGAAACTTAAGCTCTTTCTGCAAGTATCTACAGGTAAGTGGGATGAAGGAAAATGTACGGAATATTGGTTCATTCTATGGTCACTAAATCATTCCGAGCCCCGTATGAAACAGGACCTTACTTGCTCGGATACTGTTAAAACCACCACTTCTCTCGAAAACCTTAAATTTTAGAAGTATTAGATCTTTGAAATGTGTCTGTTAATTTCAATTATATATGGATAGTATAACATTTTGGTTTATTGTCTTGGATAAATACAGCATATGTGAATGGACAAAGACAAGGAAGAATCATGGAAAAGCCATTCTGCATAGGGGATAGCATTGCAAGAGAGAGCCTCATGTTTGAAACCTCAGAAGGATCCCTTCCTACGTTGAACATCGAAGATGAAATAAAGCTAATTTTGGAATCAAAGAACGCGTTTGAAGACGATGCAGTGGCTCAGAAAATGATCATGAAAGAACTAGGTTTGGAGAGGTGATGAGTCTCTTCTTATATATATATATTGTTAGCTACATTGAATAAAACAGATGAAAATTTGAATCCTACAATGCGCACAAACAAACAAATATTAAATGTTAAGATGATCACTTTTTAAATGTTGTAATTGAAAGAAGTCCTAATTTCTAGAGACAAAGTTTGATCTATTCAGGGCAAAGAAATACGGATGGCAAGATACGTATGTGTTCACGAAAGCTATGGGAGAGATGTTAATCGATAACATGAGAGGAGAAATTCCGGTAGTCATAATTCGTCCGAGTGTCATTGAGAGCACTTACAGAGAACCATTCCCTGGATGGATGGAAGGAAACAGGTATGCCATATGATTTGCTAATAACATCATCCATATATAGCTATGTTGCAAACTTTATTGTGACTCTCTCTGTCTGCAGGATGATGGATCCAATTATTCTTTATTATGGAAAAGGGCAACTAAGTGGATTTCTGGTAGATCCAAATGGAGTCCTTGATGTAGTAAGTAGCATTCCCCTTCTTAATTCCTAATTAAGACATTAAATAAAACTTTTAGCAAAAAATTTCGTTCAAATTCCAATATTTTCTGCTAACCTCCTTCTCTAACACTCGAGAAATCTAGTTCATCAAACACTCGGATGTATTATGTAAGTAAGATGCAACATAAGCACACCTTTCTCAAAACTATATCAGATAGTTTATAATTGGCAATCTGTAATTATATGTCATGGTATAAAAATATATGAGATAGTATCATGTTTATGTCACATTTCCTTCTGACCTGATGAAGAAGATCAGGTGCTGCCTTGTTAACATGACTAGTTGCAGGTCCCGGCTGACATGGTCGTGAACGCAACCTTGGCTGCGATAGCAAAGCACGGTGCTGCAGGAAATTCGGGAAGTAACATTTACCAGATAGCTTCATCGGTTGTTAACCCTCTCATTTTTGGGGACCTGGCCAGCTTGGCACAAGAACACTTCAATTCCATGCCATTCATAGACTCAAAGGGGACGCCAATCCACGTTCCCACGATGCAACTCTTCAGCTCGATGGAAGACTTCTCGTCTCACCTCTGCAGAGACGCCATTAACCGAACTGGATTGACCGCTTTACCCACTCCAAATGGGAAGCTGTCACAGAAACTCGAAAACATCTGCAGAAAATCAGTGGAGCAAGCTAAGTACTTGGCAAATATATATGAACCATACACTTTCTATGGTGGAAGGTAAGATAACAACTTTGTAGTGCCTGCATATACATCACTTCTTTCGTGGGACATTCTATTTATATTTACATAAGTAATGAATCGAAAATAAAAATGACAGGTTTGACAACAGCAACACTCAGAGATTGATGGAATGCATGTCTGAAGAGGAAAGGAGTGAATTTGGATTTGATGTGGAGAACATAGATTGGAAAGATTACATAGCAAATGTTCACATTCCAGGTTTAAGGAGGCATGTCATGAAGGGGAGAGGGATGTGTAACTAAGCATTTAATACGGATCTTGAAGAGGGGATTAACTTCAAATCCTGGACATGATTGTGTAATGAAGTGGTGTAATTGTCTTTATTTTTCGTTTCGGCTTTTGTTTTTAGGATTTCCCATAAGTAGAGGGCAAAAGAAGATCTTCTTTTGCCCTTGATCGTTATTAATGTAATCTCATTGCATGCTTAACTTCAATCATAAAGTTATTTAGTTAATTTCACTTCCCTTGATGGATATTGCAATGTAAGGAGCGAAGGTGAAGTTATAGAAAGTTTAATAACTTTCACAAAGTTCATTATAAGTGCATGCTTGTTCATGTGATTTGACAAGTAAAGAGAACATGGAAATTTAGGATGATAATTCACTAAGAACATACATGGCAAACTAGAGTCATGGAGACGAAATGAAATGAAATATTTTATTTATTTTGCTTTGCACTTTTTAATAATCCTAGACTAGCAAGTAGCTAGGTGTATTATCTGTGTTCAGTATACAACTGTTATAGAGACAATTTTGACCAGCACTAACGATACTATTATTGTTGACAGACTTCATTATTCATAGCTCAAACTTTTGTGTATATGTATGATTTTAGTTATTCAGAATCGGGAGTTTAGGTAGAATCGTTTTGGGATACGTAAAATAAGAATCATAGAATCGTACCTAAATTTATTAATTTTTTTTTTAAAAAATATTAAATATTTAATTTAAAAGTCTAAATCATATTAGAAATTTCACAATTTTCTAATATATTGGGCCTTTAAATATTTTTTCATAAATTTAGGCCATATATTTGGATATTAGACTAAATCATTAAATTTTTGGGCATTTCATATGAAGGGCTCAACCCCTGAACAACGAGTTCGTATCCATTTTGAGTTCAACCATTATTTTAACATAGTAAAATCTTGGTAAAATCCTACAAAATGGTAGAATCTTTAGATTTTACCAGCTAGAATCGAGATTCTGACAACTATGATTTGACGTACCGTCAATTTTATTTTGTTTACCATAATCAAGAAATATCATTTTTTTTTTCTAGAATCATTCTCATAAGATTATGATTGGGCACTATGGAGAAAAAAAATGTCGAATGGGACAGTAAGGTCTGTGACGATATAAAAAGTATTAATTAATGGAATTCTATATTATGGCGGTAAATAAGCATTAGAAAGAGAATAACTTTTGAATAGCCTAACCCAAATAAATCATTAGTCTTCAGTGGTTACAATAGGGACTGGTAAAATTTTATATTACGTGACTTCATAACTAATGTGTCCTTCAGTCATTTTTCATATTTTAATTTGTATTCTAGAATATATTGTATTTTTATATGCTTTTGACTCCAAGAAGATTACACTGATCTCCACCCCGATTCATATTTTCATATATTGTATTCTAGAAATTTTAAATTTTCATATTTTAATTTCGAATGTGTGCATATATACATATCATGTCATGAATCAGTATTGCACTGTGCATATCTGACTTTTCCTGTTAGTTCACATATACTCGTTCTAGATAAATTCTTGTTCAACAAGTACAATGCATGATTTCTTGTTGTACTGTCACTAATTACTTGTATATGTGTGTGTGTATATATATCGGTTGGCCAAATAACGTTTTATGAAGTGTTGATACCCTACGTAACATCAATAGTTATCTTGACACTCGCATATACACCGAAAGTCTTTTACACTGTTATACGACAAATATTGATGACTGCAAATCATCATATCTATATATACATCAATGGTTCCTTAACGGCCGTAACGAATTTTTGAGTTGCCGATACTGTTACAGGCCGTTACACCACAGTGAACCGATTCTCACACCTGTAACGGTTATTACGGTGGCCATAATCTCGATTCCCATTGGTTCTGAAAATACTGTAACAATTAACATAATCAAAAAAATTCAAACATTTGGGTTAATTTTTTTTTTTTTTTTTTTATGTATATGATATGATAAATGTTACTTCATTATTGAAAAATAATATTTGCAATAATCTTTGCACGGAAAAGCAAAAAAAATTAAACTGGTGAAATAATTTTTGCAAGTACCTTTTTTAAAATTATTTTGCATTGTTATAAATAAATTATATCTTTTGTGATTTCAATTTTTTATTTATTTAAGTTTAAAATTAATTTAATAATATCATAACAAGTATATCATAAATATTGAAATAACGACGACACCATTAGATTTATTAATAACTCATTTTTTATATTAAATTTTTTAAAAAAATTAAATAAAATTCACTTAAATCTACTAAAAAAACATTTTTATTCATTCATGTTGCCAAAAATATTCAATTAGAATATTTTGGGTAAAAATCGTAAGATGTGCAAGATTTTTAAAAATTTACAATTGCGATAACCGAGTCCCATCACGTAACCCCGATACTGACTCGGGTCCGTTACACCGATATCGTTACCGTTACAGAAACCGATACCGGCGAACCTTGATACACATATGTCAATACAGTATAATGCATGCAGTTCAATAAGCCTACTCTCTCTATCTTGATGATGATGATCTTGCAAAGCTTCCAATGCTCTCTATATTACTGCTGCTACTGCAGCCTTGCATACTAAACTTAGCCATATATTCCTCAAACTACACAGATCAACTCTCTCTCCTCGAATTCAATCCGCAATCAAGTCCGACCCCTTAAACGTTCTGCGAAGTAATTGTGGACCGAAAAGGCCAATTTCTGTCAATGGATAGGGGTCTCATGTAGCCACCGCAGGCAAAGAGTCACAACTCTAAACCTCGGTGGCTCCCAACTCTATGGCACCATTTCTCCTCATATCAGTAACCTTTGTTTCCTCAAGATACTAAACCTTGGAGGTAACACTTTTCATGGTCATATCATCCATGAGCTCGGTCATTTGCGTCGCTTGGCAATACTCATTTTAGAATATAACCACATACAAGGTTTCATCCCTGCAAGTTTACACCACTGCCAACAGCTTCAGGTCATATCTTTGTCATACAATGAATATATAACTGGTAACATACCCATAGAATTGAGCACCTTACCAAAGCTCCATACACTTTTCCTTGGAGGTAACAACCTCACCGGTACCATTCCTTCCTTCTTAGGCAACATGACAACTTTGATGGAACAAAACAACATTTTCGGAAACATTCCTCCCTGAGATGGCGAATCTTCCCATACTAGAAGAATTTTACTTGAATGTCAACTATCTCAGTGGTTCAATACCACCATCCATTTTCAACATCTCATCTTTACAACAATTGGGGTTATATGAAAATATGTTTTCAGGAAATCTTCCTTCTACTACAGGGCTTTTGCTTCCTAATCTTCAGGGAGTCAACGTAGCGCTTAATCAACTCAGTGGAAACATCCCCTTGTATCTATCAAATTCTTCTCAGCTCCAGACAATAGAGATGAGTTTCAACCAGTTCACGGGGACAGTGCCCACAAACATAGGCCAGTTGGAGTCACTCACCAAAATTAATCTGCAGCAGAATCAGCTGACTTCAACAAGTCCTGAACTTAGTTTTCTCACTTCTTTGGCAAACTTGACATACTTGGAGACGCTGTTCATAAATCGGAATCCATTTCATGCCATCTTACCAAATTCTATTGGGAATTTTTCGAGTTCCCTCCAGCTCATTTCTGCATATAATTGCGAAATAACAGGTCAAATTCCTGAGGGAATTGGTTCTCTTACAAACTTGAATTATCTTGATTTGAGAGACAACAATTTAAATGGAATTGGCTGTATCTTGGTAATAACCATATTGAAGGGTCCATTCCAAGTGGAATTGGTAGTTTAAACAACTTGGGAAAATATTGATCTACAAAACAATAAACTCTCTGGATCTGTCCCTGATTGCATAGGAGATCTAATTGAATTCTAATTATCTAAACTCGTCGATACCAACTAGTTTATGGAGCCTTGATAACATTTTATTTTTAAATTTATCATTCAATACCTTCCGTGGAAGCCTAGATCCAAACATGAAAGCAATGGAAGCCTTTGAAGTGATAGATTTATCTTGGAACGAAATCTCGGGTATAATTCCAACTTCTTTGGGAGCATTTCAAAGTCTAAATTCTCTCAACTTGTCGAGAAATTCATTTTCGGGATCCATACCTAAATCATTTGACAACCTTGGTTTCCTTGGACCTCTCACACAACAATCTATCTGGTTCGATACCAAACTCTCTGGAGGCACTTTCTCATCTTAAATTCTTGAATCTATCATACAATAAGCTCTCTGGGGAGATTCCAAGTAAAGGGACTTTTGCAAACTTCACAATGCAATCTTTTATGATGAATGAAGGGCTTTGTGGGAACCATTTTTCACAGGATCTCCCACCATGCAACCCTCCAAAGCGTAAGCATTTTCCTTTCAAATACATGCTTCCACCCATTATTGCATTGGTGCCAATCCTCATTGCTCTGTTGTATATAATGCTGAAACAACATTATATAAATAACACTCCAACTCGTAACCCTGTTGAAGATGCAACAGAACATAGAATGATTTCATATCATGAGCTTTGTCGCACGACAGATAACTTTTCTGAAGCTAATTTGATCGGGAAGGGAGGTTTTGGTTACGTATATAAAGGAACGCTTTCAGACGGAACAAACATTGCCGTCAAAATTTTAGATTTACATCTCGAGGGATCTTTTAGAAGTTTTGAAGCAGAATGCAGCGTGTTGCGAACAGTCAGACAAAGGAATCTTGTTAAAATCACAAGTACATGCTCCAATCCGGAGTTGAGAGCATTGGTGGTGCAATACATGCCTAATGGTAGTCTAGAGAAGTGGTTATATTCTCACAACTATTGCTTGAATCTCTTTCAAAGAGTTAGCATCATGCTTGATGTTGCCTTGGCTTTGGAATATCTTCATCATAATCAGCAAGTGCCGGTTGTTCACTGTGATTTGAAGCCCAGTAATGTCCTCCTAGACGAAGATATGGTTGCAGATGTGGGCGATTTTGGCATCGCAAAGTTTTTATATGAAAACAAGATTGAAACACAAACAAGGACTTTAGGAACAATTGGCTATATCACCCCAGGTATATTTTTTCTGCCTTCCCTACTTTCACTAATTAAAAGAATTGTTTTGACTGGCATAGCATATAGGCTTTCAATTAGCTATATGAAATCAACAGTCAATATATATTTTACATGTACTTATCAAAAAAAAAAAAAATTACATGTAATTTTTTTTTAATTACATAATGTTTGACAGAGTATGGTTCTGAAGGTAGAGTGACCATGAAAGGTGATATATACAGCTATGGAATAATGTTGTTGGAGGTATTCACAAGAAAAAAACCTACAAATGAAATGTTGGCTGGTAAGTTAAGTTTGAGGGAATGGGTGAAAGCATCACTTAGTCGAAATGTAACAGAAGTTGTGGATGAGAATTTACTGAGGGCGGGAGATGAAGAAATAATTGCACCAGAAGGTATTTTTTCGGTCATCATGGAATTAGGCTTAGAGTGTTGCAGAGAATCGCCGGAAGAGAGAAGTGACCTAAAAGAAGTAACAGTTAAGCTGAACAAAATCAAACTGCAACTGCTTAGCAATCCAGTTCACTAACGTGCTCTCAGTTTTCGTTTTTTCGGTCATTGCCAGACTGTGTCCTAATAAAGTTCCAAGTGCTTGTGCTAGTTGTTTCGATTCGACAATCTTGTGCATATTGTTTGTTGCTAGCATATGTACATGGCATTAGTTAAATGTTTCGGTTTTAGTTGTTTTGGTTTTCGCTTTGCCTAGTAGCTACATGCTGTTTGGGTTTATTGGTGTATAACTAGCATTATCATAGCATGATTTTTTTTTTAATGATATAGTATGCAGTTTTCATGGTTGATTATTTGGTGGATTATTATTGTTATTATTACTATGTTACTTCTGCGTAAGGTAAATGGGTAAATCTGGATAAAAAAATGTAGGCGATGAGCAAGGGAACTACTATCAGATATTAAAGTTGACAAAGCCTTTTACAGCAAACAAAAGTAAAGCCCAACAAAATAGATAGCACCAATCCCATTATTGTACAGATTTGTTAGTACTATGCACCGAAATTATCAATGATCTTTCACAAATTGTACAGATTCTGGAGATTGTGAATACTGTCAGAAGAGAGTTAGAACGTATCTTTATTCAAATCATCATTCTTGTCTAAGTTTCATACGACTGGGATTGGCTACATGAATGCTCTATTTTTAATTTTATTTTCTGCTTTCTATAATATGTCATGTCTTCTCGAATTATTAGAAGTTTAAACTTCAGTCAAAGAGAAGTTTCTTATTTCTGTGACCACGGTTACAGTTATTCGTAATAACTTGATTATATTTCGATTTTGGAAGTCCTATCTGCTTCGCACTAATAAAAATTCTCGTTCCTCTACTCATGCCTTTGTAGGACTATACATAAAACAGTCGGGCTAATAATATACATCTTGTCTGCGGTCAAAATCATGGATCCTAACAATCATATGCTTGCACTACTTAAGGCTGACAATTTGAAGTTTGAAGGTTAACACTAAATTCTGTTTTTTTTTTTTTACTTTGAGGGGCCTAAACACCCCTCAAAATGAAAATGAAACAAGATAGAGAGGATAGAAAGAAGCAGCAAGTGGATTTTACTAAGAAAGGAAAGAAAAGCCGAATAGCTTGTGTGATTTTGAAACCATCTAATAAGACGAGGACTGCACACATCTACCTGTGAATGACAAAATTTTCAGACCTAAATATGCAAGGCTTGCTGTTTCTCATTTGACAATAATTTAGCATAAGACTTGAAGGTGACCTTACCTAAGGGGCAAAAAAGACATATCCTCTTAGTTTCTTCATAGTCATTACCATATATATATATATATATATGACCAGGTCTGGTGGACATTGTTGTGTATAGCTAGTTGACACAATTAATGCTTCTATCAATAATGTGACCCAATAATGCATGTAATCCCACATAAATGCATATGAATATCCTTTTGACTCAAATAAGATTACAGCAATGTTGTTCATATCTTAATTTGGATAGCAAAATGTGCATTCATATATAAATATATATGACCAGGTTCACCATGCATGATTTGTGCATTTATTATGCATTGCAAATGATGTATGTATATATATTTGTAACCAACTCATAGAATAATGTATAATGCAGTCTCTAGACACTAATCAATCAGCCTACTCTCTTTCTATATCTCTCTTTCTTTATTATGATCTTGAAAAGGTTTAGCATGACCTCCCTATTACTGCTGCAAGTAGTGCTCCTATTGCAGTCTTGCAGTGTAAATTTGGCCTTCTACTCCTCAAACTACACTGACCAAATTTCTCTGCTTGCCTTCAAATCCGCAACGATTGACCCCAGAAATGTGTTGGGAAGTAATTGGACAGAAAAGGCCAATTTCTGCCAATGGATTGGGGTCAGATGTAGCCGGCACAGGCAAAGAGTCACAGCGTTGAGGCTTGGCGGGCAACGACTCTATGGCGCCATTTCTCCTCGTATTGGTAACCTCTCCTTCCTCACCGAACTAAAACTTAATGGTAACGGTTTCCATGGTCATTTGACTCATATCATTCATGAGCTGAGTCGTTTACGTCGCTTGACTCGACTCATTCTAGATGCTAATTACTTACAAGGGTCAATCCCGCCAAGTTTACAACATTGCCAACAGCTCCGGCTCATATCAATTCCAGAGAATATTCTTACTGGTACCATTCCCAGAGAATTGAGCTCCTTGACCAAGCTCCGAGTGCTCTATCTAGGAAGTAACAAACTCACAGGTAGAATTCCTTCATTCTTGGGTAACATGTCGGCATTACTAGCGTGTGATCTCGGAGTTAACAAGTTCTACGGAACTATTCCTCATGAATTAGGAAATCTTCCATTTCTGGAATACCTTAACTTGAATGAAAACTCTCTCACTGGACAAATACCTCCCTCCATTTTCAACATCTCATCTTTAATTATGCTTGCTTTGAATCAAAATGGTCTTTCGGGAAATCTTCCGTCCAATACTGGGCGTTGGATTCCTCGTCTTCAACAACTCTTCCTTGCAAAAAATGAACTCAGCGGGAACATCCCTTTGCATCTCTTTAATTCTTCTCAGCTCCAGTTGTTAGATCTAGGATTCAACCACTTCACAGGGCCAATACCCACAAGCCTAGGCCACTTAGAATTTCTCGAGAGACTCAGTCTACAACAAAATCAACTAATTTTGGAGTCGTCAACGAGTAATGAACTTAGTTTTCTTACTTCTATGACAAGTTTGAGATACTTGAAGCAATTGTACATAAATGACAATCCATTTCATGGCATCTTACCAGATTCTATAGGGAATTTTTCAAACTCTCTCCAGCTCTTTGCGGCATTTCGTTGCCAAATAATAGGTCAAATCCCTGAGAGAATTGGTGCTCTTAGAAATTTGGGTCTTCTTGATTTGTCAGACAACAATTTAGATGGCCCCATACCATCTACAATTGATGGTCTGAAAGGGCTGCAGAGGCTGTATCTTGATGATAACGAGATTGAAGGATCAATTCCAAATGAAATTTGTGGTCTGGCCAACTTGGGGGAACTCTCTCTCAGTAATAACACGCTCACTGGGTCAATCCCTGGTTGCATTGCAAATCTATCACGGCTGCAGATATTGTTTTTGTATTCTAACTCACTAAATTCCTCTATACCAACAAGTTTATGGAGCCTCGATAACCTCCTGTTTTTAGATTTATCATTCAATTCCTTGAATGGAAGCCTAGATACAAACATGAATGAACTCAAGTCTCTAGAAAGCATGGATTTATCTTCCAACCAAATCTCGGGTACTATTCCTAGCACTTTGGGAGCCTTTGAAAGCCTAACTTCTCTCAACTTTTCTCGAAATTCATTTTTGGGATCCATACCCGAATCGTTTGGTACCTTGATCACGTTGGATTCCTTGGACCTTTCCCTCAATAATCTATCTGGTCCAATACCAAACTCTCTGGAGGCACTTTCTCATCTAAAATTCTTGAATCTATCTTACAATAAACTGTCTGGGGAGATTCCGAGTAGAGGGCCTTTTGCAAACCTTACAGTGCAATCTTTCATGATGAACGAAGGGCTTTGTGGGAAGCATGTTTCACCGAATTTCCCAGCATCCAAACGTTCCAAAGCTAAGCATTTTCGTTTCAAATACATTATTCCGGCCATTACTGCGTCAGTGGCAATCTTCATTGCACTATTGTACACGATGTTGAAAAAACGAAACAGAAATAAAGCACGAACTCAGAACTCTTTTGTAGATGCAATGGAACACAGACTGATTTCCTATCATGAGATTCGTCGGGCTACAGCTAACTTTTGTGAAGCCAACTTGATTGGAATGGGAGGTTTTGGTTCTGTATATAAAGGAACACTTCTTGACGGAACAGACATTGCTGTAAAAATTCTGAATTTACAACATGAGGGAGCTTTTAAAAGTTTTGAAGCAGAATGCAGTGTGTTGCGGACAGTCAGACATAGGAATCTTGTTAAGGTCATTAGTACATGTTCCAACCCTGAGTTAAGAGCATTGGTGCTACAGTACATGCCTAATGGTAGTTTGGAGAAATGGCTATATTCTCATAATTACTGCTTGAATCTCCTTCAAAGAGTTAGCATTATGTTTGATGTTGCATTGGCTTTGGAATATCTTCATCAAAATGGCTCAGAGCCAATTGTTCATCGCGACATGAAGCCTAGTAATGTCCTTTTAGACGAAGACATGGTTGCACACGTGGGTGATTTTGGCATCGCTAAGTTGTTAACTGAAAACAAGACTGAGACGCAAACAAAGACTTTAGGTACAATCGGTTATATCGCACCAGGTATATTCTTTCAGCCTTACCTAGTCTATCTCTCATATCTATTTTTTATTTTGATGGTTGCCAGGCTGACAAAACCCTAACCTACATATATGTGCATAACTAGTGTGAACAAGCAACCTATTGCTTCCATACATGTGTGTGTGCACACACGCACGTGCATTGTCCATTTTTTCATATAAGTGATCAAGAACTATTATATGATTACATATTTCCACGTTTCACTAAGCTATATCATATATGTAGGTGAGGTTTATGGTAATCCCAAGTGAAGTGCTTTGGTTAAGGACCTGGGGTGTTGAATTTCTTTTACTAATTTTAGGATTATATTTTGGTTAAAAAAGAAAATATTTTTTTTTTCTGCTATTGTATTTGTGCTCAGCTTCTACCTAACTGAAGAATTTACAATAAAGAAGTTTTATTCGCAGTTTAGCATACATAACTTTGATTAACTAAATGAGATAATAAATAACCTATGAATATATATATTTCATGCATCTTACAACGTGCTAATGTTCCACAGAGTTTGGTTCCGAAGGTAGAGTGTCGACTAAAGGTGATATCTACAGTTATGGGATATTATTGTTAGAGACATTCACAAGAAAGAAACCCACAGATGAAATGTTTGCTGGCGAGTTAACTCTGAGGGAATGGGTGAAATCATCACTTTCTCGTAATGTAACCAAAGTTGTGGACGGTAACTTATTGAGGGCAGGTGATCAAGAAATCATAGCGCCAGAAGGTATTTTTTCCGTCATCATGGAACTAGGCTTGGAGTGTTGCAGAGAATCACCCGAAGACAGAAGTGACGTGAAAGAAGTGGCAATTAAGCTCAACAAGATCAAACTGCAACTGCTTAGCAACCGAGGTCGTTGACGTGTGCTCTATTTTCATCTTTTAATATGCATGATTATGTCCTATGTAAGATACAAGTGCCTATGTTTGTTGTTTTGAGTGCAAAAAAAGGTTGCTCGTAGAGCTAGCATTTGGACCTGGTAATGGTGATGTTACTTTAATTTTGGTTGTTTGCTATTCTCTTTTCCTAGTAGCTACATGATCTCAGTATATGTTAAAGGAAAATGTTACTTACACCGAGGAGCCTAACAAAATCGCAGACCGAAGTTTTTAGGAGCAGTTAAATGGATAAATGTTACTCTCTTGGTTTGGTCCCAATTTAGGGGAATCCAACTTTTTAAGATGGTGACTTTTGGTGAGTGAAGTACCAAATTTACCCATTATGGCTCCGCGGTGATGTTTAGTTGTGTTTATAAGCTCAATACACAGAGGTCAAATTAGTAATGTTGCGAAATGTACTAAATTACATCTACTACAAATTGGGACAATTATTTTGGAACCGCTGAAAAAGGAAAGGAAAGGCCAACACTTAAATTGGGACGAGGGACTTTGGGTCCCACACTTATTCATCAGATGGAAACTATATCGTCTGCCAAGAGATTCTATCTCCTTGTTCGGTGCAAGTATCACCACTCTTTTGTTAAACCATGAATTTTTTTTATGGATGTTGTTAGTTGGATTATTATTATTATTATTATTAAATAAAGTAGCAAAAGTTATATGCAGGTAAAAATCACAAATGAAGCATACCCAATAATTCTACAAGCATTGCCCTGGTTTCGTGATGCTCTAATTCGTTCTACCGTCAAATTTTTGACCTCGATGTACCACATTGGTGGTGTTGCTGAGAAAAAAATAATAATAAATAGATAAATAAATAAACATATTCGGAGTTATTGTAATTGCAGATGATAATAATAAAAATAAAAAGGTTTGGTGCTACAAAGTACTTTTCACAGAGAACATGGACACATTTTCTATTGCAAATTTAATAATGTTGGCATTGAATTGATGCTTTTCTCCCAATAAATGCGTTAAATTTTGATGTTTATAGATATAAAAAAAATGATAATTGCACTTGCTTGAAAACAAATAGAGAGAGAGAATGAGGAATAACTCACGGAAATAAAATTTATAGAAACCACGACCATGGTGATAAGGAATTGAGCGCCAATAATGGAGATGGTAGGTCCAGTCAAAACATGGAAGACAGAGATCTTTTGGGTCTTTAAACGGACGGCTGAGATCGTTTAACTCGGCCCACCCCCTGAAGCATCAGAGAAAGGAATGCTATGATCAGATTAGGTTTCTCAACAAAAACGAAGAGTGAACTGAGACTGTGTGTGTGTGAGAGAGAGGAGAGAGAGAGAGAGAGAGAGAGAGGGATGGGGGACGATGGACGACGACTAATTACTACAGTATTAAATTTTGAAAATAATCAAAATTTTCATTTTCTTCGTTTTTTTTTTTTGGGTAATTTACAGTAAGACCTCCTGAATTTTAGCCAATTGCATCTACAAATTGGTCAACCCAATTTCGGTCCAACAACACCCTGAACTTTCAATTTTCTTGCAGTGACACCCCTGGAGGGGTTTTGGGATTTAAAATTACTCTTATACCCTTGCTTTAATGTAAAAATTAGAATATATATATATAAATTTTGAAAAAAACATATAAAATTCGAAACAAATATATAAAATTCAAAAAATATATAAAAATTTTGTCAAAAAAATATATATATAATTAAAAATATATATATTAAATTTTGAAAAAAAATATAAAATCTGAAAAAAATATAAAATAAAAATATATATATAAATCGAAAAGAAAAATATAAAATTCGAAAAAACATAAATAAATTAAATATATATATATATAAATTTTGAAAACATATATAAATTTTGGAAAAAATATATAAAATTCGGAAAAAATATAAAATTCGAAAAAATATATATTAAATTTCGGAAAAAAATATATAATTCAGAATTTATATATGTTTTTCATGTAATAAATGAGATAAGTCAAGGGATTTTTGGACTTTTCACCATTCCAGGGAGTGTCACTGCAAGAAAATTGAAAGTTCAGGGGGTTGTTGGACCGAAATTAGGTTGACCAATTTTTAGATGCAATTAATCTAAAGTTCAGGGGGTCTCACTGCAAATTACCTTTTTTTATTTAGTATATATTTTAAAACAAGTGTGTCAAAGTTAGGTTAATGCTCGTTATATATACTATAAATTATTTTTCTAATTTTATTTTACATAAACAATTTATATCATGAAAATTTCAGAAATTAAAATCTATTTCATGCGTTTAGGATATGGGTCTTCGAATCATTGAAATACTTTTAAAAATAAATTTGGACTCCATGCATATGCATATTTTGTTTATTTGGAGAGGAAAAAAATAAAATAATGACAAGACATTTTTAGAAAAAGAAATATGATGGTCTCACTTTTTTTTATTGAATAAAATTGATATAATGGGAAAATATTGTTTTTGGGAAGAAAAGAAAGAATTGTTTTATTTTTTAACTTTTTTTGTGGTAAATATTAAAAAGTATATATTTTGTGGTATTTTTTTTTCTCACCTCTTTTTCCCAAATTTTGGGAGATTAAGGCCCCGTTTGGTAACCGATCTAGTTCGGTTACCTCTGGTCCGGTCTGGGTGATGTTCTGAAATTCTATTTGGTAAGTGGTCTAGTCTAATGGTCTTGGTCTGAGGAAACTAGAACTAGACCATGTTTGATTAACTATCTGCTTCCAAACTTTTTTGAACCATGATGTGAAATTTAGAGTAACCCAAAAGATAGATTAACTCAAACCAAATTTTACTCGCAAGTATACGAATCATAGTAGTAAAGAGTACAAGTATTGCGAGGTCATTCCCACGAGGATTGATTAGACAAATTAAATATAAAAATTACTATTTAACTAATTCAACCAAATATTGAGGATTTTGATAAAAAAAATAATTGTAAAAGAGATGAAAGAACAATGATAAAGAAAGTACCAAGGCTTTGATTCCACCACTAATCAATACAATTCCAATTTTCAATTGAAGTTATTAAATAGTCAAATAATCTTCACACATCCAATAAAAAATAATTATAATCAAACATATGAATGGCCTATCAGGGTTAGGGCATAGGTTCAATTAAATATTTATTATCTTGATCATAAATAATAAACAAATAATTGAAAGAATAACATAAATAACAACTAACTATCCATGGTCAGACATAAATAATTATGATTTACTTTCTTCTTCTTAAATCACCAAATAAGATTCCATGTTCATGGTCAGACACAAGTAACCTATATGCTAAAGTTTCACTAAATTCAATTAAAGTCTTGGTTATAACACATAAAATTGAAAGTATAGGAAAACATTAAAATAATAAGAAGAAGAATTTAAATGAAAGATTCAACTACTTATTTCAATTGAAATAATAGAATTGTAAATGAAAAGGGTTTCCTCTCAGCCCTGACCGAGAGAATTAGTTACACATGAAGAAAAAAATAATAAAACAACAACCAAACCGAAATTGAAGATGAAAGAACGCCTTTGCTTTCTCCGTGGATTGCACCAGTCTTCTCTTCTTTTCCTTGGCTCTTGATGATCCTTTGTGCATCCATATATGTCCTATTTATAGGGGTCTTCAATGTTTCATATAGGAAAGTAAATAAGAGAATACAATATTCCCATATTTATTTTCCAAATTGGTGATATCTTGCAGCCCACTTTTAACCAATTTGAAGAGTAAATTTGGAAGATATTGGTGAGATACTCTTTTCTTGTTAATCAAGTCTTCTTCCCACAGTCCTTGATTTCATTTCATTCTGATCGTTCCTTCAAAATCTGTGATTATATTACCAAGCTGATGCTGATTTTCGCACAAAATAGTATGCCAGATTTAAAATGTCTTTTTCGCCCTCTAAACTTCAGAATTAGGGTTTCTATGTGAAATACCAATATTCTTTAAATTGAATCAGCTTTCTAGGAACACCGGGCTTACACAAATCCGAACAACGGGCTGAAATATATGGCCTAAATACTAAGACGTGGTCTAAACAGATTTTGGGCTTGTTTAGATGGATTTAACCCATTTGTACCAGAAATCGCCAATAACCTATAAAAATATAAAAACACAAATATTAATTAAAATAATTTAAAATAAATGACTAAAAAATATATTTTTGGAGGTTAATCGTGTATGAATTATGCACTTATCAAACCAAACCATGTTTGACAAATTGGTCTGGTTTTAAATTTTGTTTATTATTCATTTTTTTATAAATATAATTCATTATTTATATTATTATTTATTCATTTATTTTAATTAATTTATAAATATATTTTATTCATTTATTTATTTTTTATTATTATATTTATTCATTTATTATTATTTGTATGTATTATTTAATTCATTTTGCTTGTTATTTATTTATTTATTTATTATTATTATGTATTATTTAATTCATTTTTTTATTCTTATTTTTATATATTATTTAATTCATTTTATTTATTTATTACTATTTATTCATTTATTTTTATTTGTCTCTAAAATTATTTTTATTAATTTATTAATTTTTATGTATTATTTAATTCATTTTATTTATTATTAATTATTTTTATTTTATTTATAAATATGTTTTATTTAATTTATTATTTATATTATTAATTTATCACTTATTATTATTTATTTATTTGTTTAATTAATTTATAAATATATTTAATTAATTTATTATTTATATTATTATTTATTATTATATATATTTATTATAAATATATTTTATTATTCATTATTTTGTTTATTTTTTATTAATTTATTTATATTAATTTTTAAATATATTTTATTTAATTTATCATTTATATTATTATTTATTCATTTATTTTTATTAATTTATAAATATATTTTATTAATTTATTATTTATTTATTTATTTTTATTTCTATGTATTATTTAATTCATTTTATTTATTATTCATTATTTTATTATTTTATTTTTGTGTTTTGGTTATATATTGGTTAAATGTGGTTCAATTATTGGAGGACATTTTGGTTAAATTTTGGATAGATTTTATAACCAGACCAGATAGAATCACCAAAAATTGTGATCCTAAAAAATGTTATTTTGGTTTAATTTGGTCCGGTTATATTTTTTGAGACCAAGGCAAAACAAATATGATCTGGTCTCAAAAAATCATGACAAGACTAAAAATATGGAATCATAATCGATAAACAAAAAGGGCCTAAAGAACCTATGTAATTTAACAAATTATTTCATTCATGAAATAACATATTGGATATTTCGTGATTCGAACAAAAGACTTAAACTGAACATACGAATTCCTTGGGATATGATCAGGATAGATGAAACTAATATCCAAGTTCGATCATATCACCCAATCTGGACCCGGGTCAAGCCTAACCAAGTGCCACCCCAAACCTCAAAACATACGACGATAGTGACACATTAGTTATGCAATGTTTAGTATAAGTCAACATCCGAATCTACAGCGCCATCTGATCCCCTAGCATATGGACCGTCCGATGAGAATAAAAAGCAAAAATGTATAGGACCGTCCAACATAGAGGGAGGCACGTAGGAGTTGCCCATGGGTAGTTGTTAGCGGTTAAAACGCTACAAAAACCGATATTCCCGCGAAACACAAACTCTCTTCCCCTTTGTTTGCCCCCAAATTTTACAGGAGAGGAGAGAGAGAGAAAGAACAGAGAATTTCACAAACCGTAGCTCATTTTTCTTATTTTCCTTCTTCTCTCCTCCCTTCACCCCCAATTTGTTTTCTTTCTCACACACATTGAGTGCGATTTTAACGTTTACTCGCATTGATCATATTTCAGGTGCTTGGTATGTACATTCATTTAATTATCTTGTTTAGTTTTGATTTTCTGTTAATGTCACATTTTTTTTATTCTATCCTTATAGTTTATTGATCTTTGGCATTTTTCTCTCATTGAATCCATAAATGCTTTGGTTTGTCCCACAAACTTGTGCTAACACTTGTCACGTCTCTCTCTTTTTTAATTTGCCCTAGTTTTTTTTTTTATGTTTTTAATCGTTGCTTTTGCCCTTCAAATCATGTTACCTGACACTGATTTTCTTGTCATTTTGTGAAATGCGATGATGAATTTGACCGAAAAATTGATCCTTTCACATCATTAAGGCAAAAATTTAAGAAGACTGAGGTCCTCTTTGGATCGATTTTAAACGGTGTTTAACAAAAAAACTTAGAAAAGTTTTTAGGTTTTGGAAGAGCATTTAGAAGAAGGTAGGAGTACCAACTTCTCAAAACGGCTTCTACTTCTCTTTTTCTTATGAAAAAAGCCATAAGCAGATCCTCTGTATTTGTTTGTAATATATATATATATATATATAAACTTCACAAATTACAAAAATGCTAAATTACCGGAATTATTTCTTCGGCATTTTGAGCTTCCAAACTTATTTGTTCATTTTACGAATTCATTAAGCAATTGGAGTAGGAAAAAGGGTGTGGGAGACTACATTTGAAATAAATTAGGGCCGCCAAACTGAGTTAATTTCATAATGGCAATGAAAGCCTGTGTATGTGTTGAAAATGTTAATTTTCTTGTTTCATTTTTTTGACCCGTAATTTGATTTTGCTAGTCTGTATTGCTGTAAATGCAGGAATCTGCTTGGACAGAACCTATTGGTTGCGAATTCAAGGTGTATGAGTTGTGAAATATAGCTGTATAGATTGCTACGCTCAGGACTTGAAGTATGTTCTGCTGCGGAGGCAAGGAAGAGGAAGCTAAAGGCCCGTCTGTGAACCAATATACTGCCCCGCCTGCAGGGGCGAATAAGTATGGCCGTGGTAATTTGCTCTACCCCCTTAACACTTACTCTAATTTCATAATGACATGTCTTTTGCACCATTTAATGATAAATTTTGGGCTTAGTTACGGCTGGACATTCCATAATGTGCTCGCACAATTTTTATTTTTTATTTTTTTTAATGGTAAGAAACGTACACACCCATTTTTTTTTGTATTTTCAGGACTATAAATTTGTTACTATGAAATATAGACCTCTGAAAGTGTTCATCTCATTAACCATTTTACCATCTATCAGGCGGTACTATATGGTTGTATAAAAACTAATTAACATAGCAGACTAGGATTAGTTCACCTGTGCATTTATACATTGGACTTAATAGTTTGGTCATGTCTGTGTTGAAATTGTCTCCTTATCTTTGTGTTAGGCAATGAGCGAAATGAACCAAGGACTTCTAATGCTGTACGAAATGGCGCTCCTCAGAAAGCTTTATCCATTGAAACTCCAGCTATGCCACTGGACGAATTGCGGAAGTTGACCAGTAACTTTGGTCCAAAAGCTTTGATTGGAGAAGGTTCTTATGGCCGCGTTTTTTATGCCACTTTAAGCAATGGCAAGCCAGCAGCAGTAAAGAAGCTCGATTCCAGTTCTTCAACCGAGCCAGATTCCGATTTCACATATCAGGTGAATATTTTCGGCATTATATTTTTGAATGCTATGTGGTCATAGTTAAAATCATCCTTTTATCGAATTTGCATGACCATTACATTGCAGTTATCAGCAGTTTCGAGACTGAAGCATGATCATTTTGTGGAGTTGATTGGGTACTGCTTGGAGGGAGATAATCGAATTTTGGTATATGAGTATGCATCAAAGGGTTCTTTACACGACATTTTACATGGTATGTTTTTCAACTTTATGCGACCAAATTTTCAATTTTCTCGACAACCAATTCATTTTTTTTGTTATTATCTTTGTGTAGGGAGGAAAGGTGTGGAAGGCGCTGAGCCTGGTCCAGTTCTTAGTTGGAGTCAGAGAGTTAAAATTGCATTTGGTGCTGCGAAAGGCCTTGAATATTTGCATGAAAAATGCACACCTTCTATAGTACATCGCGATATCAGATCCAGCAATATCCTACTCTTTGACGATTTTTTGTCGAAAATAGCTGATTTCAACTTGACAAATCAATCTTCTGACACTGGAGCTCGACTGCATTCGACCAGAGTTCTGGGAACATTTGGCTACCATGCACCAGAGTAAGCTTCTTTACTCTTTCTAAATCAAACAAACACGAAATTTATTAAGTCTGTAACCTAATTGAAGATTTATTTTTGTTGGTCCAATTAGGAGACCATATTATTTATGTAGTCCACACTAGTGACTAACCTATCTCGGGTTTTTTTTTTAGGTATGCCATGACAGGACAGATAACTCAAAAAAGCGATGTTTACAGTTTCGGAGTTGTTCTTCTAGAGCTATTGACTGGGAGGAAGCCAGTAGACCACACAATGCCTAAAGGACAACAGAGTCTTGTTACCTGGGTGTGTTTTCGATCTCAATTTTTTCTCACGCCATCTTCGTTTGCATATGTATATGATTCATGTTCTCAAATCCTGCAGGCAACTCCAAGATTGAGTGAGGACAAAGTGAAACAATGCGTCGATCCCAAGCTAAACGATGACTATCCACCCAAGGCTATTGCTAAGGTCTCTTTATAGACCTCTCACCACTCTTTTCCTTCTCTAAATTTTCTGGGGCTTGCATTGTGTGTGAAGCAACTTTATTGAATCTTTATGGTGGATCAAAAATAAAATTGCACAAACCTCCGAAACTGTCATGTATTTTTGGTTGATTAGATTAGTGTCTCCATTTATTCTAAAGTTATTTTACTTGTCTAATCTCATGAGATATCATAACTTCAACTCCTCACTTTCAGAAAGAAAAAAAAAATTTAACTCCTTTGTTCAAAATGCACACTATTACATACTTACAATACATGATCACTTCGAAACAGCTCCTAAGCTGCCTCTGGATCGGGCTCTACTGTTTAGTTTAACAAACCTATTGTTTATCTACCATATTTTTCCTGCCACGTTAAGGGTTTTTTTTCAAGTTTCGCGAATTAGCTAGTTCAATTATTTAGTGTTAATAACTTCCTTTGACATTTACGCGATTTAGGCGAAAGGGTACTAAATTTATCTGAACTCTTAACATTTGTGTTTATTTGTTAAATTTCAGTTGGCAGCAGTTGCAGCACTATGTGTTCAGTATGAAGCAGACTTTCGGCCGAATATGACGATTGTGGTGAAGGCTCTGCAGCCACTTCTCACCTCAAAACCAGCAGGCCCAGCATGATAATCTCATCATATATATACTAGCAGGATCAGACTTTTTGTAACACGCAATTCTTTATTTTACTCTCATAAGTTTGTGTTTGAATTATTCCAAGGCATTGTTGATTTTTCTTTTTCTTAGGTTTTTTTTTATTGTTTATCCATTTCATTACTTGTGGAGTAACTGTTTTGTAGAAGACACTGATTTTTTTTTTTCATATTTCTTGCTTATATGTAAAACAAAACTATTTATGAAATCCCAGCCCAGAATTTTCGAGTGCTTGTATACCAAAATACAGACACAAGAAATACACAAGTTTTATTTCTGGAATTCGATGATCCTTACAGACACACAAACCCTCCTTTTATAGATGAAGGATGTGCTACCCAAAATACAATAAAGCCCCTTACAAAACATAAAAAGACTAACCGACCCTTATATTTGATGTCAGCCATGACATCATACATACAAAAGACTTAAATACCCTTGCCGACAATTAGAATGGTGCAAAATACAGCTGAAATGAAAAATATACCCTTGCCAGCAACTAATATTACATAAAAACATAAAAACCTGGCATCACTTATTATATTAGCACACATACATCATTCACCAATCAGGGCTTTGAGAGAAATCTTCATCATAATTCTCAGAATTATAATGAGGTGGAGGACTGTAAACAGGATAGGGTTGTTGATGAACTCTATAGATTGGATGGTCTTCATCAAGCAGATCCCATGAATACTGGTCTTCATGGCCTGAAAGCACAGTGATCATTTTCTGTTTCCAGTCTGCAGAATAAAAATTTGAATGGCGCCAGTGAAAGGTATCGTTGTGAAACAAATATGGAGAGATAGATTGGAGTGGAATGCCATTGTGATAACAGAGTTGTGACATGTGAAGATTATAAAAAGAAAGCATGTCATACATGATGATATTCTCGTGACCAGTGAAAAAGGAGACATGATATGATTTTTCAATATGAACATCAGAATCAGGGATAGGATAGAACTGTTTTCTAGTCCAAAACACAAACATGGGGGATTGAAATGGACACTGACGAAACTTTTGTTGCCAGAATGAAATATCATCAAAGAGGGAAAGCCATGAACACAATTTTAACTCAGAAACAAGAAGGGAATTTAGTAAACACTGAGCAAGATATTGCAACATCTGAGATTTATCAAAAATAATACCAATGTGATAAAGATCAACAAGGTACCAAAGAAGAAAGAAAGCTTCACGAGAAAAATGAAAATAAAATACAAGGTTAATTTCAAAGTGGGTGAGACCATAACGATGACCATATTCAAGAAGAAAGAAAGCTTCACGAGAAAAATGAAAAGGATAAACAAGATGGAAGGGCAAATTCCGAACATGACCATATTCAAGACCATAACGATGGACATACAGGAACTGGAAAGAATTGACCATGGAACAACTGCGAGAAATAAGGATTTTTTCTCACAGAAGGATTTGAAGGTGGAAATGCAATTGAGAAGGTTCAAAACACGTAATCAAGGAAAGACTAAGATGAACATGATGAATATCTTTTTTCAATCTGGAGAGAAAATCAGGAAGCACATTTGTATTTCCTTTGATATGAGCAGCATCAAAGGACCATTGGGAAAACCAATTAGCCCAGCGTAGGAGTTTAGCCTTAGGAGGATGTTTCTGCTTGAACTTGAGCATGTTAGGAAAACTGCTGAAATCAGTTTCAATCAGGAAATGATGACCAATCAGGTGGAATTCAAACTTTTCAATACTGCGTTTGATGGTCAAAATTTCTTTGTAAGTGGAATGATAATGAGTTTCTGCAGGGGAGAAAGAACCACTTTTATAACCACAAATTTTTCGGGACTTATTAGGATGTTCTTTAAGAAGAACAACACCCTAATAAAGGTCAGAGACATCAGTCTGGAGGACTCTTTTTCCATCAGAAGGAATTTGCAAAGGAGGAAGAGACTGACACACGGATTTGAGGTAAGGAATAGTTGTTGTACACTGGGATATCCAAGGTGGAGGGTTTTTCTTGAGAAATTCAGAAAGAGATTTTCGGTATTGAGCAAGGTTGGGAATGAACTCGGACATGTAATTCACAATCCCAATAAACTGTTGGACTTGTTTAGTAGAGAGATGAGAATCAGGGAATTAATGGAGTTAGGTAGCAATGTGAGGTTGGAGAGCATACTATTCCTGAGAAATCTTTATGCCTAGAAAATCAATTTCAGGATGGGCCAAAAGTGTTTTCTTTTCTGATAACATGATTTCAAATTTATGGACAATATCATGAAAAGTGCTAAGAAGAGTACAATGGGTCTCCAAGTCTGGGGAGAATAGCAGAATGTCATCAATATAGACTAAGGTTGATGGTAGTATATGAGCAAAGATACGAACCATGGCTTGCTGAAATAGAGAATGTGCAGTCTTTAACCCAAAGGGCATGACAATCCAATGAAAATGGTGGTCAGGAATGCAAAAGCCAGTTTTGGGACGATCATCTGGATGGATACCAAGTTGCCAAAGACTAGCTCTAAGGTCGAACTTAGAAAAAATTTGAGCTTTGGGTAAGTTTGAGAAAAAACCGCTCTTCGAGGAAGATGGAATTTAATATCTTGAAGAAAATGGTTTAGAGGTTGGTAGTTGATAACAAGGTGAAGTTTTTCATGAACTTGTTATGCGCGCTTATTCACATAGAACGCTTCACAAGCCCACTAAGAATTGGTAGGTTCAACAAGGCCTTCGGTTTGGAGCTGGTGAAGTTCTTGGACAGCTAGTTGGTAATGTTCAGGATTCATTCCATGATGAGTGGCTTTGGTAGGGTTGAGATCTTCATTTTTCTTAAAAGGAAGGGTGATGAAGAACTCTGGGTTTTTCCAAAGGGGATGGTCACATTTGGTAAGGAAGTGAATATGTGAATCAACACAGGAGGTTTGGATAATGGATTCTTTAAAAGAGGAGATGTTGTCAAATGAGAAAAAATTGGGTCTAGAAGTCCAAGGAAGGAAGTAATTTGAAAACTTCAATCCTTTAGGCATCCATGAGAGTTTGGAAAGTTTCTGAAGAATATCAAACCCAATAAGGACATCTTTGTTTGGAAGATCAAAACCAAGGACTTGGTATTTGATAATATATCCAGGAAACAACTGGAGAATGATTGACTTACTCTTGAGGGTAATGGCAAAGGTTTCACCATTGGCGGCAGTGAAAGGATAGTAACATTTTTACCAGTAGGACCGAGGAAGGATGGATGGATTGATTATGGTTGAAGTGACTCCAGTATCAAAGAAGGCTATGACAGGGATATGCTTGGCATATTTGTCAGTAAGAACATGGATTTGGGCAAGGGGCTGAACGAGCAAAGAGGGAGCAAATGAGAATTCCATAGAGAAAAGATTATGGGGATATTCATCGTCAGACTCAGAATCCTCAGAAGAATTATCCGAAGAATCTGATGAGGCAACAGCAAAGGAAAAAGTCATAATGGTATCAACATTGGCTTCATCATCTATAGCAAAAAAGGATTCAATGTATGCATCATCATGTGGAAGAATCTTGGATATAGAATGGACCAATTTATCTCTGGCAGATTTGTTCGGGCATTGTTTGGCATAGTGGCCTGGTTGTCTATAAATATAACATTGGTCTGACTTTTGTTTGCCACGAACATGTTTCTTTCGAAAGAATCGCCATTTCTTATTTCTAGAAAATTTGGGGAAAGAGAAAGGTCTCTTGGGCTTCCACTTCTTGAAATGCTTAGGTTTCCTTGTCGAAGGACTATAGGAACAAAACTTGTTGTCCTTGCATTTGATGAGGAGATTTAATCTATCACAAGCTTTACCCAGAAGTTTTCCTTGCTCATGGAGCTTTTTGAAAAATTTATGATGATTGCACAGTTTCTCAAAAGATTGGAGAACATGTTAGTAAATGGAGCCAAGGGATGTGTTATTCAAAGCCATGTTTTTGGTTTGAAAAAGTCGAAATGTTTCATTTCCAAGAGGTTCTGGAAGTGAGTTGAGAAAAGACTGTTTGAGATTCACATCATCAATTCCTCCAAAAACATAAAATCTCGAAGACATACGAAGGAAATGGGTCTCCAAGTCCTTGCGCTTAAAGGAACAACATCTCATACTGAGGAATTCTTCACGAACAACGCTAAGCAGGCCATCAAATGAACCAAAGAACTCATTATGGAGAACACCAATGAAGGCAGAGATAGTTGGCATTTGAACAAGCTAAAGGTGTCGGTACTCTCCCAAAGCTAAATACCATTGACGAAGTCGGCCAAGAAATTTCGCCACACAACGAGTCAGGACTGAGTGAAGGTTAGCATTACAAGCAAGCATCTCAGCAGTGCACTAAGCATGGATCTCATAGAATTTATCCAGCCATTTGGAATGGGGAATCTCATCAATAGAAAAATCATTATTATGAGATGGAGCCTGAGATGAAAAGGTTTGCTGAGGATGTATGGGAGGAGGAGGATGATGCTCAACTTTTTCAATGATGGGATCAATGTTAGGTGGATACTGGGGGTTGGGATCAACCATATGGATAAAATAAGCAAAGTGTGCTTCTACAGATTCAGCAACAGAGTCAGTATCAGATTGACCTTGAGGAAGGTTAGCCAATTCTAGCAAAATATCATAAATGGGGTTATTGGATTGAGGGTATTCGGGCTGAAGCGTGAATTGGGCTGGAGTTTTGCCTTTTTGATCGGGAGGAGAAAGGGCGGTCGATATGGGAGGTACAGATGTTGAAGGTTGTGGAGGGGCAGGTACAGGATATTAAACATGTGGTGTGGAGGCGATTGTAGGTGGTTGAACTGAAGGTCGTTTGATCTGTAGGTGAGGTATAGATTGAGAGGCAAACAAACTGGGTTATCCAGGATGTGCAACATATAAAGGTTGGGACATCGATTGGGATGTATAAGTTGGGAAAAGAGGTGAAGAGGAGTATCCAAACAAGTCCGGAGAGCTAATATGGGTCTGGGTTTGATGAGCTTGTAAGGATTGGAGTTGAATTTTCAAGTGTTTCATTTCCGCATCCTTGTGGAGAAAAGCTGATGTAAAGGTTTGGTTAGAGTAGGCCATCTGGAGGGGTTCACCATGGAAACCTTGCATTTTCTGCTGGAGATCATTGATAAGAAGTTCTAAGGAAGTGAGTTTTCTGTGGAAATGGTTTCCAAAGACTGTTGGGAGTTTGAAATTCGTTGCAAGATCTTGTTTTGGGCCAGAGCATTGGCAGATTGCCAATTAATACCCGCTTCAGCAATAGAGACAGGTTTGGTAGATCCATCCGAGGGATAACATTAGGATCTGGGATCTTGTGTTGATGAGTTGTTTTTTCTTAGAATCATGGTAGGATAGAGGAACAAAATCCGTTTCTGTCCAGGATGATGAAGGAAAAAACATGTAACAGGGGATTGGTGAAGATTGAGCCGATGGTGGTGATGGTTTTGGAGCACATGGTTTATAGGGAGGTATACAAATGGAAGGAGAAGTTTAGGTTGTGGGGTTTTTGACTTGCCATAGGTAACATAAAAGTCAAATTTTCCAGAGGGTTCACCAAGAAGGTTAACAATGGGATCACCATTTTCATATCTTTCTTTGAGGTGTTGCTGGGATGACTTTCTTTTTCGCTTATGTTCATCATCATCGTCATAAAGACAATTAGCACAATCACAAGCATCAAAGAACTTGTGCCCAGTGACTGGGTCTTGGAAAAAGTAGACTGGATCGCCAAATGATTGAAAGGAACTAATAGGAATTTGGTTCTGGAAATTAGAAGGAGATGGCATGTTAATCTCGGGGAGTCGTGAAAAGAATATATGAAGTGCATTTGGAGATGGAGAATCTGGCTTTGGAAAAGAGATTTCAACCGAGCTGTCTGACTTGGTAGTGAAGATAGGATTGACAGACTGAAGGGGTTTTGGTTGCTAGTGTGTCTTCTCATAAGTTGTAACCCAAGATTCTGTGAGCAACTTTAATAACTCGGATCTGGAGAGCTGTTTCGGAATATGAGAACATGTTGCTTGGTGAGTGGTGTTGATGTCAAGCAAGAGAGCATCATTGGAAGCCGAGGATGGTAAGCACATATCCATGGCATGGTTCTGGAGGCGGTATGCCAACTGATAGTGAAGGGTAGCAGCATAAGTGGTAGAGACAGTAGATGCGCCACCAATTTGGATCTGGACTTTCAAAGCACTGAGCAGATGTGGATCTACTAAGGGCATGTTGAAGTTTGGGAAGAAAATGAAAACAACTGTGCCAGCATTCAATGTGGTTTGGACAGTTGCTATGCAGGCATGCTGATAGTGGTTAAATCTGGTGTCAACCAGAATAATTCGAAAGGTGACGGGAAGACCTTTTCGACCATGGAAAGAGAGAGCAAAGCAAATGGCTCCAAAATGGAGATGGGTGAAGCCTTGTTGTATCCATTGATTAGGAAGGTCGGAAGGTAGCTTAAGGGGAAAAAGTTGTTCTTGTTTAGTAGCAGGGATGAAACATTGGTCAAATATGGAGGCTTGAAGGTACTCCTTAACTAAAGAA
Source organism: Cornus suecica (assembly GCA_963922005.1). NCBI lineage: Eukaryota > Viridiplantae > Streptophyta > Magnoliopsida > Cornales > Cornaceae > Cornus > Cornus suecica. The sequence continues at coordinate 76,003,502 of OY998244.1, read as the reverse complement.
GGTCGAGGGGTATAGAATAGACGAGTGACTGTTTTCTTTACGGTACTGGTAGGTTTAGCAAACGCTGTATAAGGGTTAACCATAGGTAGATCAGTGATGGGAACTTTGCCAGACTCATCAAGGTATTCATACTCATATAAGTATTCCACACGAGAGGAAGAAGAAGGTGAAAGCAAAGATTTGGAACTGAACGAATGAAAGGAAGAGCGAGAGCTTGAACTGGAACTAGAACTAGACATAAGGGAGAAAAATATGGATTCATCAATCACTCATACATGCAAGAACAATTCCCTTTTATTTTAAAGATAGGTCATTGAAGTCAAAAACAGAAGTGATACAAGAAGTGGTCTACGCAGAGCGTGATCTATGGATCAGTCATACACCGTAACATTCTTCAGGTTTTTTCTGGATCAATCAAGAACCAGAAAAACACTAAAAATTTTATTATGAAGATTTCCCCCTAGAGAGGGCTAAGAATGGGGACAAGCCTGATTCATGTAAGGGCCATTTAGTGGCGGAAGTTTATCAAAGAATGGGGAATCGTGTTGTACAGTGAGGCATTTCCCTCAATTTGCAGGTCAACCGGTGGTTATACCATTACAACATATGTGCGCTGGTGGTATTGTATAATAATTGATCCATAGATATATGTCAACTCTCATTATGGATGCATGTGAATTATAGCTACACATTTTTTTTCTTGTGGTTGGAAGGATATTGTCATTGTAGGGTGATAGTAATGTTGTAATTTTATTAATTATTTTATTAGACTAACCTTCAAACAAAATCCTACTTCCAAAAATTAACCCCCTCGATTTCCTTGGTATGATTTTTGAAGTTACGACTCCGAAAAATGACGTTTTCGCCATTTGAGAGACTTTTCTCTTTAAAACACCTCTTTTGCTCTCTCTTTGGATAGACACAAACACTTCTTTAGTTAATTCACTAGATAACGCAATCCCCAAGATCTGTACAGACAAGGCGGACTCGGGAACCAACGTAGAGGATCCAAGTCCTGAAGCACGACATGAAATCCAAGAAAGGTGGCTTAAGTGCGCAATGTCGGCAAATCCAATCATGCACATCATGTAAGGCTGTAAATGAACAAAGTGTTCGATGAGTTACTCGAGGCTTGGCTCGCTAAGAGCTCGGTTCGTGTTCGTTTGTTTTATAAACGAACTAAGGTCAAACAAAAATTTTAGGCTTGTTTAATAAACAAGCCAAGCTCAAACATCCATGAACTCGACTCGTTTGTTCGTGAACAAGCTCGCTTAAATACTCGTTTGATATTGTCTTGGTAAAGAACACTATATCATGACTAATGCGTTGTTATACTTCACTACATCAGCAGTTAAGCCTTCAAGTCTTGTCAAAGTCCACTTCCTTCCTTTAGTGAGCAAACCATGACTTGTGTTTGTTGTTCACACCTAGAATAATTCATACCCTCCCACTAATCGAGACTGAGGAGGAGGAGGAGAATCTGGATAGAGAGAAAGACATGAAAAGGGGGGGAAATAAGGGCACTTGGAATATAAAATTATTTGGGGGGTGATTTTGGTATATGAAAAAAAATATTCTTTAATGTTAATGTTGACTCCGTGTTGACTAACAAAAAATATGACTAATTTCAAGGAGTTTTTTTTAAATGGGACCAATCTCAAAATCAATATAAACTACTAGGACTAAAGTAAAAAAAACCCGCAACAAGATGTATTTGGAATATGTGCGAGCTTAAGCTAAAGTTGAGGGCATGTTAACCGTTAAGCTTGAAATTCACAATTATTGAACAAAATGGCCCAGGAAGCTTTATGCTCACTAGTCCACCTCAAACACAAAGAAACCTATGCGAGTTAAAGTTGACTAACATAAACAAACTGAAATTAATAGAGTCTCGTTTGTTTAACGAGTCTAAAACTTGAGATCAAGCTTAGCTGAACCTCAACAAATCCTATTTGTGAACACTTGGGGTTACTTAGAATTCATACATAAAAGTATGCATTATAGGAAAATAATGTGCATATTAAAATTTGTCACATAAACTATGCACTACATTCTTTTATGAACCAAATAGCTCACGGAAAGAGCATATCATATATCAATTAGTACTTTTGGTTCTAGCACTTTTTATTAATGAAACTTTTCGCATCTCCCCTGTTAAATATTCCAGCAGCTGATGAATCTAAAAGTTAGGTTTTCATTCTCATACAAAGAAAAGCAGACAAAAAGATTATTACAGTTGTTTAGAACTAAGACTCAATTTCTATGTACAAACAATATCAAACAGAAAAGATTATTATAATCATCAAAAGAAATGTTTAAACACCGGCTTTTTGCTGAGTTAGGCTGCAGGGTTTCTGAGCTTCATCCGGATGGAAATGATCTTTTCTAAAATCTCTCGGACTTCCCTCTGTTGAAAGTTAGGTTTTGAAAGTTAGGTAAATTGGTCAAATAAAACCCAAGCAACCCATGTGTTATTCATGTGGTTGTCATGGATGCTTCTTTCTAGTCAAATAAGGTTTGGCAAGTTTTAGTATGTGAGTTGCCATTTTTGACAAAAAAATGAAACTCATGTAATGTGTGTGTATTAGTTTATTGTGTGTTTAGGATTTGTAAGCCTATAAAAGGCATATGTAACCATTAATTTCATATCAAGCAATCTTACAAGGAATTCTTTCCTTAGTTCTCTCTTTCCCTCATTTATATTTTGTTCTTCATAAATTCTAGTGTGATAGTGTATCTTTGTGTTCCAACAAGTGGTATCAGAGCCAACGATCCCGAAGTTTCAAATTGAATCATGTCTGCAAACAATTCGATTCATTTACAACTTCCAAAGCTCACCGGAAAAAACTACAATAGTTGGTCCGTCCAATTAAAAGTATTTTTTCGGTCCCAAGATTTATGGAATTTGGTGGAGACCGGCTACATCGAAGTAGCGGACTCAAAAGTATTTGAGGCGTTGAAGAAAGAGGAGAAAGATGCATTGATCGAGATCCGGAAAAAGGATCAAAAGGCATTATATGCCATTTTTCAAGCCGTAGACGAGTTGGTATTTGAAAAAATAGCGGCGGCAGAAACGGCACATACGGCGTGGGATATTTTGCAAAAATCCTACAGAGGCGATGATCGGGTCAGACGAGTGCGACTACAAACGTTGAGAGGTGATTTCGAATCTCTAACCATGGGTGATTCGGAATCAACCTCGGCGTACATCGATCGGGTGCAATCCATCGTTAATCAATTGAAGGTTAATGGAGAAATGATTGATGATCAAAAGATCGTGGAAAAGGTTTTAAGATCTTTGACCACAAAATTTGATTATGTAGTGGCGGCGATCGAAGAAGGGCAAGACATATCAACCATGTCCATCGAACGGTTGATGGGTTCATTAGGCTCTCACGAGCAAAGGATGAACCAGAAGGCCAACAACTCTAGCACGGAGCAGGCGTTGCAGAGCAGATTTGTTTCAACAAATCGAGGGGGCAGTCAAGGACGGCGAGGTCGAGGTTGCGGACGCAGTCGTGGCAGAGGTAGAAATGACTTTGGAGGTCGTAGTGGTAATACCGAAACACGTGACAAAACCAACGTCAAATGCCATCGATGTCAACGGTTCGGACATTACAAAAATGAATGTCAAACCCATATGCCGGACGAAAAAAATGAGTATGCAAATCTTGCTGACATAGAAGAAAACATAGCTCTAGCTTGCAACGATGTTGGGCCAGATGGCGTATGCACAAATATATGGTATTTGGATACCGGATGTAGCAACCACATGTGTGGGAAGAAGGAACTATTCTCACACTTGGACGAATCGTTTCGCGGTGAAGTGAATTTTGGAAATCGATCCAAAGTTCCTGTAATGGGCAAAGGTGACGTAAAAATTCTATCGAAAGATGGCACCGATGTCACTATTGCTGATGTTTTTTTTGTGCCGGCAATGTTCTGGAATTTGTTGAGTATGGGACAACTTTCAGAAAAAGGGCATGACATTCATATTTTGGATGGTGTGTGTACCGTTCATAGCAAAAACGGGAAACAAGTGGCAAAGGTGCAAATGACAAAGAATAGAATGTTCCCATTGGATCTTTACACAAAAACCGAGGTGAATCTGATGGCGAGGTCGAAAGATATCAATTGGCTATGGCACCTTCGGTTCGGTCATCTAAACTTTCGAGGCTTGAGACTCCTGGTGCAGAAAAACATGGTAACGGGGTTACCACTAATCGATGCTCCTGATCACCTATGCGAAGGATGCCTTCTCGGAAAACACCACCGAGAATCTTTTCCAATTGGAAAAACGCGAAGAGCCAAACAATCGTTGGAGTTGGTTCATACTGACATATGTGGACCAGTTGAGGTAGAATCTCTCGGGCACAAGAGGTATGTTCTACTTTTTGTAGATGATTTTTCTAGAAAAAGTTGGGTGTATTTTCTAGAACAAAAATCAGAGGCGTTTACAAAATTTAAAGAGTTTAAAGCTTTTGTTGAAAAACAAAGTGGCTTTAATCTCAAGACATTGAGATCGGATAGAGGAGGAGAATTCACCTCTAACGAATTCAACAATTATTGCAAATCTCAAGGGATAAAACGCCAATTAACCGCCAGTTATACACCTCAGCAGAACGGTATAGCTGAAAGAAAAAACAGAACCATTTTTGAAATGGTTAGAAGCATGTTGAAAGCCAAAAGTTTGCCAAAGTCTTTTTGGGCAGAAGCTGTTGCATGTGCTATATATCTATTGAATAGGTGTCCAACGAAGAGTGTTTTGGGAAAAACTCCACATGAAGCATGGAGCGGTAGCAAACCGGATGTTTCACTCCTACGAGTATTTGGGTGCGTCGCATACACTCATGTACCAGAACAACGGAGAAAGAAACTTGATGACAAAAGCCAAAAGTGTATCTTCATCGGCTACAGTGAGGTAACTAAAGGTTATAAGCTTTATAATCCTCTCACAAAAGATGTTATTGTAAGCCGAGATGTCCAATTCATCGAGGATGATACTTGGGCATGTAATCAAACACCACATGCGGAGCAACGTGTCATCATTGAAAATGAACCAGAAGAAACAAGTGATTTCTCTTCACCGGACAGTTCATCACATTCACCAACATCTTCACCGGCACCTGCAGGTCGTCCAAAGCGAACGCATATGATGCCTGCACGTCTCCAAGATTATGTGGTCACAAATGATAATGATGATGATTTTACTGATGAAACTCTAGTAAATTTTTGCTTATTTGCTGATTGTGATCCAGTTTCATATAAAGAAGCAGAGAATGATGAGCGGTGGATCCATGCAATGAACGAGGAGATTCATGCAATTGAGAAAAATGATACCTGGGAGCTAACTTCTTTACCTGTCGGAAAGAAGTCAATTGGTGTCAAGTGGGTGTACAAGACAAAATATAAACCAAATGGTCAGGTGGATCGATTAAAGGCGAGATTGGTAGTCAAAGGCTATAAGCAGAAGCCAGGAATTGACTACTACGAAGTATTTGCACCAGTGGCAAGGATGGATACGATCAGAATGACTATAGCACTTGCAGCTCAAAACAGGTGGAAGATTCATCAGATGGATGTCAAGTCCGCCTTTCTCAATGGCGTTCTTGAGGAGGAGGTATATGTTGACCAACCACCTGGTTTTCTTAAAAGAGGTCATGAAAAACTAGTGTACAAGTTGAAGAAGGCGTTGTACGGACTGAAGCAGGCACCACGTGCCTGGTACACACAGATCGACACATACATGCTGAAAGATGGATTCCAAAAATGTCCTCATGAGCACACCTTTTATATCAAATCAAAGACTAATGGTGATATAATGATTGTATGCCTTTATGTTGATGATTTGATATTTACAGGAAATTGCGAGACGATGTTTACTGAATTCAGGGAGGCGATGACTCGCCAGTTCGAAATGACGGATATGGGATTGATGTCATATTTCTTAGGCATCGAAGTGCATCAAACTGAAGATGGCATATTTATTTCACAAAATAAATATGCAAATGATATTCTCAAAAAGTTTCATATGGATTCAAGGACGCCAATTCGGACTCCAGTGGCAGAACGTCTGGAGATGAGGAAAGAAGGAAGCGGTGAACTGGTAAACCCAACATATTTCAAAAGTATAGTCGGTAGTCTACGTTATTTGACTTCCACTAGACCAGATATTGTTTATGGTGTGGGGCTTATCAGTCGGTTCATGGAAACACCTCGACAATCATATCTACAAGCAGCAAAGCGGATCTTACGGTACGTGAGTGGTACTCGGGATCATGGAGTTTTTTATACCTATTCTGACGATTTCAGTCTAGTAGGCTATACAGACAGTGATTGGGCAGGTGATGTGGAGACTCGGAAAAGCACTTCCGGGTATGTTTTCTATCTGGGAGAAGGAGTGTTCTCTTGGTCCTCGAAGAAGCAACAAGTTGTTGCATTGTCAACAGCGGAAGCGGAATACATGGCAGCTACATCGGCAGCATGTCAAGCTGTATGGTTACGCCGCATGCTGGATGAGTTACACTACGAACATGGAGGTCCAACCAAAATCATGTGCGATAATAAGTCAGCAATTGCACTTGCTAAAAATCCAGTGTTTCATGGTCGAAGCAAGCATATTGGGATCAAATATCATTACATTCGAGATTTGGTCAAAGATGGAGAAATCGAACTAGATTTTTGCAGGTCAGAAGATCAAGCGGCAGATATTTTGACTAAACCGTTAAAATCTGAAGTGTTTGAAAAATTGAAGAATATGTTGGGGGTTATTAAAGACCAATTTAAGGGAGGCTGTTGAAAGTTAGGTTTTGAAAGTTAGGTAAATTGGTCAAATAAAACCCAAGCAACCCATGTGTTATTCATGTGGTTGTCATGGATGCTTCTTTCTAGTCAAATAAGGTTTGGCAAGTTTTAGTATGTGAGTTGCCATTTTTGACAAAAAAATGAAACTCATGTAATGTGTGTGTATTAGTTTATTGTGTGTTTAGGATTTGTAAGCCTATAAAAGGCATATGTAACCATTAATTTCATATCAAGCAATCTTACAAGGAATTCTTTCCTTAGTTCTCTCTTTCCCTCATTTATATTTTGTTCTTCATAAATTCTAATGTGATAGTGTATCTTTGTGTTCCAACACCCTCATGGAGGGCTTATTCTTGGGGTCAGATTCTAGGCAACTTCGAACAACTTCAGCTGTTTGAATCGCAGCTTTTGGAGGACATTGATTGTCCAAAGCTGGATCCATAATCTTCTTAAGCCCATTTTTGTCTAGTAGAAAAGGCATGGCCCATTCTACCAGATTGCGCTGCCCATGAGACCGATTAGGATCCATCAAACGCTTTCCGGTCAAGATTTCGAGCAGTACCACTCAAAAACCGTACACATCACTTTTCACATATAGATGACCTGTAGAATATTCAAGGGCCTTAAAAAAAATATTCCTAAATGGTTGAAAAATTAAGGAAAATAAAAATGTACGAGTGAAGGCATTCCCTCACTTTAACAACACTGTAATGGAGTATCTCCATTTCCAATAGCTACAAACAGGCACGGAGCCACACTGTATAGGGGTCAATTGACCCCTTTGAAATTTTAGTTTTTTTAATATTTTTAATAGTAATATAAATTATCTTAAGGGACTAAAGCCAAAAAAAAATGAGATTTGACCATTTTTTAAATTTTTGCTTATTGCCCCTCAATTTTAAAAATTAGACAAAATTATTATGTTTAAAAATAAAAATACCTTAAAATTATATATAATATATACATTAATTTAATAAACTATTTAATGAAACCCTAATTTCCCTAATTTCCTTCTTATGGTCTATCTAACCCACAACTAAGAGTCCACAAGGCTACAACCAACATTCCAAAACCTATTTAACCTAACCCAAAATAACTTATAATTTAATTAAAATACCACAAGGCCCACAACCAACATCCCAAAACTCATTTAACCAAACCCACAATAACTTCTAATTTAATTAAAACACAACTCACAAGGCCACAACCAACATCTCAAAACTCATTTAACTCATCCCACAATAACTTTTAATTTAATTAAAGCACAACTCACAACTCACTTGTTTAATTGAACCCTAATTTCTTTGACACAGGCAGAACTTTAGATCTCTCTCTCACTGTAAACTCTATATCGGCGATGACTCTTTGGCTAGGGGGTCATGGCCTCTCCCCAATATTTTTCAATTGTTTTTTAGCCTCGGAAATTATATATATTATAGATATATTTATAAAAATTGCATATGACCCCTCCAAGTTTTAAAAAAAAAATCCTTTGATAGCCTAAAAAATATAAATTTTGTCAATAAATTTATAAAAAAAATTGCATTACCACCTCAAATTTTTTTAAAAAACCCGATGCCATGATGATATCAGTTTCTATTAGCATAAAATTAATCACTTTTTCTTTTCCTAAGGTTTAGCTTTTAATTTTTACTTCTGCCATGTAGAATGCTACATTGCAGGTGCATATCAGTGTCTATTAGCATAAAATTAATCCCTTTCCTAATGTTTAACTTTTAATTTTTATTTCTGCCATGTAGAATGCTACATTGCAGGTCCATATCAGGGTCTATTAGCATAAAATTAAGGGTAAAGTGCCAAAACCCCCCATCAACTATCAATTGGGTTCAATGTAACCCTCAATTCGTAAATGACACATTTACCCTAAATTAAAATTTGAAAAAGTATATAAAATTCAAAAAAACAAATTAATTCCGAATATATATATAAAATTAGAAACAAATATATAAAATTCGAAAAATATATATATAATTCAAATATATATATATATAATTTGAAAAAAATATATAAATTTCAAAAAATATTATATAAATTTTGAAAGACATATATAAAATTCAAAAAAAATATATAAAATTCAAAATATATATATTGGTAGAATGTCATATCTTTTCTAATGAAGTAAATCAAACTACTTACCATCAAAATCAATTAGTGGTCTTCTTTTATACATATATAAAATTCGAAAAAAAAATATAAAATTCAATATATATATATATTTATATTTCAAAAAATAAAATTTGAAAAAATATATATATTGGTAGAATGTCATATCTTTTCTAATGAAGTAAATCAAACTACTTACCACCAAAATCAATTAGTGGTCTTCTTTTATATATATTTTTCCAAAATATATATATTTGTTTCAAAATTTATATTTGTTTTGAATTTTATATATTGTTTTTGAATTTTATATTTTTTTTTCGGATTATATATATATTTTTCGAAATTTATATATATATTTTGAATTTTATATATATTTTTGAAATCTAATATATTGTTTTCGAATTTTTTATATTTTTTTCGAATTTTATATATTTGTTTCGAATTTTATTTTTTTTTCAAAATTTAATATATTGTTTTTGAATTTTATATTTTTTTTTTGAATTTTATATTTTTTTTTGAAATTTAATATATTGTTTTTTTAATTTTATATACATCTTTTAATTCTATATATATTAATTAACCCTTAAAATAATTTATTTTATTTTTGTAAGGGTAAAATTGTAATTTTGCAGTGGGGATGGGGTAAATTGTACCCAATTGGAATAGTTGAAGGGTTTTTTTGCTCCTTTTGTAATTGAGGGAATTTTTGTACTCATGGAACAATAATTGAGGGGAGTTTTATGCACTTTATCCTAAAATTAATCGTTTTTTATTTTACTAATGTTTAGATTTTAATTTTGACTTTTACTATATAGAATGCTACATTGCAAGTGCATATAAGTTTCTATAAGCATAAAATTGATCACCTTTCTTTTCCTAATGTTTAGCTTTTAATTGTTACTTCTGCTATATGGAATGCTACATTGCAGTTGCATAAATGATGCGAATATTCATGTGAAACAGTTGGAATAGAAACACAATCAAATCAGAAGGCAATAAGTACATGATTTCTGCATCATCTTGCACGGTTTCATTATATCATAAAACATGTATTCAAATATTTACACATTACTATTATTAGCAGGTTTTTATTATTATTATTTTACTTATGGGCGTATATATAATTAACCAAAATAGAGATGCGTTTGTGTGTGTGTGTGAGATGCGTTTATTAGCAATATGTTGGCGGCCTTGAAGTCTCGGTATATAACACTCTGCTCAGTTGTATGCAAAAATTCAATCCCCGACCTGCTCCAATGGCTATCTTAAGCCTTGTTCCCCATGAAAGAGCTTCTGCAACATCTGCTTATCAATTCACACACCATCGAAAAACAATAAATATTAGGGTAATTTGCACTAACACCCCCTCAGGTTTCGGTCAAACCCACTTAGCGGTTGATTTTCGATTTTTTTGCACTAACACCCCCTCAGCATTGGTTTCTTTTGCAATGACACCCCCTGGGCCAATAAAATGACCAAAATACCCTTGATTAAATTCGAAAATATTATATGAAATGTGAAATGACCTTTATGCCCCAACCTCAAATATATACAATTTCAAAAAACATATATATAAATTCAAAAAAATATATAAAATTCGAAAATAAATATTTAAATTTTGAAAAAATATATAAAATTAGAAAAAAAAATATAAATTTCGAAAAACATATATAAATTTCAAAAAATATATATATAATTAAAAATATATATATATAATTTGAAATATATATAATTCGAAAATATATATAAATTTTGAAAAATATATAAATTCAAATATATATATATTTCAAAAATATATATAAAATTCAAAAAATAAATATTTTCAAAAACAAAATTCAAAAAATTATATAATTTTGAAAAACATATATAAATTTCGAAAAACATATATAAATCTCAAAAAATATATATAAAATTCAAAAAAAGATAAAAAATTTGAAATATATATATAATTAGAATATATATATAATTCAAAATATATATATATATATTCAAAAACGAAATTCAAAAAATTATATAATTTTGAAAAACATATATAAATTTCAAAAAATATATATAAAATTCAAAAATATATATATAAAATTTGAAATATATATATAATTCGAAAATATATATATATATATAAAATTCGAATATAAATATAAATTTTGAAATATATATGAATTCGAAAATATATATATATTTCAAAAAATATATATAAATTTCAAAAAATATATATTTTCAAAAACAAAATTCAAAAAATTATATAATTTTAGAAAAATATATATATTGATAAAATGACATATATTTTCTAATGAAGTGAATCAATCTACTTACCATCAACATCAATTAGTGGTCTTCTTTTATATATATTTTTCCAAAATATATATATTTTTTCTGAAATTTATATGATGTTTTTAAAATTTATATAATTTATCCGAATTTTATAAAAACAATTCAAAATTTATATATATTTGTTTCAAAATTTATATATATATTTCGAATTTTATATATTGTTTTTGAATTTTTTTTTAAATTTTATATATATTTCAAATTTATATATATATAATGGGTAATCTCAAAAAATTCGTGGACAATTCATTTATGACAAACCGAGTTGTTGGGTAAAAATTCAAAAAATATATATATTTTGGAAAATTTTGGAAAATTTTTTGGACAATTCTTGGACAATTTTGGAAAAAAATATATAAAAGAAGGCCACTAATTGATGTTGGTGGTAAGTAGTTTGATTCACTTCATTAGAAAGATATGACATTTTACCAATATATATATATATTTCTAAAATTATATAATTTTTTGAATTTTTTTTTTGAAAATATATATATTTTGAATTTTATATATATTTTTTGAAATATATATATTTTCGAATTTATATATTTTTCAAATTATATATATATATTTTCAAATTATATATATTTCAAATTTTTTATATTTTTTTGAATTTTATATATATTTTTTGAAATTTATATATTTTTTTCGAAATTATATAATTTTTTGAATTTTGTTTTTGAAAATAAATATTTTTTGAATTTTATATATTTTTTGAAATATATATATTCGAATTAAAATATTTTTCAAAATTTATATATATTTTCAAATTTTATATATATATTTTTAATTTTATATATATTTTTTGAAATCTATATATGTTTTTCGAAATTTATATTTTTTTTTTCTAATTTTATATATATTTTTTCAAATTTTAAATATTTGTTTTCGAATTTTATATATTTTTTTGAATTTATATATATGTTTTTCGAAATTGTATATATTTGGGGTTGAGGAATAAAGGTCATTTCACATTTTATATAATATTTTCGAATTTAATCAAGGGTATTTTGGTCATTTTATTGGCCCAGGGGGTGTCATTGCAAAAGGAACCAATGCTGAGGGGGTGTTAGTGCAAAAAAATTGAAAGTCAACCGCTAAGTGAGTTTGACCGAAACCTGAGGGGGTGTTAGTGCAAATTACCCTAAATATTAATAATGCAATTAATATTTGAATTAACATTTTTTAAATGATAATGTGCAGCAAGTGTCTGCATTTCTGATTTTATGAATGAATGTAAATGGGTTAGGCTGCCTGGCTTCTAATAAAACACTTTAATAATTGAGTCTACTAATAGTCTTTGTCTAATACTAATTAGGAATCCCTTGCTTGACACTTCAATAGTGGACTCACTAAAAGATTATGGATATGCATATATATATACGTATATATCATTATATACAATAATGAGTGCTTCAATTATGGTATCATAATTGAAAAAAAAAACATAGTTAGCATAAATATGCTGAACATAACTTTTCAGAAGTTTTAAAAGTTAGCATAAATAACTTCCATTTCTATATAGGAAAGATTATGGATATTATTAAATAAAATATTTTTAATCCTTTGAAGACAATATCTAAGTATTTTACGAGGGTTATGAGTCGAAATAAGAACACTTTAAACAAAAATTACGTAGGATTGATTATTGTAGGATTTTTAGGTTCTATAGGAGTATTAAAATAGATAACAATACTAAAATGATGATTTTTGTTTTTATCCAAATTTAATTTAGAAAAATATTTTAAAATTGTTTACTACAACATGATTGCTTCCAAAATAACTAATCGAATAGGTAGTTTTAGAAATAATTTTGTGACATGTCACGTCAAACTATATTCGAATTTTTGAATAATTTTGGGAATATCATGTTACAAATGGTGAATCATGCATCCCATTTTGTTGACTATTTTGCACCTCCTAATATCACCTTCATTTTTCAAATATTTTTAGTAATTTTCATATTTTTGAATAACTTGAATATACAATTGAGTCTACTACTAGTAGTATTCTATGTCTAATTAATTAAGGATGGATATATACAATTGAATCTATCACTAAGTCTATGTCTAATTAATGAAGGATGGATATATAAAATTAAGTCTATCACTACTCTATATCTAATTAAGGAATGTTCAATTGGCTTTAGATTTCAAGAAGTGTTTTCACACAAAAAAAACACACTTTTCAGACACAAGAATTACTTATCAAAAAATATATATGGATATACACCATGTGGACATATTGATTTGGTTTTTTCGTGTATAGTCTCCATATATCAAACTGTTTGTTTGTGAGTCTATTAATTATTTCTTGACGGGAGGAAGTAACAAAGTCAGTGTCTTGTGTTAGAAAGTAGCAAATTTTTTATTTTTTATTTTTTATTTTTATCTTTTTAAGTGTTTACAGTTATTCTATGCAACTGGGTCTCTCTCTCTCTTTGTAAACATATGGGTCAATTAGTCCTTATAACATAATTTTGATCTAATTTCACAAATGTTCCCAAACAATGAATGAAAATTAAAACAAAAAAAATCAAGTTTCAATTCATCTATCTTTTCTGAGAGGAAATGACATAGAAGTCACAACTTTACATTTCATCTTTATTTCTTTGCTGAAAGCCAACTTTACATTTCATTACCGGTGCGTTTGGAAATTGGTATTTTCGTTTTCATTCTTGTTTTTTTCACTGTTCACGGGAACAAAAATGCGTTTTGGAGCCTTTGATGGTTTTTGTTTTCGTGACCAGTAAAAAAATATTTTCTCACCCTTAGTTCAAAATTTGAGAACACCAAAATGGTATTTTTTTGTTTTTGGCATTGTTTGTTCTCAGCCAAAAAAAAATTAATTATTGCAGATTCTCTAACCGTCATCTTCAACCTCCAAACCCTAACCCTCACCACCACCAGCCGCCATCCCACCACCACTACCACTGCAAATCGACATCACCACAAACTCCCAACACTGCAAATCGACATCACCACCAACACAAACCTTACCTCTGCAAGTTGACACCCCCAATCGAATTAGGATGATGTGGTCTTTATACATGCTACTACTTATATATTTATATATATATATATATATATATATATATATTTCCTGTATGCTACTCATTTGAACATCAGCAGAGTGATCATGTTCATTGTTGTATGGAAGACTTGGAAGTGTACATTGTAGCTGATTTGTATAAGAGATGACAATCAAGTCAAACTTAATTTCACCATTTGACAATTTGTTTTATACTTTTTATTCCAAATAAATCTCAAAAACGTGTTCTTTTTTTTTTGTTCCCGAAAATTTTTTAGATAAAATTTTCAACCAAACATGTTTTTGTTTCCGGATTACCCTTAGGACAAAAACAAAAAAACAAAAAAAAAATTATTCTCAAGAGATAAAAAACGAAAACGAAAACACTAGTTTCCAAACGCACCCTACGCAAACAATCATTATAGGAAAGCATGCATGTGCATAATTTATTTGCATTCTAATTTTGTAAATCAGCATTTGCAGAAGTATATGTATAACATACGCATATATAAGGCTGCAAATGAACCGAGCCGAGCCGAGCTTTGGAATGTTCAAGCTCGGTTCATTTACTAAACGAGCCTAGAAAATGTGTTCAAGCTCAGCTCATTTGCTTAACGAACGAGCCCGAGCCGAACGTCATATTTAACGAGCCGAGCCCGAGCTTGTTCACGAACGACTCGTTTCAGTGCAACATATATTAATCTTCCTAATAGTTGTCTGAATTGAGTTGTTGCATGTATGTTTTAACATATTTTCACTAGTATAATTTTTTATGAATGAATTTTATGTTATGACCGCCTAATTTCTATAATATTTTCACAATAATCTTCATAATTTGTTCAATTTGAACACTTTCTTTTGCCAAATATGATATAATTTTACTATTTAACTTAGACGAGTCTGTTCACGAGCTTAGTAATGTTCAAGCTCGGCTCGTTTACTAAACGAGCCTAAAATTTGCGCTCATGCTCAATTCGTTTACTAAACGAACGAGCACGAGCCGAGCTCTTAACGAGCTGAACCTGAGCCTGCTCACGAACGGTTCGATTCATTTGCAACCCTACGCATATATATATATATATATATATATCATTGTAAGTTTGTAACACGCAATAGAGAAAACTTCTTTTCAATGTTTTGCAAAAAGTAGTTGGGTGTAACACGCAATAGGGAAGGCTCCTTTTCAATGTTTTGAAAAAATTAGTTGGGCTTCGTACTATCAATAGTTTATATCTAATTTATTAAGAAATGTTTCAGAGTCTATCACTGGTCTCTGTCTAATTAATTAACAAATGTTTCAGAGTCTATCAATTAGTTCAGATAGGAGTTCGAACACAGATCGATCGAGCTTTGAGGAGCCAAGATCGAGCTCGAGTAGCTTGAGAAGCTCCTTTCATTGAATGAGAGGGATTATGCGATTACAGACATGCATATATATAGTTACAAATATATTCAATAATGAATAGATGCTATATGCATAAACATACAGTGAGAATAAATCACTTGGTTCTGAGCCACCCTTTTGATTGAAATTGCTGGTTTGTTGGTAGTAGATGGTTAATTTTGGGGCTTTCCGGTAGATTCGCGGTCTCTCTCTCATTCCTTAGCATTCCATTCATCAAGGTAGAGTAGCATAAAATGGTTGGTTGGGTGTAAGTGATTATTTGGGGTTTTTGAGAGTAAATGGGCTGGGCTGGTCTTGGTTTGTTTTTTAAAGTAATGGATCATAAATTCATAATAGTATATATGAGTCGGGCTGGGTTATTGGGCCTTATAATTGGGCTTAGTATGTTACTTGAATTAGAATTTTTTTCTATATTAAATTAAATTTGTGTAAAGTAAATTAGTCTTTAAATGTGTTAAAACTTAAAAATTTTACTCCTAATACTATCAAATAGTGAATTAAATTATTTCAAAAAAATTAGTTCATTATTTGATAAGTAATTTCTTTTCCAAAAAAATAATGACATAGTGTCTAAAGCATAATAATCAGAATTGAAAAAAAAAATTAATATTATATTATTGATTATGCTCAAATATGTGTCCTTTTGTGTATCTCTGTTACTAATAATTATAATTGTGAATACTTATAGTAAATATTATATATATATATATATATATAACCAATTACATTTAAATTACAAATTTTGTATTTCAACTCTAGAGTTATATATTTGATTTTAAAATTTTAAAAGTGTATAAAAAAATGTAATAGAAAAAAATTACTAATTCATACTAATTGTGTTAGAAGGTTGTACATGTTTGTGTCTTTCTTGGGTGTCTCTCAGATCACTAAGCATAACTATAAATATTAATAATATATAGATTAAATGTATAAGCAGTTATTTTAGACTATAAACTTTTTTTTTATTTAGAGTAACTGGTTAAGAACACATGAGGATGCACATGGCGGAAAAAACTAATGGTTACTCATTTTTTTTGTTTTTCTTATATAGAATTTTATTGTTTAGGGATTTTTATTTGGGTTTTTTTTTTGTTTCCAGAAAGGTTAGGATTTATAAATACTAAAATAAGAATTTTAGCATTTATAAATGAAAGCTATTATTTGTCTTGGGACTAACAATTTGATATTATAATGGATACTTACAATTATAAACTTATGTGAAAGAAACAATAGCATAAATTTAAAGATTACCATATGAGATGCTCTACCTCCTTTGTAAGCCTGAAAATCTATGAATAACGGAAATGGACATGGGACACGGACAAGGTGACTCGGTAAATTTTAAAAAATTAAGACATGACACGGCCCCGATATGCCTATAAAAAATAATAATTTTTTTATATATACATATTATATTATACAAATACTTCATTTATCACTTAAATAATGAAAATCAAATAAACTTGTAAACAAAAATAAATAAATAAGTAAAATGATTCTACTACTATCCAAGGAATCAAATGTATATTACCCAACATCTGTTATCTTAGTCTCTGTTCCGTTATATTGTGAAAATTTTATTGATCGAAGACAAAAATTGGAAAGTATAAATACCAAATATTCGGTTCTTTGTGATGTTATCTTGTTCCTCTTCAAATAGTGAATAAATGAATGTGTTTTAATTCCTCTCATAATATGAGAAAGAATAAAGATATTCAAGTGTTTTCAAAGCCAAAGATTGAATTAGAGGTGTTGAAATTCTATAAGTGGTCTATTAAATTATCGGCTCCATAAGACCTTTATCTTTCATTGAATCAACCGATCCACCGCATGTCCGACACGCGTGTGTTCTCTGAGTGTCCACTAAGTGTCCAATTTTTTAAAAAGTCCTGACACATTTTTGGTGTGTCAGATGTTGGGACTCAAATGTGTACAAAATACGTGGTTAAAAATAGCACATTAACGTCACTTTAGGTTTTATCCTTCTGCAAGCACACAGATTAATTGTGTATAGTTTTGTTTGAGTAGGGGAATATCGATCCCACAGAGACGAGGATTGTTCACTTTAATAATTTAAAAACACTGAATTATAGTTTTCCAAAAAAAGAGTTGATTTTTGTAAATTATCTAATATTACTTAAATTAATCTAAACAGCAAAGTAAATTGGTTTGTGATTCAGAGGGAGAGAAAACTAGGGTTTCCTCACTCCACTACTAACCGCATAATATAGTTCAAATTCTAATTTCAATTGCATGAGGGCGATCCATTGACTGTGAATCATGTCGTACTGCACCAGCAATTTGACCCCAAAAAGGATTACTCTCAATCGAATCGCGACAACCCATCTCAAGACTAAACTGATTAGTGCATGCCGACTACTAACAGAAAAGTAAATTAAAGCAGTAAATTAAAACATGTAAATAAACTAAGGCATTTCTATATCAGTTTGTCAGGGCATGATCTGTGTCAACCTAGGATTTCGAGTTTTATGACCACCATTGTATAGAAAATCATAGATTAAGCATCCGAGTTCCTGCCCATAGTGAATAATTGTGATTGTGTAAGATAAATATATTCGAAAAATCTAAGACAATAATCAATTCAAATATATAAATTTGTATCACGAATAAAAACGATCTCTCATCTAACACAATCATCACAGTATAGTCACAACTTCCCCTTTCTACAATTGAAAACAAGATCAGAACTACATTACTTGGCTAGGGTTTTGCGAGAAAACCCTAGATACCGGATTAGTTGATCATAGTTGAGGGAGTCTGCATTGTTGGTGTAGAAACGCTCTCCATGGCCTTCTTCTCCGGATCTCTAGGTCTTAATGGTGTTTCTCTTCAATGGAAGATAACTCTATGAATGAACGTGTATCTCCAAAACAGAACTAAAAATAACCCTAAGAGCATATATCCTTCTAAACCCTAATCCTCTCATATTTATAGACAAGTGAGGGAAACTCTAATGGTTGTCATTTTTTGTAATTTCATAATACATCAATAATCTCATAAAATCATATGTAAATATGTGTATAAGCTTGTACGTATAGGTCTGGAATCACCGATCATTTGAAATATCGAAGTAGGGACAAAACTGAAAAATTCTGAAACAACTCCGAAACAAATTCAGCATGTCGAGGGATCATGTGACCATCATGTAGGACCTACGCTTGTTTAGGAGCGTAGGTTAAGTCCAAATAAATTTGCCCATTTTTCTCTCTGATGATGTAGGTATAATGCACTTTTGATGTAAAAATCCATCTTTTTGTATTTGAACTAAACTGGTCGCCTTTGACTCCCGATGCTTTTCGGTGAAGTAATAATGTTTGAAAATAACAATTTTGCCCTTCCGGTGAGATAATGATGTTGTGAAATGTCTATTTTGCCCTTTGGTAGCTTTTCTTTACTTTGGCGCACCTTTTGATTCCTTTCTCGAGATAGAAACGAACACGAACTCAGTTAATTCACCGAGATTAGCTTTGTTTCTTCATTAAGATCTTGAAACATGCTTACACACACAAACGATATAAAAATACCAAGTAAAGGAATGCAAAGACATAACAAACGCAAGATATGGGCAAAAAATGATCAATATTGAGCACCTATCATCGGACATGTATTTTTGATGTGTCCGAGCATCCGACACGGACACGTGTGTCCGACAGATGTACGACAACCCAAAACGAAGTGTCCGTACTTTATAGTTGAAAACTAACAATAGTGTTTTATTGCATGAACATGTTTAAAATTAAACAAAGAAATTATACTTCTTTGCATATAATTTCTTTATTTAATTTTAAATAGACAAAGTCTAACTAAAAATGATGATATGGCTAACCAAATTGTCTTTACATAATTAGCCAATTTTGGTTTACCATACCGGATGCCCTAACAATTCAATTAGTGGTACATTTTACTTATAATTTTTTAAACAATAGGGATAAAATATATTAGATTAAATTATTAGTGCACTTTAATAATATATGTTATTTTGTATTTAACATGGTTATGAATGCATCAAAGTAATATAAAGTACCCCTTTTTTCTTGTATTTCACATAGTGATGAATGTATTGGAATAATATAAAGCTATTAGATGTTAAGAAAATATATATGTGTGTATGCATTTTATTTAATAAAAATAATCGTGGTACACTTTGATCATAAATTTTTTATTTGTTTTTAATAGGATAATAAATGAATAATAATAATAATAATAATAATAATAATAATAATAATAGAGGGCCCTTATATTTTAATTAACAATACACATTAATAGTATTTTTTAAATTAATACAAAGACCTTGTACTTTTATATTAGTTTATAAATAGATAAATATATATTTATATATATTTAGATGGATATAGATAGTCCACCACATATGTCTTAAATGGAAATTTGCAAGCAATAGATAAGTACTTACAATAATACCTGACACATCTGAATTAAAAAAGCCATAAATAGAAAGAAATAATAATAATTGTCATTTTAGTATTATGGATGAGGAAGGGGATACTCTCATTAATCATCTCATAAATATTGTTTTTTTACAACCCTTTGCCTTTGGTGTATAAATACCACCTAACCTAACAAGCTAGGGTCATTACTCATTAGACTCCATCTTTCCGGTGACCAAACAATTTTTGAAAGTTATAATTAAACATGGCTAGGTTTTCTTACCTCCATCTCTTGCTCATTGCCCTTGTCATTTCAGGTTTGTTTATTTTCCTATGATATTCATTCAGCATTCTTAACCATTTATGTGTAGTATTAGTTTCCATGTAATTATAAGTCACCATGACGTAGTCTTTATAGTCGTTGATTTATTCGGGTTTGAATATGGTTCACCGTATGAGTTGATATGCAACATATCATTCTATTCG
This sequence comes from Cornus suecica, assembly GCA_963922005.1. Classification (NCBI taxonomy): domain Eukaryota; kingdom Viridiplantae; phylum Streptophyta; class Magnoliopsida; order Cornales; family Cornaceae; genus Cornus; species Cornus suecica. The sequence continues at coordinate 75,982,922 of OY998244.1, read as the reverse complement.
TAATTTTTTTGATATGTGTGAATATTGTTACGTATCATTAATATTTGTTCGATACTCGCATTAAAGTAAGATATCAACCAAATTTGTTACACTGTTATTACAATCATAAACATAATAAATACTGGGACGGTAAAATATGAATTTATCACCAAAATAAATTTTTCTGTTTATTCTAATCAATATGTATATAACGAAATGGCGGGAATTTGCAAAACAACTCAGTTTCACTACTCGGAGTAGGGAGAGTTTGATTATTACATATATATATATATATATTTATAATGCTTGAATAAATTTTATTAATATCATTATTGTTAAGATGGTGAATTTGGAAATTTGTTTTTGGTAATGCAGCAATTGCCTCAAAAGTGATTGGTGAGAGTGCATGCTCACAACTGTCAACAGTTGTGTAGTTGAAGATTGTGATCAAAGGTGCAAGCAAAAATATGGGCAGAGTCAGCAGACACAACATCCAAGTGGAAACTGCCTATACAAGGTTCTGGTTCTGAGCCCACTGCCTACTCGTGCGTCTGCTCATATAACGTCTCCAATGTACCTTGTCCTAACATTCCTTGATCCATTATTACCTCTTTCGCCTTCTAAAATAAAACCATGATCATATGAGAATAATAAACTCAATTGAAATCATATTATCCACCTTCGGTGTTAAATTATTTCTTCTTGTCTTTTTTGGCATTTATGTTTATTTTATGATACATGACAAAAATTTCTAACCATCGAAGCAAATGAGGCATACTTATAATATAACATAATATATCAATTTAAAAGAAAGATAAATTAGATTCTGTGCAAGGAGACGATCCGATATGTTTGGTTGTTATCTGAGGAGGGGGCATATGATTATGAGAAAAAAGATAAAAAAAGGAAATCAAATAAAAGAAAATAAAATATTTTAGGAGAGAATTTAATCATATACAATTTTGGAAATTAAATTAATTGAAGAAAGAAAAAGAATATATAGGGAAACAAATAAATATTTGAAAGGTTGGGGGGAGATTTTAGTATGGGCCTTTTCAATCTATAATAGGAAAAATATATATAAAATATATTATACATATATATAAGGGGTAAGAGACCACGAGAGACAAGTGCCCCTATGGGCATTAATTGGCTTCGCCACTGTTGTCAAGGTTAATCAAATTTTAAGTCTATAATATTCAACGAAAAAACACTATACCAGTCATATAGATACAGAACATTTCAATAAAGTCTCCGCAAAAAAAATTCATCTATTTTTAATATAATCTAAATAACTCTTTTATTGCTGAAAAATTCAGACCATGTAAAATGACGATTTTGTTCGAGTTGTGAACATTTTTCGTAAAGGGACAGTACGTCTCACTATTGGGATGATGGGGAAGTTTTTTTGCACTTAACCCTTAACAAAAACTGAATATATGTAATAAAATTAATATAAATTTAGAAATTTAAAATTATTCATAATATATTTGATCAACCATAATACCTATCAAGTCAAATTTAGAGAAACAAAAAATAATCAGAGTTACTCACAAATATAAATATCAACATAGGAGAAAAATGTCAAAATAGGTAAAACTTATAAAAATGCAAAACAAAAACGATTAAAACACATAAAAATAATAAATAAATTTTAGGCGAGATAAATATATAATAAAGTGTAAGAATAGATAGGCGGGTTTATAAAAAAGAAAAAATACACATCAAAACTATTAAAGAAATTTACCTGAAACCGATGGATTTATTTTCTCCCTAATCTTCAACAGAAATCTGTCAAGTCTTTAAAAAAATAATTTAAAATATAAATCAATATATAATCAAAACAAAATTTTAAAATGTGAGGAATATATTGAAATTAAAAGTAGAAATTGGTTAAGTCTTTGAAAAAATAAATTAAAAGTGGAAGCAAAATATAATCAAAATGTGAGGTATTTATTGAACTAAAATGTAAAATTAAAATAAATAAAAAATATTATGATGAATTTATTGAAAATAAAAAAGAATAAGGTGAAAACAAGTTTGTAATGACAAACCGGTTAGGAGAAATAATAGGAATTGAAAGGGAGATAACAATAAATTCAAGAGCAGTATTTAAACTCATATATTTGTGTGATAATTGATTAAATTTATTCTTGATAAATTAAGGGTGATGTGATAATTTATAATTTAATTATTTTATAAGTTAATGTCTAAAAGTTGAAGTAAAGTACATTGGGATATATACATACATATATATATATATATATATATATATATAGACACTTAAATGGAATGGAGGGAGTCCTTGAAAAACAAATTCAAACATATATATTGTTAATTTGCTTGATAAATAAAAATTGTAAAATATAATGTTAAAAGGGTAAATGATATAATATATATTGATCGATATGTATGTGTGTATATGTAAATACGGAAGTGTTATTAGTTTGTGTATTGCTGGTGCGGTATCAGAAATGGAAGAGAGAGAAACAATAGTATGAGCAGAAATTCCTTAATTTTTAAAATAGTGATAAATGTATTAAAATATTAGAAAGGGATGTACATAAATAAAATTATTAGTACACTCTTATCATGTATTTTATTTTGTATTTAATTATCATGATGACGAATGTATCAAAATAATAGGAAGTCCCCTTTTTTTGTATTTGTAATAGAAAGCCATTAGATGTTAAAAACATGTTGGTGTTTTCCATTTATAAAAATAATTGTGGTCCACTTTGATTATAAATTTTATTGTATTTAATATAATAATAATATTAATAATATTAATATTAATATTAATAATAAAGAGCCTTCATATTTTATTTAATAATACACTTTAATTACAAATTTTCTAAATAATGAAAACATATAAAATATTACAAATGTCCTACACTTTTGTAATAGTATATATAGTTATAAACAGTGAACCACATATATCTTAAATGTATGTCTTAAAATGGAAATTTACAAGCATGCGTATCAATTTTGAATTCAAAAGGCATAAATAGAAAATAATAATAGAATTGTCATTTTAGTGCAATTATGGATAAGGAAGGGTAATATTGCCTTTTACAACCCTTTGCCCTTGGTGTATAAATACCACCTACGCTAACAAGCTTAGGTTATTAGACTCTAATCTCTCCGGTTACCAAACAAGTTTGAAAGTTTTAAGCTTTTGGTAGTTAAACATGGCTAGGTTTTCTTACTTCCATCTCATGCTCATTGCTCTTGTCATTTCAGGTTTGTTTATTTTTCCTTATAATATTGATTAAGCATTCTTAACCATATGTGTATAATGTGTAGTATTAGTTTTCATGTAGTTATAATTCAAGTCACCATCACCCTTAATAGGGAAATAATTTTGTTTTGACAAAGTATCTCAGAACGGGGACAATTTAAAAGAAAATTTTAACAATTTTATAGAGGATGTTTTTAACATTATACCATGGCTCCATGCTTGACTCTCTTTGTAATATATTTGAATAGTGTCGATACTATTATGTATTATCAATATTTGTTTTGCACTCTCATTAAATTTCAGTCAGATTTGTTACACTGTTAGCCCAATCACAACCAAAACGGATACCGCTATTGTGAACTATGATTTCGTACGAAATTATAGTTTTTATTTTTCCTAGTCAATATGTATATAACAAAACATATATATGTATTAATTAATTTTGTTATTGTTAAGATGATAAATTTGGAATTGTGTTTTTGGTAATGCAGCAATGGCCTCAAAAGTGGTTGGTCAAACTGTAAGATGCCAACAAAAGTTGAGCGACAGTTGTGAATCTTTAGATTGTAAAAACGCTTGCTCAAGCAAGCATCCAGAGTCACATGCAGATGGAAAATGCATTTACAAGGGTTCTGGTTCTGGGCCCACTGCCTACAATTGCATCTGCAAATACGATTGCTGTTGAACCACCACAATTGTGACATTAGCTCTTTTTTTCTCTACCGCGCCTTCTAAAATAAAGCCATGATCATTTGAAATATAACTATATATATCTCAAGAACATGTCCATTTAATTAAACACAGATGAATAATAAAAGTGATTTGAATTAGTATTATCCAGCTTTGGTGTTAATTTAATTCTTCATTCATTATTATTCTCCTTTCCACTTCATAATTAATATTCCATCAACAAAAACAAGGCAACAAAGTACAAAGATTAGACTTTAGAGTGGTCATACGCACATCCACATATTACAACCTGAAAATGGCTTAAGCAGATTTACAATAAGAATAAGATTGAAAAAATAAATTGAAAATCTTGGTAAAACTAAGGGATATTATCAATAAACTTCCCTATAATTTCAATTTTGATCAACTAACCCCTCTCCAATTCAGAAAATCTCCTATGATTATCAAAATGTATCAACTTGCCCCCCTTCCTATAATTTTGGACCAAAATACCCCTAAAGTTTAATTAAATTCAAAAATATATATATAAAATTCAAAAAATATATATACATAATTCGTAAAAATATATAAAAATTAAAAAAACATATAAAATTAAAAATATATATATATAATTAGTAAAAAAAACATTTAAAAAAAATATATATAAAATTCGTAAATAATATATAAAATGAAATAAAAACATATATAAATAATTCATAAAAATATATAAAAAAAAAACATATAAAATTCTAAAAAATATATAAAATTCATAAAAAGATATATAAAATTCGTAAAAAATATATTAAAAAACATAGAAAATTCGTAAAAAATATATAAAATTCGTAAACAATATATAAAATAAAATAAAAACATATTAAATTCTTAATATATTATATAATTCGTAAAATATATATAAAATTCGTAAAAAATATATAAAATAAAAAAATCATATAAAATTTGAAACAAATATATAAAATTTTAAAAAAAACATATAAAATTCAGAAAAATCAAATAAAATTCGTAACAAATATATAAAATTCAAAAATTATATATATATATATATATATATAATCCTTTGGCACACTATAATAGTATATTCAAACAAGATTATCCAAAAAAAAGGTAGGTTAAAAGTGCTCTTCCACTATATTTGAGAAAATCATAATATAATCCAAGAAAGTACTCTTCCACTATATTTGATTTTTGGGTAAATTACACAAATCATCCCTCAACTTTGACCTAATAACAGACACTACCCCTAACGTTTCATTAATATCAGTTACCCCCTGAACTGAATCTGAACAGTAATTCAGTTGTTAGAAGTAGGGAAATAACTGATATATCCTCATATATGTGGAAATATTTCAAGACTTTTCTAGAGCCATGTGAAATTACACAATTACCCTCAAATTATAAAACAAAAATAATGTATAAAAATATATATTTATAATTCGGAAATTTTTTTTTATATACTTTTTATAAAAATATATAATTTCGGAAAAAAATATAAAAATGTAAAAGTATTTTTATATATTCGGAAAAAAATATTCGGAATATTTCTGAATATTTGTTTTTCCAAATATATAAATTCCGGAAATTTCCGAATATTTTTTTCCGAATATATAAAAATATATAATTTCGGAAAAAAATATAAAAATATATATAAATTCGGAAAAAAATATTCGGAAAATATATAATTTTGGAAAAAATATATAAATTCGAAAAAAAATATAAAATTATAAAAAGTATATAAAATTCGGAAAATTATATAAATTCAAAAAATACTTTTATATTTTTATAATTTTATATTTTTTTCCGGAATTTATATATTTTTTCCGAAATTATATATTTTTATATATTCGGGAAAAAATATTTAGAAATTTCCGGAATTTATATATTCGGAAAAAAAAATATTCGGAAATATTCCGAATATTTTTTTCCGAATATATAAAAATATTATTTTCCGAAATTAAATATTTTTATAAAAAGTATATAAAAAATATTTTTCCGAATTATAAATATATAATTTTATACATTATTTTTGTTTTATTAAATTAACAAATTAAGTAGGGGTATTCTAGTAATTATCATTACAAAGGTAATGGTTAAAATGTAAATGTATGGGTAGTAAGGGTAAAATAGGGTTTTTCAGTTTCAAAATATTCAACTTTGACCAATATTTGAATTTTCTGGCGTTGACTTCTACCAGAGGGGGGAAATGTTACAACGGAGCAAAAGTTAAGGGTGGTAACTGATATTAATGAAACGTTAGGGGTAGTGCCTGTTATTAGGTCAATGTTGAGGGGTGGTTTGTGTAATTTACCCTTGATTTTTTTTTAAAAAAACAAAATTAGATGTCACAATTTAGTATAGTCATAGTTTTAAAACAATCTGTGGTGTTAAAAGTGCTTTTTTAGAAGTCAAATTCTTTTTTTCCATTTCCATGCAATAAACAAAGTGCATATTGAACCAACACTTTTTTAATATGGAGGGTCCAACATAATCTACCGATTCATGTGATTTAATAAGAAAATTATATGATTTTATTCCTAATTAAAATTAAAATGATGTTTATGTTTTCGAGATATTTTATTTGATTGGTAATATGTTTTTTTTGAAATTAATATTTTTTCTACGAATTTTATATGCTTTTTTGAATTATATATATATATTTTTATGAATTTAAATTTTTTTCAAATTTTATATTTTTTTAAATTTTATATATTTGTTTCAAATTTTATATATTTTTTTACGAATTTTATATGTTTTTTCGAATTTTATATGTTTTAAAAATAATTTTATATATTTTTTCAAATTTTATATATATTTCGAATTATATATATATTTTTACGAATTTTAAATATTTTTTTGAATTTTATACGTTTTTGAATTTTATTTATTTTTCAAATTTTATATATTTTTTACGAATTTTATATATATTTTCGAATTTTATAAAAAAAATCGAATTTTGTATATATTTTTACAAATTTTATATATATATTCGAATTTTATATGTTTTTTTTTAAAATTTTTACACATTTTAAACGAATTATGTATATATATTTTTTGAATTTTATATGTTTTTTTTTAATTTAATAAAATTTCAGGGGTATTTTGGTCCAAAATTGTTGGGAGGGGGGCAAGTTGATACATTTTGCTAACCATAGGGGGGTTTTCTGAACTGGAGGAGGGCTAGTTGATAAAAAATGAAACTACATGTGGGTTTACTGATAATATCCCTTAAACTAATTCCTAAATGTTGTACTTGTACTGTACTTAAGCCCAAGAATAAGTTGGAAATCCTCCCCATAAAAAACAGTCATTTTGAAAAAAGGAAAAAAATATTAAATATTAAAAACATAAAAAAATATTACAAATGTCTTGCACTTTTGTAACAATACGGAGAATCAGATTTTAGTGGCCAAAACTAAAATTAATTGTTCTGAGGTGATCATAAAGTCTAGAGAAGATGAATAGTAACTAAAATTTAAATTTAAAACTTAATTGCTATTAAATGACCAATTTATGAGATATTCCGAAATTGTCATTACATATTGCAACTTAACAAAGTATCGTTATATATTTCTTTTTGGTAAGTGTATTTTCTTTTATGGAAATCAATTACTATGTGAAATAATATATATCTTTAACTTCAATTCAAAGAAATATTTAGGTCCAAGATTCATATGGAAAAAAAAATTGGTTGAAAATTTTTCTGAATAAGTTCGTAAGTATTAATTTTGCTTGAAAAGCTTTATTGATCACTAAAGCAATGGCAATTTATAATAAGAAATACTATTAGAAATAAAAGAATACTTGCCGCATTCATATAAATCATGACATAATTTCTTGTTGTATGAAAAAGTATATATTATTATTATTTTTAGAAAAGATTAAAAGTGCAACTATATGAAGAAATTTTTGTCCGCCTTTTTAATTATGTGTACATCCACCCATATATATATATATAAAAGTATAATATGCCTTCTACGGTGAAAGTATTGACCTCCTCTTTAAAAAAGACAATCTTTGTCAAAAATAATGAGAACTTAGGGTCCGTTTGGATATCCTGTTTTTTGTTTTTATTTTTTTACTGTTCACAAGACTAAAAAAAAAAACATGTTTGGCAAACTCGTTTACTGTTCACTGTTTTTTCCCCAAGAAAACTGTTTTCTGTGAATAGTGTGTAAAAGTGATGAAAACACCAAATACAACTTTTAGTTGTTTTTTGAGTTTTTTCACTGTTTAGGTGGTAAAAACAATGAAAACACCAAATTCATAAAATACAATTTTCACCAAATAAAAGTGGTGAAAACACCTTCATCCAAACGCTTTTTTGCTTTTAGTTTTTTCCTGAAAAAACAAAGACAAATACAAAAATAGTTTTTATATTTGAAAACAGAAAACAAATACAAAAAACAGGCTTTCCAAACGCACCCTAACACTTTACATGGAAAACAACATAAGTTTGGGGGATTGGTGGCAAACAGATACATGGTTAAAATAAATTTATTATTTCAAAATTGAAATAATTAAACCCTCTTAAATTTCATTACCATTTTTAACTAAATAAGTAAGTAATGTCACTTGCTAGCAATTAAGTTTTATATTTGGTGACTAAAAATTAATTATGTTTAGATCTGATCCCTAAAATCTAATTTATTCAGTATAATATATAATATAGATAGTGGACCACAAGTATATTTTAAATGTAATATGTCTTAAATGGAAATTTACAAGCATACGTGTCAATTTTGAATTCAAAAGGCATAAATAGAAAATAATATTAATAAAATATATTGTAATTGGTAAGTGTATTACCCTTTATGAAAATTAAATATTTTGGGTGAAAAAGGGTGTGGGAGACTATATTTGAAATAAGGGTAAATTGCGGTGACACCTCAAGAGGTTTGGGTTAATTGACTTTAGTGGTAAGTCAATATTTTTTTAACAGAGACACCCCCGAGGTTTGAAAAATGTTGCAATAACACTTTTCAAAACCTCAGAGGCATTTAAGTCATTTTATGCCTCTAAAGAGTGTCATTGCAGTACTTTACAAATCTCAGGGGGGTGTTTGTGTTAAAAAAGCGTTGACCGACCACTAAGTGCAATTGACCCAAACCTTAGGAGGTGTCACTGCAAATTACTCTTGAAATAAATTAGGGATGCCAAACTGAGTTAATTTCATAATGGTAATGAAAGACTATGTCAAGTGGGAGATTGTTAATTGGTGACTCATTTTCTCGTGTGTTGGCTTTGAAATTCCATTCAAGCAATAAATCTTATTTTGATATTAACAAAACATTCAAAACCGTGTTTGGTACTAATATGACTTTGAGCTAAGTGTTTCAGCAAGTACAGGTAAATGTTTCGGGAAGATCGCTAAAGCAACAAGCGATAAGGAAACTCAAGCGCAAACTAGAAAAAGGACAAAAAGATCAAAGAAAGAACAAAAGCTGGACTCAAGACCTGGGGTAGATAGGTCGGGGTGAGAATATTGTAACAAGGTATCTTATGCGTTGATTAATCTTATAAGCTCAAGTAATTAATCAAACGAACTCAAACGGATCAAAAACGGACCTTGAAAACAATTTTTGGAGTCACCCAGTCGACTGGCCTGTCCAAGGCAGTCGACTGACTGTGACCCAGTTGACTGGCCCTTAAGGACCCAGCCGACTGGATGAACCAGTGAGTTATAAAACATTCTAACTACATGAGGCAGTCGACTGGCATGTCCAAGGCAGTCGACTGACTATGACCAGTCGACTGGCAGTTAAAGACCCAGCCGACTGACTGGACCAGAGAGTTTCGAACATTTTTGATTGCCTGAGGCAGTCGACTGGCCTGTCCAAGGCAGTCGACTGACTCATGAGGCAGTCGACTGGCCTTCTTGAGGCAGTCGACTGACCCTAGCCGTTGGGAAAAATATTTTAAATCTAAGCATGGAGGCAGTCGACTGGGTGCTTCAGGATTTTAAGGAAAAGTATTTCTAAACAATATTTTTGCCCAAAAAGAAATGTTTTTGCTTGCAGATTTTCAGGTCCTACTCTCCATATTGTCTAGGGTGAGACACACTCTCCAAACCCTAGTGTTCACTATATAAAGAAAGAGATATGGATTAACAATGTTAAGGTTCTTGTGTGAGAAATTTTCCAAATATTGTTCATCTCTAATTTTCTCTCAAGCATCTTCTGAAAAATCTTTTGATAGCAAAATCTCGCTTTTCACTCTTATCATTTTGAAGATTTAAACTCAAGCCTTGAGCCTATTCTCTTATTGAAAATATATTGTGAGAATATATATATATCTTGAGTTCTTGAAATATCACCTAAAAACACTTGAGCTTATCTTGATCTATCATCCATAAAAACCTTAGGGTTTTGAGTGTTTTTGTTTCTTGAGTGATATATTGATTACATACACAAATTTGTGATCTTGGGTGAGTGAAGCCCATTGTATCAAGGGAGGATTGTTCTCTTGATTGTGTGAAGAGCTAGTTAGCTCTTTTGTAAAGGTTTTGCTATTCCACCTATTGAAGGAAGAGCCATAGTGTGAGGATTGGGAAAGTCTCAAGGAAGGGGATTCTTTGAGCCGAGGAGTAGGAGTTACCGAACCTCGTAAAAATCATGGTGTCAATATCTCTATCTCTATCTCTTTACTTTATGTTCATGCATGCTTAATTTATATTGTGGTAAATAGCTTGTTGAATTTAAGAGAAATCATTCATTGCATATTTTACCTTGTAAATTAATATTGAACCTTGTTGCATGTTTTAGTAAGAATAAAAAAAAAAAAGGTTAGAAATTATTTTTAAAACCCTATTCACCCCCCCCCCCCCCTCTAGGGTATTTTAGTGACTAACAATTGGTATCAGAGCATAATCTCTACTTATTTTTGACTTAACCGTCTTAGAGAACGATCATGGCCTCAAACATAGTCACTCATGTAGAAGGACAATCAAACAATAGGCCCCCATGGTTTGATGGTTCAAACTATAGTTATTGGAATACTAGAATGATAGATTTTCTTCAAGCTATTGATTATCAAATTTGGCTAGTTATTGTTGATGGACCTTTTACTATTACCAAAATAGTTGATGGAAAAACCATTCCCAAATTGCCCAACGAATGGGATAATGATGAGCGTAGACTTATTTCATTTAATGCCAAAGCTAAGGTTAATCTAAATTGTGCCTTAAGTCCAAATGAATTTAATCGAGTCTCTACTTGCTCCACGGCCAAAGAAATGTGGGATAAACTTGAAGTTACTTATGAAGGAACTACTCAAGTTAGAGAATCTAAAATTGATATACTTATGCATGAATATGAATTATTTGCCATGAAGGAAGATGAAAATATCAATTCTATGATGTCTCGTTTTACTAACATTTTGAATGGACTAAAGCATCTTGGTAGAATTGTTCCTAGATCCGATGCGGCACGCAAAGTCCTTAGAAGCCTTCCGGTCAAATGGGATGCGAAGGTGACGGCTATTAAAGAAGCACATGATCTTAGCACTATGAGTCTTGATGAGATTTTCGGGTCACTCCTTACATGGGAAATTACCTTGAAATCTCGTGAAGAAGACGCCAAGCCAAGAAAAGGTATAGCCTTGCAAGCTTCAACCAAAAGTGAAGCAAATGAGAGAATCGAAGAAGAGGTTGATGAAGACATTGCCTTGATCACTCAACAATTCAAGAGATTTCTTCAACGAAAGAAGGCTAAAGGTCGGAGGTTCTTAAAGAGCAATGAACCAAGAGGAGAGACAAACAAGAAGGAGTCTATTACTTGTTTCAATTGTGGTAAACCGGGGCACTATAGAAATGGGTGTTTCAAGCCCAAAAAGGAGAACGATAAAAGGCCAAACAAAATGGCCATGAATGCAACATGGGATGATTATGACTCTTGTGATTCGGATGAGGAAGAGAATGGTGAGGAAAGTGCAAATCTTTGCCTCATGGCAAATGAAGATGAGGTACATTTAAATTTACATGCATTAGATAATTCCATTTTATCATATGATGAGCTATTATTTTCTCATAATGAATTACAAGATGCATTTGAAAATTTGTATGGTGAGTTTGAAAAACTAGCAAAAAAACATAGTTTACTCAAGAAATCTAAATCTTCATGTAATTCCGCTTGCCACACCATAGTTGATGTAAATACAACTAATGACAAAAGTATGAAGATAGAAGAGGAAAATATTTTGTTGAAGAAGACCATTGATGATCAAATAAACATCTTAGCAAAATTCACAAAAGGAAAAGAAAACTTGAGCATCATGCTAGGAAGACAAAGAAACTCTTTTGACAAATGCGGCTTAGGATATGATGCATTCAACAAAGATGCACTTTTATTGAAGAAAAGAAAATCATTAAAGCATACTTTTTCAAAACAATCTTCATGCTCAACTTCTATTGATCACAATCATGTTTCATGCTACTATTGCAAGAAAAGAGGTCACAAAGCAAATGCATGTTTTCTAAGAAAGAAGAAGAAAATTGTTTCAAAAATGTTTTGGGTTCCAAAAGGAACTATTGCATCTCTACGTGCTAAAGAAAACTTGGTAACTGAATCAATTTGGGTTCCGAAAGGAACTATTGCATATCTTTCTAACCAAAATGGACCCAAAATAGATTGGGTACCAATAAAAGTCACGTAACGTTGTTTTGTAGGTGTGCTTGAAGACCGCCTCAAAAGAAAGATGGTTTCTTGATAGCGGATGTTCAAGGCACATGACGGGGGACAAATCGAAATTCATGTCCTTAAAATCTTATGAAGGAGGAAACGTTACTTTTGGAGATAACTCACAAGGCAAAATTGTTGGAATCGGATCTATTGGTATATCTTCCTCTCTAGCTATAGATAACGTACTTTTAGTTGATGGTTTGAAGCATAACTTGTTTAGTATTAGCCAACTTTGTGACAAAGGTTATGATGTTATCTTTAGGTCAAATGCATGCATAGTTGAGAAAGACGGAAAGCAATTGTTCAATGCAAAGAGAAATGGAAATTTATATACTATGTTGCTATGTGAATTAAATGAACAAGATGTTAAGTGCTTTGTCACATCGAGTGAAAATAGTTGGTTATGGCATAGACGCTTAGGACATGCTAGTATGGACCTCATCCAACGTTTGTCTAAAAATGAATTAGTCAAAGGCCTCCCGAAGACTAATTTTTCAAAAGATAAAATATGTAGTGCATGTCAAATAGGCAAGCAAGTGAAATCTTCTTTTAAGAGAAAGAAAGATATCACCACTTCTCGACCCTTAGAGTTACTTCATATGGATCTCTTTGGTCCGGAAAGAACGGCTAGCTTGGCCGGGAAACTCTATGTACTTGTTATAGTAGATGATTACTCTAGATTTACTTGGGTTTACTTTCTTGCTCATAAAAATGAAACTCACTCCATTCTCGATAAATTTTATAGAGCCATTCAAAATGAAAAAGATTTGAAAATCAAGAAAATTAGAAGTGATAGGGGTAGAGAGTTTGACAATCCAGATCTAGAGAAATTATGTGATGAATTTGGTGTATCTCATGATCTCTCGGCTCCAAGATCTCCTCAACAAAATAGGGTAGTTGAAAGGAAAAATAGATCTTTACAAGAAATGGCTAGAACTATGTTAAATGAACACAACCTTCCCCGAAGTCTTTGGGCGGAAGCGGTAAATACCGCTTGTCATGTCATAAATAGAGTTATAATTCGTATGAAATTGGGTAAAACTCCGTATGAGTTGTGGAATGGTCGGAAACCCAATATTGGTTATTTCAAGGTATTTGGTTGTAAATGTTTTGTTTTAAATGATAAAGATAACTTGGGAAAATTTGACTCAAAATCGGATGAAGCAATTTTCTTAGGTTATTCCTCAACAAGTAGAGCCTTTAAAGTCTTTAACAAAAGGACTTTAACCATGGTAGAGTCTATCCATGTTGTTTTTGATGAATCACCACCTCTACCCTCACCTAGAGTTGACCTAGATGATGATGAAGTTGTAGGAATTGAGGATAATTTCAATAATCTCAATATCTCCAACTCGTCAAGTAGGCAAATGGATAAGAGTAAAGTTGGAGATCAATCAAATGATGACTTGACTTGCTCCATTCCTAAATCTTGGAGGATTGTACACAACCATCCTCTTGACCAAGTCATAGGAAACCCTTCACAAGGTGTTAGCACAAGATCTCAACTTAGAGACTTATGCAATCACATGGCTTTTGTGTCCAATATTGAACCCAAGAACTTCCACGAAGCTCAATGTGATGATTCTTGGATCATGGCTATGCAAGAGGAACTAAATCAATTTGAACGCAATCAAGTTTGACATTTAGTCCCTCAACCCACACATCAAACTATAATAGGCACTAAATGGGTTTTTCGAAATAAGAAGGATGAAAATGGAGTGATTATTCGAAATAAAGCAAGATTGGTAGCTCAAGGTTACAATCAAGAGGAAGGCATTGACTATGATGAAACCTTTGCACCCGTAGCTAGATTAGAAGCAATTAGAATGCTTCTTGCATTTGCATCATCTAGAAATTTTATTCTCTATCAAATGGATGTCAAAAGTGTTTTTCTAAATGGAACTATAGATGAAGAAGTGTATGTGAAACAACCACCCGGCTTTGAAAATGAACGTTTTCCAAATCATGTTTACAAATTATCTAAAGCCTTGTACGGGTTAAAGCAAGCTCCTAGAGCTTGGTATGAACGGCTTAGTGATTTTCTACTTCAAAAAGGTTTTTCTAAAGGCAAAGTTGACACCACTCTATTTACAAAAACTGTCAAGAATGATTTGTTGATTATCCAAATATATGTTGACGACATTATATTCGGATCAACAAACACTTCCCTTTGCAAGGATTTCGCATCTAACATGCAAAATGAATTTGAAATGAGTATGATGGGTGAGTTGAACTTCTTCTTAGGGTTGCAAATCAAGCAAAACTTGGATGGCTTATTTGTTAGCCAATCTAAGTATACTAAAGATTTGCTAAAGCGATTTGGTATGGAGGAAGCCAAACATGTCATTACTCCCATGAGTACCTCTATTAAACTCGATAAAGATGAAAATGGGAAATGTGTTGATATTACTAAATATAGAGGCATGATAAGAAGTTTACTTTATTTAACTGCTAGTAGACCGGATATCATGTTTAGTGTATGCTTATGTGCTCGCTTTCAATCTTGTCCCGAAGAATCTCACTTTCTAGCCGTAAAACGTATTTTTCGCTATCTTAACGGGATGATTAAGTTAGGACTTTGGTATCCAAGTGGTACTACACTTGATCTCACAAGTTATTCGGATGCCGATTTTGCGGGTTGTAAAGTTGATCGGAAAAGCACAAGCGGTACATGTCATTTTCTAGGTCACTCGTTAGTTTCATGGTCAAGTAAAAAGCAAAATTCGGTTGCCTTATCTACGGCTGAAGCCGAATATGTTGCGGCCGGTAGTAGTTGTGCTCAAACTCTTTACATTAAGCAACAATTACTTGATTTTGGGCTTATTTTCAATCGCGTACCTATTAAATGTGATAACACTAGTGCTATTTGTATCTCAAAGAATCCTATTCAACACTCTCGCACAAAGCACATAGAGATTAGGCATCATTTTTTACGGGATCACGTAGCTAAAGGCGACGTTGAATTGGTTTTTATTGACACTAAGAATCAATTGACAAATATTTTTACTAAACCCCTCTCGGATGAACCATTTTCAAAAATTCATAGGGACTTAGGAATGGCCATGGATTTTGAAGTCATTAGTTAATTTTCACAAATTCTCGTCCACGATCTCGGCTTTCAAAATTTAAAAATTTTTCACAAATTTTTTTTGAGGGCCAGTCGACTGCCTCATATACGGCCAGTCGACTGGATCAACCAGTGAGTTTTTGGGTTTTTAACTATCTTCAGCCAGTCGACTGCCTACATTGGCCAGTCGACTGGGTCATGAGCCAGTCGACTGTCTCCATATGGCCAGTCGACTACCTCTGCGCGAACATTGTTTTTATTTCTTCTTTCTCTTCGTCTTCTCTCCACTCTCTCCACGATCTCTCCAATTTCTTCTCTTCTTCACGCCATTTACTCATCTTTAAACCACTTTCCCACTACACCACGATCCTCTCCTCCATCATCACCACTCCCCTCTTTATTTTCAGTTATATATCTCCATATATATATATCCATATATATTTTTTTTACAATTTCACTTCTCCCTCTCTGTTTTCACCCTTTCTTTTCATTTTTCTTCTCAAAATGCTTCCCATCTTCTTGATTCTCCTCTCTCTCATGGTTCCTAATGTCGTGCGCCTCAAGAAACGCGCCCGTAGGGGTGGAAGCTCTTCGGCTGCACCGCCTCCACCTCCGTCTCCTGTTCATGAGGACACTAATTCCGAATCTGAATCTGGTCCGATGTCTCTGACTGCTCTTCTCGGTGATGAAGACAGTGTTCGTCTTTTCGAAACTCAGTTCCTTCATCGAAAATTTGCTCGGAGTCGCATTGTGACTCAACCCTTGTGCGAAGAGATTGGCGCTAATACGTTCAATCTTTTTCAAAATATGGGTTGGGATTTCTTTCTCTCGCTCGATGTTCCGCTCTATCCGAGGGCTGTCAAAGCATTCTACACCAATCTGGTGAATCCTTCTCAACCACGCCTTATCTCCACCCTGCTTAGCTCCAATGTTGGAGGCGTCTCTGTTAAGATCACCGAAACAGTACTCAATACTGTTTTTCGGCTACCTCCTGGCGGTATCTCCTATTACTGCCCATCTATTTGGTATTCTTCGAGTGATTTCGATCCTCTCGAAGCAGTTCGGGCTATTTCCGTGAATAAATCAACCACCGCCATTGCTGAGTTTCCTTCTTCCTCGCTTACTCCTGAGGCTAGACTTGTGCACAACATTATCACATATTCCATTTTGCCCAAGTCCGGAAGCCGGAGTCTTGTGTCGATTATGGAAGCTTTCCTTGTCTACTGTGTTATGACCGGTCGGAAGGTCAATCTTGCCTTCCTCTTCATATCGGCAATCTTCGAGTGCCACAAGAAGAAAGGCGCACTTATTTTTCCTATCCATTTATCCTATCTTCTCAGTCGGAACGGTGTGCCACTTGCTGACGAGCCTACGGAGCACAATCCAATCTTTCTGGACCGCACTCATCTCAAGCAAATGCACATTGGCAAAAATGCTGATGGAGTGTTGGTCTCTCTTAGGGCTGCCCCTCCTGCGGACCAAGCCGGTCCTTCTGTTCCTCGTCCCGACGCTCCTCGTCCCGAGGCACCTCGTCCGGATGCTCCGACTTCCTCATTTCCGTCTCTTGGTAGCGATTTCGATATTCCGGATTTTGGGTTCGGCGGTAATCCCGAAACTCTTACCCAAATCTTGGAAATCGTGAAGCGCAATGAGGAGACCCAAAAGCAGACGGCCGCGGACATAAAGCGCCTTGAGGACAAGATCGACCGTATCACCACCGCCATGGATGCACTTCGCCGTGACCCTCCGCCTTTTTGATGTCGTCAAAGGGGGAGAATGTTTAGGTTGTTTGTGTTGGCCATATGTCCATTTTGCGTAGCATAGGACGTTACCATGTGTGTTGTTTATGTTATCTTTAGTTTTATTTCTATGCTTTATTATTTTGTAATGTGTAGTAGTAAAACAACATGTACCAATCTTGCAATTATTAATTGAAAAATGTTGTTTATATTTTTCTTCAATGCATTACGTAAATGAATATCAAATTGCAAAATTTATTTCCTAAGGGGGAGCATGAAAATAAAAATGAAAGATGCACACATTGAGGGGGAGTATCACTTGATACTTTACCAATTATGAGCAAACACGAAATGTTTTGTCAACATCAAAAAGGGGGAGATTGTTGGCTTTGAAATTCCATTTCAAGCAATAAATCTTATTTTGATATTAACAAAACATTCAAAACCGTGTTTGGTACTAATATGGCTTTGAGCTAAGTGTTTCAGCAAGAACAGGTAAATGTTTCGGGAAGATCGCTAAAGCAACAAGCGATAAGGAAACTCAAGCGCAAACTAGAAAAAGGACAAAAAGATCAAAGAAAGAACAAAAGCTGGACTCAAGACCTGGGGTAGATAGGTCGGGGTGAGAATATTATAACAAGGTATCTTATGCGTTGATTAATCTTATAAGCTCAAGTAATTAATCAAACGAACTCAAACGGATCAAAAACGGACCTTGAAAACAATTTTTGGAGTCACCCAGTCGACTGGCCTGTCCAAGGCAGTCGACTGACTGTGACCCAGTCGACTGGCCCTTAAGGACCCAGCCGACTGGATGAACCAGTGAGTTATAAAACATTCTAACTACATGAGGCAGTCGACTGGCCTGTCCAAGGCAGTCGACTGACTGTGACCAGTCGACTGGCAGTTAAAGACCCAGCCGACTGACTGAACCAGAGAGTTTCGAACATTTTTGATTGCCTGAGGCAGTCGACTGGCCTGTCCAAGGCAGTCGACTGACTCATGAGGCAGTCGACTGGCCTTCTTGAGGCAGTCGACTGACCCTAGCCGTTGGGAAAAATATTTTAAATCTAAGCATGGAGGCAGTCGACTGGGTGCTTCAGGATTTTAAGGAAAAGTATTTCTAAACAATATTTTTGCCCAAAAAGAAATGTTTTTGCTTGCAGATTTTCAGGTCCTACTCTCCATAATGTCTAGGGTGAGACACACTCTCCAAACCCTAGTGTTCACTATATAAAGAAAGAGATATGGATTAACAATGTTAAGGTTCTTGTGTGAGAAATTTTCCAAATATTGTTCATCTCTAATTTTCTCTCAAGCATCTTCTGAAAAATATTTTGATAGAAAAATCTCGCTTTTCACTCTTATCATTTTGAAGATTTAAACTCAAGCCTTGAGCCTATTCTCTTATTGAAAATATATTGTGAGAATATATATATATCTTGAGTTCTTGAAATATCACCTAAAAACACTTGAGCTTATCTTGATCTATCATCCATAAAAATCTTAGGGTTTTGAGTGTTTTTGTTTCTTGAGTGATATATTGATTACATACACAAATTTGTGATCTTGGGTGAGTGAAGCCCATTGTATCAAGGGATGATTGTTCTCTTGATTGTGTGAAGAGCTAGTTAGCTCTTTTGTAAAGGTTTTGCTATTCCACCTATTGAAGGAAGAGCCATAGTGTGAGGATTGGGAAAGTCTCAAGGAAGGGGATTCTTTGAGCCGAGGAGTAGGAGTTACCGAACCTCGTAAAAATCACGGTGTCAATATCTCTATCTCTATCTCTTTACTTTATGTTCATGCATGCTTAATTTATATTGTGGTAAATAGCTTGTTGAATTTAAGAGAAATCATTCATTGCATATTTTACCTTGTAAATTAATATTGAACCTTGTTGCATGTTTTAGTAAGAATAAAAAAAAAAAAAAGGTTAGAAATTATTTTTAAAACCCTATTCACCCCCCCCCCCCTTTAGGGTATTTTAGTGACTAACATTGTGGATCGAGAAGAGATTTGGAGAAAAAATGAAAATTAGTGTAAAAAATCATCGAGTACTCGGTAAAGTGCGAACTTTCGCGCACTTGCGCAAAGTGGTGAAAAAGTGGCCGAGAACTATCGCGCACTTGCACGTGTTTGTGCAACCCTGCATAACCACCTAGTACTCGGTGGGAGTTTCACCGAGTACTCGGTGACCCAGATACGAGATTTTTATGGAAAGACTTTATGACTCCAATTCTGATTGGGATGTGATTCCTATTGACTTGTCCATCAAGTTTACCTCTCCTATATATATACATGGGTTATTCCTATTGCATGTGTTATGACAATTGTGTGTGTGACACAAATAGAAGATCGTGGTGTGATCTAGCATAAAAAGTGAGTTTTATGAGATACAAAGATAGAAAGAGAAGAAGAGATACAGAGTGGTATTTCTTGGTGTGAGTGAAACACCGGTGAGGGTGAGCGATACAGGTGTGAGTATACAGTGCGTGTGTATGATCTGCGGATCATCCCCTTGTAATCCTCTCATTGATTATAGTGAAACGGTGTTATCAGTGGACGCAAGCTTGTTTTGGCCGAACCACTATATATCTTTGTGTCGTTTGTGTTTGGTGTGTGTTTTGTGTGTTTTCTAATTCACAATTGTTTGTGGCTTGGCCATTAGGGTTATCAAACCTTAGTTTTCGTTTTTGGGCGGGAGTAAAAACCCTAACAAGTGGTATCAGAGCTTCAGGTAGAAGCAGAGAAAAATCCCTTACGTTATGATCTAGATTCGAAGATCAGAGTTGTCTTAAATCATAAACTAACCATACCAGGAGCTTTGCCTCGAGGAGACGAAGCCAACCCCGTCGGCCGTGCAGCGAAATGAGGTTCCACGCGCCCTCACGCACTTGCTGAGGAAGACGAGTGAAGTCTTCACCGAGTACTCGACGAGAGTCATACCAAGTACTCGACGAAGAACTACCGAGTACTCGACCACTTCAGCAATTACGTCAGCGCTACATCATCAGGGACTGCCACGTCATCAACAAGAGAAGCTCAGTTGGAGCTATGGCTGAAGAAAAGACAGCGATGATCGAGAAGATTGATGGTGCAAAATTTTCCTATTAGAAGATACAAATTGAGGATGTGTTATACCAAAAGAATTTGTTCTTACCATTAGAAGGGAATAATCCAGAATTGATGAAAGAAGAGGATTGATCAATCCTAGATCGAAAAGTTCTCGGTACGATCGGATTGACGTTGTCAAAGTCCGTCGCCTTCAACATCAAGAATGAGAAGACAACAAAGTCTCTCATGGATGCTCTTTCGAAAACGTACGAACAATTGTCTGAAGCGAATATGGTACATATCATCACTAGATTGACAAATCTGAAGATGTTCGAAAATGAGAAGGTTAGTGAACACATTAGTACCTTTAATGAAATTGTTGAGCAGTTGGAATCAATTGATATCCCAATCACTAACAAGATGAAAATGATTTTTCTTATAAGCCAATTGCCAGAGAGTTGGAGCGATACGAAGGATGCAATCAATAACTGTTCAAGAGTGGAACCATTACAGTATGATTCCATAGTGAGTATGATACTCACATAAGAGATCAGAAGACAGAGTGAGTCAGACTCTTCTAACAGTGGCTCAACATTGAATATCGACACCAGAGGCAGATGTTCGAACAGAAGGAAGGACGGAAGTCAGAGACGTGGTTGTTCCAAGTCGAGATAGGGGTCTCGAAATTCCATTGAGTGTTGGAATTGTGGCAAGCTTGGTCATTACAGAGACCAGTGCAGATTCCCGCAGAGTGTAGAGGATGACAAGACTAAAGTGAATCTTGTTTCAGAAGATGATGCATTGATATGTTCTTTGGAAAACAAAACAAAGTTTTGGGTTTTAGACTCTAGAACATCATTCCATGCCACCTCAAGTCGAGAGCTCTTTGAGAGCTATGCCCTTGGTAACCTTGACGAGGTTCATCTAGGTGATGATAAACCCTGCAATGTCGTAGGCAAATGTGAAGTACATATCAGACTCAGTGGATCAATATGGAAGCTAAGGGATGTGAGACACATTCCAGACTTGAGGAAGAACCTAATCTCAGTAGGCCAATTGGCGAGTGAAAGTTATGTGACCACTTTCAGTGAAGATAAGTGGAAGATTTCCAGAGGGGTTATGATTATAGCACGAGGAAAGAAAGAAGGTACGCTCTATACAACCACCAATTTTAGCACAATGATTATAGTTGCATAAGGCAAAGAGGATCACAACTTGTGGCACTAGAGGCCTGGTCACATAAGTGAAAAGGAGCTCGCAGTTATGTTCTCAAAGAGAAAACTACCAGTAAAATCGATTGACATCGACTTCTGTGAGTGTTCAGTGAAGATAAGTGGAAGATTTCCAGAGGGACTATGATTATAGCACGAGGAAAGAAAGAAGTTACGCTCTATACAACCACCAATTTTAGCACAGTGATTGCAGTTGCATAAGGCAAAGAGGATCACAACTTGTGGCACTAGAGGCCTGGTCACATGAGTGAAAAGAAGCTCACAATTATGTTCTCAAAGAGAAAACTACCAGTGAAATCGATTGACATCGACTTCTAGTTCACATGGGTATCTGGGGGCCAACAACTGTCTCATCTCTTGGCGGAAAGTCTTACTTCGTGACTTTCATTGATGACCATTCCAGGAAGATATGAGTTTATTTCTTGAAACATAAAAGTGAAGTGTATGATGTGTTCAAGAAATGGAGAGCCATGGTAGAGAAGGAGACAGGGTTGAAGGTAAAAAAACTGAGATCCGACTTTGGTGGAGAAAACGAAGACTCCGAGTTCAAGATTTTTTGCTATGAGAACCGTATCATATTAGATAAGACAATTCCAAGTACATTACAGCAGAATGGCGTAGCAGAAAGTATGAATTGGAAAGTGACTGAGATAGCCAGAAGCATGCGCATTCAGTACAACAACGTATCTTATGAATCATGGTCCATCAGAACCATTGGAGTACCAAATACCAGAAGATGTATGGAGCAGTAAGGCACATAGTGATCCTATGTATGTTGAAATAGAAAATGTTCTAGACAATGAAGAATATGTTGCAAATGGCACTACTCAACATGGTGATACACCGCAGATTCCAACTCCTAATTCTATGTTTAGGAGGACTTCATAGCAGTATGTGTTGAAACGGAGATACCTGAATTATTTGTTATTCTCAGATGAAGATGAACCAGTATGTGATGATGAAACATGCAGTGCAATAGATACGAGCCGGTGGGATCTTGTGATGGAAGATGAAAAGAAGTTTATCAAGACATGGAAGCTAACCGAGCTGCCAGTAGGGAAGAAAGCTCTTCATTCTTCGATTGTGAAACAGAATACCATTCAGTCTAGCATTGTTGAAGTAGAGGGTTTGCATCTAGAGTTGTTAGATGGCAAGTTTGTTTTCCTCCAAGGTGACCTAAAAGAGGAGTTTTATATGCATCAACCGGAATGTCTTTTAGTGAAAGGGAAAAAGAAGACAGATGCAACATAGTTTGCAAGGCGAAGTCAGAAGCAACAGTGGTTGCAAAATAGAATGGCCAGACACAACAGAGATCATAGGTTTTGTAGAAGGCTAGATATTGCTCATGCAGTAGGAGATATTAGCATGGTCATGTGGACCAAAGTGGTGAAAACATATGAACTGGATTTGTGCACAACTTCAGTGGGTTTTCAAGCTTGAAGACATAAATGAGAGTATTGTTAGAAGCACTGATCATTGATTGAGTTGATTGATGGATAATGTCATGCCCCGTTATTCCTGAGACTCCAATAAGGAGAATCAGCGAATCTCGAGGTATGACGTCACAGAAAATGACCAATAGAATCAACGATAACGAGAAAATACATGGAATAAGAATGAAAAGAAGGTATCCCATGCCACCTGAGTGATAGAAACTCAGTAATAAATTCTAACAAAAATCCGACAAAGTTCCATTTGTAAATGGAACAACCGGACAACCCAAAATCAACACAATAGAACAACCTGCCCATAATAACAAGAATAAAAGCAATGGCATGTAGCCTAACATTCCGGAAACCTACTAAGGTCGATGTAGTGGAAAGAAAACCAACCCTACCTCTACACAACCCTTTCTAAAACCAACTGAGTCACCAAGCTCGAATAAGAATACAGAAAATCATACGGTAGTGCCGAAATGATATAAAGGCACCCAGAAAATAATAAATACACAGATTAAAGATATAACACAAGGGAATCTGCAAACAGCCTGGCTCCCAAGAGAATAAAAGAATACACAGGTATGACTACGAAATAAGGAACAAAACTAATTGAGTACGCCCCAAATCACCCGTATCGTCGCTGCCGAGCATGCCATGCTGCATCCACCTGCAAACCTGCAACCTATGTGGGGGTGAGCATAACCTCGGGGGCTCACCATAATATCAAAACATCACACTCATAGCCGTCTAGAAAAGATTAACCATCCCGTGTGCATGCATCTATCCTAGGCCAGTCAATCGTCTCATATGGCACCCCGCCAATCCGAGACCCCATCAATAACCCCATCACTAACCTCAAGTATACTACAGATATCCTAAGAACTACAGATCAACGAAAATATAAACAACACAGGTATATATATATATATATATATATATATATATATATATATATATATATATATATATATATATATATATATATATATATATATATATATATATATATATATATATATATATATAACGTCGTGTAAATAACTAAGCCTGTCACCTAGGCCGATAGACAACCAATCTGAACTCCACTCTCATCTAGAGATACAACAAGGACTAAATATCTACCATCGCTGCTTAAGGTTCATAGGAGGTAAATAGATCACTCACTAGGATTACCAAAAGTAAGTCATCATAACCATGCCCACAACTCGATCATCGCTCAAAACTAGCATCGCTATCAAATCATTCCTAGAGAGAAAGTCACTCCCACATTTTCTATCTTTAATTCAGCTCTTCTACTTACAATAACCAGTGAACCAACCCGTTCACTCGAAGAAACATAAAAAGGTAAAATACTATCCCCACACCAGATTCGGTAACCATGGAACTATCTCTAACTCACACTACCTATCTGGGCACTAGAAAGGGTTATTGGAGTCATTTAGTCCCAAACAAATGCCATGGTCCTCGGGTTTTTAAAGAAAAATGTTGACCCCGGAGGATTGAACCGGTTTTTAAGAAAAAGTTAGGACCTGGTCAAATCTTATTTGGTTTCAACGTCTCCAAACCCAACTGAAACAACAGGAATCACATTATGTGTGCGTGACTCAACATCACAAGTCCGGGCTCAAACCCAATGAATAACTATACGAGAAGGAAGAACTACTAGAGTTCAACCCGATAACCATTTTCAAATCACTTTTAAACTTCCTTCAAATTTGGTCCTAAGACCTTTAACATTTATTTAAAATTTATGAAAACAATCTTAAAAGAATGCCCAAACAAAACCGGATACAGGAAGGAATCCCAGACAACAAGCTAGGAGAAACCTGGATTTCTCAACCTCTAACGATGCCGATATCTCGAAAATAACATCGAGATCTCTAGAACAGGGGCAACCCGTGCCCTAATTCACCGATTTTACAAAACAATTTCAAATGATATTTTCGGAAATTTCTTTCAAAAACGAATTTGTATTCGGTACTCCTGGTCCCAAGAATTTAAACATATCTTACAAAACAAGTTTTTGATTTCTTACTTTCAAAAATAGTTAACGGGCACCAGGGTAATTAAAGAACACGATTTATAAAAATTCAAAAGCTTTAAGTTTTCAAAACTTTGAGAAGCCCCTGGTTTGATCCCAAAGATCCAAATCATGACCCAAATTTCAAGGTACCGGAATAACCACGGTTTAACACTAAAAAATATTCCCACAAATGGGAGGAAAGAATAACAAGCTCACAAATATCAACAGTTGAAATAGAGAGACGACAAGATTTATGAGCCTAGAGCAACCTTTGAATTTCTAAACTCCTCACACCGCTGAAGTGGTCTAACAATCAACTCGTGGTAGTACTACTCACCAACCACGAAGGCCTATATAGCCGAACATTACAAACTCAACTAAGTCCCTGTAAAGCGTTAATCAACGCAACTCGACACCCAACTCGGGGGAGGGGCAGTTAATTACAAAAACCTCTTTTCATTTATATCCACATGCAACTCAATTACGTTTCAGTACATCGTTAACCAGCTCAACTAGAGCCCAACTCAAGGGGAACAGTTTCACCCCAAAGCCTATTTCCACTTATGTTCACATAACCACCTGGAACACATGCCAATCGTGGCTCCACTAATCCAGGTTTTAACATTGTTACATTTCCTTTCTTTTAAATTTTAAAATCTTTGACTTTTATTCACATTGAGTTAATTTCCACCATTTTTAATGAATTTACAAATACCATCCCGATCATAGCCACTCAGTCGTAGCTCCCAAGGAAAAACATGAATTTTATTACAATACAGATACCATATGCTCAATAACAACAAATATCAGCAGTATAAAAGATCAATAAATGATCATATAAATAAATGAATGTTCAATGTGAATGTTATGCAATGCCAATGCCAACAACACCCTATCTAACAAGGGACACCCGAGTATAATGTCACCAAAGTAACACAACCACGAGGAATTTATCGACTAGTGAAAAACATACCGTGTTCGGATCACATCCTCCCACGCCTCCCTGATTCCCGAATTATTAGTCCGCCGGTAGCGAGAGACACCGCCTGGCCAGTTGTTGCGACGACCCGAAAGACTCACTCACACCAATGGTATATAAATGAGACATAAAACCACACCCAATGCAATATCAATGCTCATGGTGTATGAAATATGTATATCATGCCTCAACATTGAGTTAATAATCGAAATATAACATTATCAATTAACAAATATATGTCTCACAATCCATTTTTATACAATCAATCCACAATATATAATCATTTTCATTTTTAAAAACATGCTTTATAATTCAATTATAGCAGCAAATCACGTTTATTTATTTCAAGATCATCCCGGTTCTCAATTTCCCGATATTAATAAATTATTATAAGCTCGCATGCTTTTAATTTAATTTTCAGTAATTGTTTTCAAATTAGTCCACCCCAGGGACAATTTAATTCGCAATATAACTTCATTATATTTTACGAGAAAAATAAACTAAAAAGGGAACTAAAACCGTGTCTAAGTTTCAACGTCCCTCGTTCTCGTAAATCCCCTAACTTATTTTTAATTTCAATAAAATATAAATAACAGGGGAAAATTTGTTAACCGGATCTACGTCCACATACACTTTCTATAAACATATTTCGAGCTCAAGGGGATACTAAACCGCCCATATCAATTTAACTTAAATAGGTTTATAATTATTTTAGTTTTTCCGAAAAATAATTTATTTAATTTCTCCAAAGGAATTTCCAACTCCGATATCATTTAATCCATTTATGGGTATTCCGTAAATTTTATAAAATTCCTAGATTTTTGTCTATCACTAGGAATTTAATTAAATGTTTTTATTTACCCATAAACATGCAACGAAGATGTATTAACGTTTTCTACGCACTATTAGTGAGTGTCAGATATGCATATATATAAAAACATATATATTTAAATTTCCACCTATTTTATTCGCTTACAAACAGTCCCGAACTGTCCCGCCGTGAACAGTATCGGCGCCCGAATATAGAGCCCGCCAACCAAATTTGCCCAAAAATTATTTCGAATATGTTGAAATGACCGTCTTGACGACCTATATAATATATACGAAACCCATTAGTAATTGGTTAATAATTTTGAATAAATCTAATGAAAACTAAACCGAAAAATCGTACCTAAAATTTGAAATTCCCGGTGAACCATTCAACGATTTTGCACCAAATTCGGATATATCGTGTACGACATCGAGAGAAGCTATCCTCAAAATTTCACGCCAAACAAAGCCCGAATCGGTACCGAGTTGACCCAACTCGGTCTGGCTGAACTCGTCACTGGTCACCACCTATCACCTCGCGCTACCATGACGCGAACTAGTGCCACCATGCCGCGAACCAGCACCACCACGACGCCACCACGGCCTCCTGCGCGATGCCACGACACCGCCATCGCCCTCTGTCAGGCGACGCCATCACCACCAGGTCGTCGCCGCCTACAACCACCAGACCCACGAAGCCTCACCAAATCACCTCTCTCTCAATCGCGATGCTCCCTCTGCTAATGACCATCATCACGCCACCGCGTGACACCAAAACCACCACCGTCGCCGTCATCTCCGGCGAACTTCACCCCCCAACCAGGTCGCGCGTCAATAGGCACGACATCTCTCTCTTCCGATCTGTCTTCTCTCTTTCTCTCTCATAAATCAACTGTTGAATAAATGGAGAAGGAGAATCGATCATCAATACTAGATAGAGGAGAAGCAACCGTGACCGGGGAAGAAAAAGAGAGGAGTAACAGAGGTGGTTTGTCGCAACAAGGAGAAGATATGGCTGTCGACCGAGTCTCTCACAGCCACACATCCATTATCCCATATACATATATATAATTTCCATTAATATATATATAAATACCAATAATTATTATTACACATTTTTAATTATTATGTAATAATAATAACCCAAAATTTATCACCCACTTTAAAATAATTAATTGTAAAATATTGCGAGAAAATTCCCGGCCCGATGACCCGTTACACCATCAACCGAATAACCACCGCGAAGAAACAATCTAAAATCATCCGCGTCGAGTGCGAAACGAAAAAGATAACCATTTAATCTCAATTTATTAATAAATAATAATATATGGAATATTATCGAAAAATCCCTAAACGATGACACACGTACCCGAAAAATCTACGGGACGCCCGATAATTACTACAATTCGAAATATATAGTCCGGGGTGTGAAACCCAACCACCGGAACACCAAAAACATACAAAACCCATCAAAATTTCTAAAATCAGGAAATACCAAAAGTCAACCCAATAAATCTAAAAATACACATCACATAAGTACAGATATAGGAAAACAAACAAGCTACCGTAAATACCCCTAAGCACACAAGTCAAACAATACATAGGGGCACACACTTACAAACACAAAGCGTGTCAATAAAACAAGGCACGCACTAAACTAAATATGAAAGAAAATTACAGCTCCTTACATCACCTAACACATCCTAAGCCTGACAAGATGCTAAGTGATAACGTCCCAACTATATCGCGTAAATACAAACGCAGCAAACGAGAAAAGGAGAATACAAATACTCCTAAGCACGCCAGCTAAACAAGGCACGTCAATCAAATGAAACACATACTAATCCCATTACAAGGGAAAACAAAACGTCGAACTCCTAAAACACTAAATGCCGGACCCGAACAACTAAGTCAAAGCCCTAAACGTCAAGCGTCGAAACAAAACCATTTAATCGATAACACTAGCTGCCAATCGCCACATATTGTTCACGTAGTCGATAATAAAGACTCACGTCAACGTTCCACTCAGTTCGAAAAATTAAATTCACCGTAAATTCTTGTAATCGACAAAGAAGCTCCACTAAGTAGCCAATAAGACAATGGCCGCGTCATCCCGTCGTATCAAGACATAAACGCAAAAAATTTACTCGTAAAATACAAAAAATAACCATGACGTCATAAACAATTGACGTCACCACCGAAAATAAATCGGGAATAATTCCAAAAAATTGGAAAAATAACATGGGGTGTTACAGATGAAAAGTCGTCAAGTGGGAGATTGTTAGTTGGTGACTCATTTTCTCGTGGATCGAGATGAGATTTGGAGAAAAAATGAAAATTATTGTAAAGAATCACCGAGTACTCGGTAAAGTGCGAACTTTCACGCACTTACGCAAAGTAGTGAAAAAGTGGCCGAGAACTTTCGCGCATTTACGCGGACCTGCGCAACCACATAGTACTCGGTGGGAGTTTCACCGAGTACTCGGTGACCTAGATACGTGATTTTTATGGAAAGACTTTATGACTCCAATTCTGATTGGGATGTGATTCCTATTGACTTGTCTATCAAGTTTACCTCTCCTATATATATACATGGGTTATTCCTATTGTATGTGTCGTGGCAATTGTGTGTGTGATACAAACAGAAGATCGTGGTGTGATCTAGCACAAAAAGTGAATTTTATGAGATACAAAGATAGAGAGAGAAGAAGAGATACATACGGGTGATAGTGACTTGCCCTAAAATACCGATCGACATCCCACAGAAAGTTTTCCAGATTGGGGGTTGTTTGTTAGACTTTGTTTGATCAGAATTTGATAGCTTTGATTTCTGAGGCCGCAGCTGCAATGGCAGTCCTTCATCCTTCACTACAGCGGTTAGGGCTTAGGGATAGGGTTTCTTATTTGGGGAAGAAACGTTTGGGGGTTATTTGTTAGACTTTGTTTGTTTTGAATGATTTGAGGTTTGGCACTTAGCAATGCTAAAATGTTCTTACAATCATTCTTAAAATTATTCAAAATGAATGTAATGATTTAAATTCTAAGAATGATTGTAAAAACATTTTAGTTTCTGGAGATTTATACATGTAGTATGTATAAGACATACTTACACATTGTGTATATCCATATTTTTATTTTTTGATAAGATTTCTTGTGTGTGAAAACGATTTTTGAAGTCTAAAAAGCCAATCAAACATTCCTTAATAAAATGAGACAAAGACTAGTAGTAGACTCAATTGTCTATCCATATTAGACTATTGAGTCTATTACAATTTTATGTTTTGATTAATTAGGGAATGTTTCATTGGCTTTAGACTTCAAGAAGCGTTTTCACACACAAAACACACTTTTCAGATACAAGAAATCTTATATATATATATATATATATATATTTATGGATATCAAACAATGTGGACATATTGATTTGGTTTCATCACGCGTATAGTCTCCATATATCAAACTGTTTGTTTGTGAGGAAGTAACAAAGTCTGCAGAAACATACCGTTGAAACATACCTGAGGCCGCAGCTTCGTCCATCCTTTAATGCAGTGGTTAGGGCTTAGGGCTAGGGTTTCTTAGTTGGGGAAGAAACGTTTGGGGGGTTGTTTGTTAGTGTTTTACTTTTTATGAATGAATGTAAATGGGTTAGGCTGTCTGTCTTCTAATAATACACTTAAATAATTGAGTGTACTACTAGTCTTTGTCTAATACTAATTAGGAATCCCTAGCTTGACACTTCAACATTAAGTTGAAATAGTGGACTGACTAAAGATTATGGATATACATATATATACGTATATATCATTATATACAATAATGAGTGCTTCAATTATGGTATCATAATTGAAAAAATATTTTGAATATAACTTTTAAGAAGTTTTAAAAGTTAGCATAATTGCTCAACATAACTTTCATTTCTATATCGGAAAGATTATGGATATTATTAAATAAAATATTTTATTTTTTAAAATATTTGTAATCATTTGCGGTCAATATCTAAGTATTTTACGAGGGTTATGAGTCCAAATGAGAATCACACTTTAAACAAAAATTACGTAGGATTGATTGATTGTTGTAGGATTTTTAGGTTCTATAGGAGTATTAAAATAGATAAGAATACTAGAATGATTATTTTTGTTTTTTTTCAAATTTAATTTGGAAAAATATTTTTAAATCGTTTACTATAACATGATTGCTACCAAAACAACTAATCGAATGGGTAATTTTAGAAATAATTTTTTGAAATGTCACGTCAAACTATATTCAAATTTTTGAATAATTTTGAGAATATCATGTTACAAAATGGTGAATCATGCATCCCATTTTGATGACTATTTTGCACCTCCTAATATCATCTTCAATTTTCAAATATTTTTAGTAATTAATTTTCATATTTTTTAATAAGTTGGATATACAATTGAGTCTACTACAACTACTAGTCTATGTCTAATTAATTAAGGATGGATATATACAATTGAGTTTATTACTAGTCTATGTCTAATTAATTAAGAAATGTTTCATTGGCTTTAGACTTCAAGAAGTATTTTCACATAGAAAAACACACTTTTCAGATACAAGAATTACTTATCTAAAAATATATATGGATATACACAATGGGGACATATTGATTTGGTTTCTTCACGCGTATAGTCTCCGTATATCAAACTGTTTGTTTGTGAGTCTAGTAATTATTTCTTGATGGGAGGAAGTAACAAAGTCAATGTCTTGTGTTAGAAAGTAGCAAATATTTTTTTCTCTCTTTTTAAGTGTTTATGGTTATTCTATGCAACTGGGTCTCTCTCTTTGTAAACATATGGGTCAACTAGTCCTTATAACATAATTTTGATCTAATTTCAGAAATGTTCCCAAAAAATGAATGAAAATTGAAATAAGAAAAATCAAGTTCCAATTCATCTATCTTGTTTTTTTTAGAGAAAATGACATAGAAGTCACAAGGCAAGTGTTAGTAAGTTCCAATAATTCCATCTTTATTACTTTGTTGAAAGCCAACTTTACATTTCACTACGCAAACAACCATTATAGGAAAGCATGCATGTGCATAATTTCTTTGCATGCTAATTTTGCAAGTAAGTGTTTGCAGAAGTATATGTATAACATACGCATATATATCATTGTAAGTTTGTAACACGCAATAGAGAAGACTTTTTTTCAATGTTTTGCAAAAAGTAGTTGGGTGTAACACGCAATAGGGAAGGCTCCTTTTCAATGAGCAAGAAAACCCCGCTCAACTATAAAGTGTAAAAAATCCCTTCAATTATTGTCCAATGAGTAAGAAACTCCCCTCAACTATAAAAGGAGCAAAAAAATCCCACAATTATGTCAATTTGATGCAATGTGTACCTACAAAATAATTTATACTACAAAAATACATTTTTACCCTTACAAAAAATTTCTATTTCAAAAAAGTTTTCCTCTCTCTCACGCCCCCCCCCCCCCCCCCCCCTACCATTTTTTTTTTGTCAACGGATCGAAGTCGGACCGGATCAAGGTCAATCCGATCCGAATCCTATAAGCCAATAATCAACCCGATCCGATCCAATCCAATAACCCGATGGATTTCTTTACAGCCAATCCATATATGATTATCTCACTTTTCGGATCTCCGATCCAATAATTTTTTGTGCAATTCTATTAACTGAACAGTCTCAATTATGTAACTATAGCATACAAAAATCAAACACAAACTTATTTGACTAAATGTTATCTAATTGTGTGTAAAATACATATATATAAACTCAACAAAAACATTAATACTACTAAAATTTAATAAAATTCCTTTCAAAAAAAGTTAATCACATTGATTCTAACAGTGATCCACTTAATACCACTTACATATTAAGTATTACAAAAACAATCAGTGGTCAGTGGGACAATTCTGATTGAACTCCAGAAGAAAAAAAAAATCCTTAATAGGATGCATGACTCGATTGTGGAACAAAAAATCAACAATATGTCATACCATCAAAATAAAATAACAGGTTGCATAATTTATTTTCATATTCTCCATATGTATAGGTGTCTGTGTAATGGAGCAAAACCCATCCAAATCTAGGGATGCAAC
Source organism: Cornus suecica (assembly GCA_963922005.1). Lineage (NCBI taxonomy): Eukaryota > Viridiplantae > Streptophyta > Magnoliopsida > Cornales > Cornaceae > Cornus > Cornus suecica. The sequence continues at coordinate 75,949,918 of OY998244.1, read as the reverse complement.
TTGGGCCAACCCAACCCGGCCCAATCCGAACCGGAGGTCAACCCGGGATTGGCAGCAACCCGGCCCAACCCGCCCAATTCTAAGTTGGGTTGATCCAAGCCTGACCCGGGTGGGTCGGGCGGGTCACCCGGGATACTGAAAAATGAAAGTTACTGAAAACCAAAAGGAAGCAAGGAAAGGAAATCGACAATTTTCGTTTAACACATGATATATAATAGGAGTGTCTGAAAGATAAAAACAAAAACAAAAAGAAGTATTGTTTCTTACTTTTGAGCGTTCAAGTTGTGATCAGAATTGAACAACTTGTTTCTTCTTTTGTTAAGGCTCTAATCCTGGTGGCTCTTTCGATTCTTCATTTTCTATTGAAGCTTCTTGCCCATGTTCGATCAAATCTTGTGAGTATGGTGGTAATTCACTAGGCTGTCATAAGTTATTGCTCCATTGATCTGCCAAATATAAAAATTCATATTACTCTCTTTATAGATCTGTTTCATATACAACAATAAACACAGATCTGTATTCAGATCTGTTTCATATATATGTATATGTATACATATATATTTAGGAATAATTTCAGATTTATTTTCTTATACAATAATAAACAAAGATCTGAATAAAGATCTGTTTTCCTATATGTATTAATAAAATCGAGATTCTTTTCCTCATCTACACATATACATATACATATACATATATATATATATATTAAACAAAAACACACAAGATGTACAAAGAGAGGGGAACAAGTTTATAGCGGCATCGATGATAAGAATGAAGAGAGAGAGAGGCATGAATGTTTACGATTGTGAGGGTTTGCAACTGTGTGTAAGATAGAGACTGGGTTGCCCGTCAACTGGGTTTTGATCAGGTAGTCCCTGTCTATGTTGCCCCTTTTGATGGAAGTTTGCCTGATGCTTATGATAACGCTTTTATATGTTTTCGCGAAGAGTGTGAAAGAGCAAATCAACATTTCTCAGCGCTCGAGCTCAATCTAGTTTGGGGATTCCATTTACAGACTCACAATTCCCTCAATTCCAACAATTCTAGTCATAGTTTCGTGTACAAGAATGTGATGTATAAGCAATTGGTGGAGTTGGCGAAGATGGATACAGTGACAGGAAATGGAAATGGAAATGGAGATGGAGTTGGCGAAGATGGATACGGGTCGCGGGGCGGGGCGGGGCACGAGGCAGGGATAACCGGGTCACAGGGCGAGGCGGGGTGGAAAATAAAAAAAATAATTGGGGACGGGGCGGGGAAATTAAACCGGGTTCGGGGATGGGGAATATAATACCCGCCCCGACCCGCCCCATTGCCATCCCTAAATATGGAGCAGAAATTTCCTAATTTTTCAAATAGTAATAAATGTATTAAAATATTACAAAAGGGATGTACATAAATAAAATTATTAGTACACTCTGATCATGTATTTTATTTTGTATTTAATTATCATGATGACGAATGCATCAAAATAATAGGAAGCCCCCTTTTTTTTTGTATTTGTAATATAAAGCCATTAGATGTTAAAAAAATGTGTGTGTTTTCCTTTTATAAAAATAATTGTGGTCCACTTTGATTATAAATTTTATTGTATTTAATATAATAATAATATTATTAATAATAATAAAGAGCCCTTATATTTTATTTAATAATACGCTTTAATTACAAATTTTCTAAATAATGAAAACATATAAAATATTACAAATGTCTTACACTTTTGTAATAGTATATATAGTTATAAACAGTGGACCACATATATCTTAAATGTATATGTATTAAAATGGAAATTTACAAGCATACGTATCAATTTTGAATTTAAAAGGCATAAATAGAAAATAATATTAATAGAATTGTCATTTTAGTACTAATATGGATAAGGAAGGGTAATATTGCTTTTTACAACCCTTTGCCCTTGGTGTATAAATACCACCTACGCTAACAAGCTTAGGTCATTAGACTCTAATCTTCCCAGTGACCAAACAAGTTTGAAAGTTTTAAGCTTTTGGTAGTTAAACATGGCTAGGTTTTCTTACTTCCATCTCATGCTCATTGCTCTTGTCATTTCAGGTTTGTTTATTTTTTCCTATAATATTCATTGAGCATTATTAACCATGTGTATAATGTTTAGTGTTAGTTTCCATGTAGTTATACTTCAAGTCACCATCACCCTTAATAGGAAAATAAATTTGTTTTGACTTAGTATTGATTTATTCCGTTCTAATTAGATATAGTGTCGTATGAGTGAAAATAAGATATATAATTCCTTTTAGAGACATATTGAGAAAATAATGTTAGAGGGTCTTAGGATGGGGACAATTTAAAAGAAAATTTTATTAATTTTATAGAGGATGTTTTTAACATTATACATATTTTTTAATAAAAAATAATAATAAATTTTCATATTATTATATGTACAGAAAGTAAAATTGTATAGGCTTTTCCATGTAAGTTATTCATGGATCCATGCTTGACTCTCTTCGTAATACATTTGAATAGTGTCGATACTATTATGTATTATGAATACGTGTCTTGTACTCACATTAAACGCGTATTTCAACAAGATCCGTTACACTGCTAGCACAATCACAACCAAAATGGATACCGCAATTGTGAACTATGATTTCGTACGAGATTTTTTTTTAATTTTTTTCGCTTTGTCTAGTCAATATGTATATAACAAACACGTATATATGTATTAACTAATTTGGTTATTGTTAAGATGATGAATTTGGAATTGTGTTTTTGGTAATGCAGCAATGGCCTCAGAAGTGGTTGGTCAAAATAAAATATGCCAAGACGTGAACCGCGATAGTTGTACTCGTTATGATTGTGGAGAAACTTGCTACCAAAAACATAACTCAACCAGTTATAACTGCGTATACAAGGGTTCTGGTTCCGGGCCCACTGCCTACATATGCATCTGCAACTACAGCTGTTGAACCACGACAGTTGTGACATTAGCTCTTTCTTTCGCTTTCGCGCCTTCTAAAATAAAGCCACGATCATTTGAGATATAACTATATATATCTCAAGAACATGTCCATTTTATCAAACACAGATGAATAATAAAGTGATTTGAATTATTATTATCCAGCATTGGTGTTAATTTAATTATTCGTCCATTATTATTCTCCTTAATTTCCACATCATAATTTGTTTTGTTATGACAGTCATTGAGGACCATGGTTCACACTCCAATAATAGTGAAATCGATATAATTGGTCCGTTTCACACCAAAAACTAATAAAATTTGTATATATTTTAGGGGGAAAACTGAAGAGGAAAGAAACAAAGGGAGAAAAAGAAAAAAGAGACTGAAATGAATGGGGTACATCTTTTTCTATATATTTAAGTGATATTATGATAATTAATATTCCATCAACAAAAACAAGGCAACAAAGTAAGAAAAAAATGGCATAAGCACATTTACAATAAGAATAAGATTGAAAAAATAAATTGAAAATCCTCCAAGGTGAAATGAAACAGTGGTAAAACTAATTCCTAAATATTGTAGTTGTACTGTACTTATGCCCTAGAATGAGTTGGAAATCCTCCACATTAGTCATTTTCCCTCTGATATTAAGGTCCGCTTAATTTCCGTGAAAGAAAGAAAAAAACAATTAAATAATAAAAACATATAAAATATTACAAATGTCGTGCACTTTTGTAATAGTATATAGAGAGAATTAGATTTTAGTGACCAAAATTAAATTTAATTGTGATCATAAAGTCTAGAGAAGATGAATAGTAACTAAATTTAAAACTTAATTGCTATTAAATGACCAATTTATGAGATATTCCGAAATTGTCATTATCTATTGTAACTTAACAAATTATCGTTATATATTTCTTTTTGGTAAGTGTATTTTCTTTTATGGAAATCAAATACTTTGGGTAAAAGAATATATATCTTTAACTTCAATTCAAAGAAATAGCTAGGTCCAAGATTTATATAAAAAAAATTCTGAATAAGTTCGTAAGTATTAACTTTGATTAAAAAATATTTATTGATTACTAAAGCAAGGTTAATTTCTAATAAGAGCTATTATTAGAAATAAAAGAATACTTGCCGCATTCATATAAATCATGACATAATTTCTTGTTATATAAAAAATATATATATATTGTTATTATTTTTAGAAAAGATTGAAAGTGCAACTATATGAAGAAATTTTTAATTATGTGTACATCCATATATATATGTAAGTATATGCCTTCTTCTGTGAAAGTATTGACCTCCTCTTTAAAAAAGAAAATCTTTGTAAAAAACAATGAGAACTTTGGACACTTTATATGGAAAACAACGGAGGTTTGTAGTTTGGTGGCAAAAAGATACGTGGGTCAAAATAAATTTATTATTTCAAAATTGAAATAATTAAACCCTCTTAAATTTCATTACCATTTTTCACTAAATAACTAAGTAATGTCACTTACTAGCAATTAATTTTTTTATTTATGGTAACTAAAAATCAATTATGTTTAGTTCTTATCCCTAAAATCTAATTTTACCTAGTATAATATAAAAATATAGACAGTGGACCACATGTATAATGTATATCTTAAATGTCTTAAATGGAAATTTACAAGCATGCGTGTTAATTTTGAATTCAAAAGGCATAAATAGAAAATAATATTAATAAAATATATTGTAATTGGTAAGTGTATTTCCCTTTATGAAAATCAAATACTTTGGGTGAAAAAATATATATCTTTAACTTCCATTCAAAGAAATGATTTGGGTCCAAATTCACGTGATATGAAAAATAAAATTTGGTTGAATTTTTTTTGAAAAAGTTTGTAAGAATTAATTTTGCTTGAAAAGCTTTATTAATTACTAAAGCAAGGTTAATTTCTTATGATGAATTAAAATAAATAAAAAATATTATGATGAATTTATTGAAAATACAAAAAAAGGTGAAAACAAGTTTGTAATGACAAACCGGTTAGGAGAAACAATAGGAATAGAAAGAGAGATAACAATAAATTCAATAACAGTATTTAAACTCATATATTTGTGTGATAATTGATTAAATTTATTCTTGATAAATTAAGGGTGATGTGATAATTTATAATTTAATTATTTTATAAGTTAATGTCTAAAAGCTGAACTAAAGTACATTGGGATATATATATATATACATATATATTTATTTATATATAGACACTTAAATGGAATGGAGGGAGTCTTTGAAAAACAAATTCAAACATATATATATTGTTAATTTACTTGTGTTGGGGTTCGTGTTTAAAGTTGTTTAGAAATAGTATCTACACATTTTAATACTTGACAAAAATGATAAATTTTATTGAATGTGAAGCGATTTACAGAAATATAGAAAGAGAATGAAAGATAAGAGTAATTACATAATCAAAAGATCTAGGAATCCCTATTTTTCTCTCTAACCATTTCTCTCTCTAAGTCCCCTCCAATTGAATCATTGACCCCTTATTTATAGGCATTGGTTCAGGCATAAGTTATAGTCACGTCATCATGATTATCCACGATGTAGATCTGCGATCAGCCTCCATAATTTACCCAAGTCGTGGTGTTCAATCCGCGATCCAGGATGTTACCAATCCGCGGATTCCTTTATTTGTTGTCATAGTTTCCTAGGTCATGTCCTTCATGCATATTTTCCATTTACATGACCCTGGGCATTATTTGACGCATTCCAGGTGCTTTACTTTGAGTGATTTTGATGAATAAGGTCGCGACCCGTTATTCACCATCCCAAAGTATTTCCCTAGGCCACTCAAATAGCACTCCCTACGCGATAAGCTCATAGGGTCGCGAGGTTGACTTTTGGTTATGACCCCCTTTGTTAGTCCTCAACGATTACCTCTTTGTAGAGCATTATCGCGTACCCGATCTCATCTAGAGATACCCTGTTGGCCTCTTTCCAACTTTCCCTTGTCAGACCCCTGGATTCGTGGATTATATCAACGTGAATCCCCTTTTACACCCTGTTGGCCTTTTTCCAACTTTCCCTTGCCGTACCCCTGGATTCGCGGATTACATCAACGCGAATTTCCCTTTACATTTTTTCCCCTTTACACTTTAGTAATTAGCCAAGTACTAAAGAGTAAACCACAAAAAATCTCTTTTAATTTTCGCGGAAGTAATTTATTATATATGTATTTTCACATACCTTATTTCCGCCATTTGGACCATTTTTATGACTCTCCTCATTCTTCCATTTTGAAATCTATTTCAGATTTGCCAAAATTCATCCTTTATCATGATCCGCGACATTTGGATTTGCGGCAGCCTTGGCGTCGGTTCGGCTTCCGCGGGCATTAATTGCACCTCCTAGATTTTCGTGTCCCTTCCCTTTGTAAAATCTTTCATCCTCATTTTTCTCTATTTTTTCCTTCCTTCTTCAAATTTTTCTCTCATTCTCCTTCAATCTTTTTATATCAATCCTTTTGCCTCTACTTGACTTATTTCCAACCCCTATACCAATTTTTCCTGCCTATTCCTACTAATCTCGTCTCTATTATATACTTTAATCCTATTCTTATCCGTGATAACAATCTCCATATTTCCCTAATCCACATACCCATTCCTTGTAGCCATACCCATTATCTTTCATTCATATCTGCGGTACCCATTTCATCTTTATCTATCCTTTCCTCATATTTGTTCCCCCCTTTTTTTTCTTTTTTTTTCTCACAATGTCCAAAACTTCTTCTACTTCTTTCTTCAAACTTTTAGCCCCTCATTCTGGAGTTGTTCCCTCTGTCCCCTTACCAACAGAATGGAGAAAAGCTTCATTCTTTGATAACGATCACGACCGCTTCTGGACTTCTATCGAGAATCTTCCTCCCACGGGGGATATTACTGAAGATCCTTCGTTTATTCACTCTGACGGTGAGGCCCCATTAGTTACCATTCTGCCCTCTTCTCTACCGCAGTTACTTATTGAAAGAGGAGGCATTCCCTTATCTTTTGTTGAATATAAAGGTCACGTGGCCCCCATTACAGACTGGAAAATGTGGTCCAGTCATATCTTAAGCCAAGATAGACATTGCGACACTCTTCGTGAGGAAGGCCTATTGGATTCAATAGAATTGTTCTCTGATTTGTCTATTCATCGCGACGCCGATGCTCTTACTATTTTGGCATCACGTTGGAGTTCTACCTCTCATTCCTTTATAGCTGATTGGGGAGAGTTTACTCCTACTCTGGAGGATGTCTATGTTTTGTTTAGACTCCCAGTGTTTAACTCATGCCGATCATATGCTCGTCCATTCGATGATGAAGATCAACGTATTCACCTCCATCTCCAAGCCTGCGCAGTTTATGCCTCTAAGCGCGGGAGTCATTTTGAGGAGGGTGTCATACTTGATGAAGCCCCCATCATTAAGAGTGCCAAACTCAAGTACTCGAATTGGTGTCATCACTTCTTTGTGGAGTATGAACCAAAACTTCCTCTTCTCCGCGGTCAAGATCGCAGATATGTACTTGGCCCAGAATTCAATGGTGATTTTGAATTAGCAGGATTTTTAGCTTACTGGTTAGACATATATATTTTCCAGGGGCGTCCTGAGGATGGCCCAAACAAGTTAGTCTTTTTAATGGCCTCCATTCTGTCGCGAGGTATCCGTCTACCCCTAGCCCCCCTTTTTCTAGGCACTCTCTATTTTCAACTAGATGCCTTAGCCAATGATTTTTCCAGATCAGTAGGCAGATATGATATCAGTACTCATATCCCATGCCTTTTTCTGATGCTATTTTTATTTGAAAGATTCCCCAAGTATGCCCCCAAACCTTTGGACTTTTTCGCGACTGTGGCCGATCCTCAATCCGCGGATGCTACTCTTCTAAAATCTCGCGCTGCCCGTTGGTCAGGTCTTTTTCCACTAAAAGGCTTGAAGATTTCATAGACAGCAGCCGCTATTTTTTGTGGAGACCATACTCGACACTTTTGAAGGGGGTTTACTTCTTTTCTTTTTATCCTGAGGATGATATGGCTTCATATAGTTATACATCTCATGAAGATCTTATTTTTGTTGATGCTGCCTTTGAATGTCATCTGCCTGTTTTCGATGAGTCCTTTTCACGGGTTACAGTCTATAATCCTTCACGGGTTGCCCGTCAACTGGGTTTTGATCAGGTAGTCCCTGTCTATGTTGCCCCTTTTGATGGAAGTTTGCCTGATGCTTATGATAACGCTTTTATATGTTTTCGCGAAGAGTGTGATAGAGCAATCTTCATTCCCTCACCATCGCGGGCAGGAGGTCGAACCGCGGCTTATGTGGATTTCTGGCTCCAAGTCATTACAGACTTTTAGACCTACATGATGGGGCTTCCTAGACTAGTTGAGCCCACACCAATACTCTCATGAGATTCTTCTCTTAAACTTCATAAAGCTCATGGTTCTCGTGGGTTTTATAGTAAGTTGACACTTGAGTCTTTTGATCATCCCAGAGAACACCATGAAACACCATCATACTCAAATCCACTCTGCAAGAAATAGAAGAAAGGCACAAAAGTTCTTTCAAAAAGTAAAGCAAAACTTCCCATTCCTACGCCCAAACGAAGACACTCAGAATGTGTCGAAGTCCCTATTGCTTTACCTATCCACAAAGAACCTATTTCCAAAATATTTGTATGTCATCATTTTTTTTATTGTTTCCCTCATTCATTATTTCTTTTTAACTCATTTTCTTTTCAGCGATCTGCAAGTACCTCCGCGCTAGCTACCCAGGGTGATCAATATTAGGTCAATGGTGTCATAAGCGATATTCCTCTGATTCAGAGAAGGGATAATGTTGTTGCTCTGGATTACATCCCCCTTTCTTAAAGGAAGGATGCTCAAAAAGCTAAAATTATTGCCTATGCCACACAGTCTTCAGATGATGAGGTAGACGAAATGCCTTTAACTCGTAAAAACAAATCGGACATTCGTGCTCCAGACCCCTCTATCCATAATACAACTGAAGCTGATAATGACATTTATTAGAAAGATAATTCTGCTCATAGTGATGTTATGGAAAACATTTCTTCTCAAAGGGATGAGTGTTCGCTGCCTAGCCAAGATCCGCGAGAGGGGAGTTTGGTCCATACCATAACCTTGTCCTCAACCCAGCAGAGACCATTATTGGATACTGTTGCACAAGTACTGGAAGACATCCAATCCTTAAACCCTCTATTTTCAAGTACAGTCCTACAAATTTTAAATATTCCATAGATCTATACCCTTTCATTTTTATTGTTAAATTATTCTCTTAATACTTCAAGTCGCGAAATTATTGAAGGTATAATTTTTGCAAACTCAATCCGTGAACCAAGAGGTCCTTGCAGACAATGATCCCTCTATTGATGCCTCAGATCGCGAAGTCACTAATATTCTCTCTGACTTCCCTGACCATGGAATAGAGAAATCCCAAAATCTTCCCAGGTCCGCGAGAAAAGTTATTCTAACCGATTCAAATGAAGAGGAAAATCTACCCATTTCTATTTTGCGCAGTGACTAACCATAGAATACCGAATTAAATGAAGAGGTTTCCAGTATTCATACTTCATACCACATTGCTATTCGTGATGTTCAGCCTCCGAGTACTTAATCCATTGGTGGTGCAATCCGCGAAGGCTAGATAGACTTCCTTCGAGTTGCAAGGAACGTGACTAATCGTGATAGCCTTACAGAAATGTTTATCCCGCGGGGGTTACAACCTCACGCGAGGGTCATAGAGGTACTCAATCTCCCCTTTTTCATTTTAGTATTAGCACATAAGATACTCAACCTGTTCCATCTTGACCATTACATTTTTACAAGAAATGCACAATCCGCGGGAGTTACCAACATACAAGACAATCCTAATCCTATCATCCTACCACCATTCGCGGAAGGTCTTTTCCTGAAAAATTCTTTGGTTTCCCACATTTATTCGGAAGAAGATAATATAGAAGAGGTGCAAAATAGTGGAAGCTCAGATACCCGCCATATGCAGTCTCTTGGAGGTGATCTTGAAATGGAGATAGTAGCTACCCTATAAGATGGTCCACGAATCCAAAGATCACTTTTTAGGGGTGTTGTTGTTGACATTGATATTGATACTACTCTTGAAGATCCTTCTATTGGCACAAATCCCAATAATGTTAGAGAGCCTGAAGACACAGATACATATCACATCCCCCATTATCGTGTTATTGATACTGAGTCCACTCATCCCGCGGAGCCTGCTCATGTCGCGGGTACTATTGTTCATGGCCCTTTGTTCCCGGAATCTGTACTTCAGGATCTTGAGTCTTTACTTAATGAGGCGGATTTTGATAATTTTGCCTCTCCACAAAATACTTCTGAATCCTTCATTCCCCAACTCTGAATCTTTTTTCCTTCCTATTCACCTACAACAACCTCATTTTCAAACTCCCCAACCAACCCAAACACATCAACTCCAACCAACCCCTTCAAGCCATCCCTTACAATAACACATTTCTTCAAGCCACCCTCCTTGGAGTTCAGTTGTAGGGCCATCATCAATACCAGTGATATTAAATCCTTCTAACCAGGGTTTTGCATATTGGCATGATTGTTTGTGTTATCCAGAAGATATGGCTATTTTGGATCGCGTCCATAGTCATCATCAAGAAACCTTTGCACATATGGAGTTTCTTGGCCCTCTTCTTCAACCAAGCTTCTTACATATTATAGCAGATACTTATACATCCCTTATGTCCACTTCTATCCGAGATCTTTCCTCATAATCCTTATCTAATTGTTGTGCTTGGATTAAAGTTTGGAAGAACTTGAAGATGAATGTATCTTGGTGGGAGGCTCGTTTAGAGCAAGTGCAGTGCCTTCATGTCAAACTTTATGCTGAGGTCAAAGCTCATGCAGAATATGAAGCCAATGTTGCAGAGGATAGAGCGAAGGTTGAGGAAGCCAAAGTGCAGTTGGCTATTGCAGAAGAGGTTAGCCGCAAATAAAGAGAGTCCGCAGATCACTCTACCCATGCTCGCGAGCTTCAAGAAGAGCATGAGAATCTTCTTGTTTCCTCTCCTGCTGGCAGAGACCTTTATTGACCATTATTTTAATAGATACACATTATTATTATTTTACTTCATTGTATCTTTTCATACTTTTGTGCTTTAATACATAGACCACCTCTTTTATTTATCATACGCACTTTTATTCCATTTATGTACATATTGTATTTTTTGCACTTTATATATGCAAAGCTTTCGTTCTCTTTTCTTTTAGGACTGGTAAATTTTTATCCACTTTATATTGAGTGGACCTATTCTTTCCCGGGTAATCTCATGCTCCAATTTATAGTACTCACTGCTGCTTTCACTGGTGATTATGTAAGGGCCTTCCCATTTTGCTTCAAATTTTCTCACCCTTTGTCCCCGCATTATTGCTAGATTGTCTTCAACACTCTATCCCCTTATTTAAACCATTGGTACCGTACTTTATTGTTGTACCCCTTTGCTTGTTGAGCATTATAGGCACTTTGATTCATAAACGCTTTATCCCTTCTTTCTTCCAAACTCTCAACTTGTAGCATTCTGTCTTTCAATTTGCTTTCAGTAGTCATTGTTTTAGCCGCGACTGCTATCTCTGGTGGTAATACTGCCTCTGCTCCATAGATAAATGAATACGGGGCCATTTCAGTATCAATTCGGTAGGATGTTTGATGTGCCCATAAAGCTATGGGCAGTTCTTCCAGCCACTTCTTCTAATCATTATGCACCAAATGACTCAATATTATGATTAAAGCTTTGTTTGAAACTTCATCATGTCCATTCCCTTTAGGGCAGTATGGTGTTGACCTGTGATGAATTACTGAATATCTTTCAAGAAAATCTGTGACCTTAGTGTTGACAAAAGGAGTCCTATTATCTGATAGTATAACCTTTGGTATTCTAAACTGATAAATAATGTTCTCTTTTATGAACCTGACCACATTGTCGGTCATTGTTCATCGTAATGGGACACCTTCCACCCATTTTGTAAACAATTCAATCACGACTAACACATGCATGTCCCTGAGCTTGTGCCGTAACTGGCCCAATTATATCCAAAGCCCAAGTGTAAAAAGGCCAAGGAGTAGATAAACTATGTAGCTCCGCTGCTGGGGCATGAATAAGATCCCCATGCAACTAATAAGTATGAAATTTTCTGACAAAATCTCAAGTATCTTTTTCCATTGTGGGCCAGTAATATCAAGACAACAAAAAGCTGTTGAAATACTTTTCTTTGGCCCTGATGTCTAAACTCATGAGTTTGCTTTAACACCTCTCATGTATCCTCTTTATCAATTCATCTAAGCAGCCTTCCTTCAAAACTTTTTCTAAACAATTTCCCGTCATGAAAAACATATCGTGAAGCCAGTCTTTTAAACCGCGACTTGTCCTTTTCAGGTATAATTCCCTCATTTAGATAAAGCACATACTTATTCCGCCAGTCGGTGATATCTGCGAAGTTCCCCTCATTTACGGATGGGTAAGCATTGCAATTCTAACACTTGTTTTGCAATTCTGTGGCATCACTTTTCATACTTAGCCAAAAGTATCCTCTCGCTGTATACTTTGGTAAAGACTTATATCCACTTGTCCACATATTTTCTTATGAGGTTTGTGCAGTAGCTCCTGTGCTTCCTTTATTGGTATACATTTAGCTAGCATCCCCTCTGTGGCCTTATGATACAATGTTCCCTTTATAATTTGATATCCCCGCCTCAGAGCAGTATTGTCATTGCTAAACAAGGCATAAACTATATCTCTTCTCGAGTATTTATAAGACTGTGACTCTGCTTCTTGACTAATTATCGAACTAGTTCTCCGCAGTATTTGCAAATTGGAATCCCTTCCTTGAAACTGTAGTCGCGAACCCAATGTTGCTAACGCATCAGAACATCTGTTGTTTTTTCGTGGCTCATGCTGAAACTTACAGACTCAAAAGTTCTCAACACTTGTCTGATGAAAGTTCTGTATGGCACAATATGTGGTTCCTTCATAGCATACTCACCCTTAATTTTCTTGATGACAAGTTTTGAATCCCCTTTTACGTGGAACACTTTTACCTTCAATTGCTGGGCCATTTGTACTCCTGGTGTTAAACCTTCGTACTCTGCTACGTTATTGCTGCAAGGAAAATCAAGCTTGTAGGCCATCACCACTTCTTCTTTTGTTTCTTCGTTTCTTAACACGAAACCAACTCCCTCTCCCTGTTATGTGGAAGAGCCATCAAATTCTAATGTATACTCTGTGTTTCTCACCATTCCTATTTCCTCATATTTGGGCTCGGAACCTTCAGGAAATAAAGCTAATAGATCTGTCAACACCTGACTTTTTACTGCTTTTGGCCTAGAACATGTGATCTCATACTCAGATAATGCCAATAGCCAGTGTGTCGTTCTTCCACTCAAAATGGGTTTCGTCAGCAGATATCAAATGGGATCACTTTTAGTTACCAATTCCAAAGGATGAGCTAGCAGATAATGTTAAAATTTATGAGCCGCAAATACTAAGGCCAAACAGTGTTTCTCCAAGGATGTGTACCGCGACTCAAGCCCTCTGAGTACGTGACTGATATAATATACTGGTTTTTTCTCTGCTTCATGCTCCAGAGCTAAAAGTGATCCTATCGACTTACTGGTAGAAGTGAGATACATTATCAGCGGTTTTCCTGACTGTGGTGCCATCATTGTTTTTGGAGATGCCAAAATTTGCTTGATTCTTTCGAAAGCCTCCTGGTGCTCCTTCCCCCAATTATATTAAGTTTTTTCCCTTAGTAATGGCATGAGCGGGTGAGTAACTTCTGCTAGTGCTGGAATAAATCTTATGAGATAAGAAATTTTCCCCAAAAATGTTTTCAGCAACTTGCGAGTCTTTGGAGGTGTCATTTCTAACACTGATCTAGCCTTCGTGGGGTCCAGGTCTATTCCATGTCGGTGTACAACATATCCCAAAAACTTTCCTTCTGGAACCCCAAAAGCGCATTTTAAAGGATTCATCTTTAAATTGTACTCACGACATCGTTGCAACACATTTCTTAAATCATTAACATGATTATGTGTTACTTTGGACTTGACCACCAAATCATCCACATAGTCTTCCACTATCTTGTGCATCAGATCGTGAAAAATAGTTGTCATGGCACGCTGATACGTGGCTCTAGCATTTTTTAGTCCAAATGGCATTACTTTATAATGGTAATTTCCCATGGGGGGTTCGAAATGTTATTTTCTCAGCATCCTCTGGTGCCATTTTAATCTAGTTGTAGCCACTGAAACCATCCATAAGTAAAAATATCTCGTGCCCTATAGTTGCGTCCACCATAGTATCAATGTTGGGCAAAGGAAAATTGTCATTTGGGCAGGCCTTGTTAAGATCCCAGTAATCCACGCAAACTCAAATCTGCCCATTTTTCTTCTTCACGGGTACTATATTTGCGAGCCATGTTGGATGTTGAGTGGATTTAATAAAGCCTGTTTTTAACAATTTTTCTACTTCTGCTTTGATCTATATTTCCAAATCTGGGTGGAATACCCGTTGTTTTTGCTTTTTTGGTTCTGAAGTCGGGTACACATTAAGATGATGACTGACTAGTCCAGTACTGAGCCCTGGCATTTGGCCGTACTCCCAGACAAATAAATCACTATACTCTTTGAGTAGACTTACCAAGGATTCCTTGGCCTCTTTGCTTAGACCCTGACTTATGAAGGTTGGTCGCAGAATGATTCTATCTCCAATGTCAACTTCGCATAAGTCATGCTCTGGTCGCGAATTTGATTTTGATGTCCTCGGGCCAGTGCCAACTGTACATGCCTCTGACCCCCAACCCCTTCACAACTTATATTCCACACGCCCGTTAGGCATTTTTACTCGCGACTAACTTACTTCTTTTGACTTTATTTTATGCATGCCTTCAGCTTCCAATTCTTCCCATTTTGGCAAGGGCGTGTCATTGATACCCGGACCACATTCTTTTCCGTATTCAGAAAAGTAATCTGCATCTGTAAAGTGAGCCTCAAAAGCGTAAAAGGGGTTTTTGGTAGCTTTAAGAATCATTATGCCTTCTCCCTAGTTGGTTTTCATCACTTGATGATATGATGAAGGCATTACACCATATGCATGTAACCATGATTTTCCTAGTAGCAATTGATATGAGGGCTCACCTTTGATGACATGAAACTTAGTAGGAGCCCTAATTTTCCCAACTTTGAGATCTAATGTCACGAAACCCATAGTTGATTGTTGGTCTCCATTGAAATCAGTAACCGAGATGTCATGGGCCACAATCTTGCTTTCAGGAAAATTAATCATTTGTAGGGTCGCGATAGGTACTAAATTGACAGATGTTCCACTGTCCAGAAAAGCTCATTTTATTTCGCGACCATTGATAGTAGCAAGTACATGTAAAGGGCGGTTGTGAGGAAACAAGACATGTCTGTCATTTTCTGAGAATGTAATTTCTCCTGTAACCTTTTCCTGGTGTGGGATAATAATAGTATGATTAAGAGTGGCGATCGTCTGTTCTTTCAAAAACTCTTTCACATGTTCTTGTATTGGGATCTCATTGAAGAAAGCTTCAAACCTAGCAGACTCCTTTATTTCACGATTTAGAGCATCTCATATCATCATGACCACTCACTACTTCCACGTGTACCGAAAAAGGCTCATTAGTCACATTTTTAGTCATGTCAAGGGCTCTTGACGTTATCTTCCTGTGTACTAACCCGCGAAAGGCCCAACACCCTGTTAAAGAATGTTGAATGGACCTGTGATAAGGGCAGTAATTGTTCCTCATCTTTTCCTCTCTTGTTGGCATCATTTGGGTGGCAGGTAGTGTTATAACTTTGTTAGTAATCCACTGATTAAGCAAAGCAATTGCTTCTTTTTCACCAAAAGGCAAAAGAGGTGGCTCAGATCTTTTGGTGCGATCCCCATGGTCTCCCCTTGTCCTCTCATTTTGTGCATCTGCCACCATTGCTACTCGCCTCGTGATAATGCTGGGACGTGTCGGAGGTGCTAGGACTTCTCCCAATCTTCGTGCATTATCCACTAGTGCTGAAAACGTTTTGACCTCATGATTGACCAAATGTACTATATATTCCCGCAACATTCCTTCTATGCAAATTTTAATCAATTGAAGCTCAGAGATAGGCTCATGGCACTGTAAAGAAGTCTCATAAAATCTCCTAACATAAGCAGCAACCTCTTCTCCAAGGCGTTGTCTTTGCTTGGTGAGCAAAAGCATTGATACTTCTCCATCTGCTTGGAATAATTTTATGTAAAATTTTACCACCAAATCTGTCCAGTTTGTTATCGAGGCAGGAACCAAGCTAGTATACCACGTATATACGGTGCCTGTCAAATATTTAGAGAATTCCCTAAGCTTCAAGTGCTCGTTATTTCTATGAGGCCCTAAAACATCTACAAATTTGGAAAGATGCTCTCTTGCATTCCCTTCTTTGCCGTCGAATTGCTTAAAACTTGGTGCAACATAATCCTCAGGATATGGAAAGGCCTTGATACTCGGGGTGATATGGTGGTGTTATTTCAACTTCTTCCTCATCAACTTTTTTACTTAAAATGGCTTATAGTTGATCCCTGGTGATATAGACCTCATTCTCTAGGAACTCTGTTTGTACGCAAGGTCCTTCTTGTGAAGCTTTCGGTATGGAAACTCTCGTTGGAGCTTGATTTTTAATTCGTGGTACTTCTGAGCCTGGTATTGTTGTCTGAGACGCTTTCATCATGGTGAGAAGAGCCTTTTAATTCTCCTGAATGTTGAGCAAAGCTTGTAGCAAAATTGGTGATACTTCCGGTGTTTTTGGTGCTGGATTTTCCACCTTAGGAACCTCTGTTTGCGCGTCTCTCGCAGTTGCTCACCGGTGTTGCCTTTGTGCTGGTGGAGCTGGTTCAGTTTCCTGAACTGGCTCATCTTCTTGTTCCTCAGTTTGTTTTGCATGCCGGGTAGGTGGACGTTATCTTTGGCGAGTTTTTCGAGGATTAACTTGTGTAGATGAAATTTATTCCCCAGCAGAGTCACCTTAATGTTGGGGTTCTTGTTTAAAGTGATTTAGAAATAGTATCTACACACTCTAATACTCGACAAAAATAATACATTTTATTGAATGTGAAGCGATTTACAGAAATATAAAAAGAAAATGAAAGATAAGAGCAATTACATAATCAAAAGATCTAGGAATCACTCTTTTTCTCTATAACCATTTCTCTCTCCAAGTCCCCCTCCAATTGAATCATTGACCCCTTATTTATCGGCACTAGTTCAGGCATAAGTTATTACCACGTCATCATGATTATCCGCAATGTAGATCCGCGGTCAGCCTCCATAATTTACCCATGTCGTAGTGTTCAATCCGCGGTAATACGAATCCGTGACATTGGCCAATCCGCAATTCAAGATGTTATCAATCCGCGGATTCCTTTATTTGTTGTCATAGTTTCCTGGGTCATGTCCTCAAGCATATTTTCCATTTACATGACCCTGAGCATTATTTGACGCATTCCAGGTACTTTACTTTGAGTGATTTTGATAAATAAGTTCGCGACCCACTTTTTACCATCCCAAAGTATTTCCCTAGGCCAGTCAAATAACATTCCTTACGCGATAAGCTCATAAGGTCGCGAGGTTGACTTTTGGTTATGACCCCCTTTGTTAGTCCTCAACGATTGCCTCTTTGTAGAGCATTGCCGCGTACCCGATCTCATCCAAAGATAACCCGTTGGCCTTTTTCCATCTTTCCCTTGTCGGACCCCTAGATTCGCGGATTATATCACTGCGAATCCCCCTTTACACACTGTTGGCCTTTTTCCAACTTTCCCATGTCGTACCCCTGGATTAGCGGATTACATCAACGCGAATCCCCCTTTAGTTTGTGTATTGCGGTGAGGTATCAGAAATGGAAGAGGGAGAAACAATAGTATGGAGCAGAAATTTCCTAATTTTTCAAATAGTAATAAATGTATTAAAATATTAGAAAGGGATGTACATAAATAAAATTATTAGTACACTCTGATCATGTATTTATTTTGTATTTAATTATCATGATGACGAATGCATCAAAATAATAGGAAGTCCCCTTCTTTTTTTTTTTGTATTTGTAATAGAAAGCCATTAGATGTTAAAAAAATGTGTGTGTTTTCCTTTTATAAAAATAATTGTGGTCCACTTTGATTATAAATTTTATTGTATTTAATATAATAATAAATCCATAATAATAATATTATTAATAATAAAGAGCCCTTATATTTTATTTAATAATACACTTTAATTACAAATTTTCTAAATATTGAAAACATATAAAATATTACAAATGTCTTACACTTTTGTAATAGTATATATAGTTATAAACAGTGGACCACATATATCTTAAATGTATATGTCTTAAAATGGAAATTTACAAGCATACGTATCAATTTTGAATTCAAAAGGCATAAATAGAAAATAATATTAATAGATTTGTCATTTTAGTACTAATATGGATAAGGAGGGTTAATATTGCTTTTTACAACCCTTTGCCCTTGGTGTTTAAATACCACCTACGCTAACAAGCTTAGGTCATTAGACTCTGATCTTCCCAGTGAGCAAACAAGTTTGAAAGTTTTAAGCTTTTGGTAGTTAAACATGGCTAGGTTTTCTTACTTCCATCTCATGCTCATTGCTTTTGTCATTTCAGGTTTGTTTATTTTTCCTTATAATATTCATTGAGCATTATTAACCATATGTGTATAATGTTTAGTATTAGTTTCCATGTAGTTATACTTCAAGTCACCATCACCCTTAATAGGAAAATAAATTTGTTTTGACTTAATATTGATTTATTCAGTTCTAATTAGATATAGTTTTTCGTATGAGTGAAAATAAGATATATAATTCTTTTTAGAGACAGATTGAGAAAATAATGTTAGAGGGTCTTAGAATGGGAACAATTTAAAAGAAAAGTTTATATTAATTTTATAGAGGATGTTTTTAACATTATACATATTTTTTTATTAAAAAATATGTATAAATTTTCATATTATTATATGTACAGAAAGTAAAACTGTATAGGCTTTCCCATGTAAGTTATTAATGGATCCATGCTTGACTCTCTTCGTAATACATTTGAATAGTGTCGATACTATTATAGTATTATGTATTATCAATACGTGTCTTGTACTCACATTAAACGCGTATTTCAACCAGATCCGTTACACTATTAGCACAATCACAACCAAAATGGATACTGCAATTGTGAACTATGATTTCGTACGAGATTTTTTAAAAAAAATTTCGCTTTGTCTAGTCAATATGTATATAATAAACACATATATATGTATTAACTAATTTGGTTATTGTTAAGATGATGAATTTGGAATTGTGTTTTTGGTAATGCAGCAATGGCCTCAGAAGTGGTTGGTCAAAATAAAATATGCCAAGACGTGAACCGCGATAGTTGTACTCGTTATGATTGTGGAGAAACTTGCTACCAAAAACATAACTCAACCAGTTATAACTGCGTATACAAGGGTTCTGGTTCTGGGCCCACTGCCTACATATGCATCTGCAACTACAGCTGTTGAACCACGACAGTTGTGACATTAGCTCTTTCTTTCGCTTTCGCGCCTTCTAAAATAAAGCCACGATCATTTGAGATATAACTATATATATCTCAAGAACATGTCCATTTTATCAAACACAGATGAATAATAAAGTGATTTGAATTATTATTATCCAGCTTTTGTGTTAATTTAATTATTCGTCCATTATTATTATCCTTAATTTCCACATCATAGTTTGTTTTGTTATGACAGTCATTGAGGACCATGGTTCACACTCCAATAATAGTGAAATCGATATAATTGGTCCGTTTCACACCAAAAACTAATAAAATTTGTATATATTTTAGGGGGAAAAACTGAAGAGGAAAGAAACAAAAGGAGAAAAAGAAAAAAGAGACTGAGATGAATTAGGTACATCTTTTTCTATATATTTAAGTGATATTATGATAATTAATATTCCATCAACAAAAACAAGGCAACAAAGTAAGAAAAATATGGCATAAGCACATTTACAAAAAGAATAAGATTGAAAAAATAAATTGAAAATCCTCCAAGGTGAAATGAAACAGTGGTAAAACTAATTCCTAAATATTGTAGTTGTACTGTACTTATGCCCTAGAATGAGTTGGAAATCCTCCACATAGTCATTTTCCCTCTGATATTAAGGTCCGCTTAATTTCCGTGAATGAAAGAAAAAAATAATTAAATAATAAAAACATATAAAATAATACAAATGTCTTGCACTTTTGTAATATTATATAGAGAGAATTAGATTTTAGTGACCAAAATTAAATTTAATTATTCTTAGGTGATCATAAAGTCTAGAGAAGATGAATAGTAACTAAATTTAAAACTTAATTGCTATTAAATGACCAATGTAGGGGTTCGGATTAATTAAATGATATGAAGATAGTTTCTACTCAAGTACGTCAGTAAAAATAATGGCGTTGATGCTTGTATTACTTTTGAATGCTTTACAGAGAAATCAAAGTGTAACTGATTGCGAAATACTTTCTCTCTCTAGAAATTTCTCTCACTTGGTCTCCAAAAATAGTCCTTTTAAACTGAATCATTGACCCTCTATTTATAGGCGTGGGTTTAGGCATAAATTATTGCCACGTCATCATGTTCATCCGCAAGGTAGATCCGCGTTTTAGCCTCCATGATGACGTGGATACTATGTGGAGGCTAAAGCGCGGATCTACCTCGCGGATGAACATGATGACGTGGCAATAATTTATGCCTAAACTCGCGCCTATAAATAGAGGGTCAATGATTCAGTTTAAAAGGACTTTTTTGGAGACCAAGGGAGAGAAATTTCTATAGAAAGTATTTCGCAATCACTTGAACTGTTATTTTCTCTTTCATTTCTCTGTAAAGCATTCAAAAGTAATACAAACATCAACGCCATTATTTTTACTGACGTACTTGTGTAGAATCTATCTTCATATCATTTAATTAATCCAAACCCCTACATTAAAGGCGACTCTGTTGGGGAGAAGATGTCTTCTGCACAAGTGGAGCCTCGTCAGACTCGTCGGAGAGGTCGTCCACCGACCCTGCACACCGTGCAAGTGGAAGAAGAGACAACAACACAAACGCAAGGAGGTAAACCAGTACCACCAGCACAGAGACATTGTCGTCGCGCGAATGCTAGTGTGGGTTAGGCAGAAACTCCTCAGATGGCGGAGCCAGTACAGAATTCAGCAGAATTGCCATCAACTCTGTTGCAAACTCTTCTCAGCATTCAAGAAATGCAAAAGGCCATACTTCACTTCATGGAGGCCTCGCGCGTTTCAGTACCGAATCTTGAATCACCACGGATGAATAATCAAACCATACCAGAATTATCAGCACATGAGTTTTTTCGGAAGGCACCACGAGCGCGATCAGAGGCGTTGGAGAAAGAGTCATATATCACCAAAGAGCAGTTACGGGCTATCTTGAATAAGAAATCTGAAATAGAAGAAGTGGAAATTGCCCCACCGTACCATCCCAGTATTATGGCTTTGCCTTATCCATAAGACTATGGAACACCAAGCTTCCATCAATTTGATGGCAAAAAGGGAAATGCAAGAGAGCACATATCCAGGTTCGCGGATGCTCTGGGACCCCACAGAAACAATGAATATTTGAAACTTAGAGAATTCTCCAAGTCTCTAACTGGAACTGCATACACATGGTATAATGGTCTCGCTTCAGCTTCAGTGTCCAATTGGACGGATATGGTGCTCAAATTCTACACCAAGTTCTTCCAGGCAGACGAGGAGGTCTTAATGATTTCACTTACAAGGCAAAGGCAATGCTTTGGGGAAGAGGCGGCAATTTATGTCAGGAGATTTTGCGAGGCTGATTTACAATGTCATGAACCAATTTCCGAGCTACAATTGATCAAAATATGTATAGAAGGAATGCTGCGGGAATATAGAGTGCATTTGGTCAATCACGAGTTCAAAACTTTTTTTGCACTTGTTGATAATGCACGCAGATTGGGAGAAGTTTTGGCTCCCTTGACATGACCAAATATCAGTGCTAGGCGGTGGCAATGGTAGCAGCAACACAGAATGAAAGGCCCAGGGAAGAGCGTTCCAGGAGATCTGGACCACCTCATTTACCTTTCAGTGAAAAAGAGGCACTTGCTTTGTTGAATCAATGGATCGCAGATCATGTCATATCGCCTTCTTCAGTTCAAAAGGTGTCAACAAGAGAAGAAAGGATGACGAATAGTTACTGCCCCCTATCACAAGACCGTTCGACACTCCCTAATTGGATGTTGGGCATTTCGTGGATTAGTACACCGAAAAATAGCATCAGGTGACTTAGAAGTGGCAAAAAATGTAGTTCATGAGCCCTTCCCTGCACATGTGGTTGTAGTGACTTCCAGAGACATTACTGAGGATACAGCGAATGTCGTCATGTATGAAGGCCCGCCAACGTGAGAAGCAAAGGAGAATGCTAATATAGACATTTTATTCAACGAACTCCCAATACAGGAACATGTGAAGGAATTCTTGAAAGAGCAAATAGTTGCCGCTCTTAATCATACTATCATGATGCCACAACATGAGAAAACCTCCAGTAAGATCACATTTTTTGAAGCAGATAAACAAGTGTCATTCTTCCACAATCGGCCTCTATATGTACCAGCTACTGTGAATGGTCAGGAGATGAAACGAGCTTTCTTGTATGAAGGAGCGTCAGTCAATTTAATCCCTCTGGCCACTTTGCGGATGATCAATTTTCCTGAAAGCAAGATCGTGAATCATACCATTGCAGTCACTGATTTCAATGGAGACCATCAGGCCACTATGGGATTCGCGACATTGGATCTTAAAATTGGGAAGATCAGGGGGCCCACTAAGTTTCATGTCATCAAAGGGGAATCCTCACATCAGTTGTTGCTGGGAAGATCGTGGTTGCATGCATATGGCGTAGTACCATCATCCTATCATCAAGTGATGAAGGCCAATTGGGGAGAAGGAATAATGACTGTAAAGGCATCTAAGAGCCCTTTCTGTGCATCCGAAGCCCATTTCGCAGATGCAGTCTATTTCTCAGAGTACAGTGAGAAAGATGGACCCGGCGTTTTTGCTACGCCATTGCCAAAATGGGATGAACGGGAGGATGGAAGTTCAACTAAGCGGAAGCTCAAAGAGGTGAGCGGGTTACGAGTCAAAATGCCTGATGGACGAGTAGTGTATAAATTGTGACGGGATTGGGGGTCAAAAGCTTGCACAGTTGGCATTGACCCCGAGACAGATAAAACAGGTGTACAAAGAAAGTTGTTCACGGATACTGAAGCACTTAAAATAAATCTGCGACCGAAGCATGGTTTATGTGAAGTGGACATAGGCGATGGCATAGATCCACGACCTACCTTCATAAGTAGTACATTGCCCGACGAAACTAAGAATGCTTTGGTAAAATTCCTTAAGGAGTTTCGAGATGTCTTTGCTTGGGATTATAGTCAAATGCCGGGACTCAATGTTGGGTTGGTAAGACACCACTTCCATGTGCATCCCGCATCAGAGCCAAAGAAGCAAAAGCAATGAATATTTCATCCGGATCTGGAAATACAGATTAAGGCAGAGGTGGAAAAGTTGTTGAAAGTAGGGTTCATCAAGCCAACCCAACATCCGACCTGGCTCGCAAACATTGTGCCTGTGAGAAAGAAGACTGGACATATTTACGTATGTGTAGACTATCCCAATCTCAACAAAGCCTGCCCAAATGATAACTTCCTCCTACCCAACATTGACACCATGGTGGATGCAACCTCAGGACACGAAATATTTTCGCTAATGGATGGATTCACCAGGTATAACCAGATTAAGATGGCACCAAAAGATGCTGAGAAAACTGCTTTTTGCACCCCAATGGGGAATTTCCATTATACAGTCATGTCATTTAGACTTAAAAATGTCGGGGCTACGTATCAACGCGCCATGATAGCTATATTTCATGACCTGATGCATAAAACTGTGGAACACTATATGGATGATATGGTGGTAAAATCCAGAACTATGCAGGATCATGTGGGTGATTTGAGAAAAGTACTGCAACGGTGTCGTGAGTATAATTTGAAGATGAATCCCCTGAAATGCGCTTTTGGAGTACCAGAAGGAAAGTTCTTAGGGTATGTTATACATCGGCAGGGGATTGATATGGACCCGACAAAGGCTAAGGAAGTATTGGAAATGGCTCATCCCACAACTCGCAAAATGTTGAAAACTTTTATGGGGAAAATATATTATCTGAGGAGGTTTATCCCAGCACTGGCAGAGGTAACTCACCCACTCATGCCTTTGTTAAAAGAAAAGTCTGTATATAGCTGGGGAGAAGAATAACAAGAAGCCTTTGAGAAAATCAAGAGGATTCTGGCATCACCAAAAACAATGGTGATAATGTATCTCACTTCCACCATTAAGTCTGTGGGACCTCTGGTTGCCCAAGAACATGAAGGGGAAAAAAATTCTATTTACTATATCAGTCGGGTACTCAAAGGACCAGAGTCGCGATACACATCGCTGGAAAAGCACTGTCTCACTTTAGTATTCGCGGCTTAGAAATTCAGACATTACTTACTGGCACATCTGTTGGAGTTAATCACCAAAAGTGACCCCATACGGTATCTACTCACAAAACCCATACACAGTGGAAAAACTGCTCGATGGTTGTTAGCACTATCTGAATATGAAATCACATGCTCTAGACCGAAAGGAGTAAAAAGTCAGGCCCTGTCAGATTTGCTAGCTTTATTTCCTGGGGGAGCTGAGCCCAAAGTGGAGGAGGTGGGAGTAGCGAGTATGGCACAAAATGCGGAATTTACTTTAGAATTCGATGGTTCATCCGCATAAAAGGGAAGCGAGACCGGTTTCGTACTAAAGAATGGGGAAACTAAAGAAGAATTAGTCATGGCTTACAAGCTGTATTTTCCTTGTACCAACAACATTGCGGAATATGAAGGGTTGGTGCTGGGATTGATCATGGCCCAGCGGTTGAAGGCAAAAATACTTCATGTAAGAGGAGACTCCAAACTGGTCATTAAGCAGGTTAAAGGGGAGTATGTTGTCAAAGAACCCCATCAGGTGTCTTACAGAACCACCATCCGACAGATGATAGAAAGATTTGAGACTGTGAATTTTCAACACTAGCCGCGAGAGGGAAACCGACAATCTAATGCACTGGCGACATTGGGTTCGCGGCTACATTTCCAAGGAATAGAGTCTTCTGTACAAGTAGTGCGAAGAACCCACTCTGTGGTCAGTAGCGGGAAGGAATCAGAGGTGTATGAAGAGCATGATTGGAGAGCACAACTAGTACAAGCTCTACTAAAAAATGGTAACAATGCCTTGAGACGAGAATACCAGATCATAAAAGGTGTGTTATATTATAAAGCGACCGAAGGAATTCTAGCCAGATGCGTGGCAATAAACGAGATAGGAGAACTGTTACGAAAATCCCACGAGAAAATATGTGGTCAAGCAGATGACAGTCTCTATCGAGTTTTGCAACGAGAAGGTTTCTTTTGGCCAAGTATGAAGGGTGATGCAGTGAAGTTGCAAAGCAGCTGTCAGAACTATAATGCATATCCCGCCGCAAATAAAGGTAATATGGCAGATATGATAGACTGGCGGGACAAATATGTGCATTATCTGAAAGAAGGGGTTTTACCTGAAAGAGATCACCCGCGGTTCAAAAAATTGGCCTCGTGATTTATCCTATAGAATGGAAAATTGTTTCGCAAAAGTTTTGAAGGAAAGTTGATGATATGTGTAAGCGAAGAGGAGGTAGAGGAAGTAGTGAAACAAACTCACGAGTTTGGTCACCAAGGCCTTAGAAAGATGTTCCAACATCTACTATTACTGACCAATAATGGAAAGGGATTGCAGTGATTTTGTCATAAAATGTCATGTATGTCAGGTGCACATGGATCTTATTCATGCTCTAGGAACTGAATTGCACAGTTTGGCTACCCCCTGGCCCTTCCACACGTGGGCGCTGGACATAATTGGACCAATCACGCCACAGGCTCAGGGACATGCGTGGGTTTTAGTAGCAACTGAGTTATTCACAAATGGGTGGAAGCTATCCCGTTGAGACGGACAACAACAGACAATGTGGTTCGATTCATAAAGGAAAACATCATCTGTCGATTTGGGATACCGAAAGTGATATTGTCGGACAATGGGACTCCTTTTGTCAATAGTAAAGTCGCGGATTTGTTGGAGATACTCATTAATTCATCACAAGTCTACGCCTTACTATCCAAAAGGAAATGGACAAGCTGAAGCCTATAATAAAGCGTTAATTCGAATCCTGTCCAGGTTGGTGCATGATAATCAAAATAAATGGGTAGAGGAACTTCCAATAGCACTATGGGCGCATCGAACCGCATAAGGAGTGCAACAAACATGACCCCTTATGCACTGGTCTATGGAGTAGACGTTGTGCTACATACGGAGCTAGAGGTGGCTGCTAAAATGCTAGCATGCAAAAGTAATTTGGAAGACAGGCTACTGGAGATAGAAAAATTGGAAAAAACAAGAGCATAAGCATTTGCGAATCAAAGAGAGTACAATAAGCAACAAGCAAAGAACTACAATAAAAAGGTACGATACATATGGTTTAAAGAGGGAGACAGAGTATTGAAAGTGGTACCAGTGATCATGAAGGGACAAAGGGTAAGAAAGTTTGAAGCTAAGTGGGAAGGTCCATATGTGATTATAAGTGAAGGCGACAGTGGGTACTACATAATGGAACACGAGGTTACTTGCGAGAGGGCTGGACCTCTTAATGTGAAATGGATTAAGTTGTACCAATCATCGATACATGTACATGGAAATAAGTACAAAAATGATGATAAATGATAAAGTGTACGATCTCAACACAATGTATATAAAAATGTTATATATAACAAAATGTGTATGAACACATCAAAAGCAATCACTAATACAAATTGTGACTAACAGGAGATGAGATATAGAGATTTTCATGTTCCTCTTGCAGCTCGCGGGAACGCATGGAATGTTCCGCGGATTCCTTAAGCCTAAGGGTATCTTGTTCTGCAACAGCTAAAAGAGCGCGGGTTTCCTCCACTCTTGATATACTGGTTTGGTACTCAGTAAAAGATTTGATTTCAGTACAATGTTTTGCGTATAAGCGCTCAACCTTTTCCAGATGAACTTCCCACCAAGTCACGTCCATTTTCATGTTCTTCCAATCTTTGATACGGGCGCGACAAAGAGGCAAAGTTATGGAGGTAAGATCTCGTATACAAGTGGTCGTCAAGGAAGCAAAGGTATCCGCGATAATGTGCAAGAATGTTGGTTGGAGAAGTGGGTCATAAAGCTCCATAGTAGCAAACGTCTCTGGATGGCTATTATAAACGCGGTCTAAAATGGCCATATCGCCTAAGTAACACAAGAAATTACGCCAATAAACTTGATGCTGCTGAGGGGGATTTTGAATTAAAGGCGCGGGAATGGGGTCAGGGATGGATATATGGGTTTGTGGAGGAGGTTGATGAGGTTCCATATGTTGCACGGATATGGTGTTAGGGATGGATGAATCAGTCTATGGAAGAGGGGGCTGATGAGGTCGCATATGTGGTTGTTGAGGGTGAATGGGAAGGAAAAAGGACTCGAAATTGGGGAATGTGAGGTTTTGTAAAGTGTTTGGGGGCGAGGAGAATTCATTAAGAAGTGTTTATGGATCCTGGAACGCGGATTCATGAAACAAGGAGTCAGGACTTCAGTTCAATTTATCTGCAGAAAAAGATGGAATTATCAACGAAGAAGCCAGCACCATGAGTACAGAAAATTCTATTCAGAAATACCAAGTACATAAAAATATTTTACCTCCATTCGCGGGCGGATCATGCGAAACATGATTCGCACCGACGAAAGATTCAGCAATGGTCTTTATATCTGTAACAAGGCCCCCAAAGTGTGACCTTTGAATTTGTGGCCCATCTTGCAAAGTTGCAGCTATCTCAGCAGCAATGTCACAAATAAGAGGTTGCATGTGCCGAACATCTGTATCAGAATTAAAAACTTGAGGATCAGTCATTACCGCGACATCTCATTCTGGAACAAGGTTGGCATCATTTCCTTCAAGTATCTCTGGCAGCATCGCGGGTTCATTCGGTTTCGTGGAACCAGGATTTATTAGGTCCGCGGTTTGATCAACAGAGAGTAGGTTCGTGTTTGATGGCTGAGCAATGTAGCGGATAAGGGTAGAGATGGGAAGATCATCCCCTTCATCCGAGTCGTATAGCAAAACCCTTCTCGCGACATTAGAAATTGTTTTTGCCTTCTCTTGTCCCTGATCCGGGAAATCCGAGAGGATCACAGCCACCTAACGATCAGAAGCATCAAGGGAAAGATCAGCTTCCTGATCCACACCCTTCCTAGTCTCGTGACCTGAAAAATTGTAAGTAAAAACTATAAGTATGAAAGAAGCACAGAAGGATGGAGGTTGGGTTGGATTTAACAGTTAGAAGCTACTTGAGAATAGGGGATCCGAAACATGAATATCATCCACGGCCTTTGCAACTGTATCCAGCAAAGAGTTTGCTTTCACTTGCGGAGAGAGCTCTCCGAGTCGCGGAGATGGCTCATCCACTTGCAGAGAAGACTCATCCACTTGCGGAGAAAACTCTTCCACTCGCAAGGGGGAGGATTCAACTTTGCCTTTATTAACATCGACAGTCTCATCTTCGCCTTGAGGTGATTGAAAAGCAAGAGATTCAACTCCGAATCTGTCAGGAGAGGGGACCAAAGCAGAAGGATTCGACCTTCTGTGAATCAAAGGAATAGTATCTACCTCATCATCCTCAGAAGAATGAGTAGCGGCTTCCAGAATCTAAGCTCTCTAATATCTTGTTCTTTGAGATAACAGAATATAGTCCAAGGAATCACTCGCGGAAGTCTCGATCCGTGAACCTCTATTCAAAGAATTAGCCGTGAGTATGGGATCTACGGGAGGAGGAACCCGAACGTTCGGTGATGTAGCAGTGGAGCTCGCGGATCTCTGAAAACCAAAAAAATAAGTAAACTTAAAACAGTTGGTACCAGCGACTGAAGATAAGAAAAATACAAAGTTATAAGATCAGTACCAAGCGTTTTGAAATAGGTTCCTCGCGAATCGGAATGACGGTGGGAATTTCAACACGCTCAGAACGTTTCCGTTTAGGCGCGAAAGAAGGAACCTTGGATTTTCCTTTTTTATCCTTGAAGGTTTTCTGTTTTTTAGAAACCAGAGTTGTACTGGTTTGTGCTTGACTATCAGAAGCTTGAAGGGCCAACTTGTTATAGAAACCGCGAGAACCGTGAGGTTTGTGTAGTTTTAGAGAGGATTCTCCCGTGAGAACATTAACAGGAACAACTGTCCTGGGAGGACCCATCATGAATGTCTGGAAGTCTATCGTGACTTGGAGCCAAAAATCTACATAAGTCGCGGTCCGGCCACCTGCCTGAGATCTCGCAGGAATGAAGATAGCGAAAGAGAACTCCTGATGTTTCTTCTCATACTCTTCGCGAAAACTCACCAGGGTTGTGTCATAGATATCAGGAGAACTGCCTGAAGGAGGAGAACATAAACTGGAACTGCTTGGTCAAAACCCAGTTGACGAACCACCCGCGAAGGATTGTAGACTGTAGTTCGCGAGAAGGACTCGTCAAAAATAGGTAGACAATACTCAAATGAAGAAGCGACAAAGATGAGTTATTCATGATGTTGTTAACCATAAGTGGTCTGCTCCTCCATGGGGTAAAAATAAGGGAAATAAATGCCATCCAGAGGCACTGAATAGGGTCTCCATGAAAAATTACGACTGAAGTCAATGAAATCTTCAAGTCGTTTAGTGGAAAGGAGGCCCGGCCAATGAGCAGCTCGTGATCTGGGACTAAGGGTATCAGTATTTGAGGATGAAGAAAAATTGAGAGGTTTGGGGGCATACTTTGGGAATCTTTCAAAAATAAATAACATAAGGAAAAAACAAGGAATATGAGTGCTAATATCATATCTACCGACTGATCTTGAAAAATCGTTGGACAGAGTATCTAATTGGGAATAAAGAGTACTCAAAAAGAGGGGATCTAAGGGAAGACTGATTCCCCGCGACGCTATGGAAGCCATTAGAAATACTAGTTTATTTGTCCCATCTTCAGAACGTCCTTGGAAAATGTACCGGTCCAACCAATAGGCTAAAAAGCCTGCCAGTTCATAGTCACCGTTGAATTCAGGGTCGGGAACCGATTCGCGGTCTTGACCGCGGAGGAGAGGCAGCTTCGGCTCATACTCCCTGAAAAAATGGTGGCACCAGTTAGAATACTTGAGCTTTGCACTCCTAACAATGGGAGCCTCATAAAGTATAGCACTATCTTTGAAAAGACTACCCCTTTTCACGGCATAGGCCACACAAGATTAGAGATGTGAGTGAATCGCCTGGTCTTCTTCATCGAAAGGAAGTGCTTCAAAGGGCCACAAATCAAAAACAGGTAGCCTGAACAACACGTAAACATCTTCCAAGGTAGGGGTAAACTCCCCCCAAGATGTTATAAAAGTATGGGAGAAAGTGTTCCACCGCGACACCAGAAGATTGAGAGCATCTGCATCTCAACGGACAGACAGGTCTGAAAATAACTCTATGGAATCCAGCAAGCCCGCTTTTCTTAAAGTCTCGTGGTGTCTGTCCCGACTGAGTATATGACTGAACCACATCCTCCAATGAGTAATGGGTGCAACATGTCCTTCGTATTCTACAAAAGAATAGGGGACATCGCCTCTTTCGATAAGTAGGTGAAGAAAGGAAGTAGGTGGAATATTGGCTAAGGGGGTTTCACCGTCAGAATGGATAAGCATTGGGTCGTCAGTAATGTCCCCCGGGGGGGAAGGTTTTCAATAGAACTCCAAAAATGGCGTGAGAGGCCTCGAAAAATGGAGCATTTCTCCATTCTGTTGGCAGAGGAATAGATGGGGCAGTTCCAGATGGGGGAACTAAGAGCTTGGGGGTTGAAAACTTGGCCATTGAAAATAGGGCAATAGGGAAGTAAGGAGTTGAAATTAAAACCGCGAAGAAAAAGAAGGTTTGAGGCTAAAACAATGAAGAAGGAATGACACAAAGAAAGTCAATGAGAAGGGAAACAGAAAATATGGAAGGAAGGAAAAAATGAAGTGAAATGAGCAAGGGAGGTTTATAAAGGGAGGGGGCACGAAAACCTAGGAGGTGCAATTAATACCCACGGAAGCCAAACCGACGCCAAGGTTGCCGCAAGTTCAAGTATCGCGGATCATCATAAGGGATGATTATTGACAAATCAGTGACATATTTTGACATGGAAAAATGGTATGAGTCATACAAAAGGTCTAAATAGCGAAAACAAGGTATGAAAAAATACGCATATATTCCCGCATTGATATAATCCGCGAAAACAAAGGTTGTCTTTATGGTTTACTCTTTAGTACTTGTTAAGTACTAAAGTGTAAAAAGGAAAAATGTAAAGGGGGATTCGCGTTGATTTAATCCGCGAATCCAAAGGGTATAACAAGGGAAAGTTGGAAATGACCAACAGAGGAGTTGCGGATTGTATTCTGCGACTCCAAGGTATCTCTGAATGAGATCAAGCACGCAATAAACACTCTAGGAAGAGGTGATCGTTGAGGATTGACAAAGGGGGTCATAGCCAAAAGTTAATCTTCGCGACCCTATGAGCTTATCGCGTAGGGAGTGTTATTTTGACTGGTCTAGGGAAATGTTTTGGGATGATGAATATTGGGTCGCGACCTTATTCATCAAAATCACTCAAAGTAAAGTACCTAGAATGCGTAAAGTAACGTTCAGGGTCATGTAAAAGGAAAATATGTATAAAAGGACATGACCCAGGAAAACTATGACAAACAAATAAAGGAATCCGCGGATCAGTAACGTACTTGATCGCGGATTGGTATTGTCGCGGATTGAACAACCCGCGACTTGGATAAGATTATGGAGGCTAAAGCGCGGATCTACCTCGCGGATGGACATGATGACGTGGCAATAATTTATGCCTAAACCCGCGCCTATAAATAGAGGGTCAATGATTCAGTTTAAAATGACTTTTTTGGATACCAAGTGAGAGAAATTTCTAGAGAGAGAAAGTATTTCGCAATCACTTGTAACTGTTATTTTCTCTTTCATTTCTCTGTAAAGCATTCAAAAGTAATACAAGCATCAACGCCATTATTTTTACTGACGTACTTGTGTAGAAACTATCTTCTTATCATTTAATTAATCTGAACCCCTACATTAAAGGCAATCGACAGATAATTTCATATCTTTATATGGCCTAGATAATTTGTTATTCTCGGTATTTTACTTTGAGTGATTTTGATGAATAAGGTCGCGACCCACTATTCATCATCCCAAAGCATTTCCCTAGGCCAGTTAAAATAACACTCCCTACGCGATAAGCTCATAGGGTCGCGAAGATTGACTTTTGGCTATGACCCCCTTTGTCAATCCTCAACGACCACCTCTTCGTAGAGTGTTTATCACGTGCCTGATCTCATTCAGAGATACCCTGGAGTCGCGGAATACAATCCGCGACTCCCCTGTTGGCCGTTTCCAACTTTCCCTTGTTGTATCATTTGGATTCGCAGATTAAATCAACGTGAATCCCCCTTTACAACCAATTTATGAGATATTCCGAAATTGTCATTATCTATTGTAACTTAACAAATTATCGTTATATATTTCTTTTTGGTAAGTGTATTTTCTTTTATGGAAATCAAATACTTTGGGTAAAAGAATATATATCTTTAACTTCAATTCAAAGAAATATTTAGGTCCGAGATTCATATGAAAAAAAAGATTGAATAAGTTCGTAAGTATTAACTTTGATTAAAAAAGCTTTATTGATTACTAAAGCAAGGTTAATTTCTAATAAGAGCTATTATTAGAAATAAAAGAATACTTGCCGCATTCATATAAATCATGACATAATTTCTTGTTATATAAAAAATATATATATTGTTATTATTTTTAGAAAAGATTGAAAGTGCAACTATATGAAGAATTTTTTAATATGTGTACATCCATATATATATATATATAAGTATATGCCTTCTTCTGTGAAATTATTGACCTCCTCTTTAAAAAAGACAATCTTTGTAAAAAATAATGAGAACTTTAGACACTTTATACGGAAAACAACGGAGGTTTGTGGTTTGGTGGCAAAAAGATACGTGGGTCAAAATAAATTTATTATTTCAAAATTGAAATAATTAAACCCTCTTAAATTTCATTACCATTTTAAACTAAATAAGTAAGTAATGTCACTTACTAGCAATTAAGTTTTGTATTTGGTGACTATATATCATGACTTTACTTTATGGTCACTAAAAATCAATTATGTTTAGATCTCCCTAAAATCTAATTTTACCTAATATAATATTGTAAAAGGGGATTCGCGTTGATGTAATCCGCGAATCCAGGGATACGGCAAGGGAAAGTTGGAAAAAAGCCAACATGGTGTAAAGGGAGATTTGCATTGATATAATCTGTGAATCAAGGGGTCCGACAAGGGAAAGTTGGAAAGAGACCAACAAGGTATCTCTGGATGAGATCGGTACGCGATAATGCTTTACAAAGAGGCAGTCGTTGAGGATTGACAAAGGGGGTCATAACCAAAAGTCAACCTCGAGACCCTATGAACTTATCGCGTAGGGAGCGCTATTTGACTGGCTTAGGGAAATACTTTGGGATGGTGAATAGTGAGTCGCAACCTTATTCATCAAAATCACTCAAAGTAAAGTATCTGGAATGTTTCAAATAATGCTTAGGATCATGTAAATGGAAAATATGCATAAAGGACATGACCCAGGAAACTATGACAAAAAATAAAGGAATCCTCGGATTGGTAACATCTTGGATTGCGAATTGGTAAAATGATGCGGATTGGTATTGCTGTGGATTGAACACCGCGACTTAGGTAAATTATGGAAGCTAACCGCGGATCTACATCGCGAATAATCATGATGACGTGGCAATAACTTATGTCTGAACCAGTGCCTATAAATAAGGGGTCAAGGATTCAATCGGGAGAAAGGAGGGTTAGAGACTTAGAGAGAGAAAAAGCGATTCCTTGATCTTTTGATTATGTAATTGCTCCTCTTTCATTCTCGTTCTATATTTTGTAAATCTCTTCACATTCAATAAAAGATATATTTTTTTCGAGTATTAGAGTGTATAGATACTATTTCTAAATCACTTTAAACAAAGAACCCCAACAAATATTTAAATACAGACAGTGGACCACATGTATAATGTATATCTTAAATGTCTTAAATGGAAATTTACAAGCATGCAAGTTAATTTTGAATTCAAAAGGCATAAATAGAAAATAATATTAATAAAATATATTGTAATTGGTAAGTGTATTTCCCTTTATGAAAATCAAATATTTTGGGTGAAAAAATATATATCTTTAACTTCCATTCAAAGAAATGATTTAGGTCCAAATTCACGTGATATGAAAAATAAAATTTCGTTGAATTTTTTTTGAAAAAGTTTGTGAGTATTAATTTTGCTTGAAAAGCTTTATTAATTACTAAAGCAAGGTTAATTTCTTATAATAACTATTATTAGAAATAAAAAAATAAAAAGATGCCGCATTCATATAAATCATGACATAACTTCTTGTTATATGAAAATAAATTATTATTATTATTTTTAGAAAAGATTAAAAGTGCAACTATATGAAGAAATTTTTGTCCTCCTTTTTAATTATATATGTACATCCATCGGTATGTATATATATATATATATATAAGTATATGTCTTTCTTCTGTGAAAGTATTGACCTCCTCTTTAAAAAACACAATCTTTGTCAAAAATAATTAAAAGTTGGACACTTTGTTTGGGGTTTGGTGGCAAAAAGATAAGTGGGTCAAAATAAATTTATTATTTCAAATTTAGATAATTAAGCCCTCTTAAAATTTATTATTCTTTTCAACTAAATAATTAAGTAATTTTGACAAAATTACCCTTGAATGTTAAATATAGACATTGGACCACATGTATCTTAAATGTATATGTCTTAAATGGAAATTTACAAGCATGGGTGTCAATTTTGAATTCAAAAGGCTTATATAGAAAATAATAAATAATAACAATATTTTATTACCATTATTGACAAGGAAGGGTAAATATTGCTTTTTATAACCCTTTGCCTTCGGTGTATAAATACCACCTAACCTAGATTACTCATTAGACTCCATCTTTCTTGTGACCAAACAAATTTTGGAAGTTTAAGCTTGTGGTAATTATTATACATGGCTAGGTTTTCTTATTTCCATCTCTTGCTCGTTGCCCTTGTCATTTCAGGTTTGTTTATTTTTCTTAAAATATTCATTGAGCATTCTTAACCATATGTATACAATGCGTAGTATTAATTTCCATGTAGTTATACTTCTAGTCACCATCACCCTTAATAGTGAGATAATATTTTTGATTGAAAGCTCTCTGATAAAATTGAAAATTAAGTACTAAAATTTTTAAGGTCTGAATTTTATGTATTAAAGGTTTTAAGTGGTACTTAAAAAAATTATATTTATAGATATTTTTATTAATTTTCAGTTTTTAAACTTCAGTGTTAAGTGGTAATCTTGTCACTTAAAATTTTACTTCATATTAAGTGGTACTTGATGTTATAAATGATATTCAATTTTTTTTATTTAACACACTTAACTAAATAAATATAAGTGATAAATAAGTGTTACCAAACACACCCTTAGTGTTGATTTATTCAGTTTTAGATATGGTTTTGTTTGTATGAGTGAAAATAAGACATATGGTTCCATTTAGAGGTAGATTCAAAAACAAATGTTAGAGGGCTATCTTAAAATGGGGGCAATTTAAAAGAAATTTTAACGATTTTATAGAGGACGTTTATAATATTATACCATTTATTTAATAAAAATAATAAATTTTCATAGTATTATATGTATAGAAAGTAAAATTATAAAGGGGCAACTTTTCCTGTAAGTTATTCATGTCTCCATGTCCGACTCTATTTGTAATACATTTGAATAGTGTTGATATTATTATATATTATTAATATTTGTCTTGTTCTCGCATTAAACACATATCTCAATCAAATCCGTTACAATGTTAACACAATCATAATATAAATGAATACCGTAATTGTGAATTATGATTTCGTACAAGAACTATGGATATGCAGTCGTGAACTATGTATATAATGAAACATATATATATATATATATAATTATTGACCAAAATATATATATATTTTTTTGGAAATGCAGCAATGGCCTCGGAAGTGGTTGGCAAAAGTAATAGATGCTCAGAAGTGTTGGACAACAGTTGTGGAGATGTAGTAGCTTGTGATAGAAAGTGCATCCTAAAATATTCTGAGCAGGGACAGAATCCACAAGGACTGTGCATATACAAGGGTTCTGGTTCTGGGCCCACCGCCTACCAATGCATTTGCTACCATTTCGTCTATGACAAACCTTGTCCTAAATAAGTCTCTTTGATTCTTCATTATTATTAGCTCTTTCTTTCTCTTTCTCCTTACTAAAATAAAGTCATTCTCATTTGAGACATGAATAATTAAGTCATTTGAATTAATATTATCCATCTTTTTGTGTTAAATTAATTTTTCTTCCATTATTTGGTTTTTTGGGGGTTTTTTTATGTTTATTTTATGGTGCATAACAAAATATTCCAACAGTCAACACAAATGAGATATATTTATATTATAACAAAATATTTCAATTTAAAAGAAAGATAAATTAGTCCATGTAAAATAACGATTTAGTCCGAGTTGTGGACAATTTTTGTAAATGGATAGTCTCACTATTGGGATTAATTGAAATACCAATTCGAGATCATTCAAAAGTCAAAACCGCTAAACCAATACCAAACATGCAAAAAAAAAAACACATTGACTTAAAAATTATGTGGCGTCCACACTCGACTTGTTCCACAATCCAAGCTATTTTTGGATGCGTTTTCCTGCGTATTTTGATCAAATTTGACTTCATTTTACAAGAAACACTCATAAGGAATGACTCCTAGTTAGAGAAGGAAAAAAATGAACTCAAAAAAGGATTCTTTCCCCTGTAAAAAGGGGGTTAAGTTTAGAATTAAGGGGTCTTCTTTTGAGTCTTGGATCATTCATTCATTTTCAGCAATTCACGAAAGAGGGTCAAAGAAGAAATAAAGGAGAAAAAACCAAGACGATGTTGGACAAGAAAAAATACGTATCAAAACTATTAAAGAAATTTAAAAATTACAATGTATATATTTTGAGACTAAAAGAAAGTAAACAAACCCGAAATTTCTCTGAAACCGATGGATTCATTTTCTCCCTAATCTTCAACCGAAATCCGTTAAGTCTTTAAAAAAAAAATTTAAAAGAGAAATCAATAAATAATCATTTTTATAAAAAAATGCGAGGTATATATTTAAATTAAAAGTAGAAATTGGTTAAGTCTTTGAAAAAATAAATTAAAAGTGAAAGAAAAATATAATCAAAATAATAAAAAATGTGAGGTATTTATTGAACTAAAATGTAAAATTAAAATAAATAAAAAATATTATGATGAATTTATTGAAAATACAAAAAAAAAGGTGAAAACAAGTTTGTAATGACAAACCGGTTAGGAGAAACAATAGGAATTGAAAGAGAGATAACAATAAATTCAAGAGCAGTATTTAAACTCATATATTTGTGTGATAATTGATTAAATTTATTCTTGATAAATTAAGGGTGATGTGATAATTTATAATTTAATTATTTTATAAGTTAATGTCTAAAAGCTGAAGTAAAAAAAAAATATATATATATATAGACACTTAAATGGAATGGAGGGAGTCCTTGAAAAACAAATTCAAACATATATATTGTTAATTTGCTTGATAAATAAAAATTGTAAAATATAATGTAAAAAGGGTAAATGATATAATATATATTGATCGATATGCATGTATGTATATGTAAATACGGAAGTGTTATTAGTTTGTGTATTGCTGGTGCGGTATGAGAAATGGAAGAGAGAGAAACAATAGTATGAGCAGAAATTCCCTAATTTTTAAAATAGTGATAAATGTATTAAAATATTAGAAAGGGATGTACATAAATAAAAATCATTAGTACACTTTGATCATGTATTTTATTTTGTATTTAATTATCATGATGACGAATGCATCAAAATAATAGGAAGTCCCTTTTTTTGTATTTGTAATAGAAAGCCATTAGATGTTAAAAAAAATGTGTGTGTTTTCCTTTTATAAAAATAATTGTGGTCCACTTTGATTATAAATTTTATTGTATTTAATATAATAATAAATCCATAATAATAATATTATTAATTTTATTATTAATAATAATAATAAAGAGCCCTTATATTTTATTTAATAATACACTTTAATTACAAATTTTCTAAATAATGAAAACATATAAAATATTACAAATGTCTTACACTTTTGTAATAGTATATATAGTTATAAACAGTGGACCACATATATCTTAAATGTATATGTATTAAAATGGAAATTTACAAGCATGCGTATCAATTTTGAATTCAAAAGGCATAAATAGAAAATAATATTAATAGAATTGTCATTTTAGTACTAATATGGATAAGGAAGGGTAATATTGCTTTTTACAACCCTTTGCCCTTGGTGTATAAATACCACCTACGCTAACAAGCTTAGGTCATTAGACTCCCATCTTCTCAGTGACCAAACAAGTTTGAAAGTTTTAACCTTTTGGTAGTTAAACATGGCTAAGTTTTCTTACTTTCATCTCATGTTTATCGCCCTTGTCATTTCAGGTTTGTTTATTTTTTCTTATAATATTCATTGAGCATTATTAACCATATGCGTGTATAATGTGTAGTATTAGTTTCCTTATAGTTATACTTCTTCAAGTCACCATCACCCTTAATAGTGAAATAATTTTGTTTTCACTTTTTTGGTAGTGAGAGTTTGATTATTACATATATGTATATAGGCATATAGATTTATACAAACATACATATATATATATACATATATATATATATATATGTATATGTATATGATTCTTCATTAAGATGTATTAATTTGATTATTGTTAAGATGGTGAATTTGGAATTGTGTTTTTTTGGTAATGTAGCAATGGCCTCAGAAGTTGTTGGTGAAAGTAGATGCTCACAACTGTTGGACCCCAACAATTGTACACATGAAGATTGTGGTGAAAGGTGCATCCAATATGGGCAGGAATATAAGTTCCAGAATCCACGAGGACGGTGCCTATACAAGGGTTCAGGTTCTGGGCCCACAGCCTACTCATGCGTATGCTTCTACGACGTCTCCAACGGATCTTGTCCTAACTCTCCT
This sequence comes from Cornus suecica, assembly GCA_963922005.1. Taxonomy (NCBI): domain Eukaryota; kingdom Viridiplantae; phylum Streptophyta; class Magnoliopsida; order Cornales; family Cornaceae; genus Cornus; species Cornus suecica. The sequence goes on along the minus strand of OY998244.1, from coordinate 75,910,499 downwards.
TCTAAAATAAAGCCATGATCATGTCATATATATATATATGCCCATTAAGTTTAAGGACATATACATAATAAAGGCATTTGTATTGATATTATCCAGTTTTGCTTTTAAATTCTTCTTCCCTTATTTTCATTTTGATTTTTGTATCTTTTTTATGATACATAGCTTAAAATTCGGAATAAAATAGGTTTATAAAATAAAATGTATCAATTTAAAAGAAGAAGAAATCACACTCTACAAGGAGACGATCCTATATGTTTGTTTGTTATTGTCAAGATTAATCAAATTTTAAGTGTATAATATAAAACAATGGCTTCTTATATTTCTTGTAGTGGATTGCTAGATAATAATGCGTTATGTGGGGAATAAAAAAATAAAAAATAACTCCAATAATCATATAGATATAATTCGATAAAGTCTTGGCGAAAAAAATTATTTACAAGAATTGAAAAGCTTTTATCATTAATAAAATATAACGCTTTTAACTTTATAAGTCATATTTTAAAATTTTATTGTATTTATCACAAAAATCGATCTTTCAATAGTAAGAATTTCTTAAATACATTTTTAATATCATATTTAGGCATGCAATAGGTATATGTGTGTGAAGTTCAGAATTCTTAATTATATTTTCGAAAGAGAGAGAGAGAGAATACTAAAAATGAGTTAATGCAAGATAAGATAACAAAATGGTCATATTTTGAGATAATTTGGTCATATTACATAAGAAAAATAATCAAATGGAGTAATTTGTTAGCTTTTACAATATGGGGGTGATTTGGAGCTAAAAATAACACATAGGTATTTTGTAACTTTTCAAAAATATAAGAATATTTTGCACTTTTGCCTAAATTTTTCATTAATTAAGAATGACAAAATTAAACACGTCTCACAAATGAATCCTGCATTGTGGAATAAAATGTTATTTTTAACGTAGTTCTATAATGGGACCTCCAAAATTACTCGCCCTATAAAATTAGTTAGCAAGGGACATGTCTGGCACATCGACACCAACCTTATTTTTGGGGGGAAAAAAATTTAGTAGGGTGAAAATAGGATCTAACTTAATTAAGTAGCTATTTAAAAGCCTTACCTTTAATATCAAATTAAGTATTAGGTGGTACTTTTGTGTTTCCTTTGTTAAACAATGTAAAAAGGCGGTATAACCGGTCCAAACCGAATCGAACCGGTGCTTCGATTTGGGTTTTAAATTGGTTTGGTTTGGTTTGATTCTGGTTCTCCAAAAGTAGAAGTATTCTAATTTGATCTGATTCTGGTTTCAGACTATTAGTAACCGAACCGAACCGATATAAAAATATTACTTTATTTATGTATAACTCACTTACACAAAAAAAAAAATCTATTTTATAAAATTACAGATTTATATAAATTTATACTATCAAATAAATACAAATCAATATATTAAATTAAAATAATAAAGTTACCATAATAGTTTTATAACATCCAAACAATTCTAAATTTTATATGCAAATTCCTGACACATACACAACCAACTTCTTTTACAACTTTTTTTACTAAAGCCCTGTTTGGTAGGTGGTCTGGTCCCAGGTGGTCTGGTCTGGTCTTGCGTTTTATGGGACCAGACCGTGTTTGGTAGCGTTGGTCCCAAATTTTTGGTTAGACCAAGTAAGACCAAATCAGACCAAAATGACCTCATTTCAGACAAAAAAAAAAGGTGGTTCCTGGTGGTCTGGTCTGGTCTTATTAATAAAATATATTTATAAATAAATAAATAATAATAAAAAATTAATAATAATAATAATAAATTAAATAAAACATATTTTAAAAATAAAATATAAATAGTAAATAATAAACAAAATGAAATAAATAATACCTAATAATAATAATAAATATATAATAATAATAAATAAATAAATAAATAATAAAATATATTTATAAATAATTAAAAATGAATAATTAATAATATAAATAATAAATTAAATAAAACATAATAATAATAAAAAATGAATACAATAATAATAAATAAATATAATAATAATAAAAAATGGACTAAATAATAAATAATAATAATAAAATAATAAAATAAATAATAAATTACATAAAACATATTTAAAAATATAATAAAAATAATAAATAATAAACAAAATGAAATAAAAAATAATAAATAGATATAATAATAAATAAATATAATAATAAATAATAAGTAAATATAATAATGAATAAATACTTCATAATAATAATAAAAAATGAGTATAATAATAATAAATTAATAAAATATATTTTTAAATAATTAAAAATGAATAAATAATTTATAAATAAAATGAATTAAATAATGAAATAATAATAAATAAATAGAATATATTTATAAATTAATATATAAATTAATAAATAATAATTTAATAATATAAATAATAAAATATATTATAAAGTGAAGAAATAATAAATAATACATAAATAAATATTATAATAAATAATAAATAAATAGTAAGACCAGACCGCTTACCAAACAGACTTTTTCAGATCAAATTAGACCAGACCAGACTAGAAAGACCGCCTACCAAACATGGCCTAACTCTCTCATTCTTTGTGTGCGAGAATGTGGGTGGTGGTGGTGGAGGCTAAGGGCCCGTTTGGTAACTTGGTTTTGGTCTTGGTCTTGTGATTTTGGTCTTGGTGGTCTTGGGCAGTTTTAGGTAAATCTAAAACCATGTTTGGTAAGGAGTTGGTTTTGATCTTGGTATAATTATATATATATATTAATATGTATTAAAAATATATAAATATGAAAATATATATATAAAGTTGGAAAAAAATTATTAAAATGAATATATATATAATTAAAAAATATTTAAAATTCCCGAAATAATTGACATTTCTATTTTTTTATTCCAAAAAATATATATATAATCGAAAAAAATATTTTAAAATGTTAAAATTATATATAAAATTCAAATAATATATATTAAATTCAAATATATATATAAAATTCTGAAAAATTATATTATATACTGAAATTTTTAAAAAATTTAGAAAAAAAGATATAAAATGGGGAAAAATATATAGATTCGAAAGAAATATATAAAATTCAAAACTCATATAAAACAATATTTAAATTTCTATTTTTTTTAAATTCAAAAAAATATATATATAATTGATAAAAATATTTTAAAATGTGAAAATTATATATAAAATTCAAATAATATATATATTAATATATATATAATTGATAAAAATATTTCGCACTTTCCAGAAAATTATATTTTCTAAAAAAATATTCTCAGAAAATTATAAATTTTTCTCACTTTCCAGAAAATATAAAAAAGTGCGAAATATTTATAATTTTTTCCAATATTTTTTTCTCCAACTTAATTTTCTGAAAATATTGTTTTTCATAATATATATTTTTTAAAAATATATATTTTAAGAAAATTATATTTTGAAAAAAATATTTCCAGAAAATTATAAAATTTTTGCACTTTTATTTTTCTAAAAGTGCAAAATATTTATATTTTATTATAAAATTTTCGCATTTATATTTTTTTTAAAGTGCGAAATATTTAAAATTCAAAAAAATATATATAATTCAAAAAAAAAAATTGAAAAATTATATTAAAATCTGATTTTTTTTTTCAAAATATAAAATTTGAAAAATACTTTTCCGAAAATTTATTATGTCCCAAAATATAAAAAAAATTTCGAAAATACTTTTTTGCAAAAGATATATATTATGTTCCAAAATATGATATTTTGCGAAAAATATATATTATGTTTCAAAATATGATTTTTTTTCCAAATATTATATAATGGGGTGGAGGGAGTCCTTGAAAAAAATTCAAACATATATTATGGTTAATTTGCTTGGAAAAGAAAATTTCTAAAATATAGTAATTGTTAAGTATATGATATATATTGGTCAATATATATGTATAGACCCAAGGATTGTGAATTTGTGTATTGCTGGTGCGGTATCAGAAATGGGAGAGAGAGAGACAATAGCATGGAGCAGAGAAACAGTACCTAGGGTTTTGAAGATCGTAGGCACCAGACTTCCTCAGAGAGACCTTATCTCTCTCCTTCTCGTCAGCCCTTGGCTTCACCGCACTCTCGTCTCCTACCCCTCCCTCTGGCTGGTAAACTAATGTTCATACACAGACACACATATATGTATCGATGCTTATATTCTTGTATATACGCATGTCGAAGTGTATATATATGCTGTAATGTAGTCTGTACCGTTCGATTCAGCGTCTTCTCCTCGAATTTTAATCATCAGATAGATGATTGAGAGTTCAATTGTTTCGGTGTCGGTGTCTAAATACATGAAATTCGTGTATGTTGTTTCAGTCTTGCAATTCGTTTCATTGTCTTCTCGAATATTTCTTGAATTTCGTTCGTCAAAATTGATGGAGAGTTAAATCTATTAACTAATTGGATTTCATTTTCAGGCTCTTGATTTCCGTGAGATGAATAATGCTGGTGATCGACTTGTGTCGGCTCTGTCTCTGGTTAGTTTTGAAAGAAAATAAATAATAATGATTACTACTTGACTGCATTAAATTTGACTTGTTCTAGTCCCCTGTTTGGTTGCCGAGAAACCTATACCACAAAGCAATTGGCATTCTGGTTTGTCAATTTGTTGGACTATATGTATATATATGTATGAGTGTCTGTACATGGAGAGAAGCTGTCAATTGGCATTTAGGTTTGTCATTTTTGTTGGACTACAAATCTATATGTGTTTTTGTGTGTATATATGTGTTTGTGTGTGTGTATTTATGTATAGATGGAGAGTAATTCTTTTTTAGGTAATCACATTGAAGTATGCACAACTTACTTGAAGGCACAAAAATAAAGAAAAACTTTTACTCTGAAAACTAAAGTATTTCTACTTTCCAGCATTCAATATGAGTGTGATGATTATTGTTGATGATTTGATGGTGGTGATTTATTTTCGTATTTCACAGCCTAGGTATCAACATGTGAAACAGATAAATCTTGAATTTGCACAAGATGTTGAAGACAGGCATCTTGATATCCTCTATAGCAAGGTAACATCTCTGACTCATCACAGAATTTGGTACTTGTTGATGTGTGTGCTAATTGCTTAGGGAGTCTTAGCTAGGGGAACTCTTGGATCTTGCACGAGGGGGGATTATACAGGAAAAAAGTCCTATCGAATTCACATATTGAATTGGCTTTGTTGTTTTTCTTTTTTATTCGGAATGTCTCTTATTGTGTAATGTGCTGAATTTACCTGGTTATCCAATATGGCAATATGAGCTTGGAATCTCTAGAACTGTTAGTCTTTATTTATCCATTTATTGGTCGAAACAAGGAAAGCCCAATATACAGTGGAAACTCAAAAAGATTTCCATCATGCCTATTTTAATTTCTTGACATTAGTTCGAAAGAGTTTTGATAAGAATTATGAACATGTTTCAACGTGTGCATAGAAATCCTTAGTTTTAGTTGTTGAGAATAGAAATGCTCAAAATACACCCTTTCTGACTTTTAATGGTTTTAAAGTTGGTTCTTAATTATTTTAAAGCTGACAGGTCCGTTAGAGATTCACCTCCCATTATGTAATATTTGCTCATGCTTCCCTACATCTGGAGTTTGGCTGCAAGCTGGGGCATTTGGTATGAGTCCTTAAGATAGACCTCATCCGATCGATTAAGCTTTTCGGTAGTTAATTGTCAAAATGAAAACCCAAGATTCTCGAAAAAATTGTAAAATTTGCTTAGAATACGTTTCTTGATTTTTAAATGTTCCCACCTGAAAGTTGATGTTGTATGCAATACTTTGGGAAGAAATGCTTTTTCATTTTCTGATATTCTTTTGCAGTATATGCATTCCCTTCAAAACCTGGAGTCTTTAAATCTGAATGGCTGCCAAAAGATCTCTGACAAGGGACTTGAAGTTATAACGGCTGCTTGTCCTAGACTGAGGGTTTTCTCAATCTATTGGAATGTAAGGTATTTTGACGTCCACCTGAGTTTGCATGCCTACCTTAGTAGTATTGTACAATAAAACCAATTTATTTTTCCTTTTTATGTTTTTCCCATGAACTTTTGTCTAAAAATTGAGCTTCAGGGTTACTGATATTGGTATAGAGCATTTGGTGAAGAATTGCAAACATATAGTTGACTTGAACCTGAGTGGTTGTAAGGTATATCATTAAATACTGAATGCAACTCCAATTTTATTTGTGTAATATATCTATTGTACACTCCCTTCTTTTAGTGGATCTTTTGTATTTGTTTTTTGTTTAATCTTAAAGGATTGAAAGGAAGCAGTTTCGCATCTTTTCTGTTCAACATTGAAAACAACCAAATTGAAGAATTACCTCATTGACTTAAATTGAATGCAGGAGTCAAGCAAATATTTTAATCAGTGAAACAAATAGATCACCCTGCAGGAGAAACTTATTGATGTAATAGTAAGATCATCTTTCCTAATGGAGCAAAACTATATGAAGTCCTTTTGCTGTTGCTTCATATAGGTTCCTCACTGAAGCCAGTAAAGTGAAAAACAACTCTGCTAAGCTATATATGTACTCCCTCTGTCCCGCAAAAATAGTCTCATGTTGACTTTTCAACATTTTAATAGATAATTTGTGTTTCCCTTTTTGCCCTTAGACATGTAGTTATATAGTTTTGCTTTTTTAGTGGTGTCTATTGTTTTTTGAATTTTAATGAAGAGGAGTAATTTGGGAACGTATAAAATTATATTGTATTGGAATTCGAAACTAGACAATTATTTTGGGACGGGTAAAGTTGTGATAGTGGACTATAAATATGGGACGGAGGGAGTACCATTTATGAACTGTATGCCCCACCATGTATTTTTTGAAATGTTAGAGATTCACAAGAGAAGGCTATAATAATTTGAAGTTCAGTACAGATAACGAGTGTTAATCTGTTTCTTTTAAGAATATTGTCCTGTTGATCTTATCAAAAGAAGAAGGGAAAAAAGAAAAGAAAGAAAAAAGAATCTAGTCTTGTTGATATGCAATTAAGTAGAGAAAGATTATTTTTTTTATTTTGAATTGTGTAATATATAAGAACTTGTTCGTATTACTTCTAGACTTTTTAATAAGTTCATGGCTTATGCGGTATTTAGTCCTCAGCTCGAGTTATAGGATACTTCTTCATCCTGAAGGGTGACTGAAATAGATTACTTTGGTGTGGCAATTACAGAACATTTCGGACAAAAGTTTGCAATTAGTTGCTGACAATTACAAAGAATTGGAGTCATTGAACCTCACCAGGTCTGTGTTCTGATTTATGTAGATTAGATCATTAGAGTATTTTCACAAATTTTAGGCCGTGAAACATCTAAATATGGCAACTGATTGATATCATGCTCCATATTAATGGCAGAATGCTTGGTCATACAGGAGACTTTATGATCTAGTCATTTGCAACTTTCCCAATCCTTTTTGAAACCTTTTTACAATTCTAAACAGTAGTCAAGCAAAACTTGATTTTTATTAGTTAATTTTTTACCTCTGATGGCTTGTGTTTTGGTATATCTTGTGGATGTTTTGTAGGTGTGTCAAGCTAACAGATGTTGGTTTGCAAAAGATATTGTGCAAGTGCAATTCCCTTCAGAGTCTAAATCTCTATGCTCTTTCAAGGTATTTATTTGAAGTTCTATATTTACAAGTTTGAGGTTATTTCGGGTTTCTAATGCGAGGAATTTCTTTCATTCATTGATATAGCTTCACAGATGAAGTTTACAAGAAGATATCACTTTTGCCCCATCTTATATTCTTGGACCTCTGTGGTGCTCAGGTATTATGATATTGATTTTTTTTCTTTCTATCACCTTTCCTTCGATTCAAATTGAACTTACTAGAAAAAATTGAATTTCAGAATCTATCTGATGAAGGACTTTCTTGCATAGCCAAATGCAAGAATCTGGTATCTCTTAATCTGACATGGTGGGTGAAGCTATCAGTCTCCATTTTAATTTATTTGGTGTCAAATAAATGAGTTGCTCTTAATCATGAGCCAATATCTAATATCTGAACAGGTGTGTACGTGTCACTGACGTGGGGATCATAGCCGTTGCGCAAGGTTGCACTTCCCTTCAATATCTTAGGTAATTCTCAAGTGTGAGAAACAATTTAAAATTTGAAAGATTGGCATCCTTTATTTAAAGTTTGAAATGGAGCACTTTTGGTAGCTCCAAAATACAACATTCATTGGCCATCTACTTGAAGTTCAAATTTACGCTAGCAATAGTTCCAAAAATTTATTTTGCTATATTGCAATAAAATGGAATAGATAGTTTAGGACTTGAAAGAAACATGAATTTCATGAAACTGTCACAATCAGGTTGTTATGCTTTGTTATTGATTAAACTTTCACGCAAGGGAAAGATATCAGTGTCATACAGCTGCCTCAATTTTGGTGCAGCTTATTTTAAGTCCATGCAGAACAGTAATTAGAGTGATGATTACGAAGGTAGCCCATGCTGTTGTTATGAAATTCTTTGACTTGGCAGTGACATTTTGGCTCCTAATCAATTTTCTGTTAATATAGTTCTGTTACTGACGTCATGGAAGGAAAAATTGCAGTTTATTTGGAATTGTTGGTGTCACTGATAAGTGCCTAGTAGCCCTCTCAAGGTTCTGCTCAAACACGCTTACCACTCTCGATGTGAATGGATGCATTGGCATCAAGGTAAATATTGTAAATAGATTATTAACATAGTTGGGTCAACATATGTAATCCATAGTATCTATATACATTGGTTTACAGATAAAATGATCTGGGAATGCTCCACTAATTAGGCAGGTAGCTTTTGGTCATAATCACAAAATAATATGGTTGAAGTTTTGATTCAACAATTTTATGCATATTCTGTACTCTTTACTCTTTCCGGATGAGGGTGGGATGGGGCTACTGTCATCTCTCGGACACCCAAAATTATATGCTGATTTTCCTTAAAGTCACTTGCACCATCTTAGTGTGGATCTCTTTTCCTTGCAGCAACGTAGCCGTGAAGAACTGCTTCAGTTGTTCCCATATCTTAGGTGCTTTAAAGTGCACAGCTGATCCTATGGTTTATGGAAGTGGCAAATTGTTTTTCCCCTTCTGTCAAGGTATCCCACCAACTTATTTATATTTGCTACAGTAGATGAACAGACTACCAGCACTGTCAACAACGATAAATAATGATAATCATCTTCACAACACTCAATTTGAGCTATACCACACTTCCTGTGGATGTTCAGTTAAAATATGCAGGAAAACTTCCTAGTTCCAATAAAAAAAATGTTAAACCAACAAATCGTTGAAAAGATTCCCATTAACTATGATGGATTGGACTTCCAAGGATACTTGAGTCTTTTTGTCATTGTCGTGTTTTCATTATAGATATGGCTTCGTCCTTGTGTCTTTTATTTTCCCTAGTTCATACTCGCTCACCCAATCCTCCCAAGGAATTGTGTGCATGGTAGGAGTCATATTTTAGACCTGATGCTTCATGAGGCAGCAAGGCCAAGTGACTTATCATCCACTTGAGCCATGGTTGAGCCAAATCCTCTCCAGTTGTCTCAAGTACAGAATTAGTAATGATAATTCTTTTGTAAAATAGAAAGAAAGAAAAAATCTATTTCTTTTAGAGTGTTGTTCACGTCCATTTTGCTTATGGTAAGTTGCAGTGCCTTGATGGTCTTTCCAGATTTAAAACATGTATTTGTTTAGTTGCAGAAAAAGGTTTAGAAGTATCACCTTTGTAGAAGTTGAAGTGCTGCTTAGTCTGCCTGAAGATGTACCAAAGTAAGAATTAACATGGTATGTATGAGCCAGCACCTTATATTCTAACCATGACATGAGCACAATATATCAATCCTACAATACTCTTTCAGTGTCAAGCATTTTTTAAATCTAGAGTGTCGAGTACAGTTTCATTATTCTGTGGACCTTCAGTTGATGTCAGTAATCATCTTGTTATCTCAACTTCTAGGTTGAATATTACAATTTGCAAAATTCGGACTTCTTGAAAAAAAAAAGATGTGTCAATGTGGGATGGAATTCAAAACAAGAAAACACAGCAGCCTAGCCAAGAAGGGAGATTCTCCAGTTATATGAAAGATACAAGATAGTTGGGATATGAAGAGAGACATGAGATTTAATGTATGCTACTGTACTAAATTAAACTTTCATGGCCGTTTTATTTCATCTTTGTAATGTTCGGTTGATGATATAGTCAGTCTCATAACTTAAATACAATTGACAAGTTGGGGAACAAACCCTTTTCGATAGGTTCCTCACAAAAGGACACTCTTTTGATGGTAACAGTGGTAGACTAATTTTTACAAGTTCTCGTAAACAAGACAGTAGTGGCCTCATCTAACAACATTAACACCTCTTCTTTGGCCTTCCCTCAATTCAAGAACATACGATGTGAGAGCATTTCCTTCAATATTGGTACATTATGTTTAACTTTCTCTCCCAAGTTCAATTCAGAGTGAATATTCTAGGAAATAAATATACATTTATGTATATATATACATGCCTCGCAAACCAAGCAGTCAATCCAGTGGCCAATTGCATACAAATTAATACTAATTAGAGAGAGAGTAAAACTATAAGTGATAATTGCCAACAATATTCTACTTTCCAAACTATAGTATAACAATTCTGAAGACTCCAATTGTGAACGGTACTCCACTGACAATGCTCTTATGAAAATTTCATGATAGGGTAACACGGTCCGATAACAAGATAGGGAATAAGCAATTAAAGGCTTGGCCGAATCTTAATTTCCCATTCCAATTCCAATTCCAAATGTGCCCTGGGGAAAAGGGATGACTCGAAACTTCTCATCCTTAACCTCAAAAGCTACTATTACTCCTACATCTCTGCTATTATACCAACTTTCATGAGACTCAATTATAAAACCTACACAGTATGTAACCCCATCAACGCAACAAATTTGTTTAACACAAAATCGCTTCAGTTGATGCAAAACCGAATCAGAATCAGTATCAGTATCTCCATGAGTCATCTTTTCCGAGAGTCATAATCTTGTAATTCATATCCCAAATGATAACCCTTTTCTATCGTGGGTACGGAAAGACATACGGAACAACTTTGTATGTATTGGTACAAGGGTCATACCCCAAGCAACACTCTCCAACAAAGTGATATGTTGTTCGACCCCTTGGTACGAGGTCTCCCATGTGGGTAGGTGGAAGAACTATGGATTCTCTTCGGCTCGGATTCAGAATACTATTCAGAGTACACATTAAGCCATTGACGGACTGAAATGGGGTAATTTGTTGTACTGGTTCGTCTTAATGAAAAGATTTAGCTCTGTGTAGTCGTCGAGATTTAGAATGTCAGTGACTTGCCCTGTTTTGGGAACAACCATAGAGACTCTATATGAAGTATAACCTGCAGCGACAAGGGTGAAACTGCCATGGGAGCGAGAATGGCGCCAATGGATAGCGGAGAGGTCTTTGTCGATGATGGAGCACCATACCTTGGAAACACAGCTCATTCTCATTAGGGTTTTCACAGAAAGCTGTTTCAGTATTTCCGAGATTGTTTCTCTTGGAAGTGAAAATTCTGCGATTTCATCTCGTTGGCCATATGATATGATGGCGAGAGTGTTATATACTTATATATATATATATATATATATATATATATATATATATATATAACTCGTTGTATGCCAAGGGAGGAAGAAGAGAGAAAACGCAGAGAACAGAGATACAGAGACGAGAGGCCTCTTGAGATTTATAGGAGGTCACAGAGAGATTCTGTTTCCTGATGTAATTACAATATATTTTTGAATTATTTATTTTAAGAGAAATTTATGTATAAGAAGTTACCTATATCAATTAAAATTAAAATTTCAAATCTTCGATAGGGAGAGGAAGTCTATACACATATAGTTACTATACATATACATATCTAACTGGTGAAATTGCATGCGAGTAAGTATTTCTCTAGTTCTGCTGATATCAAATCCTTGTTTTTGTGTGGCTTTATCGTGTCAATAGCCATGCAAAATACTAATCCCTTCCTTTATATAGAGTAATGCGCGGAGAATTAGGACACTGGTGGACCCTTGAAGAAACAAAACGTTAGCACCATTTGTTTTAAAAAATAAGATGTTACAATCATGAACAAAATGTCCTAGAAACTAAGGTTTGTGACAACGTATCATGAGCACACATTCAGTACTCCGAATTGTATGCATTACAAATATTTAGTTCATCATCAAATCAAGTGGCAGAGTCAACTTATGATTTCCACACATTTGCGACAAGAATGAAAATAAAGACCCATAGTATAGCAAACAACATATTTACCTAAAATTATGGTCTGCTAAATTCAACTTGAAAGTAAAATCCAACAAATCATTATCTAAAATACTCTCAAATTTTAGTTCATTATGGTCTCGGGGCTTTGCTGGACAAATGCACGTGGTCCATAAGATTCAATAAATTTTATATGCAGCCATACACATACTACTCAAATCTACTGATACAGTTTCTAGCTAGAAGCATCAAACGCAGGCTCATAATTTACATGGATCTCTCAAGGAACGTAAAACGAAGGAAAAAAAATGAAGTAATAGAATGAGAAATCTTTCTCCTGTTACATGAATCCAATTTTCATTTCATCCGGGAAAGCCATCTTTTTCTCAACAATGTCTTTATCATTTGATCCGATAGCGTTCCGAAAATAGGAACCACCGCTAATGTCCTTCCAAAATATAATCTATTTACACAGATCCTACCTTTCTATTTTCTTTCTAATAAAATTTTGACAACAGATATGCAGATATGTCTATGATGAAATATTCGTATCCAAGCAAAATTACAATCAGATTCCAAAATCGAATAATTTTGAGAACTGCAGCAGGCCAGTAGGCCACGAAGCACCTGATTTGTGACAATTTTAGCTCATGAATACAGATGGTGGCTAAAAGTTTGTAGACTGGATATAAATATATATATCTATTTATTTATTAAAGGATAAAAAGGGAAATAAAACATAGCATAAACATAATTTTTCTATGAGATAAAGGTAGTTACATTAATACAGGGCAGATCATAGCAACAACAAAAAAAGAAAAGAAAATTGGCCATGATCTACCATTCTTACAATAACTTATCTTCATTTTGCTCTCTCTACTTCTATATCATGGGTACATCTTCTTCGGACCTGTAGGCAAAATATGTTTGTAATGATTGATCAAATGTCATAGATATTCCAAGACAATAACATGACAAATCATTGTCAATCCCGGCTTGGAGACTTGACTTTAATAGCTGATACGAGCAACCATGCGAATTTCCAATAATGAAAGATGTATTAACACATCACGAATTCCACTGTTACAGAACATGGCAAAATATTTGAACTTGCACAAGTTCAAACTCTAGATTTGTTTCCTCTTCAAAGTGAAACAGCAAAGATCTTTCAAGGTTTATAAGTTCATACCCTTATGTTTCTGCGTTAGAAATTAAAGCAGTACAGATACCAATATCTAGAAACTATATCTTGGTTTTACCTACACTTTATTTTCAATGATGCATGGGAATCACTTTGTCATGCATTATTAGATGGATTATGTACTATTATACCCAAGTAATTTCACTTAGCGGTCTCCAGCATAGGGACAATGTGGCTGCAGTTGAAACCTTTACTCCATGGTCTGCGATCATATGAAGAGGGGTTGAGGAGCTGAGCTGCACTACTAACCAGAAATTGTTGAATACTTGAATGGCAAGGTGAAACCATACCTTGAAACTTTCTTAGTCTTTTTTTCAGAACTTATTTATGGTCTAAGAAAGAGAAAAAGGTACTTGTATAGCAGCGTGAATATAGGTTGCACCACCTTTAGTATCTTTGATACAATTCACAGTATTCTACTTCATGGGTACAATAAGGTTCAACAAACAGTATTTCTTAAATAAATGACACTTGCACATGCATTTTATTTCATGAAATTTATATTCACACTTGGTACTGGAAAACACAACTGAAAAACAATCATAGGCAGACCTTGACAGTTAACATATGCTTTTAACGTTTAACATTTTACTTGGGAAAAACTGAAAAAGGGAACCGAGTGCGGCGACCAAACAATCACCAGTAAATAACCTAGCTATAAAACACATGTGCTTTAGTATAGAAACATTCAGAGTGAAAAGAATAGAGTTGAAAAACATTGTGATTGGAAGCAGAGCTAACATTACAAGTCTGTGAAACACTAAATGAGTAATAGAGAAAGCTAGAAAGATTGAAAAAAGATTTCGTTATAGGAACGAAGTTGGAATAGTTTATAAGATTTGAAGTTCTTTATTCTTTTATAAAAAATACTTACTTATCAAAAAAAAAAAGATTTGACGTTCTTTAGTTGTTAACAATAATCTTTTAAATTGTATTCAATTCGTTTGTATAATTAGTGCACGTGCACTCTTGAAAAGATAGCACAATACATTTTAGAACATTTTCAAGAGCATAAGAAAGAAGAATTCCAGAAACAACCAAAATATAGAAATTATTCACCGAAAAACAACCAATAAACAGGCATTAAATTATACTGAAATAGCTCAGTAATTTAACTATTTTTTTGTTAGATGTAATTCTCCTTAAATTTTGTTATTACATTGTCGAATTTGACTAAACTTTAGCTCTTAATAGTTTCCAACTACAATCTCTCCCTTGTTTTGCAAGGAACAGGACACTAATGAACCAGATATGCACATTTTCTCCAGACCTGCCAATGGATCAGTTTTTTATTGGAATCTAATCACATTTTTTTCCCCGGAAATTATGGAATCTAATCACATTATCTGGATATGGATTGTAGAAAAATCATTAATCGGATGATGACCCGAATCCGATAATGCTGTAACTTAACAAATTAGATACGCACTTAAGTTGAGCTGACCTATTAAGATACTCTCTACCTATATTTTTTTTTTTTGATAAATAATTGTATAAAAAACACTCAAACGGGGAGCGCATCCCATAGAATACAATAAAACCTCTACGGGCCAAGAGAACCCAAAAACTCTAACTTTTCATCTATGGATATACAATTGCGACCCTCCACCCAAGAAAATAAAGAAGAAATAAAAACATCCTTCAGAAACCTAACGAGGACTCAATCCCCTCAAAACACCGGCGGTTCCGCTCGAGCCATAAACACCACCATAAGCACAAAGGAGCCACCCGCCAAAAAGAGCGCACATGAGACCCAGGCATGCCTCTACCTATATTTCCATCTTATATACATACTACTTCTATTAATTCCTATATGATGTACATAAATTAGTATACATCAGATTTGTATAGATTTGCATAGATAACGAAAAATAAAATTTACAGTGGTATATTCACGATAGTGATTACTCTCCTAATCTGTCCTTTGATCGGAGACGCAAGAAGAGCACACCAGGAGCATATCAAAGCAGTTCTGCTTGCACTTTCAAGAAAAATGAATGATTAAATAATGAAAGCATGTATATCATGCTTCCAGACATGGGAGAAACGAAGGTGAAGGGAGAGTCGCCGATTAGCGACACGAAGGGAAAGGGGGAAGCCAGCGATTGACTGCCAAACCCTTGTGGAATAATTTCCCGTTACTTATTCTCTCTCCCTTTTCTTCTGTTTTTCTTTTCTTTTTTCTATTACAAGCCCTTTCCTTCGTTTTCTTTTTTCCTTCTTCCCTTTCGTTCTCCCCGTTTATGGTGATTTTAGTTCTTTGCTACAGAACCCATTCCAATCTCTATCATTTTTAATCTAGTTTTAATCCCCTTTGTTTTATCTTTATATAGAAAATACTAACATATTAGTAACAGAATGAAAGATCCAAATCATGCTGAGATTTGGTGTTTAACTTCTCTTAGTACCAATCTTGAAATAATTCTTCGGACCAATTTGCTTGGTTTGGAGTAAATTGCAGAAGGGTATGGGGAATACAAAGCGGATTGACCGGATTGGGCATCTGGTATGGTGATTATCGTTTAAGAGGTGATTAAGTAAGAATCCGTCGGAATATCAAATTTCTATCGGCTCAACCAGGATCCAGCCTGAATCAGCTCCGTTATAGGTCTAATCATCACACTACAAAGAAATATGCATATGCAGATCACCCAAACTATACCAGTGTAACCCACAAAGCAAAAAGCCACTTGAAACTAAATCTACTTATAATAGTAGTAGTAGTAGTACCAGCTGCAGTAGGAATAGTGATAAAAGAATATAGACAGAATTCACTAATGATAAGATCTATAGTATGAAGTAAAAGGGAGTCACCTACCTGGTAGCGTCAGCGTCTAGTTCTAGGCTTGCAGCGAAATTCAGCTAAGAGTGCTATATGATCAGACGACCACTCTGGAGAAGGAAGCGCTGTGTCTTTCCTCAAGCTATCCTCATCCAAGAGCTCCAACAATGATTCAACAGTTAAAGAGTCCGCTGAAATCACAAAAAAATAAAATAAAATAAAGAAGAAAAAAAGCTCATAAAACTCTTATTTTCTGTGAGTTTGATCCAATCTAGCACTAAGATTTTACTTGAAGTCGTAATTTTGGGAAAACATAGGCAGGAAAGAGAAGGGTGAAGATTATAACAAACTGCTACATATAAATATATATATATATATATACATGAATATGTTACTGATAAAACAAGATGTCCCAGGAGGTGTACCTGAATAAAATATGTAATCGATAGTACCGATAAAATCTCTTGTGCAATTTGTGAATAAGGGTTCATTTGTAGTAGGGTCCATTCTTCTTCTCTGTTGCTCAAAACCAAGACCAGCCCCCATTCTTGCAAAGGATGAGTAAGCGCTCACCTGTTTTTAAGAAAATAGTGCTACAATTACTACATAATACTAAACACTAATACATTTATTCACAACTTTCCTTCTCCGTGGAAGAATTTCCTACGAAGGCTAGGCAGATACATCTATAACATGCTCCTGAAGGAGTGCAGCATCAGAAGATAGGTTACCAGTGGCAGCTGATGTGTGAGTTTGCTGGCAGGGCGCAAAATTCCAATAGGGTCAACCGCTAAATCAGGATGCATTTGATCAATTTTCCCCATTGCAAGAAGTGCATGAGGAGAACTGCAATATGTTCAACAATACCTTTATATAATGCCACAAACTAATTTACAATAAATATATAATTTTATGAGAACAGAAATCAAACCTTCCAGGAACAGCATTAAAATCTCCACAAACCAACATGGGAATGTCTGCACTGGCAGCTATCTTTTCTAGTCCTTTTAAGAGTGTGTGTACCTTTTAAGAGAGACAAGTGCCATGAAACATTATAAACAAATAAGGCAAAATAACAGCCAACATATTAAGACAACAAAATGGGCCTCGGATGAAAACCTGCCAGAGCTTGACATCCTTTAGATCCTGGACATTTACATGTGTGTTTGCCTGTATTTCAAAACCATAAGAAAAAATGGTCATTTTAGGCTCCAAATAATTCCAAGGAAAGAAGAAGTCAGAATGACGATATGCCGAAAAAAGGGTACTGACGCAAGTTGTTATTTGACGTTCCAGTCTAGCTAGGAACAGTAAGATGGAAGAGGTAGTTGTAGCTTCCAAAACATGATTTATGTAGTTACAATTCGTTCAATAACCACCCATCTGCAAGGTCTGGTCCTTGCACCATGGATTACTTGTATGCTAACCAGGATAGTCTCCTGAAGTCATTATTTAAAACCGTCAGGTGTTCATTCTCTTCTCATAAATTGAATTGAAAAGAGAATGATCATCGTGGGAGTAAGGGTGGGACTCCTATACAGAGGGCAGTGAAACCATTCAACCCAAAACCCAACAATAAGACATGCTTGGTAGTCGATGATGCTATAAGTCCACAAGACCTGGCCTGCATTCCTACCCTCTTCAGTTGCAGTTGGTTCCAGCTTCAAACTCAATTCCACCAGTAAAAGTATGCAAATTACTTCATAAAACTCCCACAAATATTTTAATTAATGAGAATGCACAGATTAAGCTACCTTAAATGTTTTCACTAAAATTAATTTATTTATTTTACTTCCCCATTGGGCTGCATGTCTGGAACTTAGGCACAGTGTCATCCTGCACCAGCACATGCCACCATTCATCTTTAATTTGATAGTCTTGCTTAAGGTGCCCATCCATAGTCCATGCTCAAGTTAATTGTTCTAAATAAAAAAAAAACATCCAAAGCACCATGTGCCTCACAAGTACGGTGACATGTGCTAACAAAGACATAATAATTGGAGAGGTAGTAGCAGTAGTGAAATGATAAGAATAAAAAAGAAAATGTAATTGATTTCTTACAACGCAAACAAGCTGGCGTTTCCCAGGATTATCAATCCCCTGGTTGCTAAATTTTGCTTCCAGAACCACTATCAGTGCAACGTTATCCTACAAAGAAAATAAGTGAACTTCCATAAGCACAGAATGCTCATATACAACAAATCACTGAAGGGGTTTCGGGACCCCAAAAGAAGGAAAGATAAGAAAACATAAATGCAACTAAACTACCTTAACCAGCCGACTGAGGGCAGTTTTTCTCTGAGGACTAGGAACCAATGCATCAGTCAGAGATTGTGCAGCTTTATTAAACTCAACCTAGACGCAAGCATATATTGGATCAAAATGTTGAAAAATTATACACAACATTTATTTATTCCAAAAACACTCTCAAACCTCATATTTTTTGACATGAGAGAATCTGTCTCTGCGGAAAAATGTTGCACAACCGTCAATTGTACGAATACTTCCACTGAAAACCTGCACACAGCAACGGAAACTAAATCTAATTAACATCTACATCTTTTAGGAGGCTACAACCGTGAGGCATGAGTTCAATGCCCAACCTCTGCTGTTTTTCTTTTAAAAAGAGCTTGATAGCCATGCTTGTCTAACTCAGGGGCAAAAAATTCCTCAAAATGATCACTTTGAACCTGCAAAGTAAAATATATAGACATCATTAGTCAACATCTATAAGCATGCTGAACATTACAAAACAATTAGAGTTAACTTTCCACAGCAGAATTTTACTCTCCAGATTCAAGGTTAAAACTAACGCGGGACCCATTGTAAAAAAATTAATAAAACATCATATATAATACAATCTTTGTTATTAAAGGCTCAAGGTGCACTAAGGCACCAAAGGTCATCTGGATCTTAGGCGCAAGGAGAGGCGCGCACCTGAGTGAAGTGAGGCACACAAAGAAAAATGGAATGAAAAAATAAAATCATTACTAAATCGTTCATATTCCATAATAGAGGCGCAAATGTTATCAAATATGCAATTGCGCACACAACAGGCAAAAGTTTTGCACCTCTAGGAGCCTGGAGCCTAGGCGCGCCTATACCAACACTGCATACAATGGTCTCCACATAATTGGTTAATCATAATTACAAATAACTACTATTCCAAGGCAGCAAGATCCGATGATGCCAGTAATGTTTTGGTTATATCATTTTCAAACATCTATCTACTTACCCAAAGTATCAATTTGAAACCTATTGTTGAGTTGAATGTTTTCTATTTGCAGAAAAAACAAGCTCACCGACATCAAGGCAATAAGTTAATCCAGTGAAGTACAAGTAAGTTGTGAAAAAGAGGATTTAAAATTTATAACAAATAGTTTGGTGCTTATGCATGGTTATCTAGCTTAAAGATGCTTTACATCTTTAAATTTGGACTAATAAATTTTCATTTAGGGTGCCAAAGTTTCATGACATAAGCTTCATACCATGTGTACCTACAGTAAAAAGAAGCCAACAGTTACATGTTCAATTTTCTGAGCTTCCACCTACCCAGCAAGTATATAATCTTCCCAAATTACAGAAGATAACATCTACCAAAGTCAATTTCCAAAACTTACGTGAAAGACAGATAATAAAATCATTTAGAATATTTATCAAACAATAGCTATTGATAGTGCTACGTACCTCTTGAAGACAAACAATGTCTGCACCATAACCAACAATTTCTCGTAACAAATTCTGCCTGCGGTAAGGCCAAGAAAGAGCCCAAGAAGGGCAATAACTGTATAATTCACTGCTGGCGTAGACATCAGCTAAAATGTTGTATGAAAGCACTGTAAAAGTTCCTGCAGAGGAAATACGGCCATCTGAATCCATATGCCCCATGACATCAATACCACTGACTGATATCAAGCGGCGCGGGCTAGGAGATGGAGCTGGAATGACACGGGAAGTTAATATTGTATTGGCATGTCCTACAGGTAGTTTTGTTTCCAAATCAACCACAACACACTCAAATTTAAGGACATGGCCAACATCATCAGCTGTAGGTGTATATCTTTTAGTGTTTCCAACTTCGAACCAAGTTTCACCACCACTCCTTTGGGTAACTGCGGCAGGATATAGAGGTGCTGCACCATTTGCCAAGTTAGGGTTTGACTGTGAACCAGATAAGCCTGTGTTCACCCCAGATCCCGTGCGTTCATATAATTCTTCGTCCTCGCCTCCATTTTCACTTACAGCACTAGCAGCACGTTCATGCAGAACACGATGATGCTGCCATGCATCAGAAAAACATTTAGGAGAGCAGTGATAGCTTTTAGCAACAGGAATTTTGGCTTTAACACATCCTATGCACTGCAAAGTGGCTTGCTCAGATGGATGTACACTACATATAGCAACTTTCCGATCACTTTGTACACGATACCTGTGAAACAAAACCAAGAGAACACATATATGCACCAGGTTATGTACTTGAGAGTAAACTCATTCTTTCAAACATCAAGCAACAAATAAAACATAGGAGATATAATCAGAAAGACAAAATATATGTGGAGAAATTTAAAATAGACAAACTCCAGTATCAGATCAAGTTCATGGTCTCATATTAAAGGTTAAAGATATTTACTAACACAAGAAATGGAAATTCAGCACATATCTACGACCTGTAGAACGAAATGGAGGGCACAAGACTTTAAAACTACATCGAACCAAGCACAAGCTATTAGCATGTGGCGTACCCAGATGTTTCTTTCCTAGCCGTTACCTAACTCAAATCTAAAATGAGTATGCTTGCAGTACCTACAGTTGAGCAAATTCGTCTAGAGATATCAAATTTGTCAACAAAAATATTCATTTGTCACCAGTGACGGATATATTGTGGGCCGCCCCCACTGAATCTGCTTTTCCTTTTACATTATATTCCTTTAAAATTTTAAATTTACCCAAATTGCCAGCACTGAAATTACAACAAAACAAAATGACATAATTCCCCCCCACCCCCACCCCCACCCTGATATTTGATCCATCACCGTTTGTCGCCATCGCCTGCAAAATAAATTAACATCATTTACCCTATCATAGGTATAATTGCTTTACGCCAATCCAATAAGGGACCAAATTCCTTTTATATCACTTTTTCTTGGCTAAATGCATGAAGTAGGCACAACTATCTATCACAATTGTCATCACATGGATACACGCCTCATGTTGTCCTCTCCTCAGTGTCGTTATCCTACTTACTTAAGATTTGCCCAAACTGAATACAAGCCTTATGTATTTTATTTTACTTTTGAAAGTTAAGCAACTCACACACCCTGCCCTCCACCAAGGCTTGAACCTAGACCTCTCATTTGAGAGGTAGGGTCCGGTACCGCTTGGCCATTAGGCCTTTGGTAAAAGTTTAAATAAGAATAAGGATACACGCCTTATGTTGTCCTCTCCTCATGTGTCGTTATCCTACTTACTTAAGATTGGGCCAAAGTATACGATTTGCAAATGAGATATAACAATAACTACTTCAGCTGCATATAGATGCAATAAAGATTGATTACATAATATAAATATGCATGCACGTACTTGTAAATGCATTTATATGTTCATAAATGTGTAATAATGATTAATGACATGTACTTGCATGTGCACGTATATGTGTATATGTCTTAACAAAGGTTTGTTAGTCACATGTTAAGACACGTTGGAGAACTGCCAGTCATGTTTCCAACATTAAGAGTTCTGATTATATATTATTGACATGTCAAAGATATGCAGCACAGTTGCCCGGTACTGGCCAACAAGTGCTTTTGTCAGTCGCAATCTGGAACACAAATCCTCCTTTTAAGTTTAACATAAGTAGTTTCTGAAAAATTACAATTTCCTTATAAAACCCTACATTTTAATCATTTTTTTTTTTCATATACCAAACACCTCTAATAAATCACATTGCAAATGCAAACCCGATTTAGAAATAAATGTATTATAGCCTTCTTGGCAACACGAAGACAAGATAATCTCAACCCATGCCCCATTTGTTGCTAGTTCAGTACATTGGTATTTAACACACTTTTCCCCATCAGCAACATTTCATACATTAAATGCTTGCTTATCCTGAGAGGCAATAGGAATCACCAGTTAATTATATTGAGAAATCGGGGGCCTATCTTTTTTTTTATATAAGTATAAATGTGTATAGAAAGAGCACTCAAACGGGGAGTGCATCTCATGTCGGGGGGCCTATCCTGGACTGTATTTAACGATATGTTCTTTTGAACCTGTAAATGCCTCACGTCCACAATTCAGACCCACCCGAAAGTGACAAAACTAGAAACAAAAATGCAAGTATGGTCTTGTTGAAGTTGATAACTTGGAAGTAATCACATCTAGAGAAAGATGACAAGGCTTGCTTCCTCTTGTATTAATTTAAATAAATAGATTCTTTGTCCATCATCCTGGAAGGAAAGTCCAATATATTATCGAAGAACCTGAAAATAATACGACATCTTCATCATGTGCATTTGCTCTACTCCTTAAACGACAGATGGGAGCAAATGGATGATAAGTTTAGAAATCTGGCATCCTATTGTTGTCTACTAAACAAAAGTTCGACCAGAGGAAAAATACTTCTCTGGCCTCTTCTATGTTGCCAGTGTCTTTGAGGAGAAACATGAATATGATATAAGTTATGCCCGCTTGTACAGTCAGATTTAAATGAACAGTATATACTAATCAACCTGCTTTTTGGGATAGAAAATGTAATTGTACTGAACTAAGAAATACGTATTTAATTAATGGAAAGCAAAGCTATGTAGAAGGAGCAAAGATACGAGTCACAACTCAAACTAGGATCACATATTTAGGAGTTGTCACTCGAGATAGGAATACATATCCCCAATATAATCCTGCCCTCTTCACTTCCGCGAAATTCTATTACATTATTTCTTATCCAAGCTTGAAGGCTTCACTCCCTCCTTTTTCCACATTTCTACAATATAAAACCCTAGGCTTGTCATGAAAGCCTTAAACGAAACATTCCAATAAACCCTAGCTATTAAACTAACAACTTTCCACATTCTTTATGGAAGCTTTTACCTGCATTAAAATTTTGAATTAAACCCTACAACTCAATTAAGAAACAAATATTTCTGTACCTACACATCCAAGAGCATTCCATCAACAATAGATCATTCCAACCATCCAAAGGACTGGAAGCAAAAGTCGCAAAATTGATTATTTACAGAAAATCAAAGAAAAACAAAATCATCAAAAATCAAAACTTTACTAAAAACCCATATTTCAAATCATTCTAAACATCCAAATAAATCAAAGCAAAACTGCCGAAATTGATTAATTACTAAAAAAAAAAAATCAGAAAAAAATAACCAAGTTTGACAAGCATTATTTGAAGTTACAGTACTGACCACTTGTATCTCAAGAAGTGACCATCGAGTGGAGCAGATTCAGGAACATCCTCGGTGAAAATGGACTTGTCAGGTCGGCGTAAGAGCACGTAGGGCGTGAGCTCGCAGCCTACAATCGGAATGTCGGACGGAAGATGAACTCGGAGCACGCTCAGCATACTTGCCACTCTCTCACTACTCCCCACTCTACACAATTCTCAAACTCAAACCCTAACCCTAACCCTAGAAGTGATCCGACTCTTATAGATTCAATTACTGCTATATTGAGCGCCAAACGTTTTCGGACACTTGGCGGATCCGTCATAGCCTGCCCTCAACGCACGCCAGCCTTGCCCTAATCTCCCAAACAAAACCCTAAATTACAAAAATTCAAGCAATGACCAGAAATTGATACGTAAGTTCTAGAGAGAGAAAAAGAGCACAAATTTCTAGAGAGAGAAAACGGAGTAATTGCAGATTGGAAAGCAGAGAGATAGAGAGAGAAATTGAATTTAGAGAGAGAAAGTTGGGATTTTTAGAGAGAAAGGGGGAGAGGGGGGATCGATTGGTGTTAGGGTTTTACAAAGGAACTGAAGTTGTTCGTATGTATGTGTTGTTCGTTTCGTCTCAACAAGAAGGCCAAATGTCCATTTTGCATATATATATATATATGAAGGACATGTATTTTTACTATTTCATTCTTGTGTTTCCTTTTCTGTAGTATTTTGTGTTTGTGACCACAAGAAAAATAAGGGCGAACAGAGAAATATTAAGCAAATCTCAAATTATGACATCCTTGGAAGCCAAGGCATTAACAAGGAAAAATTAGTGATTTTTATTTAAACAACAATTATCTTTAGGAGTAGGTAGTATTTACTGTACAGTCATAAATATTTCTATTTACAAAATTAAATAGTTATTAATAAAAAAAATTAAAGGGTCAAAGTTTGTGAATGATTTGTTTTCAATTATTTATTACTACTTTCCCAATTTTGCAATCAAAACTTATATTTGCATTTGTGATTGGACCAAGTAAAGATCACCTACTCACATTTGAGTTAATAAGTATTGTCATTTTTATTTTAAGTTAATAGATTTGATCAATGAACTAATAAATAAGACTTCAAGTTAATGTGACTGATATGAATAATATAATTCCGAATCATATAATAATTTCTCGAGTTTTTTTTCTCTTTATGTTTTTATGAATCTATGATGGAGTAAACTGAGAGCTATATTATATGCTCGATAAAGAGAGAGTTAATAACAAGAATAAAGTGATAGAAACAAGCTGCATTTTAGTATGGAGAAATAAATCTACAAAATTTGAAATTTTGTAACAAATAGTCATACTTGTTAGTTTTGGCCATTTTTTTTTATGGGATATCCAATTCAGAAAACCCCCATATGATTACCAAAATGTATCAACTTGTCCCCCTCTCTATAATTTTAGACCAAAATAACTCTAAAGTTTAATTAAATTAAAAAAGATATATACATAATTCGTAAAAAAAAAATTTAAAAACATATAAAATTTCAAAAAAATATATAAAATAAAATAAAAACATATATATACATAATTCGTAAAAAATATATAAAATTCGTAAAAATATATATAAATTTGGTAAAAATATATATAAAATTCGCAAATAAAACATATAAAATCTGAAAACAAACATATAAATTTCGTAAATATATATATATATATATATAATTCGTAAAAAAACATATAAAATTCCATATAAATATATAAAATTCGTAAAAAATATATATAATAAAAAAAACATATAAAATTCAAAAATATATATATAAAATTCGAAAAAAAACAAATAAAATTCGTAAAAAATATATAAAATTCAAAAACAAATATATATATATATATATATAATCCTTTGGCACACTACAATAGTATATTCAAACAAGATTATCCAAAAAAAAAAGGGATAGGAAAATCATAATATTTGATTTTTGGGAAAATCATAATACAATCCAAAAAAGTGCTCTTCCACTATATTTGATTTTTTTTTTCAAAAAAATTTAGATGTTACAATAGAGTATAGTCATAGTTTTAAAATAATTTGTGGTATTAAAATTGTTTTTTTAGAAATCAATTGCTTTTTTCCATTTTCATGCAATAAACAAAGTGCGGATTGAACTAAACTTTTTTTAATATGGAGAGTCCAACATAATCTACCCATTCATATGATTTAATAATAAAGTTATATGATTTTATTCCTAATTAAAATTAAAATAATATTTATGTTTTTGAGATATTTTATATTTGTTTTTTGAAATTTATATATTTTTACGAATTTTATATGTTTTTTCGAGTTTTATATATATTTTTACAAATTTTAAATATTTTTTCAAATTTTATATATTTTTTACAAATTTCATATATATTTTTCGAATTTTATATGTTTGTTTTTAATTTTATATATTTTTTATGAAACATGAATATATATTTTTTTTGAATTTTATATATTTTTTTAATTTAATTAAACTGCAGGAATATTTTGGTCCAAGATTATAAGGAGGGGGGCAAGTTGATACATTTTGATAATCATAAAGGAGTTTACTAATAATATCCCTTTTTTTATACATATAAATACACAAAAACAACCGAGAAAACAAGTTCCGTGAACTTATCATTTTTTCAAGGGTAAAGTGCATTAAATCCCCCTGGACTATTTTCTCTCTCTCAACTAATTCTCCTGAACTACACTTTTTTACACAAAACTCTCTAAACTATCCGAACTTTTATAATTCAGTCCATTCTGTTATAACACCGTTAGTTAAATTATGATAATTTGAACTCAAATCCCCTAAAGTTTTGGTCAATTGCACTCGCTCCCTGATATTTCATTTTTATTGCAGTGACACCCCCTAAAGGAGTGAAGACCCCATGAAATGATTTTTGTGCCCCTACTTTAGTGTAAAAGACATGTTGGCTAAATTAATGGACCAAACAATTCTTGTGTCTTAAGCTCAATTTGAAAAACTTTTCAAGTACTTTGGATACAATGATTTTTAAAATATTATCACATTTCTTTAAATTATTTTTTTAAAACTGTCATTTTTGTAATATAGGCCCAAAAATTATTATTTTTTAATTTTTTCCTAAAACTAATATTGTTACCTTTTACATTAAATAATAATAATACACTTTATTTATGATTATATTTTTTTGTATTTTAGAATGTGATACATGTATAAAATATTTGTGAGCTTATATAATTTAATTTATTTTGTAAATAAATAATATACAACTCCTACAATTTAAACAATTAGTAATACATTTTAATTATAGTTTTTGTTGTATTATAAGAGGTGATAAATGTATAAAAATGTTACAAATGGTTTATAATTTATTATTTTTTGTGTAAAATTAATTTAAGCCCTTACACTGTAAAATAATAAAAAACTTTACTTATTGTAATTTTTTATATTTATTTAAAAATATGACAAATGGTTTATTATTTATTAATTTTTTTGTAAAGTTAATTTAAACCCTTACACTTTAAATAATGTCAAACTTTACTTATTATAATTTTTTATATTGTAAAAGGTGATAATTAATCAAAATATTAGACAATTCTTGTGTTTTTATTAGTAGTATATAGATAGATAAATAAATATACAGATTTCTGTATTTTAAGTTATATTATTTTTTCTTGCCAAAATATATTTGTCTTATATCTTTATTCTATATCTTATGAAATATTCATTAGAGTTGCATTTCAATTAATCTATATTAATTAATTATTTTTAAAAAAAATATATGAAAAATATTTATAACCCCTTGTCGTATATCTTTACTCTATATGTTTTGAAAGATTCATTAGAGTTACACTTCAAGTAATGCATATTAATTAATTATTATTATTTTTTAAAAGTATTGAAGTATTTTCAACCCCTTTTCTTTTACTTTATATCGTTTTGACATACTCAGAGTTGTACTTCAACTAATACATATTAATTCATTAATTTTTATTTTGAAGAAAATGTTTGAAAATATTCTCAACCTCTCACATTTTAGAATAGTTGTTATAGATATATATATATTATAGAGTTTTTATCTTGGGGCATGGAGGTAATTTTACCACCTAGATATTTGTCTCATGAAATAAGGGAGACAACACAAGGGAATTCCGGTCATTTCTCCCCTTCAAGGGGTGTCATTGCAAGAAAAATGAAATCTCAGAGGGCGAGTGCAATTGACCGAAATCTCGGGAGACCTGAGTGCAAATTATCTTAATTTAACTAACGGTGTTATAACGAAATTGAGTAAATTGTAAATTTTTTATAGTTCAAAGGACCATTAGTTAGTTTAGAGAGGTTAGTTCAGAGAGAAAAAATAGTTCAGAGGGATTTAATGCACTTTACCCTTTTTTTCAAATCAAGGCAATTTCAGATTATTCGGTCAGAACATGTACTTTAAAAAAAAATCATAAAACCCTTTTTTATTATCTAAAATGCTATAAACCCCTTTTACTATCAATCAATCCATTCGCTATTAAACACTCCATCTTGGTATGGAAATATAAAAACAGTTTTCTGTATTTTGGGTTGCAAAAAACATAAAACAAGTAAAATTTTATACTTGGCAAGTTATTTTGTAAAACAGTTTTTGAAAACTAAAGTTCAATAATATCATTTTTCATAAACAAAAAAAACAAGGGTGTGTTCACTAACATGGATCGTTTCATGTTTAAATGTATAATTTATGATATATAATAATATTATTAAATATATAACATATTATATTAAAAAATAAAATATTTTTAATTAATATAAAATAACTATTAATACATAAAAATTTATATATTAGTTCAAATTTATGAGACAAATATATAATATAATATATTATATATAATACTATTATTAAATATATAATATATTATATTAAATAATAAAATATTATTTAATATTAAAATATTTTTAATTAATATAAATTTTATATATTAGAAAACAAAATAAAGGTGTGTTCATTAACATGGAACGTTTCATGTTTAAATGTATAATTTATTATATATAATATTATTATTAAATATATAACATATTATATTAAAAATAAAATATTTTTAATTAATATAAAATAACTATTAATACATAAAATTTTATATATTAGTTCGAATTTATGAAACAAATATATAATATAATACTATTATATATAATACTATTATTAAATATATAATATATTATATTAAATAATAAAACATTATTTAATATTAAAATATTTTTAATTAATATAAAATTTTATTTATTAGAACAAAAAAATAAGGGTGTGTTCGTTTCATGTTTAAATGTATAATTTATTATATATAATATTATTATTAAATATTTAACATATTATATTAAATAATAAAATATTTTTAATTAATATAAAATAACTATTAATACATAAAATTTTATATATTAGTTCGAATTTATGAGACAAATATATAATATAATATATTATATATAATACTATTATTAAATATATAATATATTATATTAAATAATAAAACATTATTTAATATTAAAATATTTTTATTTAATATAAAATTTTATATATTAGAACAAAAAAATAAGGGTGTGTTCGTTTCATGTTTAAATGTATAATTTATTATATATAATAATATTATTAAATATATAACATATTATATTAAATAATAAAATATTTTTAATTAATATAAAATAACTATTAATACATAAAATTTTATATATTAGTTCGAATTTATGAGACAAATATATAATATAATACTATTATTAAATATAATATAAGGCTGAAGAATAACAACACCCACTTCTTGATCTCATTAGTAAAATTGAAGACTCAGACTTAAAGAATTCTTACCTTAAAAATTAATAAAATTGCTTACACTAAATAAAGAGACCCAACCGCCTATGGTCCACAAACCTAATTTCAGCCTTCATAAAACCCTAGAGCGTTTCGCCCCTAAGAAAGACATTATTTTGCAAAATCTCCAATATGAGATCAATCTAGTTAAATAAGAGATCAAAACTCTAAAAAATGAAAACCAAGATATAAAAACTCTCTTTCACACACAACTCAAAGATCTGGTCAAAACCTCACACCAATTCTCAGTTTCTGATTCATCTTCCTCTAACAGTATTGAAGATGATGACAACATGAATCCCTTTAACGAAAATGATGAAGACATCAATAGTTTAAATCTAATCAATCGAATCTCATTCAAAAGATGGAAGATAAAAGTCAAATATAGCTATTAATAAGGAATAGCAAAATACTGTCATTGCTCTAGTTGACTATGGAGCAGACCTAAACTGTATACAAGAAGGTCTAATTCCTAGCAAATACTATGAAAAAACGAATGAAAAACTTAGTTCCGCTAATGATAGTGCAATGCAAATCAAGTATGAGTTATCCAAAGCTCATATTTGTCAGGATAATGTCTGTTTCAAAACTACCTTTGTCCTAATTAAAAACATGACTGATACAATCATCATTGGTCTTCCATTCTTATATCTCCTTTACCCATTTACGATAAATAATGATGGTCTCTCTACAACTCATTTTGGTCAAAATATTGAATTTCCTTTTTTACAAAAATATTCCCATGGTAAACTCAAAAACATCATTGATTGTTCAATTTCTAAAAATATTTGCGTCCTCCACCATGACGAACAACATTTAAACTCTTTAAAAGAATAAGTAATTCATAAAATAACTGAAACCCAATTAAGAAACTATATCGTTCAGGATCAGATAAAAAACTATGAAAACAAACTCATTCGAGAGATATGTTATGATCTACCTAATGCTTTTTGACACAGAAAGCAACATATTGTTAATCTCCCTTATATAAAATATTTCACTAATAAGGGTATTCCAACTAAAGCATGCCCAATTCAAATGAATCGTGAAGTTCTAGAATTTTGTAAAAAATAGATTCATGACCTTTTTCAAAACAAAATCATTCGTCACAGTAAATCACCATAGTCTTGTTCAACATTTTATGTAGAAAAAAATCCAGAAATTGAACGTGGTGTACCATGTCTACTCATTAATTATAAGCCTCTTAATTAAGTTTTTGAATGGATTAAATACCCCATCCTTAATAAAAGAGATTTAATTAATAGGTTAGACCAAACAACCATTTTTTCCAAATTTGACCTTAAGTCAAGATTTTGGCAAATTCAGATTGTCGAATAAGATAAGTACAAAACTGCATTCGCCACTCCTTTTGGCCATTACGAATGGAATGTCATGCCCTTTGGCCTTAAAAATGCTTCAAGTGAATTCCAAAATTTTCGATTCTTTTAATCATTTTTTTCATAGTCTATATTGATGATGTCCTTATCTTTTCCAATAACATTGAAGCTCATTGGAAACATCTTAATTCGTTATTTCACACCATAAAACAAAATGGTCTAGTCATCTCTATTTCAAAAATAAAGTTTTTTCAGACGAAAGTTAGATTTATTGGTTATGATATATCTCAAAGGCAATTCCACCCAATCAGTTGCTCCATAGAATATCAGACATAATCTGTTTTTATCAAACCAATCCCAGATCGCAAGGATTCCAGTAAAATTATTTATCACTCACTTTACATTATCCAAGTCATCTATGTCAAAGAGTGGGGAAAACATCCTTCTGAAATTCGAAAACTAAACAATTCCCAAAATTTTACCTATTATGATTATATGGAAGCTTGGTTTAAAATATTTATTTTTCAAAGTGAAACCTTTAGTCATTCTTGGTTTATCAACTTTGATCACAAGTTTAAAAATCATCTCCCTACTTGGTTTGGTAATTGGTGGGAATACTATGGTGCGATTAATGATATCATTCCTGAACCACTCTAGAAAGAAGTTATATATTTTTTTTCAAAATACAAAATTCCATGTCACGACAACCATTTCCCAGTCCTTCTGCTATTTGCAAAAAAATATAAAGTTCCATAGATTTTTAAGTGACAATACAGTGTGGCAAAAAAAGATTGTACAGTAAAAAGGATACATTACACTAAATGGGGATCCTTTTTAAAATTGATCATATCATACAACAAGTCTAAAAGGAATTCCCAAAACTAAGTCCCCAACCCCTCCAGGGTAATCCATCCACAAAAGTCCTGAATAAAGCTTAGTCAAACTTTTCGGCAGAAGAATCAGTCAACAAGTCATCCTCCAAAAAGTCATCATCCTCAAAAACAAAGTTAAAAAATAAAATGGAGAAACTCCTAGCACAAATTAAAGATGTCTCCAATAGTAAAGAAGAAGAAAGTTCATCCACATAGTCAAAATATCATTTGTATCAAGATGCCCAAGATTCTTTTGATCTATCAAATGATTAAAAAGAGAAGAAGACATTTAGTCATGAAGTCACACTCTACCATCAGCACAAGAAGACAAAAGTATACAGTACTCGACAAGTCACTATTTGCTACAGTATTTTTGGGGTGCCGCTAGCGCAAAATCAGCTACAAAAATCAAAAGCAGGAAGTACTTCGCCGAAATCAAAAACATTAGTCAATCAAAGCCACATTAGTAAAAATTCACAGGATTCACAGTTTCTTTTTACTGCATATATAATGAATAAAATGTAATAAGTTTAGGCAGGTTTTAGTTTTCTAGTTCTCTCTACTTTGTAATCTCTCTTTTCCCTTTTCCTGAATCACTAAGCCTCCGAACCCAGATGGATTATTACACATCCATTTGTAAGTTCGTCTATCAAAGTCAATTTTAATTTTTCTATCTTTGTAATATCTAATTATATTTCCAGTCAATTGAAATTTCATATTTGTATTAATATCAAAGATCTTTAGTGAAGGTCCTTGTAAATCATTCTTGGTTACAAACCGTCACCGAATGATCGTTTAATATTATATTTATATATACTATTATTATATATTATATTAAATAATAAAACATTATTTAATATTAAAATATTTTTAATTAATATAAAAATTTATATATTAGTTGGATTTATGAGACAAAAATATATAATTTATTATATATAATTTTATTAATATATTAATTGATATTAAATAAAATTTTATAAAATTTTATTAGTTTAATTTTATGAGACAAAAATATATAATCTATTATATATAATTTTATTAATATATTACTTGATATTTATAATATATCATATTAAATAATAAAATATTTTTAATTAATATAAGATAAATTTTAATACATAAAATTTTATATATTACTTTAAATTTATAAGACAAAATATATAATTTATTATAGGAAACATTTGAAATAAATATTTTATTAAACATGTGTTATTTATTTATTGTTCTTAGTATTATAATAATAGTATAATATCCTATAATTTGAGAATGTTTGATATTTTCTAACTTATTATATTGTACTTTAGAATTATTTTATTTACATAATAAATGCAACCAAACATATTTTTGAATTTATATTTTTTGAAAACAATTTTGTAATTTTACTAGTCAAGTGAAATTTTGAACTGAAAAAATTATTCTCTGTTCTTTGTTCTCGTTCTCAAAAAATTGTTTCCGAGAATAATTTTCAAAATTCTATACCAATCAGGGTCTTATTGTCTTTATTTAAGAGATAAAATTGAAAAGAAAATAGAATAATAAATTCATTGACTTTTCCATAGACAACTAAAAAGGGTGGGAGGATAAAAATGTATCACAATGCCTTCAATTTGTATCAGAACATAGGGAGTTGTAAAATTTGTTACTCGATATAGTTGTATGATATATGTTAAAAGAGTACAAGTAAATTTTGTGAAACTACCCATCAGAAAATATGTGAGAGTTGTTTTTGAAAGATTGAAGTATAGTCCATATTCCATTTGCAAATATATATCTTTTCACAAGTAGTTATTTATCCATATGATCTGCCAATATGCTTGTTGGAGGTTACACATTTTGAAACTTTGCATCTGTGTGGGACTTCATTTGATCTTTTGTATGGCATTCATATTTTTATTTGTAATATCACCCATATATGAATGAAAAATTGCAAAAGTTTGGTTCTCAAATTTCTTCTGATTCATGCCATAGATTTCAAGATAAAGTTTGCCATAGCACAATTGTTCCTTTATAATGTCTTCACATAATATTTTTCAAATATTTAAGTTTATTTTTATAAGTATTACTCTTAAAATTTGCTTGGTTCAAGATGAGTCCATGACAAATAAAAATTAAATTTGTACAAATGAAAAAAACAGTTAGTTTCATATTCCATTCTAAAATCAACAATCTCCTTCCACAATGTATAATAAGTCTTTGTTGGAGACTTTTAATTTTTTAAGAAAAAAAAAAGAAAAAGAATTAAGACTGAGAATATCATGAATTTCATTGTACCAAGATCCTTGTTTCTCTCTATATATATCCACATATATATATATATGTGTGTGTGTGTGAGAACACATCTGGGATAGGTGTAACCGTGTAAGGTGTTACAGTGGGGGTTGCTTACAATAATAAGTGCAGAAGCAAATGGTGCCTTTGCACTTTCCCACACCATAAGGTTCTTTTGAACAGGCCCAACTGCACTTGTGCAGCTCGCACTTGCTTCGCCCAATCAGCTTATGACACGTGTGCTCCGGAATCCTTATTGCATGTGCTGCTGCCCCATGAACCCCTAAGGCTGTGCCAAATTCAGCTCTCCATATAACTTCAATTTTTGAAATTTAATCAAAATAAATAAATATTTTCTACTACAATCATGATAAATTTTATAGTATATTTGGATGA
Organism: Cornus suecica; assembly: GCA_963922005.1. Classification (NCBI taxonomy): domain Eukaryota; kingdom Viridiplantae; phylum Streptophyta; class Magnoliopsida; order Cornales; family Cornaceae; genus Cornus; species Cornus suecica. The sequence goes on along the minus strand of OY998244.1, from coordinate 75,876,139 downwards.
CCGGAAAAAACTTACACATATATATATATATATATATATAGTTGAACACTACGTGGACAATCTCTAGGGAGTCTAGGTAGGATGAACCGATGAAATTTGTGATTTGCTATTCAATATAATTTGGATTTGTGACTAAATTTTTTTAAAAACGAAATATGAACATAAAATTTATATAAAGAAAAAAGAAAATGACCTCAATTTCAATTTTTAATTTTTTTAACCACCTATCCAAATTAAAGTGGATTATATTGGATCACATCAGAGAAAAAAATGAAACTTCATTTTCTCGTGAGAGGACTCAAGTATTATTTCATATATTTTATCTTATAAGGAGAGTGAAAATATAAATCCATTTAATAGCACTAATAAATTCCCTTTCAAATCCTTGGATTTTGAAGCATAGTTACAACAGTACCCAAAAAACACAAGGCTTTGCCAACTTGTGTCCCTCTTATGTCTCTTCATTTCCCTTCTCATTTTATAACAAATACATATCATTTGTGGTTGTACAAATATGTTAAGAAAGGAAAATAAGATATGATAAAAAGAGTAATAGCAGAGGGAGATATTGTAGGGAGAGAACCAACCTGAGGAAACAATAAGCAAGAGAAGGAGAGAAGAGAACTTGTAGGACACCTTCATTTTCAACTTCAATTTGGTATTCCAAGACTCCCCAAGTTCTACAAGTTGCCTAGAGCCCCCATATATAAAAAGGTGGAGATACACAATACACAATTCATTAGACTGATTATTAATTATTACATAGTATAAGTCACTACTTGAATCATTCAATTATGTAATTGTCATTGTACAAGTTGCTATTTATATTACAATGAAGAGTGACAGAGAAAAAAGTGTTATCTGTATCAAAGTATCTAAAGCCCCATACTTTAGTACAGCTTAACAAGTTCCTTTGCCTGGGGGTACATATCCTTTCCTTTGTGACCACTCCTCAAGTCATGGCACTTAATTGATTTGGAAACTTTCAATTTCAACCATTTTATATCATGACTACAAATTTTTTTTTTAAAAATACATCAACTAGCCAATATAACAAAAGAGACTAAACTATTTCTTTATATGTTATTTCTGGTGTCCACAACTCCACACACACACATATATACATATCCACATAAAATGTACTTTCTTTTCTATGTAAAACCATGAAAACCCCGACTTGAAAACCCTTCCAACCCAAGCATAACCAAGCTCAAGATAGGAGATCTACTCCACAAAGAGAAATTAAAAGAACAAAAAAACATAACTACATGTGGTAAAAACAAAAAAAAAAAGAAAAGGAACGACATAATTTTTGCAACATTGGCTGACAATGATTGGATTTGCCCAAAAACTAATGCAATAATCTCCTAGAACACAAAAACCAATCTCACATTACTGACAGAATTTAATCTCAACAGGCTGAATTTCAATCTTAACAAACATGAGCAACAAAACATGTATGTTTGGAATATTTTCCGTAACAAAAGCTTGCAAATGTCAATAATCCTTCATTTCCTGATTACAACCATATTGCAGACATATGCAAAGAGCACTGAGAAAAATTGTTTCACTACTTGTAACTTCCATTTCACCTTCTCATACTCCATAAAACAAACACCCTCTTATAAAGATAATGCAACTAGCAGAGAACAAAATATTCATATAAATATGCCGAGTCCAAAAACTTCAGATGTCCAAGAACAACACATAGAACAAAACAGAACAAATCCAAGACAAGTAGTAAATCTAGTATCCACCCTTGAGATCATTGACGACATCATAGGGGATTGGAGTAACAGTTTCCAAGGTTGCACCTTCAACCAGGAAACCTGGTTTCGGGCCCTCTGGCTGCCTCTTTGTGCTAATGACCTCACCTTTGGCCTTTGCATCTGCCTTCAGTTGGTCATTCTTTACCTTCCTCAGTTTGAATTCCTCGGTGCACCTAGAGGGCTGCACATGCTCCACTCGGACATGGATCCTCTTCTTGATAATCCTGTTCCCAACCTATATTCAAGAAGACACGACACACCTCAGTCGAATTAATAATTATCTTCTGCCACAGAGTAAATGAAAAACAATGGTGATAATCTAAGTTGAAGACACAGAGTAAATGAAAAACAATGGTGATACACAAAAACTCCCATATAAAAGAAATTACCTTTGCTTCCTAAGTATACATTGGTAAAATTAACCCCATATTATTAGTACTATGAATATCAACAGATATATAGGTCAATACCGTAATGACAAGGCAACGCATAAATCATCAACATGATACTATAGTAACCTCAATTACAATGTAACTTTTTCCAATGAATCCAACTATCAATAACTTCAAATAAGAACTAAAGCATTTAATAGGAGAACAGGCAGTTTCATCTGGAATGGAGACTCATTATTTTAAAAACTAGAGTTCATCATCATATTCAGCTTTAATTGCCGATTAGGGAAGGGATGAGGAGTAGTTTCATGCCCCAACAATATATTCTATTATACTTCAGCCACTTGTCTCATCAACAACACTTATCTTTGTTATCACAACTGTAACCAAAATGGATTTTTGTCAATCTATATAAAATGTATAAGAAGAAGAACAATACAACAACAGTAAATCATTAGAGCATAATTAGATACCCAACAAATCACCTCAATTCGCAAACAAAAGGTCAAACTACTACTTCAACAATAAAATGCAAGTACTTGTTAATAACCCGTGTAACAACAACGCAACGGACATGAATGCAACTTAATGGGAGATGCAACACATGGGATACCATCAACTTGACACCCTTCAAAGGGTCCGTAATTGTGAAAAACTTGTTTTCCAAAAAATTATATAATAGCAGACTTCTTTTGCAAGATCATCCAACAACAAATGTAGCATAAGTACCAATTTGGTACAAACAATATCTTCCAACACAAACAACATGTTTAAACCTCGCAAAGAAGAAACCTGACCCTTACTTCCTCCCTCAATATGCATGCCATCACAACCAAACAAAACAAAAAACCATTAAATGCAAGGAAATGTCAAATATCTTTATATTTGAGAAAAATTCAAGAAAGCAATAAAAAAGAAGACAACTGAGAAAAAGTGAGCCAACAAGTTCATCTAGCAATATAACATAGGGAAAGAGCAACATGACACAATGACAAGAAGACCATTCACCAACCATCATTTCCAGAAAATCGTAATTGAAACTCACCTCATACTTAAAATTAATAACTATTAGCCAAAGCATTGTGACTCTATATATAAATACCAGTGTATCCCAATTTGAGATTCGGCAATAGCTACGAGAAGGCATCAAGGACAATTACATTTACTTGTTTTCACTCACTTTAGACCTACTTTGCAAACACTCGAATAGCTACAAATATGGGGAAATCAATTTTATAGACTTCATAATTAATATATTCGTTTCACAAAAAGCCCATATTAAACATAAAAATTCTAAACAAAGATAAATCAAAACACAGAGAAGAGATCGCCAAAACAAACAGACTAAAATTACATAAATAATGAAAAAAATTATATATATACATATATTATTTGGATACGGAAATTAATAGATCCACAATGTAATCCAACCCCAATACCCAAATTAGCAAACCCCAGGAAATCCACTACCATTTCTACACAACCAAAATGCAAAACGACTATAAATCAAAATCAAACACCACTACTAATAGATCCAGAGTAACATTAACTAAACAACTAATACAAACAGACACATAAGAGTTTACATATAAATATATATGTATATGTATATATGCATATGAGAGAGAAATGAGGGAGGGACCTGTTTGTTAATTTCGACGCCGATGGCACGCTTAGTGACGTTCCAGACCTGGCCAGTGCGTCCATGGTAGAACTTGTGGGGCATACCCTTGTGAATGGCGCCGTTTACCTTGATATCGACATAGTCGCCGATGTGGTAGGTCCTCAGGTACGTAGTCAGATGGATCGTACCCTTCTTGCGAAACGCTCTAGAGAAGGAGTCTCTAGTCCTAGACCTCAAACCGTGACCCGCCGGCATCTTCTCTTCTTTCTCTCTCTAAATCTCACTTTCTCTCTCTAAATCTCTCTGCCGAGGAGGGTAAAACCCTAGCTGTGTGTGTATATACCGCTTATATAGTGTTGTGGATGAGAGAGAAATGGAGTGATATGTGCTAGGGTTCGCTTTCTATTGGGAGGGTTATGGGCCGAATTGGGCTTGTATGGTTTAACTCAGCCCAAATAATGTGAGATCTTAATTGCTTATGGGTTGAGTGGGCCAATTCGGAATTTCTCTTTTTTTATTTGAAGTCCAATATTTGTTGGAATTGATACTGTAGATCCAAATAGATCATATCTTGTAAAAATTTTCATTTTTGTCAATCAATGTTTCTTCTTTTGCGCTCCTCAATAACCAATCAATTGAATTGCTTATATCCCATCTAAAATTTTAGGAATTCGTTGATAGTTAGAATAGATTCGTAAATCGGATCGACTGATCCATTTTAAATTTAAAAGATTTCTATAAGGCCTTTTTCTATTCCTTCTATGTCGCAGGGTTGAAACTAAAAAATATTTGTTACTTTCCTATTGTTTAATCAGCCCAAATCAAGTCGGAACTTAATTTGGTTGGGTTGAATTGGGCTTAGATGGTTATATTAGCCCACATCGAGCCCAAACTTAATTGGGTATGGGTTGAGGCTCAGAAATATAAATCGGGTCAAGCCCAACAGATATGATTTAGGCATACCTTACAGAAAAAATTTAAAAAATAAAAATACATGAAATGTTACCTATCTGAAAATCTTGTGAAATTGACATGTAAAAATGACATAAAATGGGCGCGACTGATGAGTCATGGCCTTTCTAATTTGTATATAATATGATATATTTGGCATCAAAGTTCCATGTATTGGTCTTTTTTAAGACATGCTACATCTTCTTCACCAATTTTCAATTTTAACACACAAACTCAATAATAAGTCCACCATAATTTCTCCATAAGTAAGTGGGTAGGTGAACTTCCATTACAGAACACATTTAATTAATATTCCTTATTTCATGGAAGACACGTATCCGCTTTAATACGTAATGGAATGTATGTACGGCTAACAAAAGTGTACTCTTTCTGAGCAATTAATGGAAATTGGTTAAAAATATTAAATATAAGTGAAGTCCATTTTTCTGTTAATGTATTTTATGATAATTTTATTTTATTTTCTATTGTTTTACCACATATTCAAATTGTAAACTTTTTCGAAATTAACAAAAAATTTGTTGCTCATCGTCCAAGAGTAAAGTGTCAAGGGTCCATACTGGAGTCGGTAGTAGTAGGTAAACAAAGCAACAAACGTACTTTGTTGTCTTCTATATATATAACATGTCCTCTTTCCGTGAAACTACTCCATATTCTGCGCTACTCTTTAGTTGGACCTCTTAGCTAACTTTGTACAAAGTTCCAAGTTGGACGGGACACACTAACCACACCAACTCTTACATATCAAACACTCCATTTCCAAGAATATATATATATATTCTCTCCAACTCTATACCATACAACGACACTATACCGTTTATCCCCACCATGGCCAAAACACTTTCAAACCTCACTTCCATCATTTTCACCGCCTTCCTCTTCTCTTCCCTCGCTGCCTCCGAATCCGATCACCGTTTCTCGAGAAGCGTGTCTCGAGAAATGCTAGGGTTGAAAAAGGAGAAACTTAGCCACCTCCACTTCTACTTGCACGACATAGTTAGTGGCCCCAAGCCTACGGCTGTCCGGGTGGCCCAAGCCGCCATGACCAACACCTCAGCCACCGGCTTCGGTGCTGTGGCGATGATTGATGATCCTTTGACCGTAGGGCCGGACCCAAGCTCGAAGATTGTGGGAAGAGCGCAAGGGATGTACGCGTTGGCGTCGCAGAGTGAGGCCGGTTTGTTGATGGTGATGAGCTTTGCTTTCATTGAAGGGAAGTATAATTGTAGTAATTTGAGTGTGCTGGGCCGGAACGCGGTGTTTTCGCCCATGAGAGAGATGCCGATCGTTGGCGGGAGCGGTTTGTTCCGGTTCGCTCGGGGCTATGCTCAAGCCAGGACTCACACTTTTGACCTCAAGACTGGGGATGCTGTTGTGGAATACAATGTCTTCGTCTTCCATTATTGATTATGGACCCCTCTTCATTCATCTTTATGGTATATATATATATATATATATATATATATATATATATATATATATATATATATATATATATATATATATTTTTTAATGATCAGGGTGCTCGGGTAAAATAATTCTTTTACACTAAACTTCGAATTATTTATGTAAAATAATCCGAAGTTTAATTATTTATGTAAAATAATTCTTTTACACTAAACTTCGGATTGTGGCGGAAATGGTGACCTCTATTCTATAAGGATTTTTAAATATTATTTATTATAAAAAAAAATTATCATGAATGAAGCATTATTGAGTATGTTGTATAATATTATTAGTTTTATTTTTATTAGTTAACTTTTTAGAAGAACCAAATTGTGAGTTTTCAAATTCAACACAACTAACCCCCACTGGTAGGCATAAGTCTTTATAATTTGCTAGTTGTCTCTCCTCGATGCATATTTAAGATTAAAGCATTTTGTTCTTACGTGGTGCTTATAGAGAAATAAATGAGACTGGCCATGGGTGTATTTTTTTTTTTGAAGTGATTAATCATCAATCTTACTAAAGGCTAATGGCCTAGCGGTGTATATGTCATTTCTCCCAAATGAAAAGTATAAGTGAAAATAGTGTGAGTGAGTTTCTTAATTACCTTAAAAAAGAACTAGTGTAAAATTAAAGACTAGAAAACCAAGCATGAGAAGAATAACATGGCAAAGAGATTTTTTTAATATACGTCCCCCAAACCCTTTTGAGTTTAATTGCAAAATAACTCTTCAATTAAAAATAAATAAAAATTGGCGTATTTATGTTCAAATTCAATCAATTTTTACGAAAATTGAAAACTTCATCTTACATTTAATGCTCATCTAAATCTTTTTATTATGGGTTAATTTCACTCCTAGTATTTATAAATACTTCAATTCTTCTTTATACAAGAAAGAGGCATGCATCTAGAGATTTAGGTGAGTGGGAGTGAAATTGTTATCATTTTAAATTTAATGGGGGCCTTAAGGGTTTTTCAAAAATTTCAATTGGGGCAAAATTGTTATTATTCCAGATTTAAGGATAATTAATGAATAAAAAATCAGACATTATATTATATTCTGAATTTTTATCTGATACCCCAACTATCCTTAATTCTCATTTTGGATATTATTACTCTTAATTACTCCATCCGTTTCAAATTATAAGTCTCTTTTGGTGAATCCAACTTTTTAAGAAGATGACTTTTATTGTAATGTTAGTGAATGAAATACGTCCCACCATAATGATGTGATGATTTATAATGTGTATATTTTATAACTTTAATGTTTGAAAGTTAAATTGGTAAATTGATCAAAAAAAATGTTTTGACTTTTCAAAATGAAAACTTATTTTGGGACGGCTAAAATCAGTTTCTACCATGGGGAAAAATTCCACCACGATTTTTGTTGGTTGTATAAGCCCCTGTGGTTGTTTCTCAAGCACATTTCACTACGGTCAAATAACCCTGATGAAAACTAATATTTTTTTACCACGAACAAAAATCATGGTGGAATATTTGACATATCACCACAGTTTTCACCCATAATATTTAATTTTGTCACTTCGCTACGGTTTACTTCCGTAATAAAATGTTTGACATTCTACCACGAGCTAAGTTGCTTACCACTACGGGCTTTGTCCGTTGTATAAACAACTGTGATTGTTTCTTGGGACCTTTCAACTACGAGCAAACACCTGTGATAGAAAATTATATTTTTCACCACGGACCAAGCCCGTGATAGAATGACAAAATTTACATTTTTAACACGGTTAATGCCCGTGATAGAAAAGTCTTGAAATTTTAAAAAAAAAAAATTATAATTACAATTTTGGTTCGTGATAGAAATTTTATAATGTTTTATAAAAATTAATATTTGGATTTTTTGGGTTTTAATCCAATATATTATTTGTCATTCCTCACTTATTTGAGGTTTTTCGTTGAGATACTCCAAAACTCCAGCCACTCCGTAATCAATAGAACTCATGCTTTTTTTCATTTTCACTCAACTGATCAAATTTTGTTAATTTTTTATGATCCTTGCTTTGCTTATCCATAAATTCAACAAACTACTGGAAAAAAATATATACATCAAATTAGAAGCGTAAATATAAATCATGAAAACACAATCACTGAAAATAAGAATCATATATATATATATATATATTATCAAGTAATTCTACCAAAGACTATTGTTTTCCCATTTGAATCTTAGTTAGGATTAAGAAATATAGTTTTCAATAGAATCAGAGACCAAAAATAGGAAATAAAATTGATTGAATAAGTAATGAAATTGAAGCCCATACATGAGATCTTGAACTGCTTCTATCAACCGCCATACCATTGATGGCCTTTCTCACAGCTTCAAACAACTCAATTCTTTCTCCATCTATTCCCAATTACGAAAGAAAAAAAATAGCAAATCACACATGTATATGTGTGGATATGTAAAGAACATTTTGTAGAAGAGTGCGAAAGGTACAAGTATAAGCGTAAAAATTAGGGCTGAGATTGAGAAAGGGATATACAAATAAAAAGTCACAAGTTCTTCCTGTGATGGCGGCTTATAGATAGATATACACAAAAATTAAGGCTTCCTTGCCCCTTTTTAAAATTTTGAAGTAAAGTAAAAGCGCCTACACTCAAATATTTGCTTATTAGAAAATAAAAATATACATGCACAAATAAATAAAATAAAATTTAAATAATACTCAATTAATAATTGCTTTTTTGTAAATATTTCTAGTATAGGCTTTTAAAATATTTGATAACTTATTTTTTTTCATTTAAATAAATTACTTGCTAATGATATGATATCACTATAATTATAATCTTGAATTATCATGAATTTTATATTTTTAGTTAAATCAAATTAAAAAAAAATTCATTGTCAATCGACATTGTTTACGTAAGTACTTAGTAAATTTCTTTTATTCGTTCAATTGAACAAAAATTGAATGCTATGTTATTAATTATTTCATAATAAAAAAATTGAATGAAAATAGAATAGTAGACCTCTTGCCATAACCCACCCCCACATAGAGAAATAAAGAAATATGTATAGAATAATATGCTTTTATTAATCTTCTAATTTTTGTATAATGAGAAAATTATATTTAAAGAATAATTAAATTGTATATCTATATATATAATCTCATTTTGAGTCAAGAATAAATATGGTAGAGTATTGTGTTAAATTATTTCTTATAAGATGTGTTTAACATATATTATTGTAAATGCCAAAAAATGTACAACACAATAATGAAATCTTTTATTCAATTTTGGTTTTTTTTATATACATTCCCTTTTTGGGCTTTGAGCCCATTAGGGCAACACCACTTTGCCTACATCATTATCTCTATTTTTAAAGAAATATAAGATGAAATGGGCCTAGTCTTCGAATTGTTGGTAACATTGTTGGGCCATCAGCCTGATGAGCCCAATGTTTGATGGGCTTATGTGGACCTGGAGATTTCCACACTTACAACTATAAAGTATAAAATCCCCATCAATTGAAGTCATTCAAATATATTTTAGAAAGCTACCTTCAATATATGCATACATCCTATAACACTAAGGTGCACTTTGATAAAATTGAAAATTAAGTACGGAGAATTTTAATATATGAATTTTAAGTACTGAAAGTTTCAAGTGGTGCTTAAAAAAAATTATATTTTCAAATATTTTTGAAATTTTTCAGTATTAAGTGGTGACCTTGTCACTTAAATTTTGACCTCATGTTAAGTGGCACATAATATTTTAAGTGATAATTAAATTTCTTATCAAACACACTTAAATGATTAAGTGCAAAATCTGTTCAGATTTAAATGATAAATAAGAGTTATCAAACATACTCTAAGTTAAAGCACTAAAGCTAATAAAAAAATATTCACATTCAAAATTATTCCACATCGATCATGAATAACATTTTAAGACTGTTCAATTTTCATGTATTAAGAGGTTATTTTCCTTTGGAAAAAAAAAATCTATTAGGGTTTGATACAAACAAGTTTATTCTTCACAGTAAAACTATTACATTTATATGAAAAAAATTCTTACAAAATTTATAATTCTTATACTTTTCTAATACATTTTGTCCTTTATCGAATACTTTCTACATAAAAACTATATACACTTTCAAACACTTTACGAGGGGTTCAAATAGTTGTTGAATCCCACTTTCTAAACAATATATATAAATATTACCTTTTACAGAAATAATTTGTAACAATAAAAAATATTTCTCAATTAAAACTCCATTTTCTAGCACGGACTTAATTTGCCCATGATGGAAGGTATATTCTACAACGAGGTTTTCACCACGGGGTTAGGCCTGTGGTGAAAACTCCCTTTTTACCACGGGCTATTTAAGCCCGTAGTGAAAAATATAAGTTTTTTTATCACGGGCTTCAAGTCAGTGGTAGAAAGTAATTTTCTTACCACAGACATTTCACTACAATTTTAAGTTCATGGTAGAAAACAACTTCTACCACGGTTTGGCTTTGTTGTGGTGAAAATTGACTTTATAACACGAGTCTAGGTTCGTGGTGAAATTTTTGTGGTAAAAAATTATTTTTCACTACGGACTTTTGAAGTATGTGGTTGTAATAGTCAAAATAGTACATGGCCCAACTAAGATGGGCCGAAGACTGATGGGCCGATAACAGATGGGCCGAAGAAATAAATGGGCTCATAGAATTCTCTAGAAGATGAGTGATCCACAAGTCAGAGAGTTGTCCTACTTATGGAAAAGAGAGTCAAAAAAAAAAAGAGTTTATCAAATCCCATGATTTAATGGATTGATAAACTTGGGTAAATGAGCTTGATCAATTTATCAAAATTGTGTATAAATACATGGCCAAAGATTGAATAAAGGATCCAATTTTTAACTCAATTATTATTGTGTATTTTTTTGCATCTACACAATTGGCGCCGTCTGTGGGAAACACTATTATTGAAATATTTTTTCAATAGCTTCTCATTCTCTACGAAAAGCTGAGATTCATACCATCAATGGCGGTGATCACACGTTCACAACAAACTGAGTTACCTCCGAACGGAGGCCAACAAGCCGAAGATCTGATTAGGCGAGCCCTGGAGGAGAGGACCGCCAAATTGGAGAAGCAGAACGCTGAATTGGTGGCAAAACTGGCCCTGCTTCAGAACCCACGAGAAGTCCAAAACGACGAGCAGTCCAGCCAGCAGGAGCGGTCTATAGGCCACCAGTCAGAAAAGGACAACCATCACGTAAATTCCAACAACGATCATGAAGAACACGCGGAGTTATCCCTACAGGTGCTCGGGGGGCGCAATCCCGAGGAGATTCTAACCATGAAGAAATTGGAGGAAATTATGACCAGATTTCAAAGGGAGGTGCTTAAGGATCTGAAGATGCAGACCCCTATTGATATGGCCTCCGAGGCATCCATCGATGCCGTGCAGACTCCGTTCACCCTTGCGATCACCAGCGTGCCCTACCCGGAGAGGTTCAGACTACCGAAGTTCACCCTGTTTGACGGCACAAAAGATCCAATGGAGCACATCTAACACGTCCATACAAAAATGAATTTCTATACGACAACGAAGCCTTACTCTACAAAGTCTTCCCCACCAGCCTAATCGAAGCATCCCTGCTATGGTTCAGAAAGCGACCACCCCGATCTATTAGAAGCTGGCTCAGACTCTATGAGTTATTCATTGCCCAGTACTTCGGTAATAAAAGACAAAAGAAGACCATCTCCAGTCTATTCACCATGATCCAGGAGAAAGGCGAATCGATGAAAAGCTTTGTCTCACGATTCAATGTCGAGATGTCCTCAATTGATAATTGTAACCAACATTCAGCTGTCTAGGCCTTCAAAATGGCCCTGATCCCTGGAACCAAGTTCCATCAATCCTTGGTCAATAGGCCACCAACAGGCATTGGAAAACTCAATTCCAGGGCACAAGGGTATCTCCGAATAGAAGAGGAGTTAGCCATACTCCAAAGAAGGACATCATTTGCAATCGTAGAGGCGAGGGTAAGCGAACCTTCCAAGGTAAAGGATCGGGCACCAGATTGGAAGCGACTAAGCGCTCCTCCTGCACCCTCCCCAGTCCTAGAGAAACGCCAGAGATTTGAAGAGAAGGTCACCCCATTAAAGGTTACCCTGGCCAAGCTGTATCAAGAGACTAAGGGTAAAGGAATCTTCCGATCACCACCACCCATCAGACAACCGATGGATCAAAGAGACATGTCAATACACTATGCCTTCCTCGACGAGTATGGGCACCACGCCAATGAGTGCAGAAGCCTTCGGAGGCAAGTGGAGGCCATGATAACAAAATGAGAGCTGACCGAGTACGTTGCCAATGAGGGCACCCGATCAGACCAAACGTCACATACACCTGTCAAAGAGGCAATGGGACAACCCATAAGAATCATTCACATGGTTCACGGAGGACCAAGTCGATCAGAAGTAGAGGAAGCCCGTAGATCCCAGATGCGTCAAGCCTAGAAACTGCGAAGGGTTGGGGAAGTCAGCGAGTTTCGGAGCCCGAAAAAGAACGATCGGATAACTTTATCTTCTGCAGATATGCGGAGCATTCAATCACCACATGACGATCCCTTGGTTATCTCCCTCATGGTCTCGAACTGCTTGATCAAAAGAGTGATGGTTGACCCAGGAAGCAGCGCCAACATTATCACCAAGTGGTCCTTTGAGAAGTTAGAGATCAACCTTCAGGAGATAGTCCCTTCCAGAAGCCCGATAGCCGGATTTGATGGCAGAAGAGTGGAACTAGTGGGAGAGATCCAACTGCCAGTAACAGTAGCAAGGCATACGCTCAGAGAAACTTTTGTGGTGGTGGATGTCAAACCCTCATATAATCTCCTTATGGGTAGGGGTTGGATCCATCAGATGCACGAAGTTCCTTCAACCATGCATCAAGTCATGCGGTGCATCGATCTGAACAGAATTGATGTGATTGACATCAGGGGAGATTAGGTAGCAGCAAAGGAATGTTACGTTGTCACCATGAAAGGTCTGAGGAAAAGGGCGGAACCCGAACGAGAATCACGATCCAAAGCGATACCCGATGATCAATAACAATTACAGGAGGAGGGTGCGGGGTCATCAATAGCAGCTGAACCTTTGTTTGAAATTCAGATCTACCCCGATCACCCTGAAAGGTTGACTTATATTGGTTCTGGCCTCAATGCACAAGAAAAGGAAGAAATTGAGGCCCTCATATGCTCCAATGCTGACGTATTTGCCTGGGGCCATATGGATATGATTGGCATCGATCCGTCAATAGCCCAGCATTCCCTCAACGTGGATCTCGACGCAAAACCAGTCAGACAAAAACAAAGGCGGATGGGGGCTCACCGAAACCAGATCATAGCTGAAGAAGTTGATTGAATTCTCCAAGTAGGATTCATTAAGGAGGTACAATATCCTTCTTGGTTGGAAAACGTTGTTGTGGTTCAAAAGAAGAATGGGAAATGGAGGGTATGCGTGGACTTCACCGACCTGAACAGAGCATGCCCGAAGGATTGTTTCCCCTTACCAAAGATCGATCAGATGGTAGATGCCACCACAAGATTCGAGCGCTTGAGTTTTTTGGATGCAGACTCTGGGTATAACTAGATACGAATGAACCCAGATGACGAGGTAAAGACTGTCTTCATCACTGAATCAGGTACATATTGTTACACAATTATGTTTTTCGGACTAAAACATGCAGGTGCTACCTTTCAGAGGTTGGTCATCAAGGTTTTTCAGGGCATGATGGGGTCTACCATAGAATCCTACATTGATGACACGATGGTCAAAAGCAAGGCGAAAAGTGGTCACCTGACCGATCTGCAGCAGGTGTTCGATACCTTCAGAAAGTACAAGATAAAGCTCAACCCGAACAAATGTTCTTTCGGAGTATCCTCGGGCTAGTTCTTGGGACACATAGTTGATCGGACGGGAATACAAGCTAGCCCAACACAAGTTAAAACTCTCATGGAATTAACAAAGCCAAGGTCTCGGAAGGAAATCCAGGTACTAACCGGAAGGGTGACAACCCTCAGCTGTTTCATCTCCCGCTTAACCGATCGGTGCAGGCCATTCTTTCATGCTATAAAGGCAGTAAAATGAGAGGTCTGGGGGCCGGAGCAATCAGAAGCCCTGAAAAAACTCAAAAGCTACATGGCAAAGCCTCCCATACTGGTAACCCCAAAAGCAGACGAGCCGTTACACTTATATCTAGCCATATCTGCGACATCAACCAGCGTCGCTCTGGTCAAGAAGGGCAAGGGGTACCAAATACCACTCTTCTACACCAGCAAAGCCCTTACTGATGCATAAACCCGTTATTCGAAGCAAGAAAAACTGGTACTATCACTGATCAATGCAAAGTGACGTCTTCGACATTATTTTGAAGCGCACCCGATCGTAGTGTCAAGTGGCGAAACCTGAGTTATCAAGGAGAGTATCCAAGTGGGTAATAAAACTCAGGATTTTTTACATAACCTATGTCCCCCGAACTGCCATCAAAGGACAAGCGGTAGCTGACTTTCTGTTGAAAACAGAAAGTACAGACTCATTAGAAGAAAGTGAACCTGGCTTATGGGTTGTGTTCAGGGACATATCATCAAATGTCAATAGAGCAGGGATCGGTATACAGCTCGTGACACTGGATGACACTAAAATTCAGCAATTCGTTCGATTGAAATTTCCTGCCTCCAACAACGAAGCCAAGTATGAGGCCCTACCAGCAGGGATTCGGTTGGCCCGTAGCCTTCAAGTACAGAAAACAGAAATACGGAGTGATTCCCAGTTGGTTGTATGGCAGATGAACGAGGAGTACGAAACTCGAGAGCCTAAAATGGAAGCGTACAGGAATTTGGTGCTAAAAGAGGCCAAAGAATTCCAGTAGTTAACCTTTGAGCAGATCTCTAGAGGGGATAATATCATAGCAGATCATCTCGCTAACCAGGCCTCCGCAGCAGAGGAAAGTATAACTCGAATAGTACCAATAGACTTCATCGTCCGATCAAGCTTGGAGCCTCCCAAAGACGTGATGATCATTCCATGGGAGCCAAGCTGGATGGACCCTATAGCAAATTATTTGAGGACCGGTGCATTACCTGAGTCAAAACTAGAGGCCCTAAAGATAAGAATGAAGGCAGCCAGATATGCTCTATACAACGGCTAACTATACCGCAAGTCTTTCTCCGGACCATATTTGAGATGTCTCACGCCCTCCAAAGCTTCTGCGGTCATGGAAGAAATTCATACAGGATCATGTGGCAATCATTATGGAGGGAGGTATTTAGCCCATAAAGTTCTCACACAAGGATACTTCTGGCCTTATTTGTCAAGGGACGCTGAGGTCTACACCCGACACTGCAAAAAGTGAAAATTTTATGGAGATGTCATTCATCCACCACTGGAATTATTGAACCCAACAATTATCCCTCACCCATTTTCTCGATGGGGTATGGACATTGTGGGTCCTCTTCCGCAATCTATATGATCTACCACTCATGTTCTTCTGGCTACGGATTACTTTACCAAGTGGGTGGAAGCCGAGTCATACTCTACCATCAAGAGTAGCCATGTTATAAATTTTATCTAGAGTCACATCATTTGTAGATTTGGTCTACCCCGAACTATAATCATGGATAATGACACCAATTTGGATAACAGGAAAGTTCAAGTGTTCCTGGCAAAACATGAGATCAATCAGAACACTTCTTTCATTGGCTATCCATAGGGAAATTGGTAGGCTGAAAGAACAAACAGAACAATTTTTGATACACTCAGGAAAAAGCTCGAAGAGGCAAAAGGGGTCTGGTTGGAGAAATTGCCCGAGGTGTTATGGTCCTATCGGACTACTCCAAGGCAACCTACAGGAGAGACCCCATTCGCCATGGCTTATGGGGCTGAAACTGTTATCCCTTCCGAGTTGAGAGTACATACTTGAAGAAGTCAAACATGGGAGGAAGGTCCAAACAATCAGCACCTAGCCCATGATTTGGACCTACTAGAGGAAAGAAAGGAAGTTGCCGAGATAAGGCTGGCTGCCTATCAGCAACAAGTCAGGGCACGGTTTAATTACAAAGTCAAGAGGAGAGAGTTTCATGTAAGCGATATGGTACTCAGAAGAAATATTGGGATTGTTGGCAAATTACGGGAGACATAGGAAGGACCCTACACAATAATTGAGGTCATCGGACGCGGAGCTTATCGGGTACGGAAGAACGAGACATGCCGCATCAAGCCCAACTCTCAGAATGCTTATCGGCTGAAGAGGTATTATCCTTAGGTAGCTTTTTTTTTTTGTTAAAGCAATAAAACTGTGTCTCGTATATGACATCTTTTACTGATTATAATAAAGCATCTGTGCCCGATGTTTGGCACCTCTGCTTCATGATTCTCAAGTTCATTTCGATAAAGATACATTCTATTTTATGCGAGTGTTTCATGTTCAAATTAAAAAATTTACCAAGTGTTGAGTTCAAACATGATTTGAACTAACTAGAGGACAAAAGCAAGCCTCAAGGGCCATATGCCCAAAAGCTCCATTTTTAAATTAATGTTTTTCCTAAGTGTTGAGTTCAAACATGATTTGAACTAACCAGAGGACAGAAGCAAGCTCAGGGGCCATATGCCTGAAGACTCCATTTTTAAATTAAAACTTTTCCTAAGTGTTGAGTTCAAACATGATTTGAACTAACCAGATGACAGAAGCAAGCCTCAAGGGTCATATGCCCGAAGACTCCATGTTTAAATTAAAAAATTTCCTAAGTTTTGAGTTCAAACATGATTTGAACTAACCAGAGGACAGAAGTAAGCCTCATGGGCCATATGCCCGAAGGCTCCATGTTTAAATTAAAATTTTTCCTAAGTGTTGAGTTCAAACATGATTTGAGCTAACTAGAGGACAAAAACAAGTCTCACGGGCCATATGCTCGAAGGCTTTGTGTTCAAATGAAAATTTTCTAAGTGTTAAGTTTAAACTTGATTTGAACTAGCCAGAGGACAAATACAAGTCTCAGGGGCCAGATGCCCAAAGACTAAATATTACAGGAAATTTTACTAAAACAACAAGAACAAAATAAACACTGAGATGTGAATTTTTTTTTTCATTGATAAAGAGAGAAATTACAAAAACACCCTTCTGAAAAGGGTAAGTACAGAGAACTTGAAAAACCTATTCTACTCATGAGGATGATAGTATTCTCCCTTCAAAATAGCAGCAAATCGCTTCTCATTTTCAGAAGCTGGAGGGTCCTTGTAAGGAAGAGACCCTCCCATGAAAGCATCGAACTCCTCAGCAGTCTTGAACTCCCAAGCTGCCAAAGAAATGTGCTTCATTTCGTGCCTTTCTCGCCATGCTCTGACCGATCGGACATCGCAGATGGTGGTGTACCGATTATGCATGTCCAGACCCCCTAAACGCACACCTCTACCTTGGACCGCTCAAGAGCTATAAGATTATCTGACTCCACCTTTTCGGCAGTTATCTTCTGATAGGCTGCCTTCACCTCTGCAAGCTCAGCGGCTAAAGCTATCTTTTTGGCAGCTAAAGCCCTCTTCTCCGCCTCTCCAGTCTCTATAAGGCTTTTATGTTCAGAGACGCTCTGGCGAAGACCATCCGCCTCATTGACCAGAGCAACCCGATGCTCGTTGTTTTGCTTGAGTTGGGCCATCTCCCGGACATCAGACTCCACAACATTGTTGTAGGCCTGGATCCTATAAAGAAGCTACACAGAAAGAGGAAAAAAGGGCATGTTAGTACATAAGGAAGTGAAGATAATGAATCAAGTTACAAAAAATAAGTTACATACCTCCATGACCATTGTGGAGCTCTTCTTCAGAAACTCAGTCCTAGAGATTTTCGACTGAGCAGCCCTATCGGCCGGAGTCCAAATCCCTTTCGCCATAACTCGAAGAGCTTCTGGTTAGGTGATGGTGAGCTGATCGGCACAGATCGGAGTCCCATCGGGTAGAAGAAACTTTGGCTCCCAGGGAATAGAAGTACGGGGAGCATCCTGAGCTTGAGGAGTTTCGCTCGTCGAGGCATCAGTAGCTTGGGTCATGGGTCTCTTATTGGCCGTTCCACTACCTGTATCGGATCGGGTCCTCGTGATTAGAGAATTTACAGGAGAAGGCTGAGGTGGAGCTACCGAGATTTGTGTTGGCGGAGGTACTAGAGGCACCGGGGGTGCTGTCGAGAGCGACATAACGTCGACAAGATTGACCCCTTCAGGAACTTGAGTGCGTCTGGCAGAAAGGGATTTGACGGGCACGTCCATACTGTCAACAACATCACCCAAGTTAGAAATCATCTCCAGATTTGCCTGAGTCAGAAGGGTTAGTGGTAGATCGGACATTGCTCCAGATCTTGGCATTCAGAAGGGCTATCCGTTCTTTTATGAGAAACAGGGTAATTTCTCTATCCTCATAACCTAGAAACCTGTATGCATATTCCCCCCGATGTAAGTCACAGTACTCACAAAGACAAGAAGCCTTATGAAGGGGGCGATAGATAGCTAAACGAATGGCACTGAATGTGTAGGGGATCGGGAATGTAAGAGAGAACGAGTAAAACCAATTACCGCTAACAACCACCATTCTCTCTTTCCACCCTTTGTCAAACTTTTTTGTACCAGAACATATACCCCGACCATGGAAAGGAAAGAGGTTGTATCTACCCTTACTTTCTCGGGCATTTTGGAAAAAATAACAAAGAAGTAAGTCGGCTAAACCTAGGTTAAGGTCCAGATCCCTATTGTATAATAGGAGCATGGACAGAATCCTAAGACTGTTCGGGTTGAGTTGAAGGGGGTGTAAACCTAACATGAAAAACACGTAATGGAAGAAGGGGTGAAGGGAAAATCTTAAAGCCTTAAGGTGAACTGCCGATAACAGGATGCTACCGGGTTGGAGTCCCTCACTTTTGGTGAAATCTAAGTAACCTGGGTAAGGGTTTACATCGACTTTCCTAGGTACGTGGGTCTCAGCCCGAAGATGTTTTACATCTACTTCAGATCGGGTTTTCTTAAGAGGGGCGATTACGAAGGGTTCAGAAGACTTGGGGTCCACAAATTCACTATTATCATGAGAACCCCTTGAAACAGGTGTTCCATGAGTCGTTGACGAACCCGGAAGATCGGTATTTTGGGGAACTGTTTTTGGGATAGGGGCCCTTGACGGGTAGAAGGAGGGTTGTCACTACTGGTAGGATCGGTGCCCGTTGTAGAGGACAGAACGACCTTTTCTACTGACCGGGTGTCATCGCTGTTAGACATAGTTCCAGAAAGGTAGAAGAGACATATGGGGGGCAGAGGTAGAAATTAAAAAAAAAAAAAAAAAAAAGAGGAAAGGGTCGTCCGACTTACTCAGCTGATAGTGAAGAGGCAGGAAAAGCTTCGGGTAGAAGCAGACTTCTGTTCTGATGGAGGATCTTAACTAACCGACGGAAGAGAGTGCAGGAATGAAGAAGAGATAAGTTCCAAGAGCAGAAATTGAGAGAGATAGGCAGGAGCGAAAAGTTGCAAATGAAGAGAAGGAAAAATCAAATGGTAAAGGATGGTTTTTATAGAAAGAAGGGAGCATGCCAAAGGACAACACGAAGCCCAAAGGTCGCATGTTGTACAATGAGCCGTCGTGGTGCAAAGTTTAAGGAGGTTATGGCCTCTTATTTTAAAATGCCATTAAATACCTAATAATGACATGACAACTCATCACCATATGTAAATATGAATGTATTCAATTTTGGTCATGGGCTATGAA
The DNA here is from genome assembly GCA_963922005.1 of Cornus suecica. Lineage (NCBI taxonomy): Eukaryota > Viridiplantae > Streptophyta > Magnoliopsida > Cornales > Cornaceae > Cornus > Cornus suecica. The sequence continues at coordinate 75,856,187 of OY998244.1, read as the reverse complement.
TTAGCCCATAATCCCATAACCTCAGGGGCCTGTGTAATAGTCAAAATAACACATGACCCAACTAGGATGGGTCACAGGATTGATGGGTCGAAGACTGATGGGCTGAAGACTGATGGGTCGAGGACAGATGGGCCGAATAAATAAATGGGCCTATAGAATTCTCTAGAAGATGAGCGATCCATAAGTCAGGGAGTTGTCCTACTTATGGAAAAGAGAGTCAAAAAAAGAAAAGAGTTTATCAAATTTCATGATTTAAGAGATTGATAAACTTGGGTAAATGGACTTGACCCATTTATCAAAATTGTGTATAAATACATGGCCAAAGATTGAATAAAAGATTTAATTTTTAACCCAATTATTATTGTGTATTTTTTTGCATCTACAGTGGTTAAAAGGTAGTTTCTATCATGGTTTATTTCGGCCCATGATAAAAAATCCGTGGTAGAAAGTAAAATTTTCTTGTAATGGAGGGAGTACAAGTAAAGAACGTTCATTGAAAATTTGACCAAAGTTAGCTGACAATTACTACAAGAGGTTTTATTGAAGATATGTAAAATTGATAGGGTCTGATTAAAGTACTATGTCAATACTTGAGAGGGTGCATATGAATTAATTTGATTGTTTATGTGTAAATTTGTTACATGGGCTATTTTTCAAATCATTCACTTTTTATTAATTTGTAATGGAGCATTTTGGTTACTAATTACACATTTGTTGGTTCTTTTTCTTCAGTTAACTGCAATCCGATATTTTCTTCTTTTAATTATTTTTCACTTATGGACTCACTTGAACCGGCCAACTACTTTTAGTGCATGTTTGGTAGAGGGTGTGGAGTTGGTTTTTGGTTTTGGTTTGGTTGGAGTTGGGTTGGAGTTGGAGTAGTTGGAGTTGGTGTGGTTTTATTTTGGTTCCAAACCATGTTTGGTGCATATGGTTTTGGTGTGAGAAAAAGTGATGCTGAAAAACCAAACCATGTTTGGTAGAGTTGGTATGGGTTGAAATTCTGAATATTAATATATTAATAAATATTAATATTAATATATTAAAATATATTAATATATGAGTTTCACATTTTATTTATTAATAAATATTAATATATTTATTTTTTCATAAATATTAATATTAATATATTAAAATATATTAATATATTAATATTAAAATATTAAAATATATTAATATTATAATATATTAATATATTAAAATATTTAATTTTTTGAAATATTTAATTTTTCATAAATATTAATATTAATATATTAAAATATATTATAATATATTAATATTAATATTTATGAAAAATTAAATATTTCAAAAAATTAAATATATTAATATATTAAAAAATATTAATATTATAATATTAAAATATATTAATATTAATATTAATATTTTTTAATATATTAATATATTTAATTTTTCGAAATATTTAATTTTTCATAAATATTAATATTAATATATTAAAATATATTAATATTATAATATTAAAATATATTAATATTAATATTTTTTAATATATTAATATTATAATATATTAATATATTTAATTTTTCGAAATATTTAATTTTTCAGAATATTTAATTTTTCGAAATTTATTAATATCAAAAATAAATTTGCTACAGTGTTGGTACCAAAACCAAAACCATGAACCTTCAAAAATTTGGTTCCAAATTTTGGCTCATTCCTTCACAAAAGTTGCACCATGGTTCAGCTACAGTGTCGGCTCCAAATTTTGACTCCATTTGTCAAACATGGGTTTGGTGCCAATTTTTTGAAACCAAACCCAAAACCATGGCTCCACTCCTTAGCCAAACATTGCCTTAGTCTCGCACCACTGCTTAATTTCCACCCAAGGCTCTATAAATTCAACTTATATGTCCCATTTTGCATGAAAAAGAAAGAAAGAAAAAAAGTGCGGGTTGACTCGGTCCACCCTAGGGTAGGTAATAGGTACAGACAAACATCTTTGTTCTTGGAGACTAGCTGACTTTTGGTATCTAATGTTCAAACTAGTGGTGAACAATGACATGCTTCAAAATCAACTATACTCATAGTCGGTTTGATCTTTATACTTCAATCTGTGCCCTTTTTTTCGTGGAACTATTCCATGGTCTGTGCCACTGTCACAAGTAGGACCTCCACGATAATGCCAACCAGCTAGCTTTCAATAAAGTTAGTCACCCTACAACGTACAAATTATGATTACACATCGATGTTAGTGTGACTTTTTAAAATTAGGGTAAATTGCAGTAGTACCCCTGATGTTTAGATCAATGCCACTAATATGCCTTTTAACGCTAACTTTGCAATGACACCCTCTGAGGTTTGATTTTTCTTGCAATGACACTCCCTGGGCTGTGAAATGACTAGAATGCCCCTTAATTGTTTCACTTATTACATTAGGGTAATATATAAAGTGTGAAATTACCCATATGCTCAAATACTTCACTCTTCTAAAATTATTACTTACACTTCCACCCCTTATTACAAAATATATATATATATATATATATATTACGAAAATTAAAATTTTTTAAATAAACACAAAAAATTCGAAACAAACATATAAAATTCGAAAAAATATATATAATTTGTAAAGAATATATAAAATTTGAAAAAACATATAAAATTCAAAAAAATATATAAAATTTGAAACAATATATAAAATTAAAAAAACATATAAAATTCGAAACAAATATATAAAATTCGTAAATAATATATAAAATTTGAAAAACATATAAAATTCTAAAAAATATATAAAATTGAAATATATATATATAAAGTGTGACTGAAGTGATTCCTACCATATTTGTAAATTCAAATTATTTTGGAAATGATTTCTACCACATTTTCTCCCTTCTATATCTAACATTTTCAAAAGAGAAAATAATTTTATAATAGAATCATGCAATATCAACTTTATTCCTTCCTAAAATTCTTCCTTTTCAATAAAAATAATGTAAGGTAAAAAAAATATTATAAAATTTTCCTTTACAAGATTACTTTCTTTCATCTGTCATTCTTTGTTTTCACTTCTAAAAACAAGGAATCAATATAACGGTATTTAAATTTTAAATAATAAAAAAGAAAAATCTAGTGCTAGAAATATCTTAACTAAGGAACTTTTTCTTTCTTTTATTTCAAAATAAATACTTTAGCAATCTGTTAAATATATTTGAATGAGAATTTAATATATATATTTTGAAATTATTTCAAATTTTAAAATAATTTGAATTTCCAAATGTGGTAGAAATCACTTCAGTCACACTTTATATATATATGTGAATTTTATATGTTTTTTAGAATTTTATATGTTTTTCGAATTTTATATATTATTTACGAATTTTATATATTTGTTTCGAGTTTTATATGTTTTTTTTTTAATTTTATATATTGTTTCAAAATTTATATATTTTTTTTGAATTTTATATGTTTTTTCAAATTTTATATATTTTTTAAAAATTATATATATTTTTTCGAATTTTATATGTTTGTTTCAAATTTTTTGTGTTTATTTAGAATTTTATAATTTTCATAATATATATATTTTCGTAATATATATATATATATTTTGTAATAAGGGGTGAAAGTGTAATTAGTAATTTTAGAGGGGTGAAGTGTTTGGGCATATGGGTAATTTTACATTTTATATATTATCCTAATGTAATAAGTGAAACAATTAAGGGGCATTCTAGTCATTTCACATGTCAAGGGGGTGTCATTGTAAGAAAAACTAAACGTCAGGGGATGTCATTGCAAAGTTAACGTTGACCGACATATTAATGGCATTGACCTAAACTTCATGGGATGCTAGTGCAATTTACCCTTAAAATTAATATTGTCCAAAATTATTGAAACATTACTGTAACCCATATATATGGTATGTATGTAAGGTGACTGAACACCATGTGACATTGTGAGACAATACAAATGAATTTTTATATTTATAGGAGAGATAGTATTTAAGATTTAGAGATTGTATACAATCTCTCCAAAAACACAACCATACAATTACCCTTCATTTCCCACCATGGCCAAAACCCTTGCAATCCTCACCTCCATCCTCTTCACCATCTTCCTCATCTCGGCCTCCGTTGCCACCCAATCTGATCAACATTTCTCGAGACGCGTGTCTCGAGAAATGCTAGGGTTGAAAAAAGAGAAGCTGAGCCACCTCCACTTCTACTTCCACGACATCGTGAGCGGCCGAAACCCTACCGCCATCCGAGTGGCCGAAGCCGCCATGACCAACACTTCGCTCACCGGATTCGGTGCTGTGGTCATGATGGACAATCCATTAACCCTCCGGCCGGAGCTGAGCTCCAAGCAAGTGGGAAGAGCGCAAGGGATTTACGCGTCGGCGTCGCAAAGTGAAATAGGGTTTTTGATGGTTCTGAACTTTGCATTCATGGAAGGGAAGTACAATGGTAGCAATCTGAGTGTGTTGGGGCGGAACGCGGTGCTTTCGACGGTGAGAGAGATGCCGATCGTTGGCGGGAGCGGTTTGTTCCGGTTTGCTCGGGGGTATGCTCAAGCCAGGACTCACACTTTTGACATCAGCAGTGGGGATGCTGTCGTGGAATACAATGTCTTTGTCTTCCATTATTGATTCCTCTGTCAGCTGTTTGCATTATTGATTCTTCTTTTTCCCACATGCCTTGCTTTGCTTTTGGTTTAGGGCATGTTTGGGTGACCGGTTTTCGGTTTGGTTTTGGATTTTAAGACTAAATTATGTTTGGTTGGCTGTTTTGGAGTTGGTTTTGGGCTTTTTAAAACCAACCACTAAAATCTGGTTTTGGCCCACTAATTTTGACTTTTCTCTCTATATATATATATGGCCAAAAATATGAATTATTTTGAATTTTTTTTTATATTTTTCGGAAAAAATATTTTTAGGTAAAATTATTTTTCGGAAAAATTAATTTTGGAAAAATATTTTTTTGCAAAAAAATCATAATTTAATGTAATTTTTCAAAAAATTATTTTTCGAAAAAAATTGATTTTTTCGAAAAAAAATTATTTATCAAAAAATATTTATTTTTTTGGGAAAAAATTAATTTTTGGAAAACAATCATATTTTTGGAAAAAAATTAATTTTCGGAAAAAAATTATTTTTTCGAAAATAATTATTTTTCCCAAAAAATTTATTTTTCAGAAAATATTTATTTTTTCGAAAATATTTATTTACTTCGGAAAAAAATTAAATTTTGTGAAAAAATTATTTTTTTGACAAAAATTATTTTTTGGAAAAAATTTATTTTTCGGAAAAAATTAATTATTTTTTTTCCGAAAATTAATTATTTTCCAAAAAATTATTTTTTATATTTTTTGGAAAAATAATTTTTTCCCAAAAATTACTTTTTTTTCCAATTTTATATATATATATATATATATTTTTAATATATATTAGTATATATATATATAATTATACCAAGATCAAGACCAAGACCAACTTCTTACGAAACATTATATATTGGTTTTAGATTTACCTAAAACTACTCAAGACCAAAACCAAATTCCCAAACCGGTCCTTAGTTTTTCACTTGTATTGTTATTTACAGTTTTACAACAAGGTATTCTGTGAAGATCCATATGTACTGGTATGTTTGATAATATTTATTTATTATTTAAAAATAAATTTAATTAAGTATATTTGATAAGAAATTTGATCATCATTTAATACATTAAATATTATTTAAAATAAAATAAAATTTTAAATAATAGAGTCATCACCTTAACATTAAAGTCTGAATACTAAAAATTTATAAAAATATCAGAACATATAATTTTTTTAAGCATCATTTAAATATTTGATTACTTAAAATTCAGATTTTAAAATTTGAAGTACTTAAATTTTATTTTAATCAAACAACTATATATACATGTATATGTCATGGTGATGTTCAATGATGAATGGAGCAGATCGAGTATGTTGAATATGACGTGATGTGCTCCACTTTGATGTATATAATATTATTATTTTCATTTCATATTATTTGTTCATTTTATTTTTCAAATTATTTATTTTTATTATTTTTAAAAGATAATGAATTCTACTAAAAATTATAATTATATTATATTATCACATGACAAACTTAAAAATATAAAATAATTAAAAAAATATACTTACATAATTAATTTGAGAGAGAGATAGTAGCATTAGGACCCATTTGAGAACTTGGTTTTGGTTTTAGTTTTAGTTTTAGTATTGTGATTTTAGTCTTGGTGGTCTTGGGTGGTTTTAGGTAAATCTAAAACCATGTTTGGTAAGGAGTTGGTCTTGGTCTTGGTATAATTATATATATATATATATATATATATACTAATATGTATTAAAAATATATAAATATGAAAATATATATATAAAATTGGAAAAAAAATATTAAAATGAATATATATATATAATTAAAAACTATTTAAAATTCAAGAAAACAATTGACATTTCTATTTTTTTATTCCAAAAAATGTATATATATAATCGAAAAAAATATTTTAAAATGTTAAAATTATATATAAAATTCAAATAATATATATTAAATTCGAAAAAATATATATAATTCAAAAAAATATAAAATTCTAAAAAATTATATTATATACTAAATTTTTTTAAAAATTTAGAAAAAAATGATATAAAGTGGGGAAAAATATATAGATTCGAAAGAAATATATAAAATTCAAAAATCATATAAAACAATATTTAAATTTCTATTTTTTTACATTCAAAAATATATATATATATAATTGATAAAAATATTTTAAAATGTGAAAATTATATATAAAATTCAAATAATATATATTAATATATATATAATTGATAAAAATATTTCGCACTTTCTAGAAAATTATATTTTCTGATCTGGTCTTATAAAATTCGAAATATATATATAAATTTTGAAACAAATATTTATAAATTTTGAATTATTTTTATAAAATTCGGATATTTTATATAAATTTCGGAAAAAGTATATATATATTTTGGAAAAATATATATAAAAGAATGACACTAATTGATGTTGGTGGTTAGTAGTTTGATTCACTTCATTAGAAAATATATGATATTTTACCAATATATATATATTTTTCTAAAATTATATAATTTTTTTAATTTTGTTTTTGAAAATATATATATTGAATTATATATAAATATTTTTGAAAAATATATAAATTTTCAAATTTATATATTTTTCAAATTTTATAGATATATTCGAATTTTATATATATATTTTCGAATTATATATATTTCAAAATTTATATATTTTTTTGAATTTTATATAAATTTTTCGAAATTATATAATTTTTTGAATTTTGTTTTTGAAAATATATATATTTTGAATTATATATATATATATTTTTGAATTTATATATATTTCAAATTTTATAGATATATTCGAATTTTATATATATATTTTTGAATTAAATATATTCAAATTTTATATATTTTTTGAATTATATATATATATTTTTAAATTTATATATGTTTTTCGAAATTATATAATTTTTTGAATTTTGTTTTTGAAATATATATATATTCGAATTTAAATATTTTTCAAAATTTATATATATTTGAATTATATATATATATTTTAAAATTTATGTATGTTTTTCGAATTTTATATATATATATTTCAAAATTTAAATATGGGTCGCGAGCCTTTAACACCCTTATAGTATAAATATAGTGCGTATAACCCCATATCGTTCGAATTGACCTCAAATATTTCAAATATGTGCGAATTGACCCCATTTTGTGTAAAATGACATATATGCCCTTAGTATATATAAATTTCAAAAAAATGGAATATATATATATATATTTTTAAGAATATATTAATTTCTAAAAATACATATAAAATTCGAAACAAATATATAAAATTTGAAAAAAAAATATAAAATTCAAAAACATATATAAAATTCGAAAAAATATATAAAATTCGAAAACATATATAAATTTAAAATATATATATATAAAATTATAAAAATATATATATAAAATACGAAAAAAATATAACATTTGAAACAATATATATATAATTAAAATATATATATATATAAAATTTCAAAAATATATAAAATTCTAAAAAATATAAATTTTGAAAAGAAAAATATGAAATTCAAAAAATTATATAAAATATGAAAAAACATATATAAATTCAAAAAATATTTATAAATTTCGAAAACATATATAAATTTTGAAAAATATATATAAAATTCGGGAAAAATATTAAATTCGAAAAATATATATTAAATTTTGAAAAATAAAATATAGAATTCTATAACATATATAAAATTTGGAAATTAATATATAAAATTCGGGAAAAATATTAAATTCGAAAAAAATATATTAAATTTTGAAAAATAAAATATAGAATTCTATAACATATATAAAAATTGGAAATTAATATATAAAATTCGGGAAAAATATTAAATTCGAAAAAATATATTGAATTTCGAAAATAAAATATAGAATTCGAAAACATATATAAAATTCGGGGAAAATATACTTCTATTTTCTATTTTCTTTGACTTTAAATTTTGTTTTGGTGTATTGTACTTTGGTCACCTGTGTTTTTATACTTCTATTTGCATAACTATTTGAATTTTATATTTATTTTTCGAATTTTATATATTTGTTTCGAAATTGATATGTTTTTTCAAATTATATATATATATTTTTCAAAATTTAACATTTATTTTTCAACATTTATATATATTTTTTGAAATTTAATTATTTTTTTACGAATTATATATATATTTCGAATTTTATATATATAGAAAATAGAAAATAGAAGTATATTTTCCCCGAATTTTATATATTTTTTTCCGAAATTTATATATGTTTTCGAATTCTATATTTTTTTTTCGAAATTTAATATATATTTTTTCGAATTTAATATTTTCCCCGAATTTTATATCTTTTTTTCCGAATTTTATATATGTTTTCGAATTCTATATTTTATTTTTCAAAATTTAATATATATTTTTCGAATTTAATATTTTTCCCGAATTTTATATATATTTTTCAAAATTTATATATGTTTTCGAAATTTATATTTATAAATTTCGAATTTGAATTTTAAGAGAAAAGGGTAAAATGAGTATTTAAGATAGTATAAAAGTCTAAGAAGGGGTAGTCGCACGTTTTTGAAACTTGTAGGGGATGTTCGCACGTTGTAGGGGGATATTCGCACGTTTTCGAAACTTGCAGAGGTGTTCTCTTGTTTTTCCAAAAGTGCTGGTGTCAATCTTAGACCTGTCAATGAATCGGATTCGGATCGAATCAGTTAAATCCAAATCCAATTTGTTAAAAAATCGGATTATCGGATTCGGATCCTAATCGGGTTATCGGATTTTATTTTCAATCCATATCCGGTTAATATCGGATTCGGATCATAATCGGATTATTGACAGGTCTATTGATAAGGATGACAAAAACTCTCGATCCGCGATCCGAATCCGATAATTCGACGGATTTTCACTTAGTTAATTCATATTCAAATTTCTTCATTATAGAATATCTGATTCAAATATCTAATTAAAAAAATACAAAAATCAATAAATACTGAAACACTAAATTATTCACACTTTTAATAATTATATTTATGATCATTCATTATTAAAAAATAATAAAATAATTAACAACTAACATTTATATACATGTACAGTATTAAATATACACACATAAAAATATCAAATATATATTTATATATATATATATAAATATATTTTATATCGGATCGGGTTATTATCGGATCGGATGACATAAATCCAAATCCAATTTGTTAAGAAATCGGATTATCAGATTCGGATCCTAATCGGGTTATCGGATTTTATTTTCAATCCATATCTGGCTAATCGGATCCGATTTGAATCGGATTCGGATCAAAATCCGATCCATTGACAAGCCTAGTCAATACACACATTTTTAAAGTATAGGTTGTTATTCGCATCTTATTTATAGTACAGGGGTGTTTTTTGTACTTAACCCTTTAAATATTTGTTTTCAAATTTTATATATTTTTTCGAAATTTTATATATTTGGGGTTGTGGCATAAACGTCATTTCACATTACATAAATTTCTCTCAAGGGTATTCCGGTCATTTTATTGGTCAGGGGTGGTCATTGCAAGAAAAATCAAACCCTGTATGTGGGGACAAAAATTGCGTTCCGGCACAAAGGTGAAATTGACCTAAACCTCAGAGGGTGTTAGTGCAAATTACCCTAAATATTAATGTAAAGACTTTGGAGTGTTACAGATAGATCGCGCGGGTTCACCCAATAAGGAGCCGAACGCGCCCAAATTGGCTTGTGATATTGGTGCAGTAGAGAGTGGCGGAATCATCGGAAGAACATGGGGACGAGAGAAGTGTACGAGCAGAAGCTAAGGTCCGGCAATCTCCATCATGACCCTACCATCAACCCTGGTCTCGGTACTCCTCGCTGTCCTCGTTGTCTCTCCCTCTTAAACCCTAATTCGGTACTCTCTCTCTCTATACATATATATATATATATATATATATACACACACATACACACATATATTCAATTTCACATATGATTTAATAAGTTGTTAATGTGTAATTTTCAATTCTACGTTGAACCAGGAAAATGGGGAATGGACCATCACTTCCGTTTTACACGACGCCACTGCTGTGGTATGTTTTCTACTTATCATATATATATATATATATATCTGTGTATACATAGATATGCAATTCTACACTTAAATATTTAGTACCTTGTGGTTAGCGTATTGAAAGTAATTTTTAATCCGGAAATATTGTCAGAGACATAATTTTGATCTATCGGTGTGGAAGGGTCGTTTTGTACGGATCCCAGGATTAGTTTTGCCCCGGACATCCCCATTATTTGGAAAAAGAATATTGAGGGTCCGTTTGCGATCATGGAATTGGAGCCTTGGAATTGAAAATGGGGCTCTAATTCTAAATCTATTGTTTGGATGTAACAAAATATTTTGGAATTGGAATTGAAATGCAATTCTAAGGACATCAATTCCACAACTTGAATTCCACAAGGAGAAGTTATGATTTCCAATTCCACATCTTCTTCAAATCTTGACTTACTAAATATTATCTCTCTAACAATAAATTTTTCATAATTATCAACATACATACATATACATAAATATCTATATATAAACATACGCCCAGATACACACACACATCTATATATACAAATATATATAAACGCGCTTATATATAGAAACATATATACACATTTATATATATGTATGCATATATATATAAACAAATATGAATACACCTACACACAAATATATATCCATACACACATATATCCACATAAACACACACACACACATATATATATATATATATATAAATTCACGCATATATACACATTTACATAGATACATGTATATACACACATATATACACATGTATATATATGAATACATATATTTGTATACTTATATCTATATATATATATTTATCTATATTGTCTATTTTAATTTTAAAGTTATGATATTTTACATTTAAATTGGGTTGACTTTGAGATTGAATTCCAATACACATCCAAACAATGTATTTGAAATTGTATTTGTGGAATTGAGATACAATGACATTCCAATTCAATTCCAAATCCGCGCACCCAAACGGACCAGAAAGTAATTTTTTAACCATGGTGTCTTTGGAATAAAATATTGACTCTTAAAATGTGTAAAAAGTTAATTAGGGATCAAGTAAGGAAGAAAAAGCCCATACCTAGTGTTGTGTTGGTGTTAATGATGAGCCTTGGGGGTGTAAAACAATTTTATTGTGTTGTAATGTATTGAGTCATCTGTGGCATACGATGCAGACACGACAACACACATAACTGGGTAGAGCACAGTCCTTCGGTTTCATTAGTCAGAATATTTCTTTTTATTTGAACAACTTATGAGCGTGAGTGATGAACTTGTCAATACATGGAAGATGGTACTTAAGCCCACAACAAGTTGTTGATGTTCTTATTTAGTACTGAACGGATTGTTAATGCCTTCTTCATAGTTTTAAAGATGGTTAACAAACATCAGTATGATTAGGTAATTCAATTGTTGTTACTTGCCTCCTATGAAGCACAGGCAGTTCGTCTATGGTCGCCGTATCCGTGTCGGACACTCCAAAAACGTGTCCTGAAATCTTTTAAAATTGAACACACAGTGGACACGCGAAGGACACGCGGTGGGTCGTTGGATTCCATGAAAAATGGAGGACTTATGGAGTCGGTAATTTGGTGGATCACTCATGAAACTTCAATACCCCTAATCAAATATTTGACTTTGAAGATACTTGAACATCTTTATTTCTCCTCATCTTGTGAGGGGAATTGGAGCACCTATTCATTAGTTGAAGAGGAACAAGATAACACAACAAAGAGCCGAATATTTGATATTTGTGCATTCCAATCTTTGTCTTCAATCAAGAAAGTTTTCACAATATAACGAAGAAGAGGCTAAGTTGTCGGATGTTAGGGAATATGCATTTGATTTCTTGGATGATAGTGAAATAATTTTTTTTGAACATGTCAGACATTTCATTTAACCTATTTGTTTATTTTTGTTCATAAGGTTTTTTGGTTCTCATTGTTTAAGTGATAAATGAAGTATTTGTGCAATATAATACGTATATATAAAAAAATTATGTTTTTTTATTGACGTGTTGGAGGCATGTTGTGTCCTATTTTTTTGTAATTTGTCGTGTTTCCGTATCCGTGCCGTGTCGTGTCCATGTCGGTGCTTCATAGCTTGCCTCTAAACCATTGCATTTAATATTACGCAAGCACTGATGTGTTACTGTTGCATTCATACTATGGTAGAACATGTCCTTAATACACTAGCTGCTTCTCTGTTCCTCTTCATGCCTCCGTTGCCTCTTTGATTTTCCCGTTTGTATTTGAATATCTAATATACATTCTATTCCATAGGCTGGCTCAGGTGTAGGTGGAATGCTTAGTGCAATTCATGCTGTTAATACAGGTGCAGACATTTGTCGTTGTCTTTTAAATGTTTACATTCACATCTAAACCTTTTGTTTTACTTAGACCTGATTGATTGATTTCAGGACTTCCATATGTTCAGAAACATGTTAAGGGACCAAAGTGGCTTCCTTTTCTTATTGGGGTACAGCTTATTATAGTTTTAATGTTTTTTTTACTCTTCACATGAATCCCAGGATGCAATCATTTTGTCAGTTTCCATAGAATATTTCTTTAAAACCACTTTTACACGCATTTATTTAGCTCACCTCCTTCATTTCTTCAGCTCACTTCATTGCAATATTTATTTCTTGACAGCTTCCTCCGCTGCTAATGTATTCTGCTGCAAGTGCTGCTTTTGGAGGTATAGTTGGCTCCTTTCTGTAGATGTTTGAACTTTGTCAATATGTTGGTAATTGTTTCACAACACCTGGTGGGTGACTAGGATTGGTATCGAATTCACAAATGTACAACATGCTCCTCAATGGGGTGTGGTAAAAGAAAAGGATTTCATCTATCCCATAGACACGAAACTCAAACTCTCTCTTACTTTGTAGACAAGATGCTCTCCCTGTTTGACCGTCTTTTTGTATATTTCTTACTCATTGAAAAAAGAAATCTTCTCCTTCTTCAATGATTTGGATTCATGTGTCAGACACGTACCTTGTACCAGTATACCCATGCCTTGTCAATTCTTAAACCGGTATGTGAAGGAAAATAGAATAGTTCATGTAACAGAGCTTAAAAAGTTATCGACCAAGCACTGACATATTTGCACAAACACACACACAAACATTCATTGTGGTCTAAGATGGAGGAAGAGAACAAATGTGAACTGTTGATTGTTGGTTTTTTTGGCGCATATGCCAAAGTCTGTCATTTCATAAGAATAAAAGTTCTATGCTCAAATTAGTCGTCTTCGTTTAGCAATGTTTATGACTTTTATTTCGTTTATTTTTTTGATAGAGATGGAAGGCATCAATTTGGTGACTTCATGGAATTGATATTTAAGGACATTTTAATTCAGGTTATAATTTAAATAACCTTCCACTGAGCTTGTTACCTTTAATGAAAAGGTTCATATTCAGCCACCTTTTAAATGGTAACTAATTTGACCTTATCAAAAGCACTTTATATACCAAATGGAAAGTTTTAATCTTCAAAACGTAATATGTTGTCCAACAGTTTGCAAGTTGTGTAAATTTGGTTCTGTAGGAACATATCACTTGCAGACAAATGAATTTGGAGATAATTGGAATCACATAAGTTTTCAGACACTGTATTTTAACTATACGAGGCTCGTTCGAATTATTGGCTTCATATCAGATAGGAAACTTTATAGTGTTGATCTATGTATATCATATTGGAGGTGAGAGAGATTTTGTACTAGCTGATTTTATTCCTTCAAATAGCAACTGTGTAGGACCTGAAAATAACATGTTTTGAGTCACATTTGATTTATAATTGCAGCTTCTGAGTTCCTACTTTTCAACACAGAATTATAAGTTATTTGGCTTCTTAAGTGGTTGCTTGAGCTATTACTCGTATGATAATGAGGGTGGATAGATACTTGTAAACTAAGGCTGTTTCAAGCGAGAGTGGAAAGTGCAAGGTTTCCAAGGAATCCCAAGGTTACACTTGCTCTTTGAATTGTTCTTAGTTTGAAAGGTCAAGACCTGTCTAGATGCCTATTGAGCCTTTTTAACAAAATTAGGCTCTATATGTGGGATGCCACGTTTAGTCAGGCAGTCTGATAGGACATGGTGGCCGGATTGGGGGGGGGAACAATTTGTCATTAGGGGCAGTCTTCTGTAACGGAAGTTTACGTCGTGTCATGATCCGATGTGGTGAAGCATTTTGATATGGCGACCCACAAGAGGCTGCCTCCTAGTGATAGGGTGGTCCAAAAAGACGTTGTCTTGTCAGTCAGGGTATGTGATATTTGGGGCTCACACGAAGGTTCCTCGTTTCAACAAGTCGAGGTTTCAACTCCAGGGAAACTCTATGAATCCTCTATTAAAGTCAACAAAGCGAGGTATTTTAGGATCCCCAGTGGACCATTATATATCACAAGATGGTCATTCTATAGCCGCTCGAGGATTTGCCCCGTGAGTCCTTTTCCTCGGCATGAGTTTCATTGGGTTCAGTGCTTGCTGAGTCAGTTCTTATTGAGGTGTTCTCTCTATGGGAAACAGTCTGTACAGCTACAGAAGTACGCAGTTGAACGTCATGGAGAATGTCACTGTGTCGATATTCAGCTGTAGTGTGCACTTTGCACATTGATTTGATCCTAGAAGAACCATGCATGCAGTAAAGTTATGGTTTTGCGGAATGGTGTATGGTGATTTAGATGACAGGATACGTCAAAGGTGGACCACATGTTGTATGAAGTGTGAGACATATTTATTGATCATTGGACACTGTTCTCACCGTTAGAATGCCAGTGTTGACCTGCTAGCTACTAGAGATGCCACGTGACCGATTGAGAATTTTATGCAGATTATTGCCACCCCTACAATATGCGCGCGCGCGGGGGGGGGGGGGGGGGTGTTGCGCTTGAATCCCTCACGTAACCCCCTTTGAATGTATTCTTCTGTGGATGATGAATTTTGGGTATCATGGATGGTTCGGCTCTGCTGAACCAATAAAAGTAATAGCTTGTAGTTTGTCTGATATCCTATTCTTCTGAAGGACACTAGTTTGCGGTTGTTGCTATAATGCTATTTTCATAGTTTCTGTGCACTTGATCTTTTCATCAATTTATTTCACCCTTAAACTTGGAAACTAACATGTTAAACTTCAGGTTATGTGCTTCCAAAGTTTGCTCAACTTACTGTGACATCATATTATGCTGCCTCGAGCGCTTCACATTATGCAATTTCACTGCCCACTAGATATATTGAAGAGGCCCACACTTCTCGTACCCAGCAAAAGAGGCTCGGATGACTTTTTGCAGGTGCACAAATCAGAATTTTGCTTTACAGTTTTGTAATTAATCTTTCTATATTCGGCCCTAGATGTATTAGACTTATACCTGGTTAGCATTGTTCTAAATTTATTGCTCTAATAATTTTTTTTTTGAATTGTTTGGAAGTATCTGTCTGCACCACAGTTATGAAATGAAATTTATGAATAGTTTTTCATTGAGAAGATAGAAGGTTTTAGCTGCTCTGATTGCAGCCAGTCAATTAGTTGGTTTTTTGGTCTGGGACAGGTGAATGGCATAAGTTCTAGTTGAGAAGGATGAAAATCATTTGAATATTAAGGACAAACAAATAGATAGGTTGTTTCAGGATATTATTAGCTCGAGTGAAGAAAAAAAAAGGTATCATTGACAAAGGCATTCTGAATTTCTCTAATTAAGATAGGAAGAATAGAGGTGAGCCAGGTAAGTGAGAATTTTATGGTAATTATATTGGAATACTTTTGGTGGCTATGTTCACTTTAAGGATTTGTGTGGTTCAATTTTTTCAACTAGGCACAAAGAAAACACTGATAGCCACAATCAAGTGGTGCGCAGGAGTAGTTGAATGAGCATGATTAAAGGTAGAGGCCATATCATCAGGCCGTGCATCTAAATCCTGTCATCCTAGCCTTCTTTTTATGCCACTTGCTTAAGGAATTTCTTATTCATTGAATGGAAGACGCGAGTGCGGACCTGACTATTATTTTAAGCACAACACTTTTGAGCTAGGATGGAAGACACTTCTTCTAGAGGTGCCGTGGCGGTGTCGAACATGTGTAAGGCAACACACGTGTCCGATACGACTTCAAGTGTCTTAATTTTTTTTTCCCGAAGGTTTTAACATTTTTGTTAAAGAAGATGCAACAATTATTATTTTTTGGCATATTTATTTCATATTGTGATTTTATCTCTTTGAGATTAGAGGTATCGTCGTTCTTCTTGCGTCATAACTGTGTCTTGTGTCGGGATCTGTATTTCCTAGCTTCCAAGTGAAGATGGTATAAAGTAGTTCTCATTCTAGCTTCCAGTAAAGATAGTATTGAAGTAGTTTTCAGTTTCAACTCTATTATTGTCATTTTGCACTATCTTCCATGTTTTATTTCCAGTAATAGAATTGTGTCTTTCTTCTCGGCAAGGTCTCTTAGTTTGGTATTGTATTTGAAGTAGAATTGGAACAAATGTCATAAGATTTTTACAGTATAAGAAATGTAATACTTGATAATATATGTGAAAATTATTACTTTTTCAAATAAATCTTGAACAAATCTAAACTTCATGGATAAAATGTAGAATAAACATATTTGGAGAACATAAACCTCTCACGAGCCATAGAAGAAAAGGCAAATGGTAGTATGTCACGCTTATAGCCAACAAGGTTTGAAATCAATACAATGCGCCTTTCTGAGTAAGCCTAGAGCAAGTCAAGTGGGAGGATTAATTGTCCCATTTCCTTTTGTGAAATGGCCAAGAGAATCCAATGGTGTCAAGCTTTGATATGGTAAAAGGAGTTTCAGGCCCAAGATTAGTAACTGTCAGTTCTAACTTGTAGGCAGGAGCTAAGAGGGGTAGGCTGAACACTTTTGCAGTACAAACTTAAAAAGAAACTGTGTTATTGCTTGTGCCAGGCAAATTTTAAAATTTCCAAGACATGAGAAAAACTATGCTGAAGTATATTAGCCACTCGCAATAAAGGTTGTAAAGTAGTGCCTACACAGGAAAACAGAAAATAAATAACACAACGAGGTACTAAGAGACGGGTTAATTAAGTATTTATAAGAGTTTGATTTATTTATTTGAAGTGAATTATTTGAGTACGAGGAGGAGAGTGAAGTACTTGCCAAGTTGCCATAAAACAAATGTCTCTTTTTCTTTATTACATATCATAAGAGCAATATTAATGACTCAGAGAAGGAAAATAAGTATCAGATGACTTTTATTTGCGCAAACAAGAAAATAGGCTGTTACGTATACTAACGAAGTGTGAAAATGAGTGAGAGGTTGGTCTTTGTTTAAGATGCATTTTACAGCATAGCTGAAATCAACTTCCTTTTACCGCAAACACTAAAATCAAACTGGAACAGGAAGAGATTTCATCAACATCGCACCACAAATGTGTTTATGTATACTAAGTTGAAATTTATCATCAGGAAAGTAGACACCGGATATGTCATTTCTGGGACCCTTTCCAATAATATGAGAGATTGTGTTGTTTAGAGTATAACAATTTTTGACGAGCGAAGTATCAATGAATGCTTGAACTTGTGTAGTTGCTGCCATCAATTGCATGATGAGAGTCCTCATCATAATTAACTCTTGCTTTCAACTCGGCACACAGGTGAAATCGTGCTTGTGATGACTTTATGTATTTAATTTAGGCTACCTCTTACTCTTTCCTCTATTATATTACACATAGTTTTGTCTAATATTGGTATACTTCCTTATATGAAACAGGGTAGACAAGCAGAAACCTAGAAAGCACATGGTCCGTCCATAAAGTTTTGGTGACATTTATGGCCAAACGCTAACTCACTCGTACACACCACCCAGCACACCCCAAAAGATGGCTGTACTACTACAAGCTTTTCCTCAACACCTACGGCGCACGCTAGCACAGGGGCACTATATAAATTTTCAACCTCGTTTGTATGCTTTATTGAAGGCGTGGGCCAATTTTTCTTTAATTTCACTGTCTCTTTTTAGAACTGTGGTCCTCATGATATAATGCGTCTCTGTTACTTTGTGGTCCTAATGTTAAATAATGCCGCTTTTTTTCATACGGTAACTCTTTATTTTGTTCACTTAAACTGTTGTCTAACAGATGTATCATATTCATATCCCACGTCGTGCATTTACTTTAGGCCCACTAGATAGATGGGGTATGTTATTGCTGTGACAGTAATTTTTATATAGCATGAAAGAAATCACTATATATGAATAGGCATACAAATTGGGCGGGTTTGACATGTCATCGATAAATTAAATTCAAATTCCCATAAACGAGCTTATCTCTCCCCAAATCACACTTTTTTGTTTTTGTTTTCTTGCTTTCTCGGACATGGTTTTGCCTAGGTTGGTCAGTTTGTTTGGGTTGTGTGCTAGTTACTAATGTTTTAATAGTAGTGGCGATGATAAATATTTAGGATGCATTGTGCTCAGTGCCCACGGTGAAAAGCAGGCCTTCCGAATTGCCTGATTCGTGAAGCTTTTGGAAGTTACTAGTACTGATATTTATTTAATACTCATTTTAAATACTGATATTTTTTAAGTCCGTTACACTCTTATTGTAACCGAGCTCAAAATATTTTTTCTTTCTTGTTTGTTTTCTTAGATTAGGCTCAGATTGGCAACTCTAGTTGCACAGATTATGAGTAATATGAATATTAAACTTAAATCAAATGCAGGCAATTTTGGCTAGAATCACAACCCTAAATTTGAGAAGTCTTGCGTCTAGTCTATTCCCAGTCATGCATTAGTGGGACACTAGGTGTGAAACTATGACATGTAGAAAATCTTAAAATTTGATCTAGGATGAAAGTACTTATTGTGGGCAAAATTGTATTTTCAGAAGAGAGGGTCTGTATGTGAAATTAAGGGGTGTCAGCCAAGTCACTGGCCTGAAAAAGTAGTTACATACTTTAAAACAACTCTTCATTTGCTGAGTTGTAAGTTGAAATGTCAGTTTATGCATGTATTTATTTTTCAGTATTTTTGTTTGAAAGAACACAGACAGACAAGTCTCAAAAGTACCCTTCATAAATGTCCTTCCAGAACTCAATTAACGCTTTATCCTTTTTATTGCCTATTGGATGCCATTGTCTCCACTTTCCAATCACACATTATGAACAATACACCTATATACAACTATACAGAATGAATGCTACTTTTTCCTCAATTTAGAAGCCTATGTATCTTAGGTTGCTGTTAAGGATTCAACAATATTATAATTCTCTTTATAGGAAAATTTGTCCCATCATCCATAGGCACAACTATTTTTTATTTTTATTTTTCTCTTTTACATATGCATTATTATGTTTATCTTCTCATCTACAATATATTGTTGTATTGATCTTGGAATACAGAAAGTATAGACCACAAATCATGATTTGCGTTGTGGTCACGGTTTTGGACAATATCGATCTTCAAAGTGACTATCGGATAAATATTGATATTGACGCATTGTGTAACGATATCAACACATTTTAAAATTTTTACGAATTCGACGATATGTAATATATTGATATGACGAACCATGCCACAAAATTCTATATAATAAAGCAAGGAATTGTGATGTACTGATACGACAAACCATGCCACAAATAATGATACATAACATACTGATACAACCGACCATGCCACAAATTGTGATGCACATTTCGCTATTCTATATAATAAAGCAAGCAAAATGGTAAAAAAATGTCTAACCTTCAAGGTTGATCTCCCTGGGATTTAGATGTTACACGAACCGGTTCCACAATTCGTGTAATATTGAATTACAATACGCAACAGTTAAGATTCGAACCCATGCTTTAGAATTTGGATACGGTTGATCCAAGTTTTAGAATATCCGTTCATGCCAACTGCGTTGCGCCCGCGGGATTGTATTAGTACGTTATGTATCATTTTTTAAAAAACCTAGTGTATTAGAGAGCCAAATTCAAATAATAAGAAAAATAGTATATTAGAGAGCTTATTGGGTGATTGGCTATAAGACAAAATTCAAGATTTATGAACACATCCCTTAATAGGTTGTTTCAATTACTCACGATGTGTATATGCCATAATTAACGTCTGTGTAAGGTACATCACATGCATGCTAGAATTCTTATTATTTGACACCAACACACATATAACTCGTATACTGATATAAGCCATAATTTCCAAACTTCCTTTTTATTATTATTTAGGAATAATTACACAAACCTCCCCAAATTATGACATAATTGCATGTTATTCCCCTAACATTTTAATAATATCATAAACCTCCCTTAATTGCACATCCGTTGTAACATTTAACCTCTTTTGTTCAAAGTCAATGCCGAAAATTTACTTTATTGATTAATAAAGGTATATTATGGACCAAACCTTTTATTTTACCCTTGTTACCCTTGCAATTAATTTTTGCAATCAAAATTATTAGAATATCCCAATTTATTTTATCAAATTGCCCTTATATGTATTCTATATAAACCCATTTGAGTGGTCTTTTATACCTACCCTCTCTTTAAAAATTACTCATTCTCTCTCTACAAGTCTTTTGTCATGACTTGAGAAACATAAGGAGCGCACATGAAATGATAGCCACTGGTACACATAATTCCCGCTAATATATTTGAGAGCAATGTAGTAAATTCACCATCCTCTAGAAAATTTTCTAAATATCTCTAAATATTTGAGGGTATATACCTCATTTAATTATTATTTCTTGTTAGACCAATATTCCGATAATACTAAGGGAGGTTCTGATATTATTAAAACATTAGGAGAATTGCATGCAATTATCCCTTAGTTTAAGGGAGGTTTGTGTAATTATTATTTTTTATTTAAAATTTAAATTAAACATTCACTCATCGTTTGATTGCAGGATTAATTTCATTTACACCCCTAAGGTATATCTTAAATTCAATTACATCCCCTAATATTTGAGTATTTTTAATAATATCCCTTATTATTTGAGATTCTCATCATTTACACCCCCTAACCACTTTTGGGACTAAAATGCCCTTATCCAAACACCCACTATCCCTATTCCTAAATATATATATAAAATTCAAAAAATATATATAAAATTCTAAAATAATATATAAAATTCGAAATATATATATAAAATTCAAAAATAATATATAAAATTTGAAAAATATATACAACTCGAAAAAAATATATAAAATTTGAAAAAAAATATAAAATTCGAAAATAATATATAAAATTTGAAATATATATATAAAATTTGAAAACAATTTATAAAATTCGAACAATATATAAAATTCAAAAATAATATATAAAATTCAAAAAATATATTTAAAATTTGAAATATATATATAAAATTCAAAATTAATATATAAAATTTGAAAATAATATATAAAATTTGAAATATATATATAAAATTTGAAAAAAATATATAAAATTGTTTAAAATATATAAAAATCGAAAATAATATATAAAATTCGGAAATATATATAAAATTCAAAAAATATATAAAATTCGAAAACATTATATAAAATTTGAAAAATATATATATATAATTAGAAAAAATATATATAAAATTCGAACAATTTTATATATTTTTTATTTTTCAAGCCATCATGGGGATCATGGGGATGCACACGATGGTGTCACTTGAGAAATTCAATCTATACTACTTAAATTGTTAATATATTTTATGTGCTTGCTTGGTGTTGTACTGAAATAAAGGTAATTGAAGGACAACTGCATCATTTGCCTTCAAAGAATCAAAATCTCCATGGTTTATATGTGCACCTGACATCATTGGTTGTAACTTAAATATTGTAGCCTCACACTTCCTTTTTCTATTGGGTTTTGTATACCTTCACCATTTATTTTTTCGAAAACAATTTTTTATATATATATATATATATATATATATATATATATTTCGAATTTTATATACTATTTTCGAAATTTATATATTATTTTTGAATTATATATATATATTTTGAATTTTATATATTATTTTCGAATTTTATATATTTTTCAATTTTTATATATTGTTTTCGAATTTTGTATATTGTTTTCGAATTTTATATATATTTAGAATTTTATATATTGTTTTTGAATTTTATATATTATTTTTGAATTATATATATACATTTCAAATTTTATATATTATTTTCGAATTATATATATATATTTTTTTCGAGTTGTATATATATTTCGAATTTTATATATTATTTTCCAATTATATATAGATTTCGAATTATATATATTATTTTCGAATTATATATATATTTTTAGGAATAGGAATAATGGGTGTTTGGGAATAGAAATATTTTTAGGAATGGGATAGTGGGTGTTTGGATAAGGGCATTTTAGTCTCAAAAGTTGTCAAGAGGTGTAAATGATAAGAATCTCAAATCACAAAAGGTTATATTTAAGATACTCAAATGTGAGGAGGTGTGATTGAAGTTAGAATATACATGAGAGAATGTAAATGAAATTAACCCTTATAGTAAAGGCCTGGTTGGCATTAGGCCTTTGGTGGAATAATTTACACACTAAATAGTTACATATTGCTTCAATTTATTTGAAAAGAAAAAAAATCCATAACATTTTATATCTAAATTAAAGGTATAAGATTGTGATTTAAAGCTGTATTCTTCAAATTATAAAACTAAAAATATATATCTTGAATTCTGGGATTAGAATAGAACCTAAGTTAAGTTGTTAATCTTGGTTGGACTAAATTATCCAAGCTTCCTTATCTGTATGAAGTCCTACCTTATCTGTATGAAGTCCTATCCTCTAGCTCTGTCACTGCCCTCCCAGAAAAGATATTTTTAATTTCTAGGAAAGTCAGAACAAAATGAAAGGAAAATATATATACACGATATGAACAGTAATGTCAGTTAGTGCTTTGCACTGTCACTCCCTGTGGATTGAGAGGCATTCAGAGGCATTGATTCAGTAACGCCCACTGTCATCTAAATCTAACAGCTTTTTGTGCTGCTGCATCAACAGATATTTGTTACTCAAACAAGACACTTGCACATGTACTCAACAGTCTATACTGCATTATTTTACATTTTAATTTGTATATATATATATATATATATATGTATATACACAGAGAGAGAGAGAGAGAGAGAGAGGACAGATGTAAAAGCTAAAGGTGGGTACAAAAATGAGGAAATTAATAAAGATGGCAGTGTAAGTAGCTAGCATATATATGTTGGCTTAAAGTGTGAGTAAGACTAAGACGCATCTTATTCTGGGGTTGGTTTTGGGATTTTAAAGCTAAGAAAGGTACAATAATACTGACTCTTCATAATGAGAATTATATAATGTACAAAACTCACAGAGAAGTGACCCATGTCTAGCCTTGCCTTGTCCTACACCTTCACCAACAAAAGTGACCATTCATTCATATCACCTCTGTGTGTGTGCGTGAAGGCCACCATTCTGTTCATAGATCCCTTTCCAAAATCTTCAGTATCATGTATCAATTGCTCCCAACCAAATGATCATTTTCATCGGCATTTCCTAATCAGGCCAATCCCACGGATCGGGTAAAGTTTGTATTATATATATATATCCACGGTCATGACCTTTGCAAGTTGTTTACACCACCGAGACTCGAATCTGTAACCTGATTTTTGTTTGTATTAAAAGGCATTACTTATTATGTTCTACCAAGGATAAACTTCAAACTCCTAACTCTTTAGATCATTGTGTCATAGAGAGTGATTGCTTTAAGACGAGTTCCAAATTTCAGGACTCAGGAAATTCAAATTTTCTATTATTGAACCGAACAATGACCAGCCGTGTATCCGGTATTTAGATCAAGATTGTTCCCTTTGGCAGGTTTGCTGCATTGTCGGACAATACTTTACATATTGTCTAACTCGTAACGTTTTTGGAATGTGCTCATACTGTTGCATAATACTGATACTTAAACAATATTCACTTTTAAGATCGATATTATCCAAGTCAGTTAGACTGACCGCAACTTTAATGGCAAACCATGGTTGTTTGTCATTACTAGCCTTTCCTCTTAAACATTTGTTTTTTCCAGCTTCAACTACACACATTCTGTAAGTTTGATTTGCTCATATATGCATCAAATATTATCATCATAATCATTGTCATTGTCTTAATCTTACACATGTATATAGAGGTTAATCTATATCTAAAGATTTTATGAAAAAATGGGAAGCTCTTTTAGGTTAAAAAGAAAAAATTGGCAAGCTACTCTACCTGCAACTACAATGGAAATAATCAGTTTGTGTCTTGAATTTACAAGCAGTGGATCAACAACTTATGACCTGAGCTTTTCTCAATTCCCTTAACAATGTATCAAAAGCACCATTTTCAATGTCCCAAAGGTGTCTCAGTCCATGTTAATATAATTAGTGCATTACAATCCTCATGTGTGTGAGTCAATTGGCAGTTCTCTTTGCACTTGCATTCTGTTGCTTTACATCACACTCAAGTCAACCCATTAGGTCTTCTTAATTTGCAAACCGGCCACCATATTTATGAGTCCTAATAAGATACCTACTGTAAACCTTCTCAGTTCAGTACGTACCTTATATCTGTATACATATAGCAAATACCAAACTGCACCGCTCCAGTGGCGGATTCAATTCAGGCTCAGTGGGGCCATGGCCCCACTGATTTTTTATTTTTTATAGTTTTTACCTTAAAATTTTAGATATCTAGTATTTAGCCCCACTGAATTTTTTATTTTATTTTAAATACCACAGAATTTAGATTTCTTTACAAATAAGCTTTCACTGAAAATTTGTTTTAAACCCTACTGAAATAAATATATGTCATTTATACCCCAAAAATTTAAAAAAAAAAATTTTAGTCCCCACTGACACGGATCCCTAAATCCGCCACTGCTCTATTATATATATATATATTTCCCTGGAAGGCTGGAACTCAAACAAGGTTTATATAGATGTAAAGTGGTGATTGTACCTAGCTCCATGAGAGGATCCAACTTTCTTGTCCGAAAAAAATGATCGAATTGTCCGAGACACTGATGAAATGATAAACTTCATGATCTTGAACTAAGCTTGGTTAATGTTTAAACTATAGAGTCAACGGGCTCAATGATATTCATGTAATTATAATACACACACTACCTTTTACTTTTCGATATATACACACATATACAAATGAAATAACACAGTTACTTTGCATTCAAGCACGTTTTAGAATAGATACGTACTGAAAACATTTCATTTTAGATGATAATTTGTATAAAATGATTGTGCTTAAGAGTTGCCTCATTTGCATAGCAAATTATCGAAAAAAGATGGTCTCCAGGCTAGATTACAAGTCTCTCCCTCCTCACCCTTGCTAAAAAGACAATCAAATTGCTATAAATGAAGATCCAAACTCACATGATCTTGCTTCGATTCGTACCCATACCGGCTCTGTGAACTCGAGCTCCCTATCATGGATGGCAGCTTCAAGTCCCCTTGCGACGGATGCATTGAACGGTCATGATTGAACGTAGCCAAATTTTGGACGGACGGGATTTGCCACACAGCCATCGGACTCCCATTAATGGTGACCGGACGAGAGGAGGAGGACAAGCCTTGGCTTCCATAAAACCTACTAGTAGCATTAGTAACACAACTAGTACTATTGTTGCTGTGGATAGTGTTGAATGAGTGGTAAGTCATTGGTGAAATTGGAGCCGAGCCAAGGCGATGATAGTTCATGAGGCCGTAAATGTGGTGCGCCTCGGAGAGGCCACTGCCATGGGCCATGGCGGCATGAAGGTGCGCGCGCTTGGCGTGCTGACGCTCTCTTTTGTGCGCGTTTTGGTGGCCTCCGAGGGCTTGGGAGGTAGGAAAGTTTCTGCAGCAATAATGGCACTCGAATTTTCGGTTACTTTCGCCTTTATGATGATCTGCTGTGTCCTTATTGGCTTCCTCGGAGATGTTGGTTTCGACGGATTCAGAGGCTGCTGCAATGTTGGCGCCAAAGTCTATGCCGAAAAGCCTAATGCCCTTTTCTCGAGAGGGCGGAGGGCGAATGAGGGGTAATTGGGAGAAGGAGTGGACGTTCATGAAGTCATGAGTCTCTTTCTCTATCTTCTCCATGAGAAAAAAAAAAATGGCGGTGGTTTGGTGTGTAGGGTTAGGAGGGAATTAAGAGAGAGGAGTGGACTATACTAGTTTGGAGAGGAGAGTGTGAAATGGAGAAGCTATAGCTAGGTGGGTTCTACGGTGAGAGAGGGTGTGGTGGGACCTAATAGAAGTGGTTTGATTTATGGACAATTGGGAGTGACCATCTTTGAGTGAACACTGACAAAGGCCTAGAACTTTGATGCTTTGTTTATGAGAGTGGCCTTTGCCTTCCTTTTCCTCTAGTTGCTTTTTTCCTTTTCTGTTGTTTTTTTCTTCTCTCTTTTTTTTATTTATTTATTTATTAATATTATTGAAATGTTCTTTTGGTTTTGAAGCGAGAAAGTTGATTAAGGCATCGTTTTGAATTAATTTTTCAGAAGTTGTTTTTTGAATTATTTTGAATGATGTTTGACAATTTTTTTTAAATTTTTAAGTCTTGGAAGAACGTTTTGATGAAGTTAGGAGTATTAGCTTCTTAAAATGACATGTACTTCTCTTTGTCTTAAATGAATGAGAAAACAAAAGTTCTCTAAACAAAACCTATGTAAAGAAAGGAAGTTTTGTTTGAGATTTATTTATTTATAATTGTTTTGATGTGGAGTGTGTTTACCATGATTTAAAGCATGTTGGTGCAAAACTTTTAGAAACAAAACATGGAAACATGTTTGGTAAAAAAAAAAGTGTTGCAGGGTTGAAAGAAAGTTGGTAGTTAAGAAACACGACTTAAAGATTTTACTAGTAGTTTGTTTCATTTAGTCATAGTAGTTAGATTTGGACATCTTTTCTACAAGAAATGTGATACCATTTCAATGACAAAAAGAGACTGAAGAGTTACAGTCGTGCTCTGGTGTTTAAAGTGTACCATCCACGACACTGAACACGAAATCAAAAAAGTTGTCAAAAGGTAACAAAAGTTTTGATAATGTTCAGATGTTTATAATATACATCCACAACATTAAACACAAAATAAAAATGCTAACACAGGCTTTGGTTTTTGTTTTGTGTTTGTTGTTGTGAAATTTAAAAAAACATAAATACATGTTTGTGATATGTATACATTTTTATATACATATGTATATGTGATATGTATACATTTTTTTGTTTGCGAAAAGGGATAAAAAAAATACAAACGTTTTTTACTATTTAAAACAAAACACAAGAGCCAAACATGTTTTTGTTTGGAAAACGGTTACAGTAGCAAACAAAACATAAACAAAAACCAAACAAGGCCTAAAAAGATATGATTTCATTTGGTTACAATTGTGATATTTGATCGAAAGGAGAGGTCTCTAAAAGGAAGTGTTTGCACAAAAATTGTTGTGTTGTTTTCTAAGTTGGAAGTGCGGGCCGCGTGCTAGACTAAAAAAGAGTCAAAAACTTGCCAAAAGATTGTGCAACTCTTCTTTTAGAAGTGATGAGTGTGCATCAAGCGACTATGATATAAAAGTACAAGACTTTTACTTCAAGGATTCTTTTTGCCTTAATTAAAAGGACTTAAATATCAAAGTTTGAAGAAAATAATCTAGTGCAAGAAAAGAAAGAAATTTGTAATTGACTGAGAATGAAACAAAAGAAGTTGTAAAGGGATGAAATTGCATGGAATTAAATGACAAATAAAATACCACTTATTGCAATATGGATTACAAGATAATGATTCAAGACAAAATAAAACAAATAATGATTTGAACTAACATTGCTGGAATGAAAGTGAAAATTAATAGAATAAATATTATAAATGTAAGGATTTGTAAAGTGTTGAGTTTTTGTGTGTGTTGCAGGAGGGCTTGCAAAATTACACTAAATGTACTATTTATATGACTGTCAAACTGCCTCCCAACCGTTTCTAACTTCTAGCCTCAAATTCTGCCACGTGTCACCATCAATTCTTGTTCCTTTACCATTTGTCACTTGCGATTTGCTTGTGGAAACCTTCTTTGACATGTTTCTTTTCATGTCCCAACTCATGGCCATTATCTATAGAACTTCAAACTGAATATTATGAATCTAACCCATTTTCCAGCCACATTCGTCATCTCCTTATCCTAAATTGCTTCAGATTTATCTTTATACAATTCAAGATATTCACTAATCATATTGTCATGGCTTAAATGGTTGCCACGTGTCCTTGCACTCTCCAATTTTGGAACTACCCTTGTAATTGTTGAAATTGTGTCTCCTTGTTTTTCTCCTTCTTTAGTCATGGCCAACAACGATAACTTCTCTAATGAATCTGGTTCATTTACTGGCCAGATTCATTCTTTTTAATAAACCACCAACTCCTTGATTTTCGGCCACGTTCCTTGATTTTCGGCTGCTTTCTCTTTATCACTTTCTTGATCTTTCAAAACTGCTTTAGCGCTAGCCAATGTTGATTCCCCATTGTCTTATTCCCTTTGGTCAAAAATCTCTGAAGAGTGGCATGTTGATGCATTCTTCATCACTTGGTTTCTGGCCATTACCCAATAGAACTCAGCTGACCATTTCCACATGAATTGATTGGTCATCTCGTGACATGAAAATTTGGGTGCCAACATATGCCCCTCAAATTTTGGAGGCTTGTTAGTTTTACCAAACAAAGCCTCTAAAATTTAAAGTCTTTGTGGGCTTGAGTCTCTTCCAGAAATGCCACAGGAACTTGATTTCTCGTCATGACTTGGAATAAACAAAACACTTTTCATAAATGCAAAATATTTACAAGTAACTCCATTGGAAAGTGAAAAATGAAATAACTTAACAAACTATTTACATCCATTTATGAGATGGTTTATTTCTGCCAAGGCTAGCCAAGTAGCTAGCCTTGGTTTTGTTTTTCTTTAAAAATTTCAAAGAAACTTGGCCGATACTTTTTAAGATATTGGCCATTGGTAGGATAGGTATGGACAGTTTCATCTAAGTTCATTAAACGATACGCCCCATTGCCAAAAACATGGTAAACCTGGTAAGGGCCTTCCCAGCTTGGAGTCCACTTACCATAGTCTTCATCTTTCTTTCCAACAAGTAGATTAACTTTCTAGACAAAGTCTTTTTTTGCTATGTAGATTTGATTGTACCCAGAGTGGCCATTCATAAAGGACAGAATCTCATGTTTGGCCGCTACATCTATCCGCTGGTCTGCCACAGGCATATGATACTCATCATTTAGAGTGGCCAGGTTCAAATTCCTAAAATCAATGCATACTCTGAGTTTTCCATTCTTCTTGACTACTGGTACAACATTGGAAATCCATTCAATGTATCTGGCCGTATGTATGAAGCCAACTTTCTGCAGCCTTTTAGTTTCTTCCTTGACTTTCAACATCACTTCCCGAGACATTCTCCTCGGAGCTTGCTTGTGTGGCCGGAATCCTTTCTTAATAGGTAACTTGTGTTCTACAAGCTCCCTGGCCAAACCTGACATTTTTTCATAATTCCAAGCAAAACAATCATTGTATTCTTTTAGCAAGGCAATCACCTCGGCTTGGAAGTTTGGTTATAACAAGCCACTCACATAAGTTGGTCGAGGATCATCTTCTGTACCCAGGTTGACTTCCAACAAGGGGTCTTGCACTTTTGTCAAACCATCATCCATCCTTGGTGAAACTTATTTCAAATCTTCCAACTGTATCGCATCCAACTTCTCCTTGGCAAAGTCCTGAGTTTCGTCCAAGTTATCTTGAACTTCGGCCAAATTGGCCGAAAGTCCACTTTCTTCTTGACTTTCCATGAAAAATCTTTTTTCAGCCAAATATGTTTTTAGCTGAATGCAAGCTGCTGCAAAGGCTTGTTCTCTAAGCCTCTGTTTTTCATCTTCATTAATTTATTCTATGATCATAATTAAATAATTTAGCAGAAAGGGCCTGAATCCCCATCTTCGGCCTAGCAGCTTCATTGGATAGTTCTCCAATCTCTTCTTCAGTTAGATTTTTTCTCATGGTGGCAGCCACTGGTCTTCCATTTTGGTCTATCTCAGTGAATCTGATTGGAATGCATTATTCTTTATACAATATTGCCTCAGCCGAACATACTCTTGCCACGAAAGGTTTATTATCGGCCTCTACAATTCTAACTCCATCCACATCCTAAAAGATTAACATTTGATGGAGTGATGAAGGTATACACATATTTGGGTGGATCCAATCTCTCCCCAATAGCAAGTTATACATGGCAAATGTCTCAATTATGAAGAAGGCCGAATAGGTTGTTTTGCCCCCTATGGTAATTTCCAAAGGCAACATCCCTTTGGTATTAACTTTTCCCCCACCTAGGCCACTAATGGCCACTTGACTTGGAATTACATCGGTCATGGTCTTGCCTAAGGCCTTCAAAGTTTTATTAGGAATGACATTTAGGACTGACCTATTATCTACCAAGACTCTATTAACTGGGTGGTCTTCTATCAATACTTTGATATATAAAGGTCTCAACTGTTGGGTCATGGCCAAAAGCGATTTTTCAAAGTTGACCTTATCAGAACTACAACCAGTTTTGGAAGTGGCCATACCTTTTCCAACTAAGACTCCTTCCCCCCTAGGTATTTCCTTTGGAGGAGCAACTTCCACCACAACACCTTCGAAAGAGTCTGATATTTCCACTTCCTCCTCACAATCTGGTGCTTGAAAAATGGCAGGCAGTATGAAGGCCATATTATATGGGGCCTCTATGGGAAGATAACCAAACTAGATTCTTAACTTAGGAGCATGCCTGGGGTTGATGTCCTCCATACTTTCATCTTCTTGACCAAACAACTTAGCTTGTGGACTTCTATGTTGTCTTCCACCCTTTGGCAAAATCATAACAAACTGACCATTTTTTGGAATTCGTTGATGCGCTTCTTCCTTAGGCCTTGACTGAATCACTACAGATTGGCCATTTCGTTGGGCAATAATTTTTCTGTGTTCTGCCCTTCTTCTCTGCAATCTTCTTTTTGTTGACTTGGAGAAATTGAAGAAAGTAGGCCCTGCAAGCCTTTCTTCTTCCTTGGGAAATTTTGGATGTTTGAGCCTCTGCCAAACATTTGGAGGGACTGGTGGAGGCTTAACTATTCAAACTTTATGGAACACTTCACATTTTTGAATCCAAATCTCTGACTTCATGGGAGGTTTTCTTTTGAACACATGAACTTTCTGTGGATTTGGAAAGGTCTTTTCCTCTGGCCGTTCTTTAAATTGAAAAACAGTAACCCCTCTCGGCCTATAGTCGTTGTGCTCTGGCCGAGAATATCTTTGCTCATAGTGATATGTCAAATGGTTATGCACACTAGTTATGGCCGAATGGTAATGATTCATTTGTTCCACTTGCTCCCTTCTGATGCTAGATCCTTTGTAACTTAGACAACAGCCGTGTTTGATTAAGGCAATTTGGGCCTCCCTCAGCTTCTTTTCCAAGTCTTCCAACTTCTGATCCCTAACTGTTAGGAGTTTTTGGCCACATCTTCCCTTTCCCCTTGTCTTTTCCTTCGGCCAAAGTGATCACATTGCTGTTGACTATGGCTGGAAACGGGTTATTGTCCACACCCATAGCTTCTGGCTTTTTTTTTTTTCTAGAAATTTGAGCTTTTCTTTATTAATGGCCTTCTGCAAAACATTTCTAAACTCCACACAATTATTGGTAGCATGACTCCAAGAATTATGGTATTTGCAAAATTCATCGCCTTTCATCTTACTTGCTGGAGGAATCACATGGCCTTTTGGCAGAATAATTAACTTATCTGCCATAAGGTGGTCAAAGATTTTTTCTATCTTGGCCGCATCAAAAGTGTACTCTTTTGCAAAATCGTTTATTCATTTCTTGGCCGTACTTGAGGATGGCTGAGCACTGTTTGTAACAGATTTGGTCTTAGTCAGGATTTGACAAACATAAAGTTTCTTGATATTAATCTCTGCCAAGTTTGTTTCCAGCCCTTCCTCGGTCTCGCCTGTGAAAACTTCAAAGTTTGGATCTCTGTAATAGGTCCCCTTTGAAGCATTCTTCCTATCTCTTTCTTCCTTCAAAATGGTCTCATACCTTGTCACACGATCGACCAACTCAAAAAGATCTCTGAACTCTGTTCCTTTAAATCTCTTCCGGAGTTCAAAGTCCAAACCATTCAAAGTCAACCTTACATATTCAGATTCTGGAAGGTCTACCCTACACTTCAACCTGGCCCTCCTGAATCTAGAAATGAACTCCTCCACAGATTCTCCTGACAATTGAGAAAGTCTCGACAAATCGGCCAAAGTGGCCTCTGACTCAGATCTGTAAAACTGGTTGTGGAACAATTCCTCCATTTGCTGCCAGTTTTGAACTGAATTGGTCGGAAGATGGATATACCAAGAAAATGCCACACCAGTCTAAGAGTTTGGAAAAAGTTTCATCTTCAACCAAGGGTTGGCCCCTGCCTCTCCACATTGCACAGTAAACCTGCCAATATGCTCAACAGTGAATTGATTTCCTTCCCCTCCAAAGGTCACAAAATCAGGCACTTTGTATCCCCTTGGAAACTCAATTTCATCAATGACTTTAGGATAAGGTTTCCTATAAAAAGACCTATTCACCCTTCTTCCAGCCAGGCTGTATTCCTAATTTATTAACTCTGTGAACTGAACCCTATCCAACATGATCATTTGGGCTAGTTGATTGGCCAAAAGAGGTGGATTAAATGGTTGTTGCCCCCCGGGTGCCATTGGTTGTTGCAAACCAGGGACAAACACAGGATTCTACCTCCAGCGCTGATTATTGCCCCCTGGGTCTGGAATGTCACGAGCTTGAACATTTGGAGGGAAAAATGGCTACCCAGGCAGTGGAAATGGCTGATGCATTTGCTGAGGCTGTGGATATGACAATGTTGGAAATACTGGTGGAAGAATTGGTTGTGGCTTTATCTCTGGCCATGGTATTGGCATAGTAACTGTGACGCTTAGGCACGAAGCGGATCATGGATATATGGCTTGAGAAAAGTTTTGGTTTGCAGCGGCCACAACTGCATCAGCAGCCAAATGAGGTAATGTCACTAGAGCCGACATTGTTGAACACGGTATCGACCGGGAGACTGATCCCAAGGTATTAGTCGACGCTCTGAGTTTAACAATGGACTCTTCCATGACATCAAATCTAGTATAAGGTCCTCCAAACAGTGTTGTCAAAGAGGCCGTTTGTGCTCTTACAAATGCCTCATCCTAAGGTAATTGCCTTTTTTGATCTGGGTTGAGATTAAAACTACCAGTGGAAACTGGTACTGCTTCTGCCAAATAGCTTTCAGACATGAGATTCTTTCCTGACCGTAGCCGTGATGACATGTTTTTCAAACTTTGACACTTGTCCCGCTGCAGGTGTGCCAATCAATGTTTGCACAAAAATTGTTGTGTTGTTTTTCAAGCTGGAAGTGCGGGCGTGCCAGACTCAAAAAGAGTCAAGAACTTGCCAAAATACTGTGCAACTCTTCTTTTGGAAGTGGTGGGTGTGGATCAAACAATTGTGAAATAAAAGTACAAGACTTTTACTTCAAGGATTCTTTTTGCCTTAATTAAAAGGACTTAAATATCAAAGTTTGAAGAAAATAATCTAGTGTAAGAAAAGAAAGAAATTTGTAATTGACTGAGAATGAAACAAAAGAAGTTGCAAAGGGATGAAATTGCATGGAATTAAATGACAAATAAAATACCACTTATTGCAATATGGATTACAAGATAATGATTCAAGACAAAATAAAATAAATAATGATTTGAACTAACATTGCTCGAATGAAAGTGAAAATTAATAGAATAAATATTACAAATGTAAGGATTTGTAAAGTGTTGAGTTTTTGTGTGTGTTGCAGGAGGGCTTGCAAAATTACACTAAATGTACTATTTATATGACTGTCAAACTGCTTCCCAACCGTTTCTAACTTCTAGCCTCAAATTCTGCCACGTGTCACCGTCAATTCTTGTTCCTTTGCCATTTGTCACTTGCGGTTTGCTTGTGGAAACCTCATTTGACATGTTTCTTTTCATGTCCCAACTCATGGCCATTATCTATAGAACTTCAAACTGAATATTATGAACCTAACCCATTTTTCAGCCACATTCGTCATCTCCTTATCCTAAATTGCTTCAGATTTATCTTTATACAATTCAAGATATTCACTAATCATATTGTCATGGCTTAAATGGTTGCCACGTGTCCTTCCACTCTCCAATTTTGGAACTACCCTTGTAATTGTTGAAATTGTGTCTCCTTGTTTTTCTCCTTCTTTAGTCATGGCCAACAACGATAACTTCTCTAATGAATTTGGTTCATTTACTGGCCAGATTCATTATTTTTAATAAACCACCAACTCCTTGATTTTCAGCTGCTTTCTCTCTATTACTTTCTTGATCTTTCGAAACTGCTCTAGCACTGGCCAATGTTGATTCCCCATTGTCTTATTCCCTTTGGCCAAAAATCTCTAAAGAGTGGTCTGCTTGATGTATTCTCCAGCACTTGGTTTCTGGCCATTTCCCAATGGAACTCAACTGACCATTTCCATATGAATTGATTGATCATCTCGTGACATGAAAATTTAGGTGCTAACAGAAAGTACCTATAATATTCAAGTAGCTATATATAGAGTATGAACATATTATACAAGTAGCTATTGTTGTTAACTAATATATTATGGTTATTTGTTCTTGTTGATTTAAGGTTTTATGGCAACTTCCAAAAAATATAAAGTTTTGATGGCAACTTCCAAAAAATATAGTTTGGTGGTTGTGTATTAAATAGATAACATCATCTATCAAGCATTTAATTGAAACAAGTTAGCAAGTAGATGTGTCTGTACATATATAGGATGGAGAAAACTCACATTGAATCTAGTTTTCAAAACCTGAAATCCCCTGATGGTTGATAAGAGAAAGTGATTAAATTATCACATTCATTGCTCTACCTAAAACCAAATTCATATACAACACAAGTAAGTTCAATTCAAGTATTCAAGCTTTAAAAATTTTGGAAGTATTAACCCGAACATGTGGCACAGTTAAGAAAATGTAGGGACCTAATGTTTCAAGAAGTATTAGGTCCCAGATTCGATTCCCGTTGGTTAAAAATTACGTTTAGGTCACTGGAAGTTTACTCTGTCGTTAACTTTAGGGTCCCAGGA
The DNA here is from genome assembly GCA_963922005.1 of Cornus suecica. Taxonomy (NCBI): domain Eukaryota; kingdom Viridiplantae; phylum Streptophyta; class Magnoliopsida; order Cornales; family Cornaceae; genus Cornus; species Cornus suecica. Next base: position 75,820,338 of record OY998244.1, on the reverse strand, counting down.
ATTAATCAAGGTACGCAAAAGCTGACCCGAATATCACGGTTACCGAAAAAATATTGAAAGTACTTAAAGTTATTGAATTATCACATTCATAGCTCTACCTATAAACAACTTCATACACAGAATTTATTCAAACTTTGAAAATTTTGGAAGTACTTAATAATCATCTTTCTTTTAACTTCCATTTCTATTTTTATACAAAAGAAAAGAGAAGTGAAAATCATTTGATCAGAAGCTGATACCCAGTAACCTTTTCAAAACACTATTCCAAAAAATAAAAGTTGAAGCGTTGAGTAACCTCAACTTTTAATCTAATTTAAGTTTCAAATTTACTCTCTCTCTCATATACACACATAAATTTATTTGGTGCGTTGTAAGGAGGGAACAGTCACTGTCCCGTAGTTCCTCATCTCCTCTTGGGTCTTGAAATTAGGTGGATTAAATTATAACGTGACATTGGCTCTGAGGAAGTCCTGCCTGGGGACCTCTAACACCACTTTACTTTCTTCTCTCCTGCACTACGTGTTTCCAATGTGTGGTTATAGATGTAGATTGTTCATATCCTCTGCAACACACTCATCAGATCAGATGTGGACTATATCATTTCATCATATACATATATATATATATATATTTATATATACTGATATTTTCACATCACACGTTTTAGTGATTCATCTAATTAAGTCGCTAGTAGAACAAACTTGGAATTGGAAGGTGCAAGAAGTAAAGTTGGTTGTTTCAATCATTTTTTGGAATTTTCTCCAAGAACCCAAAAAAAGAAAAAAGAAAAAAAGAAAAAAAGGAAAAGAAAAAAAGAGAGAGATAAAATATTTAGGATTTATTGCTCAATTTATAAGCTTGTCCATGTAAGTGCAATCATAAACACAACGCTAGTTAAATGTGTTGCCCTTGTTAATCATCTATTTTAAATTTACATTGTATATGACATGCACGGACCTACATGTAGCCTATTGGGACAGTTGCCCCCACTCAATTTTTTTAACTTAATTATCTCTAAATTTCTAATAATTTATGAACTTGTGCCACTGAATTTTTTATAAAAAATTCCTAAGACCCTCGCTGAATATTTTTCTTTCTTTACCCTGAATTTTGAATATTGCAATTACACCCCCACTTAATTGTATCTGCATATGACTGTAATTATATGATATATTTGTTCATATTAAGTTTTGTCTAATTTTTTTTAAAATGATTATTGAGGCTAGAAAATTCGTTAAACAGAATTTAGTCTCAATTCATCTTTTAAAAATACCTCAAATTATATTAGATTAAATCTGGAAAAATGTTGAAATTCATCCTAGAATCAAAGTATTATCCTGTCAATTTTGTTGATGTGTATATATATCCAATATAAGTAATTATTTCGTAGTCAAAGACTTTACCTTTGTTGTTGGATGGGGAAGTTGAGAGTTGGTTGGAATCTTCAAGTTTTTTTTTTTTTTTTTGAATGGCATCTTCAAGTTTTTACAACCCTCTGTAATGTGTTTGGTTACTAACTTACTGTGTAAAATTAACATGAAAGCACCACGGCCATAATATCATATATGAAATTGGTAGTTGTAAGTTATTGACGTCCACGTGAGTAATGTTCCCTCATTTTACTTCATTCACTGTCAAATGGTCCACTTCGTTTTTTTTGGATGTTGATATGAGAAAGAAAGATTGGTACGTGAATATATCTTCCCATTTACCATGACTGTGAATTATAAGATGCCTGAATTTTTTTTTATAAGATGCCAAGTATTTTTTTCAAACATTAATTAATGTATAAGAGAAATGATAATCGAATATTTTATTTAAAATATCTTACACTTTACCCATTGTAGTTATAACATATCTAAGAAATTCTACCATTAAATTATCAAATTTCATAATGGAATGGGATTTTCTTTGGTATTATATTTTTAAATAAGATATTTCATTATAGGTATTACATATCTAAGAAATTCTACCATTATATTATCAAATTTCATTAAAATTATTGATTGACAATAGTATAAAAATATATATATATTTTCTATTCGTACAAAAAAAATTATATATATATTTTATTAGATATGTACTACCTATAATGGGTATTAGATATAATCCTTTAATCTTTTTTGAGAAATATTTATATAGTAATATATTAAATAATAGGATTTTCTTAGAATTATTATTAATGAAATTTTTTTAGTGGTAGAATTTACTTTTAGATATATTTTTCAAAATATTTTTTATGTTTTTTAATTTTTATATTTAAAATAAAATTATATATATTATATATCTTATTTATTTATTATAATTTTTTTAATAAAAATAGTGTGATGATAAAGATGGTTGGTGTAATAGGTAAAGTGTAAGGTTTAGACATGGGGTAACTTAGAGATTTTACATGAAAATTAATATATAAGGACACTAAAGTCATTTTATGCCTCCAATGGGTGTCATTGCAACACTTCACAAACCTCAGGGTGTGTCTCTATAAAATAATGTTTTGACTAACATTTACCTGCAATTACCTCAGGGGGTGTCAATGCAAATTACCCTTAAATTTATCTATATTGTCTAATTTAATTTAAGATTTATGATATTTTTCATTTAAATTGGGTCTAGAATTGAAATTTACATTCAAATTGAGTTTGAGATTGAAATTCAATTATACTTGAATTCCAAGATTTATCCGAACAATATATTTGGAATTGCATTGGTGGAATTGCAATACTGTGACTCCAATACAATTCCAAAACGGCATAACCGAACGAATCCCGAGTGTTATTTATCCTTAAGTCTTCGTGTAATCATATTAAGATGTTTGATAAAATTAAAAACTAAGAACTAAAAATTTTAAGATATGAAATCTAAGTATCGGTGATTTTAAGTGATGTTTAAAGAAATTATATTTTGTGATATTCTTGTAAATTTTCATGTCTTTATAATTCAGTATTAAATAGTGATTTCATCACTTAAAATTGTATCTCGTTTTAAGTGACATTTATTATTTTAGTGATGTCTTATCAAACGACTTAATTAAATAAGTGATAATTTTTTTCACATTTAAATACGGGAATAGATGTATCAAACAATAGTTATGTCGTATTCTTGCTAATGAAAATAGTTAAGGTACAAATAGCCAGAAGGATCCTAAATTTATGTCACACATGGTTTTCTAACCACTTCAATATTATCCTCCTAGGATCCAAAACCCCAATTCCCAACTCTGGCATTGACTTCATCCTTTCCTTGGCAATGAAACAAATATATATATGTAAACAAAATTTGCAGCATGTTTGCCACTGTTTATTAGTACTTTTTGAATAGTTCCATATATATACATACAGATGAATATGGAGTTATGCACTTTGGTGGGTCATTGTACTTGGCTTTGGTAACTAATACTCTTTGGCATCAAATAGTGGTCCCAAACAAGTACTCTCCTATGTATTATCTTCTTCTGCACTACAACCTCCACACATAAATTTTTTTTTTTCTTTGCATGGTACACGAGCAGGGTCCATGATAACCACTTGCTAATGGAAACCTTTATTACAATACAACCTCAATTTGAAAGAGACACAACTTATTACAATGTGCCTATAGTGTACGTACACACACACATATATATATATATACACACACGTATATAATATACAGTTAAGCTGACCCTTGTAATATTGCAAAGTACATGCATTATTAGGCATTTAAGCTGACCGAATGAATGTGGTTTGCTATACATGGCAATTACATAAAACAGGTATACCCTCCAAGTGTGTAGTCAGTCATTTTTTTTATCAGTTGTCACTACTCATCAAGATAGGTCGATGCATCCATTATCGTGATGTAAAATGCTCTGAGGCATTAATTCTGTCACTCTTAGGTGTTTTAGGCATTTATGAATTATGAATGTTGTAATCAAGTGGAATCTTTAGCCAAATCATGCAAAAAGAATGATTGCATTTATCACAAACTTGACTTGTTTTTCATTTTTGATAATTGTTTTTTTTAGAGCAAAGCAAATAAACTTTTTTTATCCAGGTACGTTTATAATGTTTTAGTGCATTATGTGGATATTAAGTCAAGTAATTCTGTTGTATGTTTGGTCCAAGTATTACTATTCTAAATATCCATATATATGTATTTCACACTTCATAGGGTAGATATAATTCATTCGGTCAAGCTATTCATAGTAAATTAGGTCCCAATTACTTATGAATCTCTTTTGGTCAATGAATTAATGGAGTTAAAATTGTTATGAGCTACTCTGTGATTTTACAAAATCATCAAATTACTTTCTGACCTATCAACTAATTCTCTGAAGTTTTCAATTTGATCAATGTCCCCCCTTGAACGTGAATTGAGTGAATTTTTCGACACCGAAAAAGTGAAATTGCTGAAATACTCTTATTGTAAACGACTGTTTATACAGTTTAAATGAATCATAATCATAAGGGTATTATAATAATTTCACTTTTTTGGTACCGAAAAATTCACCCAATTCACGTTTAGGGGGGAGATCGATCAAATTGGAAACCTCAGGGATTAGTTGATAGGATAGGGGAGGCAATTTGATGATTTTGTGAAACCAAAGGGATTTTGTGATAATAGCCCAATTGTTATTGATTCAGGTATAATTTTTTTAAAAAAAAACTTGTTAAGAATTATCTTAGTTGTATTATCAACTTATATATAAGTATATAGGTTGGCAGTTTCGGGTCACTTGACCCCTAGCCCATGTGTCACAGTTTTTGGGCTATACAAGGGGTCAATCCTTTTCTAAAGAAAGAGCCTAACCCAACTGTTATTTTTGGAAACAAGTTCCCATAGCCCAACGGTCACAAATATGATTCTTGTTGCGCTTATTTTACAATACTCCCAAAAGCTTTATATACCCCCAAAACCTCTTTCCACTATCCTCACTTCAGCCACCCACACACAAACACACATAATTGGGCCGAGAGCCCAATCCATTGAAAAATGGTTTTGCAAAAGTGGGCCGAAAGCCCACGATCAGAAAAGGCCATATCCTTTTGTAGCAAGACAAGACCGTTAGGTAGCGTCGTCCAACTTGTTTTCATACCGTTTTAGATCGCGAGTCACACCCATAAACTCTGCCGATTCGGTGTCTGTAGATCACAACACTAAGGTATGCTTCTCACTTCTCATCTTTCTTTGTTCAAATTACATTGTTAATTGCCCTAATTCACACCAAAAATTCTTCTCTAGGCTTTTGATTTGCGCGTTCATCCAATTCTTCGAAACCCTAATTTTTTGAATTTGGTTCTCCGATCACAAATAGTCACACTATTGCCGCGCATGTCAAATGATACTATTTCGGTTCCGATTGCAGTTGAAACTTGTCCAAATGGAGTCATCACTAATTTGTGAACAATATTGTTTGCGTTATTTATTTATTTATTTTATTCTAGCCTCAACTTTTATTGCAGTGCATTTACTGGCGATGTTTAGGGTTTTGTTATTATTAATTTGTAATTGAAACACTGTTTAATTATTTCATTTCAAAGAGTATATTCACTAATTACAAAAAGGAGAAATTGGGAATGGAGACTAGATTTCTCATAAGAGAAGTTGTGTACATACAAGAAAAGGATTTTTGGGGTATGGTTGTTTTGCAAGACAAGTTTCAAATGGTTATTTTTAGTGTGACTAATTCAAGGACAATCCAATTTGTGTAAAGGATCACTTGTTTTTATCGAATTTGAATGACACTTCTTTAATGGCGATCACTCATTATCGTCATTATTTAGCTGATTGTGGGGACATGTAATATATGGCTAGAGAAATTGGAATGGTGAAACATGATGCATATAGCTAATACTATAATTTTGGAATAAGGTTTGTTTGAGTTGATCCTTAGTAGATATTGTAAACAATTTTTAAGCTATGATTATCAATTGCTTTATTTTAGGGTATTTCTTTTCAGGTATGCAACCATGAAAGAAAAGAACCCTACTTCTAAACTCAAGCAGATTTTAGTGAATTGTGCGGCACAGGTCTGTATTGTGCTGAATTAGGTCTAACTTGTAAATTCCTTTTGTTCTAGGAATAAAGCATATGCTGTTCCAGAGTAACACGTATGAACTCTAGCTAACTTGGAGTTAAATTCCTCAATGAATTGCACGGAAAACTTTTAATTGATATTATAAGGGCACCACAAGCACCTTAGATTTATTTATTTAATTTTTTTTTAAGATATTGGTTACATACAATTGCCTCACTAGAAGAGTTAATTACCCATGCCTTTCCATCGATAAGTCCAAACATTTTCTAGTTAATATCTTATTAAATTGACGGTAAGAGAAAGTGAGGACAGTCAAAACCTATCCTGGAGTGAAGACGGTTCCAGAACACGAGACATTTAAGGAGACCTGGTATATGATACAATAGAATGGAGAAAGTGAATCCATGTGACTGACCCATTCATTGGGAAAAAGCCGAGGATGATAATGAGATAGATCTTATGTTCGTTAACTTTGCTTTCAGATAGTAGGATAGGAAATCCTAATATTAGTTAACTTAATATTTTAAGTTAAAGGTTGGTGAGAGATTAATAAGTGTTGGTGTGACAGGCAAATCACCATATGTATTTTCTGGTTGAGATTTCATTGATGAAACATGACATAAAAAGATTGATTATGCTCTTGATTTTTTTGTAGGTAAGTTCGTGTATTTCTATGTACTTTTGCACTATAGTATTTCCTATTTATACATAAATTGAGTTTTAAGTATTAAAGTAATTAAGCTTGAAGTTTTGGACATTGGTTCCATAGTGGATTATATACTTTGCCCAATTAATTTCTTATTTGTATATCATCACTTATTTTATGTAGCTCGCTCTCTTTAGTCCATTACTATTTCGCAGTTTTACTTTTCAGGTCTCACTAAGGAAGTTTACCATGACTTGCTGTTAAGAAGTGAATACAAGTGCTTAATCTTCTGTAACTGAAATTACGATTATAACTCGATTTATGCAGGCGAAAGCATATGGGAGTTGTGTTGCCGCAAAAGTTCCAGAAGTTGAACGAGATATGTGTTCAAAAGAATTTCTTGCATTAAGGACTTGCATGCAGAACGTGGTACAATTTATTGTATTATCGTATGTGATAGGAAACTAATATCTTGGTATTTGTGTTTTGATTCTTTCCTTTTAACCCAAAGTGCATTCGTCCCTTCCTTTTTGCTTTGTAGATCAGACGGAAAGTTTAAACTTATCTCCCTCTTTCATATATCTCGAGGTTTATACTGAACACTGCAGGCACAATGCCAGTGGCTTTGAATATAACTGAAGAATAACAAAAGGTTTGATGGTCATGGCTCATAAAATATTTTTTTTTTCTGTTATCTGAAATGATATGTTTTCACTCTCACATTTAGTGCTGCCAACCTGTCACACTAAATTTTTCTTCTAATTTTTGTTTTGTTTATTTCCCCTTTCTTCAGTGTTCTTGTAGCTTATTAGCTTCCCCTCTGTAGTACGTTCTAATCTCTACGACGTTTGAGCTAGTTGGACGGCAAGGAACCAAGAAACATGTTTGGGAAAGCATCAAGTTCTCAGCTTAGTGTTGGTTTCAGTGGATCTGGCGCTTTGTCACATGTTTATATTCAGTCTCCACCTTTTAGGTGCAGCATCCCTGGATCAGTAGGTTTATTTTATGATGATGGGAACAGGTTACTGCTCTCACCAACATCTAATCAGGTAACATGATAGATCATAACTAAGGAACTTTCAGTGCATTTGCATGATCAAGAATTAACTTTTCACCAGTGACTAGAAAAATATTTGAGCATATAAGTTTTTTAGTTGTACTGTTTGAACTGAATTCTGTGAGTCCTTTCGTAGGTTTTCTCATGGAAAACATCTCCCTTTACTCCTCATGTTGCTCCCACCTGTGACTCAATAAGCGAAGGGCCAGCTTTCTCTATGCGGTATTCTCTAGATTCAAAGTTTTTGGCTATTCAACGTTCTAATCATGAGATTCAGTTTTGCAATAGAGAAACGGGAGAGACTTTTAGTCAGGGTTGCAAATCTGAGTCTGAGAGCATTCTTGGATTTTTTTGGACAGACTGCTCAACCTGTGATATTGTAGTTGTAAAGACCAGGTACGCACTGGAATAAATTGCCAACAATATTAGAAAAAATTGCAAAAAAAAATAATTTTTAAATCTATGATGTCTCAACTTGATTAGAAAGAATTGCATCTGCTATTGATACATCATACATGGTCTGCTGAGAGAGTTTTTTTTTTTTTTTTTTTCCTTTTTCCAAGATCACTTCAGTTTTTGTGAAAATACTTTCTTATACTGCTTGATGGATGCTTTCATATCTCAGTTACCTTGTCAGTAGTTACATGCTTGATCATTCGTTTCAACATCAGTTTATCAATTCAGTTTTTGTGAAAATACTTTCTTATACTGCTTGATGGATGGTTTCATATCTCAGTTGCTACCTTGTCAGTAGTTCCATGCTTGATCATTCGTTTCAACATCAGTTTATCAATTCAGTTTTTGTGAAAATGCTTTCTTATACTGCTTGATGGATGGTTTCATATCTCAGTTGCTACCTTGTCACTAGTTACATGCTTGATCATTCGTTTCAACAATCAGTTTATCAGTATGTTTTACATGTTTGATGCCTGGGGGAACTATTTGCATGTGTTTTAGCTAGACCAGGTACGTACTGGAATAAATTGCCAACAATATTTGAAAAATTTGCAAAAAAAATGATTTTTTAAATCTATGATGTCTCAACTAGATTAGAAAGAATTGCAGCTTCTATTGATAAACGGTCTGCTGAGAGATTTTTTTCCCTTTTTTCCATGATCAATTCAGTTTTTGTGAAAATATTTTCTTATACTGCTTGATGGATGGTTTCATATCTCAGTTGCTAACTTGTCAGTAGTTTCATGCTTGATCATTCGTTTCAACATCAGTTTATCAATATGTTTTACATGATTGATGCCTGAGGAACTATTTGCATGTGTTTTGGCTAGAACAGAACTTGCCTGAGGAACTACTTGCATGAGTTTTAGCATGCCTGAGGAACAAAATATAATCTCTCTCTCTCCAATATTTAATTCATCATATATCTTTGAATTTGGAAACTTTGGACTTTGTTAGAGTTGAGATAGGAATTCTATTTGCTTATATGCCATGTTATTCATATAAACCTTTTTGAAAACTGAAAAGGTGTTGGAAATACAGATGTCATCAATGTTCATACCTCAGTTAGCAATCTGATGAAGACCAAACTTGACTTGAGAACCTAAAATGCATATGACTCGACCTAACTGTTATGAAGGCGAAAAGATAAATATTAATGTGATTTTTTGTAAATTAGGGTTATGACTTTTTTTCTTCTTTTCCTTTTTCCTTTTTCTTTTGGTAATGTTTAGTTTTAGGGTCATGTTCATAGTTTCCTACTATATAGGTTGGTTATGGTCAGTTTTATGTAAGGGTTACTATGTAAGTGAATATTTTTTGATTATTGGAGTGTTATTGTGGTTTGAGAACTCTCTCTCTCTCAAATATATATTTTTCGGTGCACGGAGAAAAAAATACAATAATACCAAATTACAAAAACAAAGGGGATTGCTATTATGTCTATTATTATTATTTTGCTTATCAAAAACCAAAGAAAGAAAGAAGGGGATTTAGAAAGCTGTAGCACCTTTAGAGGGATGAAATTAATGAAAATACAATATAAGGGAATTATGAGAGCGGGTGATAGACTAAACATCAATGATATCCACTTAGCAATTTGGGTTTGTAGGAAAGATAAACAACCGAATCAATTTACCTTATAAGATAATTAATTGAGGAATATAGGAGTAACAAATAGAGGTCAACATATGGTTTTTTATAGTCTTAGAAAGAACGTTGGATTGGGATCTAAGAGCATAATTTGACGGTCTCAGAAAAAGAGCAAATATGTATGCAAGATATTAATTATTAATCAGGATAATACATGAACACAAAAACCGGAGTTTGTGGTATATGTGGGTAGATTATTGAGTTTTCTATAAACATAGGATTACACCACGGATCAGTGTTTAGCCTATATTTGTTGCTTTAATTTTATATGACATAAATAAAGACTTTCAGGTTTCAAGGGAATATTCGATGGTGCAATTAGACGGATACTTTAAGGAAATGTAGCAGTAAAATTAGAAATATGGAGATATGCGGAAGAATCAAACTGCTTAAATATTAGTAGAACCAAAATCGGGTAATCCTGCATGTGATTAATTATTATTATTATTTTTAAATCTGTACTCAATTTATATTGTTGCTTTTAAATCAGTCTCTCTTTGTAATACGAACTTTTCCCAGAACTCGATCAATATACTATAGACTTTTCCCAGAACTCGATCAGTGTTTAGCCTATATTTGTTGCTTTTAATTTTCTATGAAATAAATAAAGACTTTAAGGTTTCAAGGGAATATTTGATGGTGCATGTAGACGGATACTTTAAGGAAATGTAGCAGTAAAATTAGAAATATGGAGATATGCGGAAGAATCAAACTGATTAAATATTAGTGGAACTAAATTCGGGTAATCCTGCATGTGATTAAATATTGTTGCTTTTGAATCAGTCACTCTTTGTAATACGAACTTTTCCCAGAACTCGATCAATATGCTATAGACTTGCTCTTGTTCCACTGACATGGAGTTTGATTACAGTGGGCTGGACTTGTTCTCTTACAATTCCAATCTGAAATCGCTTCAGTTGGTCGATACAAAGAGATTTAATGTGAGCTGGTATGTCTACACACATGAAAGCCGCTTGGTTCTTCTCGCTTCAGGAATGCAATGCAAGAGTTTTACTGGATTTCAGGTATAAGTACTTGCTTATTTTGTAGGCAAACTTTTCAAATCCTTTCTCATCTAGGCTGTATTGATGGTTTAGAAAATTAATGGTCATGGTATTGGTTTTGTTGACGTCCAATTTGTCTTTGTGGTGTTTAGTGGTTTTAGTATGGAAAGGCTCTCTCTATTATATATATCGCATGAAATTGCTCTCAACCTTTCCTGTGCTTTGGAGCCAAATCTTCTAATAGCCCCTTGTTGTGAGTATTATTAAGGGACTGAGAGGAGCTGCATGGATGACTAATGTATATGCATATAGTATAACATGTACATATATTACATTAATTTTGTTTTGATTTTTCATAGTTTCTGGTTCTTCTATTTAGCTTTCATCTGCTGGAATGATCTGCTTGCCAAGGTTTATGATGGCAATGGCTAAATCTGAGGCAAACAGTAAGCCTGTCCTTGCTGTTGAAGATGTCCATATTGTGACTGTGTAAGCTTTTATATCTGTTTTCTTACATTTCTTTTTTGAACAGAGTTATTTTTGTTTGTCCAAAATGTAATAACAAATTCTCTTCTGGAATCACAGCTATGGCAGGATATACTGCTTGCAGATTGACAGGGTTGCAATGCTACTTCACTTATATAGGTTCTACCGAGATGCTGTTGTACAGCAGGTGAAAAATGCTCAATTTCTTTTAATAAACTAATATTTTGTTAGACATAAATCCAATGCCACCCCCCCCCCCCCCCCCCCCCCCCCCCATGAATCAAGGGGAGCAAAACCCAATAACATAAGCAGACCACAAAGGCCTTGAGGGCCCAAAGATCCCAAAAAGTCTATTTTCTCCTCTATAGATGTGCAATATCTACCCGACACACAAAAAGAGGAGAAATAAACATATCTTTGGTTGTTGTATATTTTCATTCTTCTCTAGGACAATTATTTCTAATTATATTTCTTTAAGTGAATTTGTAATACTCCCTCCTGCAAGTAAATTTGAAAGTGTCTTCCTCAACCTCTAGTGGATTTGTGGAAGCAAAGGTTTTGGGATTTAATGTGGTCTGAAAGTTAAAATTTCAGATACCAAGTATCGTTATTTAATATGGGACTACTATATTGATTTTCATGGTGATATAATTTCTAGGAAAAACCCTTCATGCAAGATGTGTAGTAAAAGCATGTTTCCTTTGAATCTAAGAAGGTTTGTTTTCCTTTGGATGGCCTGAACTAGTCCTTCATTTGTATTTTTTTGTTTATGAAAATTCTTTTACTTCAGTAATAACTCGAAGTGAATGGTATAGTACGTAGAGAATTTGGTGTGATAGTGTTTTTAGTTGTGAGGCCACAGTGCTGGACCTCAAGTAATTAATATATTTTATGTAGTGACATTACTACTTAATAATTTTGTCTTATGCTTCTTCTATCCTCACTTCTTATATTAATTGTATTTTCAGGGTTCTTTGCCCATTTATTCCAGCAAGATTGCTGTGAGTGTGGTTGACAATGTTTTGCTTGTTCATCAAGTGGATGCAAAGGTCGTTATACTGTATGATATATTTGCTGATTCCCGAGCACCTATATCTGCTCCACTTCCCCTACTGTTGAGAGGTGTTGCTAGGCCCAGTGCTTCTTCCTCTCAGATGAGCAGCAAAGATAACGAGAGTTCAGAAGCAAAAGATTTAAGTCAAAATGAATCTATCGTTTATGGAGATGATTGGGTCTTTCTTGTTCCAGACCTTATATGCAGTTTTGCTAATGGATTGTTGTGGAAAATACATTTGGACTTGGAGGCAAGTTCTGATTTTTGGTTTCTGCATTCTCTCTTACGAAGTCATCTGTTTTCCTTGCAATGAAATATGCCCTTACCTTGCAGGCTATTTCTGCCAGTAGTTCAGAAGCGCCCTCAGTGCTAGAGTTCTTGCAGCGAAGGAAGTTGGAAGCAAACAAGGTAATAGCATCTCATTTAAATTTTAGTGTGCTCTTAGACAATGGCATGATCTGTTTCAAAATACACTGCTATGCTAAATTGGAAATAATACTCGTTTCAACAATAGCTCATGGAGGGCCAAATCCATCATCTAGGACAAGTCATTAATGAAATCATTATTCAACCTAATGCTGAAATAATGGAATGGTGTTGTTTCATACTCATCGACATGATCCTGTACATGTAGTCTTGGTTGCATTGTGTTGAAGTTTTATCTACTGCCACTCCTGCAGGGGGGAGGTGCAGGTTCAAGCCCCAGTAGGGATGCACTCGTGTTTGTAATGCTTAGAAAACAATTTAGGACCTGGTTGGATTTCAAGCTGTTACCTGAAGAAGTATATCCAGCCACTCCCAAAGGGAGAGAGAGATGTAGCTTCAAGCCCCAGTAGGATACATATGTGCCGGTAATGTTATAGAAGTATGTATGGCCTTTTTAGATGGCCCCTTAATTTGAATGGCCTCGATGTTTTATTTTCTTTAAATCATCTATCACCTTAAATGGATTTTATTAGGAAAATGCACAACCATCTTTCAGAATGTTGAATGACCTCCAAGTAAATTTGAAAGAAGTCGCATGCCAAGTAATGTTTTGGTGCTTCATATTCTTAACTGATAGGATGATAGCATGCACAAGCCTATATAAATTAATAGATGGAACCATTAAAATAAAAAGGCCAAATAACATGTCTAGAGAGAATGAATTCATTTTAAATGCTGTCACTGGAACAATATTTTTCTTCTTCTTGGGTCCCAACATCCATTTCAAAGATGTTTGGTGCACAAGTATATTAAAACAGAACTCCTAAGTTGTAATTATGCTATGCCACTTTCTGTTTCAGGCTAAACAGTTGTGCTTGGCTATAGCTCGCACTGTCATTCTGGAGCGAAGACCTGTGTCCATGGTTGCTAGGGCAATGGATGTATTAGTTACCTCATACTCAAATTCTATCAAAACAGGAAGTTACAAGGGAATTAAAGCAGAGAAGACTTCACCTTCTGGCAGTCCACCTGTGAATAATCCTGGTACTATTCCTGATGAATCCACAAGTAGGGTAGATGCATTCGGGAAATCCATCACATATGAATCTGCAGGAGGGGACAATGCGACTGTCAATAGGTTAACTTTTTCGGCTTCAGACTCCGAGGATAATGGTAGTTCTGAACAGCAGAAAAGCAACTCACATGATGTTCATTCATTGGGTGGTAAAACAGATGGAGAAACCGTGATGGGTGCTGAAATACGTCCATCAGATTTACGCTCTAAGCTTCATCAACCAGGTACCAATCCATTGAATGCTAATATCTCCGAGCAGCAGGAGTCTCAAGTCGTCTCTGCGGCAATTTCACCGGATGAGATGTACAGCTTCGTGTTCGCTAACGTCGAGGAAGAGATGGCAGGAGATTGTTCTTACTTGGTAGCCATTATTGTTGAGTTCCTCCGAAGGTACTAGTATTAAGAAACTCTTTTGAAACTAGGAATCAAACATTTGTTACCCTGTTGAGTTAATCATGATTAAAACTGTCTCACCACATTGGTCCAGTGGGCTTGAAGATGTGCTACGGAATGTGGTGAGCCACTTGGTCCAGGTGGACAAATATAGGTGATAAATTAAAAGATGATGGTAAACATTAACAAAACTTTGATGTCAGTAAATATTGATAAAAATTTTACTTTGCTAACCAAATAGATAGCTTTTGTTCTGGCGGTGCCTTACATTGTTCCTTTGCTCCTTTTGTTTTCACAGTGCTAATCTGGAAAAAGTTAAAGTACATCCGAATCTTTATGTGTTGACCATACAACTGTTAGCCCGCAATGGGCGATATACAGAACTGGGACTGTTCATTATAAACAAGGTTTGCACACTCTCTAAAGTTGTCTGTACTTGACCTTGAGGAAAGTCTGCTATATTTACAATAAGTTCTGAATTTGAGTTCATTCCGTTACAGATTCTTGAACCCTCGAAAGAAGTAGCATTGCAACTTCTGGAGTCAGGTCGTCAGAATTTTCAGATAAGGAAATTAGGTCTTGATATGCTAAGACAACTCGCGTTACATCATGACTACGTTTTGTTACTAGTGCAAGATGGATATTATATTGAAGCTTTACGTTATGCACGGAAAAATAAGGTATTTATTGCTGTACTTTCTTTGATTTATAATGCGTGTTGTTTGAAAGATTGGAAGTGGGTGGGTCTTTTCTGGGAATATGATAGCGGTTTGTCCAATAGATTCCATCGATATAGTCGATTAGAAATGAACTCCAGTTTTATCAAGTTCACTAAATTATATTTATTATCACTCTTACTGTCTAATTTTCAAGCTTTCACTAATTTATATCATTCTTATTGTCTAATTTTCAAGCTTTAGTTGCTAATCTCAATTTTTTACTTATTGTTAATTTTATTTGGGAAAATAATTCTGGGGAACCTCTCCTTTTCATGTGGGTTAATGAATCTGGGAAAATTTTCTACAACATACACTATTTAATTAGACAATAAACTCTTCTCTGGCTTGGCATTGAGAAACTGATGTGGTGCTGAAAGAATCTGCTGAGCTATTAATAGGGGGAAAATGAGTCGTCCTGGTTTCTTTTTCCAAAACAGAAACAAAAAAAAAAAATGAAGATTACTGCTTTTTCACCAACATGTTTCGAAATGTTCGGACGGATTATGTTTTGGTGTTGGTATGAGTTGCCAAAATTATAAGGATTCTAACATAAAGATGAGAGTGGATTTCAGGTCAATACTGTCCGGCCTTCACTGTTTCTTGAAGCGGCTTATACTTCTAAGGACTCTCAACATTTAGCAGCAGTGCTAAGATTCTTTTCTGATTTTATTCCGGGCTTTAAGAACACTACAGAGCACAATGCATACAGCCGAGTTCTTGCCGAGACAAATTCATCCATTGCCGCTTGAGATGTTGTTTAAGTAGGAATTTATTATGCATTCTCCAAGTGTTTGCCCTTGAAATGCTTCTCTGCCGGTTAATGTCCAGATGCTTCATAGTCAAGTTTAAAAGCTTTGGCATCCAATTATACATGAGGAGTGGGAAAACAAACCAGTTATTCCCGCTGCTTTTGCGTCCATTGTCTCTCGTATCCTTGAGCTCTGAAACGGAAGACCTTTAATATAATTGTGGTTATGATACATATGTTTGTTTTTTATGCTCTAGTGCCAGTGGTGGTTTTTGATACTGGCATTGTGATGCCAGTATTGGAAGAACAGCGGTCAACTGGAAAGAAAACTTTGGAGTTGGGCGAAACAATGTGTCTAGTATTATGGTACAAAAGGCAACTCACAAGGAGGCTGATGTTTTGTTTCTTGGTTGCTTACAGAAAAGAGGGATGATCCTCCTTCAATGGGACCAGATGGAGAGTTAAAACTTCTTTTATTAACTCTCTTCATAAGGAGTCTATAGATTATATGTATGAACGGCAGGATAGATTGTAGGAATAAAGATCTGTAAATTGGGAAGATTATTCTGTAAACCCTTTTGGTTTCACTACCCTTAGATTATTATTATTATTATTTTTCCCTCTTGAATTTCAGTTATTTGTGCTTATGCCTTCACTGATTTTTTTCTTTTTTACTTTAACTACCCTTGAATTTTTGGAATATTGTAATTCCACCCCAACTCACATTAAACTCTAGATCTGTCGGATATGGGTATGGCATGTGAAATGGACTGAGAGCTGTGATGACATTCATTACTTCAACATGCAACTGTGGATGTGTAGCTATCATGAAGATGTCTCATGGTGAGGTTTCTATGGTCATCTAGATTTGTTTCCTCTCCCGTAGGACCGGAGGAGGAAGTTCCTTCTCAAGCTGATGTGGTTCAATACATTTTGGACACGTGGCTGAAATCTTTTAAAAATAGAATTTAGATTAATTCCTCTTTTTATGGTTCTATATTCATATTTCATTTTTATATAATTTTGGTATTCCATTTTAAAAAAAAATCGATCAGTGTATTGGACATCATGGGTTTGCAAAAGGAACTTCCTCCTAAGACAAGTATTGCCATCATTCTAATTCTCACCATCAGGTAAGGCTTGTTAGTTGGTTCAGGTGAAAAAGTCTTTTTCTGCGCAGGTGTGAGCAACCACTTATATTCTGGCGCAAAAGTAATTGTGCATTTACTATAGTAGGTCATGTTATTACTTGTCAGCATTTAATTATTAAACTGGGGTATGATATGTCCTTCGTGGTAATCCTACATTTTTTTTAGTGCTATTATCAATCAACATGTGACCTCTCAATGGGATATAACCAGATGACACTTCACCAAATCTTAAGTTGTATTATTATTGTTATTGTTCTTTTACTTTGTTTTTTTTTTCCACATTGAATTCTCTGATACATATTCACCGAGTCCAAGAAATGGAGAATATATATTCGGAATTTATTTTTCCACATTGAATTCTCTGATCCATATTCACTTTGTTGCAAGCATCTAGTAGTGAATGGTGGACCTTGTGTTAGGAACCCTCAGGTTTTCTTTGAGTGTGTCAGCTAAACCCATAAAGGGTGTCTGAGTTGAGTAATTATCAGACTTCCCTTATGCGAAACTATATATATACATATATATAAACTAATGCAACCACATGGTGGTGCCCTAGTGAGTGGTGAGGAACAGATTAATACTCGCGACCTAATAACTTGTTTTCTCATTGACAAAATATATGAGATTTATTTCTCATTGACAGAAGATATGGGAATGGTATAATGAAAGATGGTCGGTTTGTTAAACACCATTTGGAATTTTTATGTTTTGTCATTTACAAGTTGGCAAAGCCTAACATCAAGTAGTAAGGATATATTTGGACTTACCACCGCTACGCATTCCATTCCTTTCATATCTATATCTATATATATATATATATATATATACTGCTTATAGCTGACATTGACGCAAGAGCATTTCATACAATAAGATAATGCAGGTTCGTAGTTTGAAATTTTTTACTTGGAGGATATTTAGGAGATAATTTTAACAGCAATTCAAAATTAAAATCTGTTTAATAAACCATACTAACAGTAAAAATAAATTTCCTATCACAAGAGCTATCATTAATAGCTTGCTTCATGATTGTTTTACATGTCTCCTCGCTCTTACTCCAAAATCTTGCTTTAACTCACTCTTCAAAACATATATCAAAATATAAGTTGTCTACATTGTTTATTCAAGAACATTGGGTAGGTTTGGAAACTAGTGTTTTCGTTTTCGTTTTCGTTTTTTATCTCTTGAGAACAAAAAAAAAAATTCGTTCTTGTCCTAAGGGTATTCCGGAAACAAAAACACGTTTGGTTGGGAAATTTGTCTAAAAAAATTTCAAGAACAAAAAACAAAAAAAGTCATTTGGCAGACCTTGTTTTTTCAGAAATTTTGAAAACAACAACAGAAAAACATGTTTGGCAGCCCTGAATTTCCAAGAACAAAAACAAAAAAACATGCTTGGCAGCGGCTGTTTTTCCTGAATTTCTGAGAACAAAAACACAAAAACATGTTTGGCGAGTTGAAGTTTTTTTTAAAAGATTTTACTTCAATTTTGCCTAGAAGTGTTGAAATTGAGAAAAATCATACAACAACTTCCCCTAAAAATTACTAATAGTAAAAAAAAAAATTATAAAATTAAGTAGCAATAAATATAAGAAAAAAAAAAATTGACACGATTATTTTCATACCCACCATATTTTACATATATACTACTCCATAAATGTCAATAATATTTTACAACATCATCTCATACTTTGAAAAGTAAAGCAAATTAATTATAAAAAATTAAAATACATTCAATATGCAATGGTAGTAAACATAAAAAGTTAAAATACATTCAGTTACACAATCTATAAAAGCTAATACGCATACAAATATGTTACAATACGCTTACAAATATGTTACAATCATCCAATAGTTCAAACCACACAAAATGGTACACTACTGTCTATTCTTCCAAATCTCATCAGCTATATTATCACGAAACTCTTGCATAAATTGGGTGTCGTGATGACCTTGTAAGACCTCAACATCATCATCATCATCATCTTCACCATCAGCATTATCTCCATCATTGGCCCCATCCCCATCACCCACGTTCTGGACATCTGTATCATCAAATATGTTATATGGTTGTCCAAGCAACCATATGTAGTTGTTAAACGAATTCAACAGATAGCGTGTTTCCCTGCTCATAATGGTCTTGATTTACCTAATAATGACAAATATACAAAAATTATCATGTCATGCATTCATAACACTTTAAAATTAATAATAACATTGGAGTAAACACTAAAAATATAATAAATTAAAAAAAATATGACATATTAGAAATCAGTAGCATTAAATTGGAATTGTATTATAAATTTTAAATAGCTTTGCAGCCCAGTATATTAAACTCGTCTCACTGGTTCCAACTGTCAACCTTACAAATGAAGTACCCCATAAGGTGGTGATTCTGCTGACCTAAGCAGCAAAATTGAAAATCTTTCACAAGTTTTAAGTTACAGAAGTGAAGATTTAATGGTAACAACTAATGTGGTAAATGAGCTCTAAATCTCTATAACATACTGTCATATACAAATTGGTCAAAAATGGAATGCAAGTTCAGTTCCAAAGCAAGACTGTATTGGTGATCAATGGTCAGTTCGTGTCTATTCCAGTTTGTACTTGTGAGGTCTATGGTGTGAGAGATCAAGAAGGCTTTTTACAGTATGTAGCTCATATCCTATTGTTCTTCAGGTTGATTTCAAAGGAAGGAAGGAATTTCTCCTAACAAGAACAACAGGTTTGCATCAGAGAAGTATCATGTCATTCAGCTCCCAATCAAAACCAATAGCCCGGTGAAGTTATCATGTTAAAAGATTGACCTTTATGCACAAAAACTGGATACCTTCACACTTCATGCAATACTAAACTCATATGAAAAAGGTAAGCAAGTTTATAAATTTACAGTAGCTACAACCTATAACTCCTTCCATAGGACAACGTCGACACAAGCATAGAGCAACAGAATAAGACACATTGCATGCATTTTAGGGACGAGCACGATTCCTGAACAATGGATGAATGTTCTAACCAGGCTAGAAATCAAATTCCCTTTCAATAGTCAAGAGTATATGCGAAAAAACTAATGTTCAAGGGAAACCAGGAGTTTTCCTCGACCTTAATTAAATGACATAGTTCTAAACCTGCATAAGTTCACATATCAGCTTGAATCAACTGTAAAAACCCTAGTGATTGTACGATTTAAAATTCATTCAATTTAACCATGCTTTAATCTTACTGCTCTGTTTTCAAATGGGTGACTAGGTGAAACCCCATTGTCAGTGGTATCATTCTCCTTGGCAATTAGTAAAGAAAACAATGTAATCTGTTATACAATTTTTCATCCAATAGTTTTATATATATATCTAATATAAAAATGACTTGAGATTTAATAAGCCAAAATTATTTCAGAATCCATATGTTCATAAAAATATTCACATTATTCAATGTTCAAATGTAGTAATACTCTTTGAGTGCATAGTCAAGTGGTTACTGACATAGTGTCTTTCTGTTTATTCCGGTCCTCTCACAAACAAGGAAAAGAAGATGCTTAATTTACATTCACTTTCTGTTTCTGGGCCAATAAGAGAAACGACCATTTTCGAAATGGATTTGTTGTACCACCACCAATGCAGCAGTATAACTTTTTAAAAGGGATACTAACATGTGATATATTAACCTAGAAATTCTTTATGAACATCTATATATACACACACCTATAATACATACTTTACATTGCTCTTCTAGAGCTCCCTTCCTAAATGGACTGGAGCATATTTTCATTCAACAAAAATAAACACGATAACAACAAAAACCCATCAATATTTACATGAAAAAAACACCAAACTAAACATCTGGGCAACATAGAATCAATAAAAAAAATTGAAAAAAAAAAAACAGAAAGGGGATTACCTGATATGAGAGGCCAAGCTTGTTGGAATGACCTTGGATCCCAAAGATGACGGAGAACAAGACACAAGCAATAAATACAGTTCTTGGAGCTTTGCCTGTGACAAAATCAAAACAAAATACATTATCAAACCAGGACTAAATACATTTTAATATACTTTTTAATTATCATAAAAAGTCTGTATAATTATATCAAGGCAGATAATGGTAAGCATCAATTCATAACATGAGATAATGTAATCATCGGTATTGAACCTATGTAAGGAAGGACATAGAAATAGAGTGGGAACATCTATAATGCAAAACTGATTTTGGTTTAATTATAAGACCTGCAATGCATTCTGCAGTAATTTCCAAAACAGTTCTTTAAATTAAGAAATGGGAAGTTTATAAGCCTCGACTTGATAAGATCTATTTACTAGAAATTTTTGAGCAAATACAAGTTACATTTGGTGGATACCAGTCATCACACACCCTAATCATATTACTCATACTGAAAGTGTGTATTAAAAATTCTGAAGATATTTTTTAATCAGAATCAACTCAGACCTGTTGGGTAAATCCATATTGAATCATCATCAACTTTAGTTATAAAACAAGTACCATAAATTGATATGTTTTACTAAAATGAATTTGATTAACACAACTAAGAAAATAAATTGATAAAAATAACTATGCTACCAAAGAATAATACAACTTGAGCTGGAAATGATCAGTAAAACAAAAAGTTATAGTGGGTGAGATTTTTTGTACCTCCTAAAACAACAATTGAAAATGAGATTGAGAGTTCCCCCCCCCCCCCCCTTTTTTTTTTGGTCAGAACGTAATGACATTGTAATTTAGTCAAGAATTTAAAGGGAATGATTGACCAGGATGATATTCCTCTTACACTGGTTTACTCACATCTACATAGCAGGGCAATCTAACAAGACACAGGTCGAGCAATATGTGATTATGGGCCACAGTTGTTACGATCCAGCTTATAGAAACAAGAAATTTTGGGAGGTTGATCTACCAATTGACTGCCCCCGAATGGCTTAATAATTTTATATTTGGGCAATGAAGGAATTAAAGAAGCTAGGCTCTCAGTAGTGTCACTGTTTTCTGTTAAATTATATAGCTTAACTTGATTGAGTTCCAAAAAGAAAAACTTATTTCCCACAGAGACAACATTCTGTGTCCAATTTGTTTTGAAGGTGCATTCTAAATTTGGTCAATTTGGTCATCGACATTGATGATATACAAATTTAAATAGTCTACAAAATCGAATCACGAAAACGACCAAAATGACTCTCTCACTATAAAACCCTAGCCTATAAACAGAAGATATATCATGCTTTTGTAGATTAGAGAAGAGATTTGAACCCTAAAATCAACAAACCCTAGTTTCTAGAAAAGATTTGAAGAGAAGTAAGAACAAACCCTAGCCAAATGATCGGTGAATACCTGTCTTGCTTCGCTACTGAGGTGAATCAAAGACGTTTCTCTGCAATTTCGATCGATTTCATGGCCGATATGATGTGTCTTGCTAATTGGGAGTCGCCGCCTCTAAGGAATGAAGAGAGAAACCTAGAATGGTTGCACAGTGCAGAATGAAGAATGAGAAAGAAATGCCCGAAATATTTTTTTACTCTTTTCTCAAATTAGAGAACATGGGTTGAGAAATGCACAGTGCAAAAATTAGAGAACATGGGTTGAGAAATGTTGAGAACATCATTTTTATGTTTTCAAAATTGGGCCTTTTTGAGGGATGGTTTTTTTACTGTGTGTGAAGAAAGTTTGGGCCATTTACTAGCCAAACACGTTTTTCTTCCCATTTTAGGCCCAAAGAACAAAAACCAAAACAAAAACTACCTATCCAAACAGACCCATTGTGTTGAATCACAATGTTGTTATGTGTGATTATTTGTTTATGATGAAATAAGGCGGGGATTATCTATTACATTAACAATATTGTTAAACGTATTATAGCAATTGATTAGAACTCGAGAATAATTTTAGGGTGCAACTCAAGGTTACTTAAAAACATACATTCATTATATATATATCATGCTTTGTCGTATCGTTTGATGTTATGGTCTTGTTATCCTCATCCAATATTCACCCATCCATATAACTGGAGTTGCGTTTGAAAATCTTAGTATATGTATAGAAGTGCATTTTTATATAAGTTATTTCTAATGAGATAACTTCAAATTTTTGGATTTTAATTATTTTAGAATTTTTTTTTTATCTCCTACCCTTTCATAACTCAATTTGAACGTTATTGTTTAAATATATTATAATTACAAATTTATAAAAATGCAACTAGAAATTTGATGCAATTAAAATTCTGAAATGACATGGCTAACACGAGAGACCCAAGTCACCATATTTGTCCTATGTCTTCTAGGATGAGAATGGGCCCGGATAGAAAATAAGGCAAATTTTTATAAAATTAATGTAATAAAATTGAAGGGCAAATGCGGTAATATAATGGAAAGACCAATATGATAGTTTATAGTTAATTTGGAATTATACACACCTAACTTGGATTAAGACAGTTGGAGAACCAAAAATAAATAAATAAATAAACGCAAAAGGATAAGCAGTCGCCAACACAGAAGGGAATCCTTTTAGTTACAATGAGTGGTTTGGTAGACAGCTTTTCTCTCCCTTTTGTGGAGTAGCTAGAAAAATTAATCAATTCAATACTCTTTTTTTATACCCATAAAGACTACCCTATAAAGTATAATAAACTACTTTCATGGTCAGTGTTTTTTATTATAATAAAAAAATTGGACTAATCAATTCAATACTCTTTTTTTATACCCATAAAGACTACCCTATAAAGTATAATAAACTACTTTCATGGTCAGTGTTTTTTATTATAATAAAAAAATTGGACAATTTTTTTTATTTTAAAAAAATACGAAACCTCCCTAAAGTTTCTTAAACTATTGCTAATACCCCTTGTTGTAAAAAAAAAGAAGGGTAAATCATTTACCTCTGCTGAAGTTCATACAAATCTCACGCAATGTCTTTATTTTAAACTTTGACTGGTGAACTTAACAACCCCTAATTAAAATTAAAAAATAACAAAAAAATATTATATTATATGAAAAGACAATAAATCATTATATGTAGTGAAATGACTAAAAATAAATAAAGAAATATGAACTTTTACTGGGGAATTTGAATATCAGAGGAGATCAGAAGAAAAAAGTGAAAGAGGTCACGTGCATTGCACTGGAGGTATACGGTAACTTATGCTCAATGACCACTATACCCCTCTGGTTTCATTAAATTTGCAATTTCTGGTGCCTTTCATTCAGAGTCATAAGTTTTGACTTGCTATCCTATTAGTCAGCCCCACATTAAACTCGTCCCACGCAACTATTGTCACAGGCTCGTCAATGTCATCGCAGCACTCCTCTCACTTTCTCTCTCTATATACCTACACTTTCTCTCTCTAAAACTATAGATCTTCCTTTACCAGTAAAAGGAAAAAGTATAGGTTGAAAATGCGTTTTGCCTTCAATGAAATGTCATCGCTTCGAAGGCAAGCACAATAATCTCTCCCAAAAAGCCCTAATATAAGCCTCATATTTCTCTCTCTCATAAACCTTCTAATCATTATGTTCTTTCTTTACTCTTTCTCACAGATCCTTTACTCCTGAAAAGGTACAATTCAATCTCTTTCTCTCTCTCTATATATATGTGTGTGTATATATGTATATGTATATGTATATTTGTTTAGCTTCAAATCTCGATTATAATGTGTTAATTTGTTAAACGATTCTGGATTTGAAGTTGTTTTTGTTGATTGTTCAGTTTGAAGCTGAAATGGCGCCGAAACGAGGATCGACTTCGAAGAAATCGAGCGCGAAAGGAGTGAACACACCATCGTCGTCGACGACAACGTCGTCCAGACAGTTTCCGGAAGCTTCCGCTGACGGTCTGAGTTCACCGGCGTCGTCGGCGAGGAGTAAACCGCAGTACTTCTACTCCGAGAGTGTGGATGCAGAGGGATCCAAAGAGAATGTAACTGTTACTGTCCGGTTTCGGCCGCTCAGGTGCTTTCTCAATTGCGGAATTTAGTTATTTATTTCTAATGTTAGTGATTTTGAGCGGTTCTTTCCGAATTTGGTATAAATATTATTGTTATTTTTTCTTGTGATTTTTTCGAGTTTTTCATCCTATTTTGATATATATATATATATATATATGTGTATTTTGAATTATTGGTCAAATTTTTTGAACGTTCCAATGCTTGTTTGTGGTAGTCCTAGAGAAATTCGACAAGGAGAAGAGATTGCATGGTATGCAGACGGAGAAAGCATCGTACGGAGTGAGCATAATCCGTCAATTGCATATGCATATGGTACGTAATCTGACATGTTTGGAGAAAAAAAAGTCCAATTATATGGTGTTTTCCTTTTTTATCTGTAGACTTGACCAGTTAAAGAAGGGAATGAGGAACGGAATGAATAATGTATGATGAAGAAACCATTGAAAATCCAAACAACAAAGACTTGCCAAATAATAAAATGGGAAGATTATATATACTCATACCCTGCAAGTATCATAAACTGGCCAAAATCATATCTATCCTTGTTAGTGTGGCTCATGATTGCATAGGTCCAAAACATCATCATCAACCTTTTACTCAAATTGTGTTGGTTGGTGCATCATGTTCTGAAGATTGATCATTGTTTTAGTTTTATAAAATACTGGTATTAATCTCATTCATCTCAATTTAGTTATGTTGTCTTCCTAAATGAGATTTGTAGATGCCTTGCATCCTATACTGCAATTCGTAGATGCACCGAGTTAATTTATTCCAAGCCTGAAAGTTGTTGAGAGTTGGGACAGACTTGAGCTACTTCTTTTGTTCTGTATCCTCATTCAAAGGTTCTAGACTCGAATAAAACAACTTCCAAGCTGGCCTTGTATCAAGTTTATATTTAAAATACAAAATATTTTGTTAGAATTTTACATATCGATCTAGCATTCAGTACATGTTTGTCAATCTTTTTATTGTTATTATTATTATTTTTTATCGTCAATAGGTCAATTATTCATCACATATCTCAAATGTAATTAAGCCTATCAGATAAACATTTCATTACAATCTGTATATAATCGAATGGCTTATTAAAATGCTTACAGATCGTGTATTTGGCCCTACAACTACAACACGCCATGTCTATGATGTTGCTGCGCAGCATGTTGTCAGTGGTGCTATGGAAGGCGTCAATGGTAAACAACATTGTTCTTTATCCGAGTGATTCAGTTTGATTGAATTAATGTTCCTAAATCAAAATCTTTTTCTGGGGAACAATGTTGATTTTGTTTAGTCGTCAATTTGTTTCTGATTACCTGGAATTGGAAAATGAACGTAGAATGTTATTAACACAAGTAGTATGCTCCTATTATATGAAGCAACTGTTCTTTTTCCTGCTTGTCTAAACTTGTATGAATATTTTTCCCAACCATTTTATAGAAATTGTTTATCATTTTCCTTTTTCTACTTTTGTTTATGAGTTGAGGTTGCATGACGTAATAGTCATGGTCATTTTATCCTCCTACTCTCATAATATAATTGGTTGCTCAACAAAGCATGACAGGTTATGCTCAATTTCTGCAACTTATCTTTGGCCTTGTCCGTTAGTCCCCATGAGTTCCTGTGAAATCCCGAGCTTCACTCAACCCAAGGTGCTTCGCACCATATTTTGTGAATTTAACTAGATACCCCGGTTATTGGGAAAATAAAAATACCTGAATTCGTTTGAGGGAGGGAAAGTTGAATCTTAATCCTTAAAATCATTTGTCTACCACAAAGCAGTTTCCCTAACTACTCGGGGTCAGAAACTTGTAATTGTTAGGGGGAAGGGGAGAACTTGTGCAAGCATGTTAATTATATTATGCATGTATGAATTTCCAAACACGAAGCTCAAAAGACATTGTTTTTTTTTTTTGACAAGTATTTTATAAAAGAAAAAACACCCAAACGGGGAGTGCGTCCCATGTACAAAAAGCCCCTAGGGGCCAGGAGAACCCAAAAAATCTATTATGTATAGAGTTTAAATTATGTATATATATATATGAATGTCCAGACACGAAGCATAAAAGTTTCCTAATTGAATATGTAAAAATTTTCACTATATTTTGATTTCAATTATTTATGGTGTTCTATTAGATAGGAATTTCAACATCTTTCGCCTGCACGGGGTGGGGGGGCTAATATGGTATTCTAAGAAATGTTTTTTCTGCTGATTCAGTCCACATGCTATCTTATCCTTCTTTGCTAAGTCTAACCACATTAACTGCGGCATTCCTCTTTTCCTATTATTACCTTCAATTAGGACTATGTCATTTTTCACAACTGGCACACTCATATTGTTCTTTGTACATAACCAAACCATTTTAACCAATTATCTTTCATTTTATCTCCAATTTATGCTACTTGAACAATGTGTTAACTTTTTTTTAGTGTTACCACCCATCCTTATCGATATTGACAACTCCGACTCTATGCAAATGTTGTATCTAATCTGCCCAACATTCTGGTCTGATAGTTGTTCGATATCATTTCCCTTTCCATCATAAGGGCATAAGACGATCACATAATGTATGTACTCCTCTCTTTAACTCATCCTGCCTTGATACAATTGATGTTCTCCAATTTCTCCTTCATTGTGAATAATTGAGCCTAAAGAGCAAAAGTGTTCACTTTTTTCGTATGTCTGGATTCTAACTCCTCACTACATTATCATTTGAATTTCTGGTTTTACTAAAGTTACGCTTCCAATATTTAGTTTTCCATTTTTGGAATTACTTTTCTCTATATGATTGTTTCTTATCTTTTCATGTAAACTATAAACCCTTTATACACAAAATTATGTCTGAAATATAATGACCTCCCTTGCGGTTTCGCCTAATTGCAACTGGAGAAAACTTTTGTTATTATTTGGCAATGATCCCCAGAGGCGAATTTGGTTTACCTTTTTGAGTGCTTTGACCTTTTTTATCCCTCTTATAGTAACAAAAGAAAAATTGATTGGTAAAATGACGTATATTTCAAATTAAATTGACCCCTCTCTCTGTTCTTTTTCTATCCTATCCACCACCTACCACCACTGCAACCAACCATGGCCACCACCTCTCATACCCTTGTATAAATTTGATTGGAACCCCATCAGTACGATCAAGAACTTAAAAAGTAAAAGAAAGATAGAGAGCGGATCTTTCTCTCTCCAAAAATTTTCATTTTTTTCTCCGGGAGGAGTTAGCGAGCGAGGGTTCATAATATCACTTAGGATTGTTGTCGCTCGCTCCATGAGTTACGTTTGACAAGCTCTGAGTTTTTGGCCAGGTAAGGGGAAGACATAGGCGGATGTTGAATTAATTCTAGAGAGAGAGCATGAAATCCAAATAACATGCAATCACTGCAATGTACGGAAAAAGGGTAGTGATGATACCAGTATCAAAAGCTTTGGAGGTTCTTACACGCCACATATACCTAGAGTTGTTCTTCAAAATTTATTGGCTTGTTCTATAAGGCATTTGGTTTTGATTTTCCCTTTCTCTGTTTTTGTCAAAATTATTCTCGATATATCTTTGCTGTTTTTATAATTTTCTGTTTCTTTTTCTGAAAAATCAACTTGATTGGGCAGTATTGATGTGATCATTGTCTACAGCTAATGTCATGTATGTTTTATTTCTAATATCAGGCACAATTTTTGCATATGGTGTGACAAGCAGCGGGAAGACACACACTATGCATGTAAGCAGTATTTCCTTTTAGGAATATTATAGTTATTGACATTTTCCTATTTAATTAACACTCAGTGGCTTGTCTCTATTTTGTATTACACATTAGTATAAACATATTTTGAGTTTTTACAACCTTTCACACAATGCAGTCATATTCCTATTTTTTTATTTACTGCATAAGCTGATTTCATTATCTTCTACAGCATTGGTACTAAATCTCATCTCTGTCAATCTTTGTGTTATATTTGCAAGTTGATTGAGGGTCATGTAGAGGCCTTCATAAAACATGAGAATCATGTGAAGTGCATCTTTAGAGTAGCATGTAGAACATGAAATCATTGTCAAGGTCCATAATTTAGTAAAAATTTCTTCCACTCCTTTGTTTATCCTTTTCAAGGAGGGTTTATGGAAATACATTGGAGGGGTATGTAATTGCGATCTAAGGACAACAAGATAATGTATGGCATAATGAT
This sequence comes from Cornus suecica, assembly GCA_963922005.1. NCBI lineage: Eukaryota > Viridiplantae > Streptophyta > Magnoliopsida > Cornales > Cornaceae > Cornus > Cornus suecica. The sequence goes on along the minus strand of OY998244.1, from coordinate 75,791,332 downwards.
ACAGAGAAGACTAATTGTCAACAGCTGAATGACAGTAGCCAAATTTCCCAACAGGGCTTTCATCAATTCTTTCTAGTATTATCTCTGAGTTGGTTGACCTGGGTTACCATTGGAAGTTGCAGGTTTGACCTACAGATAAGTCAAAAGTCAATGACATTTTTTTTGGGGCATCTCTGGTGGCCTTTGACCTGTGACTAACTCACTGTTTCAGGGTCCAAAGTTTGCTTTTTGTCAATCTTAAACTTCTAAACTGCCAATTTAGACCTTTCCCCCCTTTTTTGGTGGTAATTGCTAAATTTGCATTTTGAAATTTTCGAGGTGTGATATTTTAGTTGTAGCTTGAATGGTTCAAAACTTCAACATCTATCTAAGCTTTTATTTCCCTATAGGCAACATATTGACAATTACTCAGGGAGGGATCCGCTATAAATTTTTCTCTTTTTTATATTTTATGTCTCTGAATTTCTAAAATTACAAGAGAGCCCCACTAAAATTACAAAATGCCCCCACTGAAATTAGAAAAAATAAAAAAATACTATATACAACTTTGCCCCCTATCACATAATTTTCTGGATCTGTCACTGCAAATACTAAGGCATATTGAGTATATGTTTTATTGTGACACGTGAGAACTCAAGCTGTTCATTGGATACTAACTAATACTTGTTTTATATGCTTATCTCCGTTATACCTATGACAGGGTGACCAGCGGTCCCCCGGTATAATACCACTGGCTGTAAAGGATGCTTTCAGTATCATTCAAGAGGTACTATATCTGAGATACCTTACAGTCTAACCTATGTTAAAGATTATGCTTGTTAACTGCTTTTTCAAATGCGTATCTACATGCCAGACTCCAAACCGCGAATTCCTCCTCCGTGTCTCATATTTGGAAATCTATAATGAGGTTAGCTCCTGTCAATTCTCTTCAGCTATCTTAGTGATGATGCTTCTAATTTTCTGCTTGAGATTTATAATAATGTGCAAGGTTCTTGGTTCATACATGGCAATTTTGTAGTCCTCGCGTTCAATATTTTGAGGAGCTACTCTTTACTAAACCTTTTAATTGTATTATGATTGATAGGTAATACTTTGTGAGACGTATTTTGATAATGTTGGTTGTAAACTTTTAATGCTTAAGACAAGTTACTTGTTTCATTCATAGCTAATGCCTCGATTAGTGGGAGGGAAAAGAGATTAGGGATGGAACAAGATGCCTTTTACTCTTATTTAAGTGTTTCAGTTTATACATTCAAGCGTATGTAAGTAAGATGATAAAACATCTATTTACTTTCCTTCCATCCAACCAAACAAAAGAGAGATGAACACCATCCCTTCCCTGGCGATGCCTCATCCCTCGCTATATTGCTTACCCTTCCATCCAAAATTTCATCCATCCTACTTAGTGAAACATAGTCATCATCTTTGATTTCTGTTGCTATTGCTACCTAACTTTAATACCAGCCTTTCTCAGCCGTTTCTGTTAGCTGCAGTAATGTATGTACATGAAATTCAGTCTTCTAGGAAAGTGGAAATAGTTTGTACTTTAATATTCTGTTGATAAAGTAGCCCATCTGTGAAATTACAATTGTTAAAGGTGGTTTACATTTTACAGGTTGTTAATGACTTGTTAAATCCAGCAGGACAGAATTTAAGAATCAGAGAGGATGCTCAGGTGCTTCATGTTATTCTTTTCCTTTGCCTTTAATACATTACTTCCAGGAACTTGGATTACATTCATACAGGTTTAAGCATCGGAATTGTACATTGTTCGTTCGAACATTTTAAAAGGTTTTTCTTTTATATATCAAATTTAATTTAAATTAGATTGAAACTGAATGGTGAGTTCATTGTATTGAGCTCGAATATCATACAATTCATCCAATAAAAGAGCATGTGCCTTTTCTTTATTTTGGCATGCTGTAAACTTAAGAGGAACTTAATATTAGATGTGCGCCCGTTTGTCAAAGTCTTCTCTGTATCAAGCCTACAAAGCAAGTGGATGAACTTGATGGAGACAATAACATACAATGTGTTCATTCCCACATATTTATAAGTGCAAGCAGCTGTGTCTCTCTTATGAGGCTGTAATAGAGAATTTTGTCAATTGATGATCTGGAGATAGGATGAATGTATATGCTAGTAGTTGTTAATAAAATTATCAATCGAGCTCCAATAACAACTTATATTATGATGGAAACATGGATAGGTTCTCAATGGTCTCTTTGCAAATTTTAGGTTTAAAAGAAAATAAAATTTCTGACAAAAAGGTCTCGTGTTCGAACCTTGCCGCCACCCTTTGTTGAAAAATTGTTGTTTCACATGTTGGACCAAAAAGAATGCCACATGTGAGGAGTCATGTTGAAGGATATAATATTTAAGTTACACCCTCTCTAACAGCTTAAGTTTTTAGAGGAGTTGGTAGTTAACACTTTTTAAGAATCTACATGTTACATTGGTTTTAGCACTCTTTTTTCAACACTGGAGTGAATTAGGAAACAATTTGGATTTTTAATTTTGTTTTTCTCTCTCCAAGAGAAGTGAGCACTGTTGCTTGGCTTTTGATCTTTTGATAAAATTTGGACAACCAAGCATCAGTCTTGAAGTTTGGGCATTCGTGTACAACTTCCTGCTCAATAATATTGCATGTAGGTTTATGCTGCAGTCAGAATGGAGATTAACTATATATATCGGTCAATAAATTAAGTCTATCTTCCGAGGGTGATATAAAGACCATCACAATTGTTTTTCCATCTCCCTTAATCCATACCTTACTCCTTTGACTTCTTATCTGTGCGCGTTTAGTGTAGCATGTGAATATCACCCATTTTGCTTTGGACATGTGTGTCGAATTTGATTCTCCTTGCTCTTTGTCCAAAGCATTTTTGAGTTCTGAAACGTGGCACATGAGGGAATGCCTTAACATTTCTCAAACATTCCCATGATCCATTTTTTTAGGGGTCTACCAAATAGTTTGTGCCAAACTGTCTGGATTTTAACGTATCTACGTAATCATTTTTGTTTTTCTTCTTCTTCTTTTTTCCCCTGGTTTTAATCCACTATGTAAGGATTAGATACCATGCACAATATAAGATAAGTTATAATAGAACCCAAACAACCAAATATAATCAAGAACATGAAGAGAGTTATAGATGGCTGCATTTAGTAAACAATTTACTAAATGCAGTATGTGATGGAACCTTTAATGAGGAACTCTAATCATTCGTTATAGATGGCTGCATTTAGTAAACAATTTACTAGATGTTACTTATTGCCTGATTATTGGTTGCAGGGAACCTTTGTTGAGGGCATAAAGGAGGAAGTTGTTTTATCCCCTGCTCATGCCCTTTCGCTTATTGCAGCCGGAGAAGGTAAAGCTTGCTGTCATTGTTCACTTCATATGAGCTGCAGTTTTGCGGCATGCTATTTTTCCTCCCAAACTCATCTTGCACCATCAATTTCCTTCTTCTGTCTTTCTAGCTCCTGAAGAGCTTCAAGTAATCTCGACCCATTTAACTTTTATGCAGTACCTGGTCTTTGTTGTACATTCATTTATACTTTTTCTGCATTTCATGTCATGCACTCATCTCTGCCTAAACAAGTAACTTTTGTCCCATACAGGTATCAAACGGGTGATTAAAAAGATATTGTCTTCTTCTTTACATGTAGGGAAAAAAATTGGTCAAACTTTAAGCTGGATGATTGTGGATAAAGCTAATCATAAATGTGAAGAGCTTTTAGGTCTTTTAAATTTTTGTATCTGTGGATGTGATCCATTGAACCTGATTCTAAAAATTCACCTTTGAGACTGATAAAATTCCAAAGAAACGTTTTATTCTTTGATAGGGTTGTTAAATAGATCATCCTTAATATTTCTTGTATGCTGATGCATACAGGAGTAAATCTGTTTAATGTCTCTATATAGTAACTGTTTGTTGATTTATCTCTGTACTGTGACAAAATGTTACTTGCTGACAACAGAGCACAGGCATGTGGGTTCCACTAATTTCAATTTACTCAGCAGCAGAAGCCATACAATATTCACACTGGTAATTTAGTTGATTTCATATTTCAATTGCTATTCTTAAGTCTGTTTCGTAATTATCATTATTGTGTCCAGAATAGATGTCCTTTTTCATGTTAACATATAGATTCATGTGACCTGACTGATGTATTGAGAGAGGCACTAATGTAGGACAGTGTATTTGATCGATACTAAACCTCTATGTAATCTGGTCTGAATTTACTGATATGGATAACAACCTTGCTAATATTTTTTGTAATGGTTATAAGTTGGTGTCAATTAGCTACAAACATTTTTTCTTTATTGGTTTCTTTTGCACCCAAAAATTCTTTTCTAGACTACCTTAATTATACATCTTGGCCAATAGGTTGCGAGGTTTGCAATATTCACCGTTTAAGCATCCTCATATGTGCGAGCTACGGAACTTATTTTTTTACTTCTTGGTAACTTCTTAATTTCGTTGAGGAATTTTTTTTAAAATATTTTTAGTTTCTTTCTAAATAGTATTAATTTTCTGTTTGTAAGTCATCCTGACTCTTTTTTTTTATGATGGTTGATTACATCTTTAGTTAATTACTAACTGGCACATCCTTTCCTATTCATATTTCTTCTCTTAACATACTTCTTCTCCTACTAAATTGTGAACAGACGGTAGAGAGTAGTCCTTGTGGTGAAAACAGTGAAGGGGCGGCTGTTAACTTCTCACAACTGGTATACATCTGAGGCTTTATTTTTATACTTATTGTTGTTGTTTTCGGTATCATATTAGACTTTTAACTCTCACACATTCTTATTGTTTAATTTTCACGTATTCTTGTTCCATAATTCCTTACCCCTATATAGCTTTTGTTCCTGTATGTCCCGTGTTTTGTCATCTGCTACCTATAGTCAAACTACCACGAATTCATATTTTAACTTTTGTATATTACTTATACATGCAGAACCTCATCGATCTGGCAGGTTCCGAGAGCTCCAAGGCTGAAACTACTGGTGTGCGGCGTAAAGAAGGATCCTATATTAATAAGAGTCTTCTTACTCTTGGAACTGTGAGGCCCTTAGTCATAAATATTATTTTGTCAGTTTAATAGTTCTATCAGTGTAATAGTTCTCTTTAACTATGCATTCTTTTAGCAAAAAACAATGCCTTTTACTGCAGTGTTGAGAGAGGAAAATGAAAAATACAGTTGCATGTTCTTACCCCTAGATTTATTTCCTTATACTTCAGTGTTGAAACAACTCAGACTTTGTCTCTTTTTCTTGCTGATTTACAGTCAGTGTTGTTAAAGGCCCGCCTAGGCTCCAGGATCCAGGCTCCTTGAGGCGCCTTTATTTTTGGATATTAATAATTTAGTAGTAATTTTATTTTTTTATAACATTTTCCATTGTGCTCCTCACTTTGCTTTCTCAGGAAAGCGCCCCGCCTTGCACCTCATGCTTAGGGTCCAGAGGACCTCTAGCGCCTTGAGCCTTTAATAACACTGTTTACAGTTAATTATCTCTTACAATGATTAATTTCAATAAAATAATAAGCAACCTTTATATTAATAGAATGGAACTGAACTCCATCACCCCCCCCCCCCCCCCCCCCCCCCCCAAGGCGCCCCTCCTCTTAGCGCTTACATGCATGACAATTAATCCTAGGTACATCTCCCTGTACCAGTTTTCTTCCATATGATGTGATAGCTGACTTTTACTTACATGTCACTGAATGCATTTTCCAAGCAGAAGTATTGTACCTGATTGTTGACGTGTAATTGTCACAGGTTATATCAAAGTTAACGGATGGAAGAGCTACTCATGTACCATACAGAGACTCTAAATTGACTAGGCTTCTTCAGTCTTCATTAAGTGGTCATGATCGTGTATCGGTATGCTTCCCAGATATATTTACATACATATATATTGTGTATCTTTATGGTTTTGTATATATCTATTCAGATGACTGGCTAATGCTTTGAATTTGTCTGTGGCGCCTGATTTTACTGATAAACACTGCTTCTGAATGAGTGTTTAATTCTATTTATTTTTCTTTATTCTGTAAGCTCATATGCACCGTCACCCCCTCGTCAAGTAATGCAGAAGAGACACACAACACTTTAAAGTTTGCCCACCGTGCTAAACACATTGAAATACAAGCAGCGCAAAACAAGGTATGATAATTTTGGTTGTCCTCATCTTTGAAATTTTCTTTGTTGGCACTTATTGTTAGTCCTGTGAACCTGCAGATCATTGATGAGAAATCACTTATCAAGAAATATCAAAACGAGATTCACTGTTTAAAGGAAGAGTTAGAGCAATTAAAGAGAGGCATTGTTACAGTTCCTCAACTGAAAAATAATGGTGAAGATGATATTGTGCTCCTAAAACAAAAGGTACACTTATGTGAGTTAGGTTTGTGATCCTGCCTCATGCTTCTACTTCTCAGTTTAAACTATTACTATTACTTATTTTTTGGGTGAGAATTTCTAATTGGATTACTGATCTCACTACATATTCTGTATGAGTGGAAAATGTACCAATTCATAAAATTCTGCGCCTAAACTGTATTGCCTTCATTGAACTTTCAAATACTGTCAGTTTGAAATGAGAATTTTCCTTGAAGATTAGTTGGTAAAATATGAAGGGAATCTCCTACTACTTGGGCAGCATTGCTGAGAGAAAAATTACGTCAAATATTCCATTGTCCAGTTGATCTCCTTAATAATTATATTCTATTTTTTCTCAAACCAATCCTAGCAATTTTAGTTTATGCCGTAGTTCTTTGCTTTCCCTCACTAACCCACCCATGTATCTAAATTGCGATATTTTAATAGAAGAATAATCCTTGGCCTCCAAACAGCCAGAAGCTTTAAGAGCCATCTTAACATTCAATATTGAAGTTGTCAATTCCTTTTTTATATCAAGCGGAGTGGGGGCCCTACCTGAATGCTTTAGATTGGTGTTGAAACTGCATCAGCACCTTATTAAGATAAAGTAGAAGGTACATTTCCGAAAGTTGAGATTTTAGTTTGAACTTGAGGTGTTCAGAATTTTGCTAGGGCAAGGTTTACTTGAATCTGGAAATCTTGCTATGCAGGCTTATGGTGAAGATGATGTAGCTGGAATTTAGTTTCCTTTTTTTTTTTGACATCAGTTTACATTTTCCTTGTCATATTATTTTATTCTTTTCTCTCTTATTTGTGGTTTGCGCATATTGACCCAATTCCTTTGGTATGGTGTGACATGTAAAGCTAGAAGATGGTCATGTCAAGCTGCAATCGAGATTGGAACAAGAAGAAGAAGCTAAAGCTGCTTTGTTGGGCAGAATACAAAGACTGACAAAGTTAATTTTGGTCTCAACAAAAGCTTCACAATCATCAAGATTTCCTCACCGCCCTGGTCATCGAAGAAGACATTCCTTTGGAGAAGAAGAGGTATGATAATTACGTCATCTCAGAAGTCCTTTTTTTACCCTAAAAAAAATTGATATGATATTGTTCTAGCAAAAGAGAGAATTTTTTATGACGCAGCATGTTGCCATATAGATAGAAGTTGAATATATTTTCTTTTTCCACATTTGTGATGTTCTGATGGGTGTTCCACTATTTGAATTTGCAGCTTGCATACCTTCCACACAGAAGGCGAGACTTGATTTTGGATGATGAAAACATTGACTTGTATGTGTCGCCCGATGGGAATGCTGAAACTGGAGATGATACATTGAAGGAGGAGAAAAAGACCCGGAAGCCTGGATTGCTAAACTGGTTTAAACCAAGGGTATGTAAAATCTGAACCATTTGTAACTGTGCAGACCGTGCTTATATTTCTGTATAGACACGTGGTCGAGTTTGAGAATGCCCACTTGTGCAAAATAATACTGATGAAGGGTTTGTTCTAGTCTTCTCTTCCCAGCACCGTGTAGTAGGCGGGGCTAACGCTACGTACGGGATTTTATGCATGTATATATAATTATAAGTTAGAAATAATTATTCTATGTGCTTTTCTTTTCTTTTTGGTGATTAATGCATTTAACGTGATGAGAGAGAGAGAGAGAGAGAGAGAGAGAGAGAGAGAGTTCTATCCTGAATTTTGTTTTACTATTTTTCAGCCAAATCATTCCTGCAGGAGATTCGGACCCATTTTTTTCTGATCCTTCGATAAAAAGATTCACTCTCGTCATGAAAATAGGAGGTAGAACCAATAAAGATATCTTTTTCAATTCCTGCAGTTCTTCCCCAAGTAAAGAATCAAGCTACAAGTCTCGATCTATACGAAAGGCACTGGTTTTTTTGTATTTCTATGGATAGCAGAAAATCCTGACTTTCTCCCGCAAACAGTGTAGGAACCTTTTGAGAATATGCAAAAATATGGGATCATATTTGACATGGAAATTCAGTGACAATGTTGGATGGTATATTTTGCATAATATCAAGAGGTGAGAAGACAACATTTCAAAGTTAGATTTTTGCAAATCGGAAACTAAGTAGGACTGATATTCGGATAGTAGAGTCAATCTGGTTGCAGGTAGTACCATAGATATGACTAACAAAGCTTATTGGAGGAAAGTAGAAACACAGTTGCTAACATAACTTGAAAACAATTTTAAAAAAATTGAATACTTCACTGACAGTTACACATTTGTATGCAGGAATACCTTAAGTTCAAAAGATTATAACGGAACAGTTGCATGTTACATGCATTCATGCAATTGTTTCTCATGAGGGTCGTCTTAAATATAAGAACTTGGTACCAGTCAATATGATCATAATGTGTTGACTTTGTGAGCCTATACAGCATAGGGTGAAAAAATAAATACTTATGGGGTGTTAAAATCATCTATCTAGTTGACAACCCCCATATCTATTGCACTTGATAAGTAATTGACCTGAAGTTTTTACCTACTGGACAATGTGCTTTAGTCAACTTCAATCATGTGATCTCAAGTTGCAGTACATATTTCTAGCCTACTTCTACCATTGTACATTTCTTTGTCTATGTTCTCGTCTGTTGCACATTTTTAATTAGTTCCTTGCTCTTCGTTCCTTTACATTTTTCTGTGGTTTAACTGAATGTACTTGATAATATTAGTAAAACTGTGAGTACTTTGCATGTTTCTTCTATATTTGATTCATTCTTCATAAAAAAAAATTCATATTATATTGTGTTGAATCTATAACTTTACTCCCAAAGCTTCTTTTGTCCTTTTCCCAGAAACGAGATAATGGATTGGGGGCTTTGACAAGCACTAGTGATAAGTCGAGTGGTATTAAATCTATTAGTACACCTTCAACCCCACAAGCAGAGAGCATCAATTTCCATATGGGATCCAGAGATTCACATTCTCTACTTGCTGAGAGCACACCTATAAATCTTTTATCAGAGGTCAGACAGGATAGAGAAGTTCATGAGGATATTTTTTCGGGACAAGAGACCCCTTTGGTATGCAATTTATTAACTGTCAGTGTATAAGTATCTCTTGTGATAGAGCAGTTATATATGTTGCATGTTTGTGTCTTATTATGTAAAGCTTTTTTAGAATATTTTTGTTTACTTCCAAGTATGTAGAAATACTCAAGAAGATCATTTACATGATTAGTAACTTAGATTATGTTGACACTCGATAGTCGACACTGCACTCCCCCGCCCCATTCAAAAAGAAAATAAACTTAAAGAAGAATAAATACCGACATAATGTTATGGTTTCAGCAGAACTTCAATAACTCTTCACCTCTTTCCTGCTAATGTTAAAACTTGGGTATGGACTATATATATTCAGCAGTGCTTGTCTTTTCTTCGAATTTTTACCTGTTGGCTGCTGAACTCGAGGATGCTTCTTATTTGGTGATACTTGCCTATAGATTACATTCTTAGGATGCCCTTGAAATGCATGGCAAGAGACAAATTGTAAATTGTTCAATTTTAAATGCATTCGAATTTTCCATTTTTCCCTTTTTTCTTTTACCTTTGCTGGGTCTCTATAGAAGTAAGGTAGCATTTAGATTCGCCACATAGGATGAACTTCAGACGTGAATGAATCTTACTAGCATGGTCGCAAATTTTTAGTCAAGCCTCAACATGAAATGAAAATTGCAATGTCGTGTGATTCTATTTTTCAGAAAATTTGATCTTTTTGGTTTTTTGGGAAGTAAGCTCATTTCCGTTTTAGTGGACAACGTCTGGAATGTATATCAGTTGGCTCTTAGAATAGTGCATAAACTTATGATGAATTTGGTATATTTTCTGCTCAACTCTTGCATATGCCATCAATTTAAATTTTAACTTTTTGTTCGATGCCAGACAAGCATAAAAACAATTGACCAAATCGATCTTTTGAGGGAACAGCAAAAGATTCTGTCTGGAGAGGTGGCACTCCATTCAAGTGTTCTAAAGCGGTTATCTGAGGAGGCAGTAAGAAACCCTAAGAAGGAGCATATTCATGTACTATCTTGATTCCAAATCATGTGTCTCTAGCTGCTGTTGATATGCCTAGATAATTTAACTTTGTGGTCCAATATATTAGGTGGAGATAAGAAAGTTGAATGAGGATATCAGAAAGAAGAATGAAGAAATAGCTTTCCTGGATAAGCAAATTGCTGATTCTATTGTTGCATCTCATGATAAAATTGATGAATTGGAAGCATCACAAGTTCGTTCAACTTCCTTTAAATTTTTAATTCTTTTCTCCAGATTTTTTTAGCTTACTTTATTAATGAATTTCTTACCTCTTAAATGCAAAATTATTTTTGAAACTAATTATTTTATGCTGCAGCCGGTAGCTGATTTAGTGGCGCAGTTGAATGAGAAGTCTTTCGAACTTGAGGTGATGCACTTTTTAACATTAATCCTAATTGTTTTTTGTTTGTTTCACATATTAAGGGCTTGTTTGGACAATGGATATATATGGAATTATTTCCTTATCCTTTTTATTTTATTTTATTTTATGTTTTCTGGTGTATGTGAATGGGCAAACCATTCCTTAGTACATTGTTATAACATCATCATTGTCCACACCAACAATAGCAATATAAAGGGATTATTTATGCTAAGAAATGGAGTATCTATAGTCGTGATAATAATACTACAAAATGATGTCAATTTTATGATATCATAAATATGACTACACAGACTGCTTATTGGACTTGTTTAAGACGCCATTTATGACGGATTGGAATGCTATCAATTTTCATGAATTTCCCCAGTGGGGCTTTTTTAGCTAAATTAGCTGAATATCTTGGTCGAGTTATCTTAATTGAAATCGCTTTAGTTTCTTTCCTAACCCTCCACCTTCTTCCATTAGGAGGAGGAGATACCACTTGGGCTATAAGCCTTCGGTGATGGGTTCCTTTAGCCTTATTTCCCTACTAGTGGGACATTACGACTTGATGTGAAACAAAGCAGAACATTTTTCTTTTTTCAGGTCAAAACTGCTGATAATCGAATAATCCAAGAGCAGCTGAACCAAAAGGTATATGACCCACTATTGCAAATTGTATTAACTTCCACTTTACTGCTTCAGAACCTGCTGTGACAAAGCTATACTTCTTCAGATCTGCGAATGTGAAGGATTGCAAGAAACAATTGCTTCCTTGAAACAACAGCTCTCTGATACGTTAGAATTAAGAGATTCCAGCCCGGCAGTCAGCTGTTCACAATGCTACTCTGAGACGAAAGGCCTCCAGGGTGGACTTTGTATGCACAAAGAAAATGCTTTAATGAAAGATCCAAATGAATCAATGCTTCTGCAAGCCCAGGTTCTTTCTATTGGCCCCTTGTTAAATGTCAGTTAGATGTTGATGGGAGGACCTGTAGTTGCGCGAAAATTTTATGCTAAAAATTTATAATTATTTCTGCTTTAGTCTGAAAAGTAAGAGTTTACTTAAGACAGAAAAAGAAACCTATCGGTGATCTTGAAAATCGTATTGTTCCTCTGATCTTTTGTATCAACCACAAAACATTTGGTTCATTTGCTTGTAAAATATTACGCCCATCATATATCAATTGACAATACAAAGAGCATCTAATATCCATTTTCAAAGTTAAATGACATGACTTGGAGAATCTAAGTAAGTCCAAGCCTTTCAAAAATCTTGTGAATACATTCGTCCTTGATTTGTCTATTAGATCGACTATATCATACATTTATAAGTTCTCAATAACATCAGAAAAGTTGAATTGTACGTGTCTGACTTTTAAGTATGTGGATTATTTAGCAACCTATAAAGCGCAATTAGATGCCTGTAGATTTCTTATGTGGTTTGAACTTCAGCTCGTCTAGGTGTGCCTATGCACATGAACTGTTCATGCTTATACGTCAACGATGTTCCTTTATCATTTTATTTCACCTGATTAGATGTCCTCAATCCAATTAATCATGGAAAGACCTTGTTACTGTTTGAACACATTCTGATCAGCAGTTTTCTGATTACCTAAATACTTTCAGTATAAGAAAAGGATCAAGTTTATGGCTTGTATTTTCCTATAATATTCCTTACTAATGACGTAGTCTGCTGGCATGATTCTGTCCATAGATCAAATTATTTCGTGAAATACTCTTGTATGGCTTGAACTGGGCTGATAGTCATCTAAGCCAACATTCAACGATACTCTTGCTTTTTCCTTTTGTAGGCAACCGAGATCGAAGAACTCCAACAGAGAGTGACTGAACTAACTGCAACAAATGAGAAGCTAGAAGTCCGGAACCAGAAACTGGTGGAGGAGAGTTCATACGCCAAAGGGCTAGCCTCAGCTGCCGCAGTTGAGTTGAAGGCATTATCAGAAGAAGTTGCCAAGCTCATGAACCATAAGGAGAGGTTAGAGGCTGAGGTAGCAACACTAAAGAGTAGTCCAACACAGCGCAGGACTAATGTTGCAACCCGGAATGGCCGTAGGGATAGTCTTAGCAAACGGCATGATCAAGGTGTGTTGCCCTCAGATGTCAAGAGGGAATTAGCCATGAGTAGGGAAAGAGAGCTTTCATATGAAGCTGCTCTGTCAGAAAAGAACCAGAGAGAAGCTGAGCTACAAAAGGTGGTTGAAGAATCCAAACAAAGAGAGGCTTATCTTGAAAATGAACTTGCTAATATGTGGGTTCTGGTGGCAAAGCTTAAAAAATCAAATGGAGCTGAAACTGATGTTTCTGAGTCTAGAGACAATTACGGAGTTGATGGCTTCGATGATATTTGGAGTCGTTCAGTTTCACATAGGGCTTTTCAATAACTTTTTTTTCTTAAAACAAAAAAAATTAAGCCCCACCATGTAGAGGTTGAGAAAGAGTGTGCTTGTTGATAGCAAGTGGTTGGGGGGTTAGGTTGGGTTGTGTATTGTGAGGGGTTTCCTTTTTCAATTGATTTCTCAACTTAATGTGCATATTAGTTTATTCCTTTTCTTTGTAATTAAAAAGAAAAATTAAAAAAAGAAAAGAAGAAGAAACATTAACTTCAAAATGTTAGCTTCACACATGTTCTTCGTTCTACCAGCACGAAACTCAAATCCATGTTGTTAGGGGTGTTCATGGAACCAGCCGGAACCGAACCGGGGTGTTTGGTTTTTGTTCCGGTTCCAAAAATCGAAGAATCAAAATTTTAGATTCGGTTCCGGTTCTTACTCCTTTGGAATTGAATTTAATAGTGTTATATTCTTACCTTTATATATATATATATAGATAGATAGATATTATATTTAAAATGATGTTATAAGTTAATATGAGTTAATTAATTTTATATCAATATGTATTATAGTATATCATGATAATCTTTTAAATTGGATTTGTTTGGATATATAACAATATTTGTTCTAAGACGTTTAATTGTATTTTTTTTTGTTTCAGTATTAGATAAGTGTAACTTTGGATTTGTAATAATTGAAAATTTGAAATACTTTCTTTAATTTAGTTTATAATTATATTATCTTTTGATATTTGATTATAATTATATTATTTTTAGATATTTTATTTTTTGAAATAAAAGAAATCTCAACCGAGATGTTCGATTCTGGTTTGGTTCCTTGTCCAGAACCGGTTTTGAACACCCCTGCATATTACCTTCTTTTTAACCATGGGAAATTAAGTGTGATTGTAAGTTTACTGTGATGGATTTAATTTATGCCTAGGTAATCCCACAACCTCAAATTTCTTTAGGGTCCGTTTGGGAGAAATTCATTGTTTGGATGTAACAAAAATATTTTGGAATTGGAATTGGAATTGAAATGCAATTTCAAATACACTTACTTTAATTCCACAAGAAAAAGTTGTGATTTTTAATTCCACATTTTCTCCAAACCTTCACCCACTAAATACTCTCTCTAAGAAAAAAATTTCACAACCACAAACATACATACATCTGTATACACAAATACCTATATATATACATACGCTGATATATGTACGAATATATACATATGCATATATATATATACTCATCGAGAGCATATATATACAAATATGAATACACATACACACAAATATATACACACATAAACACATACATCTAGATACTAAACTCACATATATATACACATCCATATAGATACATGTATATACACACACATATATATTCATATACACACATACATACACATATTCATATATATACTTGTATAATTATACATATATATATTTATCTATATTGTCTAACTTGATTTTAAAGTTATGATCTTTTACATTCAAATTGAATTTAGGATTGAAATCCAATTATACTTGAATTCCAAAACACATTCAAACAATATATTTGGAATTGCATTTGTGGAATTGAAATATCATATATTTCAATTCCACAAATGCAATTCCAAATCCGCGCAACCAATCGGGGTGTGTTAATTTTCTTCCCGAAGAACCGTGATTTCTGAACTCTTAGCACTTGCTAACAAAAAATGATGATAATAGTTGTAAATAATTCATGTATGACTCTTGGAATTGAACCTACCACTCTAATAACCCACCTGTATAGTACATGTATCAGGATGTAATCTTATGGATGATGAGAGAGAAGAAAAAAGAGGATCATCAGTTCATCACAGAAACATACCAATATGAACCATGACAGCATGATTATAAAAAAGACCCCCAACATAAAAATGCAACAAAACCAAGTAGGAGAGAACAAAAAAGGGTCATCACAGCAACATATCTGTACTGGCATGGTTCATCATCACAGCATCACTATACAAGCACCAAAAAATGCAAGAAAACTCAGTATACGCTACACCTAGAAACTTGAATCCAGTCTAATTTTGTCTCAAGTTCTTCAGTAAGGATGGAGACATACTTTTTAACAAGACGACTTCGGCTGGACCTGGAGGTTGCTCCCCCTCTTCCTATACATCTTAGTGTTCCTCCAGGACGTCAAAAGAATCTCAATGTTCCCCGGACTTCATCAGCACATGATGCAAAGAAGAGAGCACTGGGAGATCAAGCTGTTGGTGCATGGACTTGGCTGCCGGTGCCAAAGAACCAAAATGCATGATTCCGAGTGCTACTATAGTTGTACTCTCACAAGAACTCTACATAACGGTGAAAATACAAGCCAGAGGAATATTAGATTTTAGGAGCCGATCACCTTCCTATTCCCTCTAAAGCCATGAAGAGAGCGCTAGTCTTGATTGAGGTGTAGGTGCCCAGATCTACGCTAAAGTGACATCGGCTAGTAATGTCTAGAAGAATAAATGTTGAAACTTTGTGGGAAAACTACTAACTCAACCAAAGATTTGATACCACGTAACGCAACCCGGATAACATGTTGGGAAACTTTTGTGTTTAGAATTTCACAAAACTAGTCTACTTATACCCCGAAGGCTGAGGAGCAAAAGGATGGAGTCCACCAAGGGAGGGGGTTGCATCTGATTAGCTATTTCGCGAGGCATGACTTACCAAGACGATGATCAGTAACTAGTCTGAAAGGATGATCAGCCACACTAGAACTAAGACCCAGCCCATACTCCTATGAGAGGCAGGAGTCGGAAAACTACTACTCAACCACAGATGCGATACCACTTGATGCAAAACTGGTTTTGCATCAACATTTATCGACATCAAGTATAGAAATTCGTGTTAGAACCAATCCACACCAGACAATTCTTTCGTCTTCTCTTTTTATCATTATCGGCCGTCCTTTAAGGCCCTGTTTGGTAACATTTTTGTTTTGAGAATGTCACAACCTCTAAAAAACTAGAAAACAATGAAGGATCAAACTGCAACAAATATACCTTGCAGATATATATATATATATATACATATTCAGATGGAGTGACAAAGAGACTCTGGATGTGAAAGAGACTTGTAACGGTCCTACAAGCAATCACAATTTCACGTCGAAATGGTAAGCTGTTTTAAACCACATTGTGCTGAATTCAATCACAACTATCATGACAGCACCTAATTTTACAGGTCAGATAGATTACCCCAAAGCCAGAATTCATCTCCACTCGGAATGAAATCTCATTTAAGAACATTCTAAAAAAAAAAAACTTAAAAAGAGAAGTAACCAAGGGGAATCTATTATACCTGATTCTGGTCTTTGAAACAACCCAGCCTTCCAACAAAATCTCCAATAACTATATATATATATATATATATATACCCACAGAATCCTAAACATAAGTTATCAAATCAACCCTTTCCACTTACCCACCACTACAAACATATCTGTTTGCGCGCACATTTCATTCATATATATACACACACACACATAGAGAGAGAGTAAAAAAGAAGTCTCAATGATTCAAAGGATCAATGATTAATCAAATTCACAAGTTACATTCCGAAACAAATCAACCAGGTCGTATGAAATTCTGAAACTATCACTTCAAAAAAAATATCCGAAAAATTTCCAAAAACTAATAAAAACAATTATAATCCCAAAATTGACCAAACCTCTTCCGAATTGATCAATTGGTCTTCGGATCCGGCATGGGGAACAATCCACCGCCGACCGCCCCTCGCGGCGGCGAAAACCCTAAAAACTTCTGCAAATTGGTACGAATACTGATCGAGCACAAGAAGTAGAGAAACGCCATAGAACAGTCCGTCATATCGTCCCCCTGCAACCCCCTGTGGCTCATCTTCTGCACGATCCGCGCGGGAACGAAGGGCAATTTCGCCACAGCCTTGCCTTCGAACAACGAATTGAGCAATCCGAAGACGACGAAGAGAACTAGGGCAACCACCGCCCCTGACTTGAACTTGAAGAGCGAGAGATCGCGGCTCGATTCCTTGAGGCTGGTCTCGACGCGGTCGATCTTCTTGGTTTTCGATTTCTTGACGGTGAGTTTTGTAGGGTTCGAGTCGGTCTTCATGGTCTCGAGCTTCTTGGAGGCTTTGTCGATGGAGGATTTTAGGGATTTGTAGGAGGAGGTTCGGTAGATGAGGAGCCACGAGATGGCTTCGCAGACCACAGCGGTGCACATGGAGATTCCGACGACGGTCAGGCTGTCGGAGTATTTCAGGTTTGAGAGCATTGCGGTAGCCATGGCGGAGGTTTAAGAGAGAGAAAGTGTGTGTGTTTGAGACAGAGAGAGAGACCTTGATCTGAGTGTTCGGGTGGTTTTGTAAGAGTGTTTATGCTCTTAATTTTACTTTTTGAGCTACAGTGAGGTTCGAGTAAAGGGCTGTTTGGTTGTGTATACAACTGCTTGATATTCTCATTTAACTCACCAATATATTTGTCTATGTACATATTTCTCTTTTCTTTTTCAAGTAATTTCATTAAACTCACTAACTTATTTAATGAAACAATCATTATTTGTAAAAAACATTCGAACTTGTAACTGTGATTATTATTTATTTTCTTTTTCCTAATCAAACAAATAAAAAAATGAATAATACTTGGTACATATCTCGGGAGGTTGAAGTTGGTATTTCTCTTTAATATGGTCCAATACAAATTAGACAAGTGACAAAAAAAAAAAAAAAAATATGATAATAAATTCATAAAAAGATCAATTAGGTTCAAATTTCCTTTTTCATAGGTCATGTGTTCAAACAGTACTAGACCACATCAGCGGGGAGAATGAACTTCATCATCGCGAGATATGATCCAAATATTCTTAAAATAAAAAAGAACAATATTTGGCTCTTAACTAGGGTTGCACAAAAAATAGATAGAATTGAATAGAACCGTTCGAACGTACTTCGGTTCTGGTTCTATAACGGTTCAATTCCAATTTCGGTTTTCAAAATAAAAACGGATCGTATCAGTATCAAAATCAAAACGGGACGGAACCAATTCTTACAAGGAATTGGGTCCATGAATTTAAGAAATAGTGAGAATTCTCTCGATCTTTCTCAATTCAAAAATTCAGGATTTGAATTGATGACTTTTTATTGATTCCTCCTAAATTGTATTGATTTATCTGTCAATTTTTCCACTATCAATCCAAAAAAATCAAATTATATCTTACGTAAAGTTGCCAGAGTACGATTAATCTCTAGATTTGTTTTTGTTACTGTAGATACAATATTTGCACAACACAAAAAGATCCCTTTCTCATTACTCTTCATTGAATTATATACATTTTTCCTATGGGCCCTTGGCCCATTAAGGCAACTTTTCCTACTTTGGAATTTTGCCCTTACTTTACTCGTTAGCTATTTTGTCCCTATACTATGTCATTATCTTGAGCTGCAAGTCTCTTCTAGAATCTTCGAGTTTCTTCTGGAATGCTCTTCGGGTCGGGCCATGAGATGAGTCTGGTAGTCGAATCTCGGGACGGACCACAAGGCTGACGTACTAGTCGGGTTATGATGTTGGTACAATGACTAGATCATCATCTTGGACCTTTTTTGGATCGGTTCGGTCGGGACGAGGCTTTTATGTGGGCCGGGAAAACTCACATGTACACGGGCCCTCTTTTAGCTCATGGGCTTTCTTTTAACAGGCCCATTAGATGAAAGAACCTTAAAGCCCATCAAAAAAGCCTTTGAAGTTGGGGCGCGAGACGCGTGCCTGATGATGCGGAGGCGCTTTAAATGTTACAGTTGTCGCCATCATTGCAATTTTGAACTTGTGGCTGAGATGGCATAGGTATGCGTGAGATGGGTCGGGTCATGTCGGGCCGGTACCCTGACCCGGGCAGCTGAAACGTCATGTCTATATAACCTGTATATCATTCACATATGCCACACTTGCATTATTTTCGGACTGTTCCTCCTTCATCCTTTCTCTCAGCCATATCCTCAAGCCTTCTTTGCAAATTCAAATCCATTCTCAAATCCACATAATCCCCAGTTTGTCTCACCAATTTCTGCGAATCCCAGTGATCGTGGTTGAGTACTTCCATGTGTGGAGTGTTTTGAGCCCTGCTGAGAAGTGTTTGACTGGGCGCACCCATCTTTGTCTGTTGGTACAACTGTCAGTTTCTGCAAATCATTCGCTGAAGAAAAACACAAAGGGGGAACTGCTGGTATCCTCTTTACCTTTTTGTAAGTTATTCTTCTCAATTTTCTACCTTTCATCAAATATGTCGGGTAGTGATGACACTAGGTCGGTTAGTGACCTGCAACTGACATACACCGATTTGACCATTACTGATCCCGAAGTCTCAGTAAGCACCCCGTCCGTAGAGATTACTCGAGTCACTAGGTCTAGTCCACCAGAAGTTACTCAGGACGCTGGGGGTCGAGTTGTAGAGGGTGATGCTGGGATTGATCAGGATTAGGATGCTGAGGAGGAGGAGAATTTTTGTACTGACCCTCTCCCAGCCAAATACAGGAAAGACGCTCAACTTAAGAGCCTCGGGGTTCCCGAAGGGGTGAAGGTTAGACATTATCCTCGGGACAAAAACTTTAAGATTGGTGAGGGGCTGAAGGACGGGGAGATATTGTTCTCCTCATTCCACCTAGCCATACTAAAGTTTCCGATTCATCATTTCTTCCTCTTGGCATTGGCGACTTTGGGTCTGGCCCCCCTTCAAGTTGGTCCTAATTTCTATAGGATTCTGGCCATGATCCTACTAATCAACAAAGAATTGAACCTAGACTTAGGTTTGGCCGAGCTTCTGTTCTCGTACAAACTCCAGGAGCAGAAGGACAATAGGGGTCGGTACAACCTGACCTCGTATGTTAAGAGAAAAATGTGTGACAACGTCCCGACCTCCAATAAGGGATGGAAAGAGAGGATGATAGTAGTTAGTGGTCGATGGAGGCATCCCGATGCCATAAACATACCTGTCAACCATGTTTTCCAACCAACCCGACTTCCCGAGTTTAAGAGTTTTCATACCCGAGCCGCATGCCATTGCGATATGTGTAATGATAAATTGGGTATGCTAGTGATGGGTTTCCTTCAGGCTCCTCAGGAGAAAAGGGAGGTCGGGTATATAAGATCCCGATTTGAACTGTTGCAGGCCAGAGTATGGAGTCAGGATTTGAGGGATAACCAGAATTGCCTGACCGGATCTGTATTGCAGGAGCTCGCATCGGGAATGTTTACGTCAGCGATCGCCTCGGGTTCTGCCGCGACTACGTCTGGATCGAAGAGGAAATTCAAGTCCAAGTCACTCGTAACCAAAAAGCTCAAGAAAAATATGTCTGGAGGCCAGCAGAAAAGGAAAACGGTTACCATGCCCAAGCTTTCAATAAAGAAGGTTAAACGGCCTAACATCGGCTCCACATCCTTTGTTTGTGGGGTTGATTTCCCTCCAGTTCCTGAGGACCCCTCAGTCAGTACATCAGCGGGGCCGACTAGAAGCCGAGCCGCCACGCCCCCTCCTCCTCCTCCGGCAGAGCACCCTCCGGTCACGCCCCCACCTTCACCTTCTCATAATCCTCAGATGGCTGCATCGGGGGAGGTCAAGGTCGAGAATGATCATGCCTTGGTCCCGAGGTCTACAAGTTTGGGTCTGAATCCGTCTCAGACTGATCCTTTAGTCAGGCCCGGTTCAAGCCTCAGTATGGCATTGGGAGTTCCTGCCCCGACGTCTGATGCTCGAGAGTTAGACTCTGACGAAGAAGGTCAATCCCGACCTACCAAACTGTGCACCGCTATCTCGCATTATGTCAGGAAATAAGATCGTATGGAGATTGAGAGAGCTACTGAAAGTGGGAAAGAGGTTCCCCATGGGCCCCGGTTCAAGCTGGATACCAGGAAGGGCCATCCATATCTATCTGTGGGGGATCAGACGATCGGGAACTCGGAAGCCCTGTGAGAGATTGCCCTGGGGGTATGGACCTCGGCCGATAGGTTGGCGATGGGGCGGTATGACAGGATGAGTTTAGCCTTGAATGGGCCCGAGCTTGCAATGAAGGTAATAATTTTTATTTTTTTGCTTACCAGGCCTATCGTTCGTTTCTCAGATGATTCACGCTACTCAGGCGTATAATTGCAAGCTTGAGGATGATACCCGAGTCATAAATGCCCTGACTCGGGAGGCTTAGGTCAATAAAGCTGGGTGTGCCAAGGCTCTAGAGCAGGTCAAAAAGGCAAATGACAAGATTCAGTCCCTAACATATAGGGTTGTTTCAGCTGAGGAAAAGCTCGCAGCTACCAAGGCAACGATCTCAGAACTTGAGGGCAAGGCCCGGGAGGCTAAGCAGATAGCTAATAGGGAGGCCCAGACTCGGGAAGCTCTAACTCTCCAAGTGCAGGCCCTGACTGAAGAAGTAGAGAAGTTAAAGACTTCGGGGCGACAGTTGCTTGGGGAGAAGGTCGAGGTCGAGAACGCCTTAGGCGTGGAGAGATCCCGGGTAGAGATGTGCCACAAGGGTGGTAATCAAATGATCTCTCGCTTCGAGTTGACCTGCAAATACCGTTATGAGCAAGGTTGGCGGGAATGCATATTGGAGCTTCAAAGGCCTGAAGAGGATAAGGAGATCCCGACTATTGAGGATCTTGACCGCAGCATTGGAGGTGGGCCTCCGTATGACGATCCTGAGCCTGAACCCGAGGACCTGGCCTTTGGAGAATTTCTTCAGGATGACTTGCCCGCTCCGCCTTCTCATTCTGGCATGGATGAGCCTGAGGCCCCAGAAGGACAGTCCCTCGGGACCAAAGGCTCAGGTGCTAATGGAGATCCTCCCGTGGTGGAATAGGGTTTCTTCCTTTAGCTTTTAGTCCCTTTCTTTTGTCTTATGTTTGTAACAATCAAACAATGCTTTATTGTATCAGCCTTGGCCACCGGGGCCCTTTCAATATAAATGAATTTATTTATTCACATTTTTGTTGGGGATCTGTATGATCCATACTTGTTTCTTTTGATGCAATAATAGAAATCGGGACTTTGAATTGTGAATTGGTAAGAATAACCTTATCACCAGACAATAACAGTCGGGATTTGGAATTGGGTCTAACAATAAAGAACGACGGTCGTCGGGCTTGTGGTTATCTCTCGGGCACTTCTGGGCCCGTGGAGAGGATTCATAACTTAGTTTTTTTTAAAACTGAAATTTTGTAAAACCCGACCACTGGTGGGTCTGTGAAGATCTCTCGGGCACTTTGGGCCCATGGAGAGGATTCGACACTTAGGGTGCGTTTGGAAAGCCTGTTTTTTGTATTTGTTTTCTGTCTTCAAATATAAAAATTGTTTTTGTATTTGTCTTTGTTTTTTTAGGAAAAAACTAAAAACAAAAAAGCGTTTGGATGAAGGTGTTTTCACCACTTTTATTTGGTGAAAATTGTATTTTATGAATTTGGTGTTTTCATTATTTTTACCACCTAAACAGTGAAAAAACTCAAAAAACAACTAAAAGTTGTATTTGGTGTTTTCATCACTTTTACACACTATTCGCAGAAAACAGTTTTCTTGGGGAAAAAATAGTGAACAATAAACGCGTTTGCCAAACGTGTTTTTTTTTTTAGTCTTGTGAACAGTAAAAAAACAAAAACAAAAAACAAGGTATCCAAACGGACCCTTAGGTTTTTCAAACTAATATTTTGTAAAATCCGACCACTAGTGGGTCTGTGAAGATCTCTCGGGCACTTTGGGCCCATGGAGAGGATTCGACACTTGGGTTTTTCAAATTGATATATTGTAAAAACCCGACCACTGGTGGGTCTGTGAAGATCTCTCGGGCTCTTTGGGCCCATGGAGAGGATTCGACACTTAGGTTTTTCAAACTGATATTTTGTAAAACCCGACCACTGGTGGGTCTGTGAAGACCTCTCGGGCACTTTGGGCCCATGGAGAGGATTCGACACTTAGGTTTTTCAAATTGATATTTTGTAAAACCCGACCACTGGTGGGTCTGTGAAGATCTCTCGGGCACTTTGGGCCCATGGAGAAGATTCGACACTTAGGTTTTTCAAATTGATATTTTGTAAAACCCGACCACTAGTGGGTCTGTGAAGATCTCTTGGGCACTTTGGGCCCATGGAGAGGATTCAACACTTAGGTTTTTCAAACTGATATTTTCATGGTGATTTCGATACTCGTCGGGATGAGAAATGGAACTTCTATTGCAATCCTTTGGGCTCTAGTGACCTTTCTTTACGGTGGTTAAATCAAAGTATTTCTAGGGATAATACATCTTAAGTCGGGATGCATTATGTGTGTTGGGCTCCCTTCTGTTATCAGAGTTCCTGAGTAGTCTGTAGGCCTCGCACCCTATCACTTCAGTGACAGTGTAGGGTTCTTCCCACGGCTCTTGGAGTTTGCCCACGTGTCCGGTCTTTCGTCTAAGGACCATGTCCCCGACTTGGAATCTTCTTCTTTTCACCCTTTTATTGAAGTGATTTTTGACCCGCTGTTGGTAAGCTATCAGTCTTATCCCGGCAGTTTCTCTCCTCTCTTCCAGCAGGTCGAGCTCGTGAGCTAAGCGCTGGCTATTTGTTCTCTCGTCCTAGGCCACTGACCTCAATGTCGGGACGGCATACTCTGTAGTGATTACGGCCTCTGCCCCATATGCCATGGCGATGGGTGTCTCACTGGTTGGTTATCGGGGAGTGGTTTTATATGACCACAGTACCTCTGGTAATTTGTCCAACCATGCCCATTTGGCCTTCTCAAGTTTCTTTGTCAGGGTGTTGAACGATTGGTCCTTTTCGCTTGTCCATTGGCTTATGGGTATCCTACCGAGGAGGTATTCTGATTGATTCCATGCTCGTCCAGAAACGACCTGACCGGTTCACAGTCTAAATTTGTGCCATTGTCCATCATGATGGTCCGAGGCACCCCGAACCTGCAGATGATGTGATTCCATATGAACTTGACTATGTGGTTGCCCTTTATAGAAGGATAGGCCTCGGCTTCAACCCATTTGGTGAAGTAGTCGGTGGCCAGGAGTACATGGGTATTTGACATGATAGTTTTTGGGAGTGGTCCGACTATGTCCATTCCCTATCGAGCAAAAGGATGCGGAACGATTGTCGAGTTCAAGAATTTCGGTGGTTGGAGTATTGCGTCACCGTGCATCTGACAGGATTTTCATTTACGCACATATTCCTCTGCGTCCCGGGACAGGTAGGGCCAAAAGTAACCCTGGGATAGGATTTTGTGGGCAAGAGATCGGGCGCCCGAGTGATTTCCACATGCTCCAGCGTGTATCTATTGCATTACCATCTCTGCCTCGGAAGGAGTTACGCACCTTAGATATGGACCCGAGAAAGATCTTCTGTAGAGCTATCCCTGGATGATCGAGTATCTGGCTGACTTCATTCTAATTTTCCTTGCTTCTGTCTTATCAGTTGGTAGCGTCTCGACACTGAGGTAGTCGATTATGGGATCCATCCAGCTCGACTCTCGGGGAATTAGACATATCAGTTTGTCGGGTTCTCGAATGCTTGGTACGGTGATGAAGTCGATCAGTACTACTCGGGTCATGTCCTCACCAGCTGCAGACGCCTGATTAGCTAAGTGATCAACAGAGGTGTTTTCTTCCCGAGGGATTTGGCTGAATGTTAACTTTTGAAAACATTCAGACTCCTTGAGAACCAGCGCTCTGTAGGATTCCATTTTGGGGTCTCTGGTTTCGTACTCTTCGGTTATTTGCCTGACTATCAGCTGGGAGTCACTGTATATGGATAGGGATTGTATTTGCAGGCTCCTCGCCAATCTCAGGCCCGATATGATTGCCTCGTACTCTGCCTCATTGTTAGTGGCTAAGAATTGTAATTGCATCGAGGCCTGTAACTTAGTTCCGTCGGGAGTATGAATTTCCAGCACGACGCCTGCTCCATTGGTGCTCACCGACCCGTCTACGAATAATTGCCATGTTTCTAACTCAACGGGTTGATCAACTTCCTCGGTTTCTCCTTCTAATAGGAAATCGGCCACAGCCTGCCCCTTGATCGAGATTCTGGGAACATAGGTTATATCATAAATCCCTAGCTCAATGGCACATTTGGAGATCCTTCCGGAGAGATCGGGCTTCGCCATAAGTACACGAATCGGAGTGGCAGTGGGGACAATGATCTGGTGAGCTTCGAAGTAATGCCTGAGATGTCGTTTGGCATTGATCAAGGATGGAGCCAACTTTTCCTGTTTGCTGTATCGGGTCTCGGGATCGGCTAGTGCCTTACTGGTATAGAAGATGGGCATCTGGAGGTTCTTGTCCTCTCTGATGAGTACAGCGCTAGTTGATACGGATGATACTGCCAGATACAGGAGCAGTACATCATCGGGCTCGGGTGTTGTAAGAATGGAAGGCTTGAGCATGTACTTTTTCAATTGGGATAGGGCTTTAGTTTGCTCGGGACCCCACACTTCTCCCTTCTTTGCTTTGATCACCTGGAAGATGGGTTGGCATCGGTCGGTCAGCCTTACGATGAATCTACTTAAGGCTACAACTTTTCTGGTCAAAATTTGGACTTCTTTGTGTGTGGCTGGCTCTTTCGTCTCAAGCAGAGCCTTCACTTGGGTCGGGCTAGCTTGTATGCCCGATCGGTCAACTATGTGTCCTAAGAACTGCCCCGAAGACACCCAGAAGGAGCATTTGGCTGGATTGAGTTTCATCCCATGTTTCCTCAGGGTATTAAATACTTTTCGGAGATGCTCCAAGTGGTCTGTTTTCTTTCTGTTTTTGACCACTGTATCATCAATGTAATCCTCGACCACTGTGCCCATCATTCCTTTAAATATCCTGTTCACTAGTCTCTGAAACGTGGCTCCTGCATTTTTTAGTCCGAAAGGCATAACTTTAAAGCAATAAGTACTTGTCTCGGTAATGAATGAGGTTTTTTCCTCATCTGTCGGGTCCATTAGGATTTGGTTGTATCCCGAGTAGGCATCCAGGAAAGTTAGTCTCTCGTAGCCCGCGGTATCATCGACCATTTGGTCTATTTTGGGCAGGGGGAAGCTGTCTTTCGGGTAGGCTTTGTTTAGGTCGGTGAAGTCGACGCAAACTCGCCATTTCCTGTTCTTTTTCTGCACAACCACCATGTTGGCTAACCATTCGGGATACTGAACTTCCCTGATGAACCTGGTTTCCAGTAATTTTGACACCTCGTCCGCTATGATCTGGTTCCTTTGGCCTCCAATTCGCCTCTGTTTATGTCGGACAGGTCTTATGTTTGGATCGACATGTAATGTGTGTCGGGCTATGGAGGGGTCGATGCCGGGCATATCAGTATGTTCCCATGCGAAGACATCATGATTATCCTGTAAGAATATTGTCAGTTCATTTAATTCACTTGTGGTAAGGCTTATACCTCTGTAGGTGACCTTGTCGGGTTGGTCGGGCCTTACGGATACCGGCTGCAGAGGTTCCGCGATGATCGGGGGACCAGACTCCCCATCCTGTAGTTGTTATTTGGGCTGTGGGTCGAGATCCTGATCCTCTTCTCGGGATCTCTTTTGATCGGGCTTATCCTTCATTCCTTTAACTGTGACGGCGTAACATTGTTTGGCCGCTACCTGATCCACTTTGATATCAATTATGTCGTAACCATTTGGCCCAACACACCTCATCATTTAATGGAGAGTTGATTGTACGCCTTGCATCCTGTGAATCCATCATCTTCCCATAAGCAGATTGTAAGATGGCTTCACGTCCACCACTACAAAGGTCTCGGACAGAGTTCTCTGGGATGCTGACACGGGCAGGTTGATCTCCCCGAGGGGTTTGACTTGTTTTCCGTCAAACCCGGCAATTGGATTCCGGGAAGTTAAAATGTCCCTCGGGTTGATCTCCAATTTATCGAAAGCCCACTTGGTCATGATATTGGCACTGCTTCCTAGATCAACCATTACCCTCCGGACAAGACATCCCGAGACTATCAGAGTGATGACTAATGGGTCGTCGTGTGGGACCTGGATGTCTCGGAGGTCATCATGGGAGAAAAGTATCTGAGATTGCCCCGTTCGGTGGTGGACTTCGTTTACCCCGGCTATCCTGCTGACATGATGTGCCATTTTCATCTGTGATCGTCTCGACCCTTTGGCGCCTCATGGGTCAGGACCTCCATGGATCATATTGATGATTCTGATTTGGTGAGTCGGGGATTGATTATGTTGGTTTTTCTGTGCGGGTTGATGGGCTCTTGGACCATCCCCCTGAACACAGTCCTTTAGTTCTCCCCGGGCTATCATTGCCTCGACTTGGCGCCTCAGATTCCTGCAATCATTCGTTGTATGGCCGAAATCATTATGGAGGGTGCAGTGCTTTGATCTATCCCTCTGGTCGAGAGGTTGTCTGATTGGGGGAGGAGTCTGAAAGATCCCTCTGGCTTTATTTTCCTGGAAAAGCTTGGCAAGGGTCACTTTCAATGGGGTGATCTTCTCCTCGAACCTGGCATGTCTTTCGAGTTGTGGAGGAAACTGAGATGAAGCGGGGATCGGGGGATTTGAGCGTTTTTGATTAATCGGCTGTCGGGATGCATCTGAAACCTTATCCTTTGACCTGATTTCCACGTTGACCAATGCCGCTCTCTTATATCGGGTTGCCTCCTCCTCTTCGATCCTTAGGTGACCCTGAGCTCTAGAATTGAGTTCTCCGATTCCCGAGGGTGGTCGTTTCACAAGTGACTGGTGGAACTTGGTCCCCGGAATCAGTGTCATCCTGAAGGCTTCCACGGCTGAGTGTTGGTCGCAGTTGTCGATGGAAGACGACTCGACGTTGAATCTGGACAGGAAACTCTTGAGGGACTCGCATTTTTCCTGATTCATGGTAAAAAGGCTCGAGATGGTCTTCTTTTGCCTCTTGTTCCCGAAATACTGGGCCACGAAGAGGTCGGACAGTTGCTGTCAGCTGCCAATGGATCTTGGCGGCTGCTTCCTAAACCAGAGGAGTGGCGCGTTGATGAGACTGGTCGAGAATACTTTGCACAACAAGGCCTCGTTCTCGGCATACATGGTCATTTTTTGGTGGATCTGATAAATATGTTCCTTGGGATCTTTCGTTCCGTCGTAGGGAGTGAATCTGGGCATGACGAACTTCTTGGGGAAGGGTTCCCGGGTGATTTCTAAAGTGAATGGCGACTGAACCGAGTCGGCAAAGTCCTGGAGGGCCTGGACATTGGTAGATCGGGTCCTCAGATCCTTCATGACCTTTTTTTGGAACTCCGCCATCATCTCCTGAAGTTTTTGCGATATCAAAGGCTTTTCGGTGATGGGAGCCTCGCCTACGGCCGGGTTCCCGGCTGATCGGTGAGAGGTTTCATCGTGCTCCTCCCGTGGTTCGGCTTGTTCTTGGATCTGCGATTGATCGTGAACTACCGGAGGAATAGTCGCCTGATTCAATCTTGCCAGGAGCTCTTCGTTTCTCTTCTCCGCCGCCAGGCTTCTCGCTTCGGCGGCCTGGCTCAGTTTCTCAGCTTCGACGAGCTGCCGCAGGAGGTGCTCGATCGTTGGGGGAGCACTTGGTGGTCTGTCGCCGGGGATCTGTATATATGACTGGGATCTGGTCACCGACATGGTCAGGTTTGGACGGAGGAGACGATTTTGAAGATTTGGTGGTGGTATTTAGGCTTTGCTCAGCTTCTTGAGGTAGGAAGATGGTCGGCGAAATGACCTACATTCCCACAGACGGCGCCATTGTGTGGATACAATATTTGCACAACACAAAAAGATCCCTTTCTCATTACTCTTCATTGGATTATATACATTTTTCCTATGGGCCCTTGGCCCATTAGGGCAACTTTTCCTACTTTGGAATTTTGCCCTTACTTTACACGTCAGCTATTTTATCCCTATACTATGCCATTATCTTGAGCTGCAAGTCTCTTCTAGAATCTTCGAGTTTCTTCTGGAATGTTTTTCGGGTCGGGCCATGAGATGGGCCTGGTAGTTGAATCTCGGGACGGACCACAAGGCTGACGTATTGGTCGGGTTATGATATTGGTACAATGACCGAATCATCATCTCGGACCTTTTTTGGATCGGTTCGGTTGGGACGAGGCTTTTATGTGGGCCGAAAAAACTCATATGTACAGTTACATGAAAGTCTTCGCAGTTAAGCATGATTTGAGCGAGAGAAATACTAAAATGTGTGCCCCCTGAAAAGTCCTAGGCATATTTTTTTAGCTCGGCTTATATTATTTTTTGAATTTTATTCGCTTAGTCAAGTGACTAGTAACTTGGTGTAGCATTTCTCAAGTTGGAAGAAACCATATTTTAACTAGATGTCAATTTACTACTGTTAAATAGCATGTGAGTCCAAATGCCTTGTGTCTGGGCCATAGTGAGTCCAAATGCCTTGTGTCTAAGCAATGTAGCGAAGTAGGCAACAACTCATATTTTTGGGGCCCTATGCAGTGTTTTCAAACTTTTATTTGCCTTTTAGCCTCTAATTTGGTTTGAGTCGGTCTGGCTGTCTTCTTCGAGTTAATTTTTCATAAAATTTATTTCGATTTTTGACATTGTTTTAAAAAATTGAACTAAAAAGACCATTATTTTTCTTCTTTTTATTTTAGCTGTATCACCATTTTTAAAAAATCGAAAAAGATAGAAGAGCGTGTTTTTTATTTTTTAAATTTCAGAAAATAAAAATTATTTCAATAAATGTAAAGAAAACAGCCCTTCACTTTTAAGATTTTTTCCTCTCAAATATGAATGTATAAATTCAATCACAAGTAAATAAGTAAAAAAGAATAAAAAATAACTAACATATATATTTGAACAATATCAGGGAACCACTGATGTGCCTAAATGTAATTAAAATTATAATAATAATAAATTCGATATAAAATTCATAATAATTAAATTCAATTAAATTTCTTTATTATTTATTTTAACCACAATGTCTTAAACTTACTTAGACCACATTAACATAATAATCAAATTCATTTTCTCTAGTGAGGATCCAAATATTATCCTCTATATATTGAGAAAAACGTTATATTGACATAAATTATATAATCCCATTGCATAATCTCCGCCCATCTACCCTAGTATAGTTATACAGAGTAATCATTTTTCTTATTTCTTTTTTTGGAATAATAAATTATTATTTTTTCTTCTTTCGTGACTATGACGTGTCCTGATTCCCGCGACTAGATCTATCTTGCTGATGGCAATTTGATAATCTTGACCAGAGATGTAGACAATTTTGTCATTTCTCATTCTGGTGTCATCCCATGTAATGTCATAATCATCTATATCAACAAAGTGACAACACTATTATTCATGAGTAAAATGACGACATTATGACCCCAAAATGTAAACAATTACCATATTTTATATATCTATTCAAAATCAAAAATAATAATTCAAATTGTAATGAGAATCTTCTAAACCAGTGAATTCAAAAGACCAATATAGCATCCATAGATATACAATTATACGCTTAATCTCAATATATCAATTCCTTCGAGTCAATAAAAGACAGATTAAAAAGTTAGTAAAGTCAAATAATCGATTTGAAGCATAGTTTCTCATACACATCTAATTTTATTTTTTGTGGTCTTAATGTAAATATCTAAACTGGTCTTGGGCACTTTTGGTATAACACAATTAAAATATCTTTTTGTTCCTACTTCGAAAGTATAGAAAACAGCAAACCATCTACAAACCATCACTATTACTAGCAAGTTCTTAGATAATTGCACTCCCTTAAAAATCTACTGGACACTTGGCAGCACCTGATTGGACATTCGGAGTTACAAATTAACAGTGTTGTCTTCCGAGTGGGGCTATTCTTGGTACTTAGCCTAAGACACAGAGAATAGAAATGCAGAGAAGAAAACGATGCGCACCTATTTGTCGCGGATCAGTGTGCTGGCTAACGTACGCCCCTTGCAATAAATGTGTCCAGGTGTACCTAAATACAATCATTTCTAGACTTGTGGCAAATGATTAAGCGCTATTTGGGAAGGGCTATTTTTGTTCATATTTTTAATTTTTAACATTGTTAACGAAAATAAAACATATTTGACAACCTCATTTACTGTTTATTTTATTCTCAGTTTGAAAATTATTTTGATGAATAGTACAAAAAATAAGAAAACATTTTTTGTTTGGCAACCTCATTTACTGTTCATTTTATTCTCAATTTGAAAATTGCTTTGATGAATAGTACAAAAAACAAGAAAATACCAAAAAAGTGTTTTCTTGTTCTCAGTTTAGGATTTTCCTAAAAAAAAAAAATAATTGCAAAAACCTGCAAACCTCGTCGTTGTCCTCCCTCCACCACCACCAACACCGCCGCTACGCCACCAACCGCTCCACCCCACCACTACTACTTCCGATACACACACACACACACCTCTGCAACCCCAATCAGCACCACCCACCACCATCCGCCGCCGCCACCCACAACTAGACCTGTAAACGGATCGGATTCAGATCGAATCTGTCCTGATTCGATCCAAATCCGATAAGCTTATATCCGATCCGACCCGATAATCCGATGAATTTTCACTTAATTGATCAAAATCCGAATTTTTTTATTTTCGGATATCCGATCCGATAATCCGATCAGATTAGGTAAAATAAATACAAAAACTATTAATTTTTTTATTTTTATATTATTTTTTAAGAATATTAAACACTAAATTATATATTTTACAATCAATGCTTATAATACATGACTATAAAAACATAAAAATGAAAAAGCGAAAAAAAAATTTGAAACATAATTAAGTATACTATTTAATATTTACATATTAATAACATAATATATATGTGTATATATAAAATTAATCGGATTGGATCGGATTAACATAAATCCAAATCCAATTTGTTAAGAAATCGGATTATCGGATTCGGATCCTAATTAGATTATCGGATTTTATTTTCAATCCATATCCGGCTAATCGGATCAAATTCGGATCGGATTCGGATCAAAATTCAATCCATTGACAGGTCTACCCACAACCATCAGCCACCACGACGAACACCGCCACCGCATAAACCCTAATCAAACCCTAACACCCTTCGACCACCACCACAAACCCCCATCGCAAACCCTTTCGATCCCCACCACAAACCCCCAATTGACATCCTACAACCACCACAAACCCCTAATCTGCAAGCCCCCGTCCTTGATGAGAGAGAGTGCAAAAAGAGAAACTATAGAGATAGATGTTCTCTTTGGAAAGAAAAAAAAATACAAGAACAAGAATTGACCCCAAACATGTTCTATTTCTTGTTCTTTTGGGTGAGAAAATAAGAATAAAAATAATAATTGATTTTTGATTTTTGGTTTTCAAAACAAAAACAAAAATAAGGGTTTCCAAACAGAGCCTAAACATTTGAATTTAATTTTCGAAAATTGGTCTTGATATTTCAGAATACAGATATTAAAAGAAAACGGTTTTTCATTGCAAAATTAATTATCATAAGATTATGACATTACTTTTGTGAAATTGTATGAAGTTATAGATAAATAAATTGAAAAAAGTATTGAAGCCATAAATGCAAACACATAAAATTTAATTCTATAATTAATATACAACTTCTCATTTACTACCATAAAATTTAAATAATAAGTGCTTGTTAACATAAGCAGATATGAAATGACACATTGCTCCCATTTTAAGAAACCAATTATGTACAATGATGTGTATTTAGAGAATATTATTTTGGCAGGAAAAAGAATATGTGAATAGTCATGTATTATCAAATTTAACATTTTGTGCTCATGAACAGTTGAGTAAAAAGTGTAAGTAGCTGGAATGGAAAATAAGATATAAAAGAAAAAAAACATATGCATTATTTTGAGGTATTTTTTTATGAAAATATATATTTTTATACAAAGAAAAACTCCGAAACTCTCTTTCATTTGGAGAGATAATAAATTACAATGTAAACTTTCTTCTGATAATAGTAGTTAATCTCAAAATTGAAGTTTTCGAACATATACTTCAAAAAATATAAATTCTTACACATATGTGTATATGCACGGATTTATGATTTAATTACTAATCTTTTATGATAGTTCTTTTACTAGGTGTGAATAAAGTTTTTGTTCGCTCAAGATCAAGATATAATTATTCCATGCTCGTAGATATTTGTAAAATAACTTGATTTTAAAAAAAATTACTGTTGACGCCACATTTGAGCCAATACATTATGAAGCAAAGAGATGATGACGTGACATACGATTAGGCCGAAAGTTGGGCCAAGAAATGGAGTAGAGCTTGGGCCGAGAATATGAATTATTTTTAAAAGGTTCGACCCGAGGATTGAAGCCCAAGCTGTCAAAATAATCTTGCTAATCAAGTATCCTATTGATCAAGACAGAGAATTTGTGGAGTATTGGAGACTATTGATTGAATTGTATTTCAGTTTATGTTAGTGTTTTGATAGGATTAAAATTAGGAATATTTATCTTTTCATTCTTCAAGTAAATCAGTTTATTTGTTATTTAGTATAAATAAAGAACAAGACCTCTATTTTAAGGGTCAGCACCAAACACAAAAACTACTCACGTAGTATTATTTTCTTTCTCTAGTGGAATCTCACGGATTTCTCACATTTCTATTTCTATACTCTTCTTCCTGAACTCCCTCATTTTCTCCCCTCTCGTCTATGTCAGTCTATTAATTTCTCCCATTTCTTTCGGTTACCCAAAGTCCTCTTAATTGAGGCAATCTGAACCTTTCGCACGAGTTTTCATTCTCTCTCGTGCAAATCGCTTGATTTTATCCCTTTCGTTCAAAATATACGATTTATTCGTTTTCCTTAAACCGTTTGAGCCACGTCTTCGGCTCTGGCACGCCTGTAATTTACGGAAAAATATGTTCAGCTTAATTCGTTAGTCGATTTATTTTTGGAGCGAACACATTTTTGTATGCCTAGTGGGACACACTAGGTAGCTGAGAAAATCACTGGTGGAGATGCTGCCAAAAACCAGAAGTTCCCGAGACAACGTATCGGGTAGTGATGATTTAGAATGAGATCTGCAGATTAACGATAGAATTAACATTGAACAAGAAAATCCAGCCATGGCTGACCAAACCATGTGGCAAAAGCAAATGGAAGTATTAGTCCAAGTTGTGCAACGAATGGAATCCATGACACAAGAAGCTCTTGAAATAGAGGTTAGATCACAAGAAAGAATGATCCGATCGGAAGGAGTGTTACAAGATATGATGGTAAGACTTTCGATCATCGAAAAGGAAGCGACTTCAATACCCAAAATCATTCCAAATACAGGGAATATTGGGTCATCTTCTTATCCGGGTATACCGAGAATTCCAGAAAATGGTAAGGCGTTGATACTCAAAGGGGTTCTACAAATAGTGATTGATGGCAGTCCCCATGAAGAAGTATTGACATTGGGGGGTAACAATGGTAAAAAATCACATTTTTTTAGCCATACTGAAGGTGCAAAGGTGGCATCATTCCCTACATATCCGGACACTTTCGAAACAACACCGGTTATAAATATTTTAAATGGGGATGATGTTAGAGCAATGGTGGACCTTGGGCAAATAATTAATTTAATACAACAAGAGATCGGGTAAGGGTATCGCCGTACACAACGACTAGTGTACAGGAGGCCATACCCGGAGCAGATTGATTTAATTGAGTACCCAAATGGCTTTAAATTTCCAGATTTTGCAACTTTCAGTGGAGAAGGTATTCATTCTACTAATGAGCATATTGGGCCATTTACGGTACAATGCGGCAAGGCAAGTAGTAACCCTTCTCTTAAATTACGTTTGTTTGTCAATTCTTTGACCGGGGCGACATTTTCATGGTATATAAAGCTACAACCAAATTCTATATTTACATGGGAACAAATGGAAGAGCAATTTCATGTTCAATTTTATCGCACCGAAATTGAAGTGACTTTGGCCGATATCTCACGGTTGTATCAATTGCCAAGTGAATCGGTGGAGACTTTTATTGCACGATTTAGAAAAGCTCAGATGCATTGTAGGGTGGCTTTACCGGAAACCGAATATGTCTGTTTGGCATTAAATGGTTTAGAATTAGAGATGAGGAAAATATTTGAGGGAGTGGAATTTTGAGATTTATTCTAGTTGGCCGATCAGGCCACGCGATATGAATTTTTGCTCAAAGAGGAAAATGAGTGAAAGTCTTCTTTGAAGGGAGCCTATTATCGAGACCCGAATTATGAAGTATTTATGGTAGAACCTTTCGAAGATTTGGAAGTCGATGTTGCTGAAGTGTCGTTTAAGAAATCTTATATATGTGATGCTTTGGCCAAGCCAAAACCCACTACATATTCGCAAATAGCGGCAACGAACAATAAAAAGGGATAGCAAAAACAAGGGAAATTTACGGTTTTGATATTGCCAAAACAGAACATATTTTTGATTACTTGGTGGCTGATAAACAAATCATATTTCCAAAAGGACACACAATTCCTAATGCAAGTGAAATAAAAGGGAAGAAGTTCTGTAAATATCATAACTCTTGGGGTCATACTGCAAATAATTGTATTATTTTCCGTAACGTTTTGCAGAAAGCAATAAAAAAAGGAACTTTAAAATTATCGGAGAAACATCTAAAGCAACCAGAGAAGACAATGGTTGATGGGGATTCGTTCCTAGCCGTAGTTAGTTCAAGCATGATCACTTTGGCGGAAGTCAATTCACGACCATCACAAACAGAGGTTGATGTCATTCGGGAAAAGTTGGTTATATTAAGGCAACAGTTGGAAGAAGTCCAATAACAAGTTAGCAAGAAAAAGTTTTATTCAAGCCAAGAGAAGAGCATGGTATTGGCCAAGAATATGACTATTATTATTGTATAGTGGCGCAGTGTTCATGAAGGGGTTGGAGAAAAAAATAAATTTGCCTCATAATCCGGAGAAGAAATCCTTAGATGTAGCTTCGGACCAGAGAGTTAGGGTCGTCCAACAAGGTCGACATCAATTTAAGCAAGCTTCAATGGCTCGTTTAGAGATATGGGTACAAAAGAGGCATGATTTACACCGCATTAGGTTGGTGCGACCGCCGGTTGTGCCTCTTGGAAGGTAGACAAGGGTGGTGCATCCAAAATTTCCCGTTTATCCACTAAAGAGGCATATAGGAAATCGGGAGACTCGTCGCAGAAACGCCCAAGGCAAAGAAGAACGTTGGAAGCTAGACAAAGAAAAACACAAAAAAATCCACAGAAATGAGTAGTTGATAAGATTCCTGATATTGATGTTTCAATTTGGAAATGTGCACGTAAGGGTCAAAACAATGCGAATAATGATTTGAATAAAGAGCTTAGACATGACGCACAATATAGAATTAGATTTGGGACTTTTCCAGAGGTGGCAATCTATAACACGGAATTTGTATTGCCAACCATGTTTCAGGCCCCTAGAGAGCAGTTTGAGCAAGAAGAGGTAGAGCTGAACACATCAGACTCGGGGGGCAATGAAGATCAGTGGGTATCGGCTACCCCAAGGTGGGAGGTCGAGAAATTAAGATTTGAAGACAAATCAGAAGTATCGGCCAGTATGAAGGGTGACACCGATACCACATGAATTGAAGTCGTAAAGGTAATTGTTGATAAGCCTTCACTAACAATGATATCATAGTTAAGGCCTTTGAAGGCATGGATCGAGGGGCATACTATTGATCGAATATTGATAGACAATGAGTCATTGTTAAATGTGACTGCATCGACTACATTAAATTCATTGGGAGATGATTTGGTTGATGTAATTCTAATCAATGTAGCCATTGGTGGTTTTAATGGGGCTTCAACCGTTACCAACAGAATTTTGCCATTAGAGGTAACACTTGGATGCCGAACATTATTCATCATTTTATTTATCATAGAAACTACTACGACCTATAGGTTACTACTTGGTCGGGATTGAAAATCGTCCTCTTTGCGTCAAATGTTTATTCTTTGGAGTGGGAATGAAGTGAAAATTATAGAGACTGATAAAAAACCTTTTATGCATAAGGTTTACTTGGCCAAAATAATTTTGTAAGAGGAAAGTTGAGTTTCAATTCAGTTTAGTGGAACTGATAAGAATGGTCCGATGGCTATGACCACTATGAAATGCTATGTTATAGAGTCTGAGGTCAAGGAACTTATGTTTGAGGTAGCAAGGTCGGCGGTTAAATTGTTCGGCCTGGAGATGAAAGAATTTTGTGATGAATAGAGGAGAAAATAAAATTGCTAAGCAGCAGGCCATTGGGGCTGCATGCATGCGATTCAAGGCTTATTTAGCCGAGAAATGTTTGGCTAAAAACATGATGCTTCATGGAATTTTCTCAGCTTGTATAACAGAGATAGAAAAGAATTTAAAGCCAATTAACGAAAAGTATTTGAAAGCATATCACCTGATATTTCATGAACAATAGAAATTGGCTTCTGAACCGGTAATTGGAAAATAAAGCATCTCGAAAGAGTACTTTTTTTTCCTTTTAGGTTTGATTTTTATTTGATTTATTAGTTTTAGTTCACGTAGCTTTAAGTTTTAATTATGTTGGTAGTTTAGATAGGAATAAATACAGTGATATAGTTTCATTTGTCAAAAAACACCAAACATAGCTAGATCGCAATTCAAAATTCAATTTGTTTTCCATATAACTTTGAGCATAATGCAAATATGCTAAACATTGTAGTGAGTCGATTTTGTCAAGAAGGAGTTTCTTTTCGGCTTGAACAACCAGCAAGGCATCGAAGAGACGTTTTTCCTCTTGCTCCAAGAATACCAACTTTGGTTCATGCTCTTCGAATTCGGCTTTAATGGAAAGGGTTTATTGGCCGGACAAATCTCTTTGTGCCCAAAGGTGATCATTATCTCGAACGACCTCTGAGCATTGGGAATTTAAGTTTGTCATCTTTGGATTGTTGGTTCGAACAATTGGATTTAATGCCCTCAAACTCGGTCATAGTGAAGGACAATTCAAAAGTTAATCAAAAGCATCAACAATTCATCAATGATGTCTGGAAGATCAAGTAGGTCCGTGCTAATAATATTTTGAATGCGGGGCATGAAATCGGCAAAACATGGGCTTGAAGAAGTTGATGGTGCAACAGAGGTCTTTGAGATGTCGGCAACAATGGTTTGACACAAAGTTTGGAAGAAGCTTCTGAAGGTGGAAATTGGGGCCGATACTAGAGTAATTGAAACCTAAAAAAGGGAAAAGAAAAGAGTTGTAAGTCGAATGAAAATTTAACTAGGCTCTGTTTGGAAGAGTTAATGTTTAAGGAGAAAACTGTATTGACAATAATTTAGGCGCATAAAAAAATATATAATTCCAACTACTCATGCTTTGAAAGCATGGTGTTGAAATTATGGGGCAATTGTTGACGCCACATTTGAGTCAATACATTATGAAGCAAAGAGATGATGATGTGGCATACGATTAGGCTGGAAGTTGGGCCAAGAAATGGAGTAGAGCTTGGGCCGAGAATATGAATTATTTTTAAGAGATTCGGCATGAGGATTGAAGCCCAAGCTGTCAAAATAATCTTGTTGATCAAGTATCCTATTGATCAAGACAAAGAATTTGTGTAGTATTGGAGACTATTGATTGAATTGTATTTCAATTTATGTTAGTGTTTTGATAAGATTAAAATTAGGAATATTTATCTTTTTATTCTTTAAGTAAATCAATTTATTTGTTATTCAGTATAAATAAAGAACAAAACCTCTGTTTTAGGGATCTAACACCAAACACAAAAATTACCCACGTAGTATTATTTTCTCTCTAGTGGAATCTCACGGATTTCTCACATTTCTATTTCTATACTTTTCTTCCCGAACTCCCTCATTTTCTCCCCTTTCGTCTATGCCAGTCTATTATTTTCTCCCATTTATTTCGGTTACCAAAGTCCTCTTAATTGAGGCAATTTGAACCTTTCACCCTTGAACCGTTTGAGCAACGTCACTGGCTCTGAAACGCCCGCGATTTACAGGAAAATATATTCAACTTAATTTGTTAGCCGATTTATTTTTGAAGCGAACAATTACCACTAAAGTCTTACATTACCCAAATTCTCATATTCATACATTCTAAAATCTGATTACTTCAAAAAAAAATGAAATTCATTTATTGTATTTAATATTGCTTTAATTATCCCCACCCAAATTTGTTTTCTATCTTTTTTTGGCTTTAAGCAACCCATGAAGCTAAGGATGGCGTCATTTACATATTTAAGGTTAAAAATCAAAATTACCAAAATTTTGGAGAGAATTTTTTTTCTTATATCATTATATACATAAATATTAATACATAATAGAAATTATATTAGGACATTGTAAATATGTTAACGTAACAGTAGCTCCCGCTTTTAACCGTGCGCCAAAGCCAGGGGATGTTTTAGCTGTGAAGCCCTCAAATTCTCTCTCTCTCCTCTCTCTCTATATACGTATATACATACAAGAACCAAATCTCATCTGCGAAAACCCTTACATCGCCTCTCTCTCTCACTCTCGATTATCGATTCTCTTCGATTTAAATTGATTTTCAGATTTCAATTACATGTCTATGGATTCACATGCTCACCAAATTAAATCGATCTAATCATTCTCATTTTCCGATCTCTACATATATTTATCCGATTTTCGCATCTGTA
Source organism: Cornus suecica (assembly GCA_963922005.1). Classification (NCBI taxonomy): domain Eukaryota; kingdom Viridiplantae; phylum Streptophyta; class Magnoliopsida; order Cornales; family Cornaceae; genus Cornus; species Cornus suecica. The sequence goes on along the minus strand of OY998244.1, from coordinate 75,751,524 downwards.
ATAGAGGATATATCAAATATATATATATATATATATAATTTATATAGGTTTTTGTTTTTATGTGTATCGGACTCGGTAGATTTGAGAAGAAAATGGAAAGATTGATGAATGAATCTTCCAGAATTTGAAGATATGCCGGGATTAGCGAAGAGAAATGATCAGCAATTCAATAATTGTACGACAACGTCGTCGTCGTTTCACTCGTTTCCGTGTTCGAATGGATCAGTATCGACCAATGGGTTCTGGTCAAAGCATCGGCATGATGTTAGTTATAATCAGCTCCAAAAGGTAATGGATTAATTGATTTTTGTGTTTTTTGTTGTTGTTGATTTAATTGTTTATTTGAATTGGAATCGTAATACATCATTGTATTGTATGGCCTTGTGTAAGTTTTGATTGAATAGATTGGACTCAATTTGGATCTCATAGGTTAAATAAGAGGATTAAAGTGTGTTTTGATTGGATTTTAGTGGGGTGATACGAATCAGATCCAGTTTTATTGCATTTGTTGTTCATAGTTGGAATATTTTGTCTCATAGATGTGAACCTGTAGCTAGGTTACTATATCATACAGTATAGATGACTTGGCAATTTAAATGCAAGATGGGCATACAAATTTGTTTGGAAGTGTTAACTTGTTATGGATGGAAATACCTCATTTCATGCCTTAGTGAAAATAAGTATGCCATTTGCGAAAAGATAATTATACGTATGCCATTTTAATGAATTGCTTAAGGAAAAAAGTAGCCAGTTATTGTTGTTGCTTTCGTTCGAGTTTGGAGCAGATTGCATTTACATTTCTCTTTGAATTTGGTGGATAACTAACCCAAATGTCCTACTATTTTGCACTCACAGTTTCTACATTTGCAACCCAATGAATCTACTCTCTCTTTCCATACACTTTACTGTAATTCAATAAGGATACTGTACTGTGGTTGCCGTAATTCGAATTTGGAAGAGATTCAGTTGCATTTCTAATGTTTTTTTTTTCTAATTTAATTGATAACTAAGGGAAATGTCACTGATTGGTGGTTTTTGCTACGTGATTGTGATGTAGTTTTGGAGTGAGCTGTTGCCCCAATCCCGGAGGGAGCTCTTGAGGATTGACAAGCAAACACTCTTTGAGCAAGCTCGTAAGAACATGTACTGCTCTAGGTGCAATGGGTTACTGCTCGAAGGTTTTTTGCAGATTGTCATGTATGGAAAGTCTTTGCAGCAGGATACAACAGGCAGGCAACTTATTTGCAATAGACTAGGAGCCTCAAAAAATCAAAATGATGAAAATTCGGGTGTGAATACTGGCTGCCGAGATGACGTTCAAGATCCTTCTGTCCACCCTTGGGGAGGTCTGACCACCACAAGGGATGGGATATTGACCCTCTTGGATTGCTATCTTTACTCTGAATCTCTCAAGGGACTCCAAAATGTATGTCCTTTTTATTGTTTTGTTGTTCAATGTTTTTTTCGCCTTTTCCCATGGTAGCTTAAGTTTCACTTAAATCAGGTTTTTGACTGTGCACGAGCGAGGGAACGGGAACGTGAATTGCTTTATCCTGATGCCTGTGGTGGGGGAGGTCGAGGCTGGATAAGCCAAGGAATGTCAGTGTATGGCAGAGGGCACGGAACCAGGGAAACATGTGCTCTACACACTGCCAGACTCTCTGTGGACACATTGGTGGATTTTTGGTCTGCTCTTGGAGAAGAAACTCGTCAGTCCCTTCTAAGGATGAAAGAAGAGGATTTTATAGAAAGGCTCATGTATAGGTGTGTGTTTGACTATATCTCATTTCGCTTTGTGCTTATATCTAGCTATTAGTTTAAAGTCGTTGGAAGAATTATATGGATGGCTTTGTGCGAAGAAGAGTGACATGAAATAGATTGGAGAAAGACATAAACTGACTACTCTTGACCAGAATCTGCATTTAGATTCTTGATGGACCGAGTAGCAATTACGCCTATTGCTCCGTGTTAGTACTCTACTAAAATTGTTCTACTTTCTTTTTGACCACCTCTTTTTTCTTCTTGGGTGTAAAGTTGCACATTTTCTTTTTATAAGTTGGATATTTTTTAGAGAGATAGAGTATACGTAATATACAACTAGAGAAAGGAGGATTTTGACACCAATGGTCATCTCAGTATGTCTATGGAGCAACAAGTCACGCTCTAATAGGAAGTGTGAGAAAGAATGTGAGGATCATTTCTTTTTGTTGGGTCTTTTCTTGCTTTATTTTACTCGCGTAAATCCATATGCTGAAATAAGAGAGAAGAAGGGCCGATAAATCTCATTGGTTATGCAAGATGAGTGTTGAATATGATGCGAGGTGTAGTAATGGTGGAAGTTGTTGCAAAATAATGTGGAAAGTAGCTCCAGTATGGAAGTGTATGAAAGAATGGAATAGAAGAAACTTTGGGTATGATGATATTCTAATCAGCCTTTTTGCTTTAGAGTTTCCTCTCCTTATCGAACGTTTGGACTAGTTTAACTTCCATTTGAGCTGTAAATAGCTGTGGTCTACACCATGTCTCTTGGCCTTGCTTTAAAGTTCCCTCTCCTTATAAATATTTATTACATTTTTAATTTTTGGACTAATTTTTAGCCTTTAAACAGCTACGCTCTACACCACTTATCCTAGCTTCTTGCTAGGATAGACCTTAATCTCAGAAACAGAATGAAACAAGTTTTTGCTATTGTTAATGAATTGTGCCTTTCTTATGCGGTAATTCAATTTACTGCTAACTTGTTATCATTCTTATGCTCAAAGCAGAACAAATTATGATAAGGAACTTTTACCAACCCTTATTAAATATAAAATTCTCATAGTTTATTCATTTTTGGAAGTGGTCTATATAGCAGTTATCTATTGTGAGATCTTTCCAGTCCCCTTCAAGATCCAGTGCATTGATCCATCTATTCTTGGTCTCTTAAGTCATGATTAGAAATGTGCATTTTAATTGAAAAAGATCCCATGTTTTTTATTCTAATTTTCTGAACAATCCTTGTACAAGTCACAGGTTTGACAGCAAGAGATTCTGCAGAGACTGCCGGAGGAATGTTATTCGCGAGTTCAAGGAGCTGAAGGAACTGAAGCGCATGCGGAAGGAAACCCGCTGCACCAGTTGGTTTTGTGTAGCCGACACAGCCTTCCAATATGAGGTGTGGGTTTCTGACATTTCTAGTACATCAAGAATTCTCTTTGTAGTGTGTGTGTGCTCTGAAGTCTCAACTCTCGCTATTGAAATTTCATGTAATTCTCTGTAAAGCTGTTCTAACCGTAAATTTCTAGTAATAATCATGTGGCTTGTGATGAAGTGGTTGCATGTTTGGGACTCTTTTCTTGGACTTCAGTATATATGTCGCACCAATCTGATGTGTTGTCAGTTTCTTCTATTCTCAGGTATCTCATGACACAGTCCAAGTGGATTGGCACCAATCTTTCTCCGATACTGTTGGAACATACCACCATTTTGAATGGGCAGTTGGCACAGGGGAAGGGAAGTCTGATATTGTGGAGTTCAAAAATGTTGGTGTGAGTGGGAGTGTTAAAATGTCTGGTCTAGATCTTGGTGGTTTGAATTCATGCTATATTACCCTAAGGGCTTGGAAAATGGATGGCCGCTGCAATGAACTTTCTGTAAAAGCTCATGCACTGAAGGGTCGAGAATGTGTACATTGCAGGCTTGTGGTTGGTGATGGTTTTGTTACAATCACACGAGGAGAAAGCATCAGAAGGTTTTTTGAGCATGCCGAGGAGGCAGAAGAAGAAGAGGTAGTCGAGTTATGTGTTATTTATTACCTATTTCCAGGGTGTCAAAAAGTTGGATTACTTCATTTGCCGTGTATGGATATATGATTCCATCCTAATCTTATCTTCTTATTCTTCTTATTTATTCATCTATGTATTGCTTTTTCACCTAATTCTAATGCCATTTCACCTTTAGGATGATGAATCCGTGGACAAGGACGGAAATGAACTGGATGGAGAATGCTCCCGTCCTCAGAAACATGCAAAGAGTCCTGAACTAGCACGAGAATTCCTTTTAGATGCTGCAACTATTATTTTCAAAGAACAGGCATGTTTTGACTGTTGTGTTTTGGGGACATTAATCCATTGCTTTCTATTTTTGGTTTGATTTGTATATGGTCTGGTGACATCCTGCTTACTTTTGAGTCAATAAGAATGGTGACAATGCTACTCATGTTCCTCAATATTGGCTTTGTGCTGCAAGATGCTAAACTTAATAAGCAGAATTTCATTCTTAATTTACTTTTTTTTTTTTTGATCAATTTCTTAATCTACTTTTATTAACAAATTCAAGAAGAGTGTTGGTCATTTATATATCATAATTATTAAAATACGATCAACAGTCCTCATAAAATGTCAGTTCTAATAATTGGTTATATATATTGTCCTTTTCTCGTTGCGATTGGAAACTTAGAGCAAGGATGGCGTTAACAACCATCTACTCCAAAAGCTTAAGTTTTGGAGATCGCGTAACTTTAGTATTTATATTCTTAAACATGCCTTCTCACATGTAGCCTTCTTCGGGTCTGCCATGTGTTTTCAGCTTTGATTGTCTGGGTGACAGTGAGGTTTGAACTCGAGGTTTCGGCTGTCTATTATGTCCTCATTGCATATGGAAACTTTGAGCAAGGATGGTATTAACAACCTTATACTCCAAAAGCTTAAGTTATTGGAGAGACGTGTAACTTTAGTATTTATATAGATTGGCATGCTTCCTCGCATGTGGCCTTCTTTGAGTCTAACATGCGTTTTAAGTCTTAATTGTCATGGTGGCAGTGAGGTTTGAACTCGATACTTTTGGTTGTATATACTATGTCCTCATTGCGAACAGAAACTTGGAGCAAGGCTGGTGTTAATAACCATATACTCCAAAAGTTCAAGTTGTTGGAGAGGGTTTGACTTTAGTATTTACAGTCTGATACACCTCCTCACATGTCGCATTCTTTGCTCTAACATGTGTTTTTAGTTTTAATTGTTAGGGTAACGGTGAATTTTAAACTCGAGAGGCTTGGTGGTTATGTTGTGTCCGCATTGCTAATGGAGACATGGATCAAGGATGGTGTTTACAAACATCTACTCCATAAATTTGAGTTGTTTGAGAGGTTGTAAGTTTAGTATGTATATCATTTGACACGTCTCCTCACGTGTTACGTCTTTTCACTTTTAGTTGTCCGAGTGTAAGTGAGGTTTGAACTCGAAACCTTTGGCTTTGATACCATATTAACAACCATTTACTCTAAAAGCTTAAGCTATTGGAGAGGGTGCAACGTTGATATTTATATACCCCGACAAGCAGAAAGAGTGAACCTTGGCCACAAGCCAGTGTTACTGGGATGCATACTTGAAGTTATGTCCAAGAATGATGCATCTTTTATATTGGTTTTTTGAGTCGTGAGAAAACGTTACTGACTGATCAAACATGGTGATTGAATGCTTAGTGGTTTGGCTGCCAATGGACTAAAAGGCCCCCATCAGAGAAATGGGCTGTTGATCCATCATAGATATTTCTGTATACAAATTGCATCCGATTGTATAGTTGAGAATGTGTAGAGATAACTTGTTTGACTACTAATGTTGTTTGATCATTCTTTACAGGTTGAAAAGGCTTTCAGAGAAGGAACAGCCCGTCAAAATGCACACAGCATTTTCGTTTGTCTTGCACTAAAACTGCTGGAAGAACGTGTTCATGTTGCATGCAAAGAAATAATTACATTAGAGAAGCAGGTATGAGTTATTCTGTTCTTCTACCTTATCCAATACCATTTTAACTTGGCTCTTAGCATAATATATTGCCAATCTCCAAATTTTATAGTAGTAGGTCCGATTACTGTTTGATTTTTTTCCACAGATGAAACTTCTTGAAGAAGAAGAGAAAGAGAAGCGTGAAGAAGAAGAACGCAAGGAGAGAAGGAGAACGAAAGAACGAGAGAAAAAGCTCCGAAGAAAGGAAAGATTAAGGGAGAAGGAAAAGGATCAGGAGAAAAAATCTTTGGACTTGAACCACAGCCCTGACGATCCTGATATCTTGAAGGAGGAATGTTCACCAAGTCTTGACGAAGAGCCCACCGTTTCCAGCAACACGAATTTAGTTTGCGAAACAGTCGATACTTTTCCATCCAGCCCCCTATCCCCAGATATTGAACATGAGCCTTTTTCAAATGGATCTGTCATTTTGACTGAGCAAAACTTTTCTGATGATAGTCCTGACATGGAATTCACTAGCGTTGAAGATGGGAAAGGTTCATTTATCGATCACCCAAAAGTTTCTCGTCGGAAACTGAAATTTCGGAAAGAGTTTCAGCTAGATTCAACCTTGAAATGGTCTGATAAACGGCGCTTTGCAGTTGTTTCAGAGGTCGTGGGTACGATTAGTAAGTTTGAGCCAAGACATCATGGTGATACTTCAGAAATTTCTTCAAGGATTATTAATGGATTGAATAAGCAATTAAGAAATGTTGCTCCGAAATCAAACATTCGAAATGGTGGTCCTAGGTTCGGTGAGAAGTTTTCTTGTTCCAATAACAGGGCCAATGATAGATATGACACCTATGCTTGCAGTTGTAACCAACATAATGATTATAGAGGAAAGGTGGAAGCGCATATTTCCACAAAGAAGGTAGGTCGCGAGATCAGATCAGTGAGTAAATCAGAATCTGCAACTGATATGTCCAAGCCATTTTATCGCGGAGACATGCGTGAAAGTTGTGGGAGACTCAGAAGCAAAATTATCTCAGCAAACAATCCTTCACCTCAAATCAAGAAGGTTTGGGAGCCTATGGAATCACAGAAAAAGTATCCTAGGAGCAACTCGGACACTGATGTTACCTTGAGGTCATCTACGTTTAAGGCGGAAGGTATTGAACCTAATAATTTTCTCAAGTCATCTGCTGCCGTTTGTTATGAGAAAGTTGCTGGAAATTCGGATGAATTTGTTCATGCGGATAACTACTTAAAGGAACGAGGTAATGCAAGCACTGGAGTGGATAGAAATTGCCAGAATGGGTTCCACATAGCAGCAAAGGCCCCTAGCTACTCAAATGAAGCAGTTAGTGAGGAAGTTGAACCAACTCACTCTTCCTTAATTGGAACAACAGATTTATGTATCAGTGGCACTTCCAATTCTGATAACTGTTCATCATGTCTTAGTGAGGGAGACAGCAATACCACCTCTTCAACCAACCCAAATCCTGAATCATCATCCACATCAGATTCAGAAGATGCCAGCCCTCACTCCGAAGGAAGAGATTCACCAGTATGCACTCAAATTGACGCCCCTGAATGTCATGAAGTTGCAAGGGAGAAAAAACAGAGTATAGATGGAGGGGAGCCTTTAAGGAACAGAACATTATCAGGTTCTCCACCAGAGAGTGCAGGAAGTAACTTTCAAGGAAAATTACCTGCAAAAGCTGCCCATAATCCCGATAATGGGATAGCAAATGGTCGTGTGGAGTCCCAACATCAAGGCATGCTTCCGCCAATGCAAAGTCAGAGCATTCCCTTCCCGATGTTTCAAGCTCCTACGGTGGGATATTACCATCAGAATCCAGTAACCTGGCCAGCTGCTCCTGCTAATTCATTAATGCCCTTGCACTATCCCAACCACTATGTATTTGCTAGCCCTTTTGCATATGGTTCAAACGGGAACTTAAGCTTCATGCAGTATGGTGCCCTGCCCCACCCAAATCCGCCGCTGTTTAATTCAGGTCAGGTGCCTTACTACCAGCCAGTCGCCAGAGCAAATGACATGATCTCAGAAGAGCTGACCAAGATTTCTAAGCCGGGTGGAGTGGAAGAACCTTATAGTGAATCTGCCGTGGAGAGGCCAGTTCCAGTAGAACATCCGATGGAAGCACAATCGGGTGGAAACTCTGATAAATTGCACATGGGAAATCCAGGTTTTTCCCTCTTCCATTTTGGTGGCCCTGTAGCTCTTTCGACAGGAGATAAGTCGAATCCCATACCTTACGAAGAAAGAAGTACGGGGGATCCAAATTCAAATTCGCATTCATCACTAGCTGCTAATGTGGAGGGTGATGGTGCTTGCAATAAGAAAGATACTATTGAAGAATACAACTTGTTTGCTGCGAGTAATGGGTTAAAATTTTCCTTCTTCTGATACAAGTATTGAGAAGGTATGAGGTGACTGTTTGAGATCTCAGTCCCTATAGGCTTCTTATTCTGTTTTGGAAGTTCGAGTACTTTGTAATTTGGTAAACAATAATCTTCCTCCGGGAAATTTTTTAGCGTCTTTAATTTGTTTTTGTTTTTTTATTTGTTTGCCGAAGTTGAGAAAGAAAAAGTTGAGATTGGTATAATGTCTGAAAGTTTTTCTGTATGACACCAGTTTCTATTATTTAATGAAGCACTTGATTGCATAACATATCGCCTGAATATATCAGACATGGCGTGCAATTTTGCATTCTTTGAGAGTGCTCCTTTTTGTCTTTCTTTGCATTCTTTAATGTGCAAAACCCTTGATAATCTCTTGATCAATATATATATATATATATATCGAAGGTGCAAAACCCTGGATAATAACTTTTTCTCTTGATTTTTTATCCTGAAATACTTCATGATAAAAGCACCATGTGAATTAGCAGGTAACTTTGCTGAGGACTTGTATCATTATGGCTTCCACTCTTTGTTTTATCCAGGTGGAGACATTTCTCTCTCTCAGGGAATGTATCTTATTCATCTCAACATTTTCATTTCTTCAGAAAAAGCTGAGAGTCGAATAACATTAACCAGGAGGGAGAACAATATATATATATATATATATATATATATATATATATATATATATATATATCAGAAGAAGAAAAGTAAAGGCCTGAGATACTTTAGAACTCAGGATCCTCTCATGTAAATCCCCTAGTGTAATGGTGTTGGATACTCTTCAACAACTTGCATCTGGTTTTCAACAAGTCACCTCTATTATTCACCACCACAACGATATCCTTTCAATGAAACTTCACTAGGAATGCACAATTATTATGTTGAAGCTAATTTGAATTCAAACTCATGGGCACTGTAAACAGAAACAAACAAAGACAGAAACACACTCACAGAGATGCCAGAAACATGATCAAATAAGCAATCTGTTCTTCAATTTGTATAAATCATACCCGTATTGCATATAAAAAACTGCTACACTTTCAACTCTCCAATCGTACTAAAAGTAAGTTAGGAAGGAGTCTATCTACCAGGCCTAGTTCTTTCCCACAAACTTTAATACAGCAAGGTAAAAGTCGGGTTCATCTACAAATTTATCTATCTCAAAAGAATGATCAGCGGCAACACTCTGTAAAGACATCTTATCAGGTAAGTCTGAGATTACCACATCAGGGAACAGCTGTTTTTGCTTCTCTACCACTTCCCTTCCCTGTGGATGACTGATTACGAGTCTTGCACCTGTAAGGTAAGAGTTCAATACATATGTCAATGCATATAAAAAAAGTTCCATGGTATCAATTGCTTCATTTTGAAACATGAACACCCACAAGCCAAACTGTATACTAATGCCTATAATTAAGGCTTCACCTGCACCATGTCATATAATTAAGTAAAAATTGGCAAAGTTGAACAGTTTGGAAAACTACCATGGTATCAAAATGGGAGTTCAACTAATGAGAGTAGCTAGTGAATTAAAACTTACAGACGATGGCTCTACATATCCAACTAATTGATTTAGGTCGAGACTGAGCGGTCAACTTTTCAATTAGTTACCAAAAACAAAAGGAAATATAAATACAACTTAAAAGCCAAATTTACAGTAATTTAATCACAAAAATTACCTGACAAACATTGTTTGGCAAGTGCTCCGAAGATCTGACCAAGTTCAAAAGGCAAAGCCGGCAGGAAATAAAGAAACACGACATCAAAAGGTGCCCACTTTTCTGGCACATATAACAGTTTCCCTTGCCAACACTTGACCGTGTCATATTTTGCTTTGATGCTGGCTAGTACAAAAAGGGAGTCGTGAACTACAAGCAACATCTGGCAAGGTGATGAGTCAACTATTCGATCCACAAATCCATGGGAACCAATCGAAACAAAAACCTTTGAGGTCTCTCCAATCTCTCCTGCGGAGATTATCCGATCAGTCTTCCCAGAATTTTTTTCGTCAGACTCAAGAAATGACCAATCTTTCTCATTAAAATCATCCTTACTGATGAGGGAGATTGCTCCTTTATTTGAGGGGATTGCAGTACCAATGAAAGACTGGCGATTTCGCAGGGAACGGAGAGAAATGAAGGGGGATGAGAGTGAAAGCGATGAGAAGTTATGACCAGTAGAATAGCCATAAAAAAAGCAATCACAACGAGGCTGTATACGAAGACAAGGTTTAGATTGATGTAGAGTAGGTAGAAGGGAGAGAGAGGAGGGTAAGCACATAGAATTCATTGCTTTAGGGCACAAGTTCATTACTGAAAATGTCCACACTGAGTATGGGCAATTCTTCAAACTACTGGTGAATTATCTGAAAATAGACACAACCCAACAAACCGAAAAAGTTTAGTAGCAGAAAATAAAGCAAAGGCGATTCCATAATAGCATTGACAAATTCTATCAGCCTAATCCATAAAAAAAATGCTTTCTTCACTCTTTTTGATCTATATTGTTAGTAAGAAAAGGAGGGGAAATGGGTTGCCAATTTGTTTGGTCACTAAGAAAGATTGAGAAATCCTGCGTTTGGTAGCACTGAATCGCCACATTGGAATTGATATTTGAGGAAAATGATATAAACTTTGAAGTAAATTTGCTAACATATGCTGAATTTAGTTTCTAGCGAATTATCTTAGTATGGTTCAGCTATTTGTTTTCACTGTTTTGCATAATCAAGAACCAAAGGTTCAAATAGGACAATACATTCTTTTACTCTCACAGAAACCAAACAGGAATTGACTTCTTCCATCTACGAATTAAAACACAAAAAAATGGAAGCAAACAAAACAACATTTCCTTTGACGATCATTTTAGTTTGGTATTTTCCAATAGTGTTTAATCCACCTTTTCATAGAAGCCAAACAAACAGAGGAAACATGGTGAGGAGAAGAAAATAAAATTGACACAGTTTTCCAAGAAAATCAAGAAAAAGCAATGAACAAAGCAATAACCTTTTGTTGCCGTATGATGTGTATCTATCTATATATATATATATATATATATATATATATATATATATATATATATCTATTCATAGATATACAAGGGAGGTTTGAGAGCTAACCTTTGAGTGCTTTCATCAGGGCAGTTGAGAGGTGAGAGAGTGGGACTTATCTTCTTTGTGAAATAAAGCCCTAATGAAGAACAGGACGAAACAAACATGTTCTTACCCGGAAAAACAGAGCGAGCATGTTTCTTAAGTATTGGGTTATTGGGCCGGGTTTGAGCCCAATATGTGGTCAAAATACTAGATGGACTCAGACGAGTTTTTACTTTTAAGTTTTAACGCATGGTTTGGTTGGTTGGACTAATCAAAATTCATTTGGTTCTATATTAAGCCTCTACCAAAAAATAAGACTGTCAGAATCGGGAGTTTAGGTAAAATTATTTTATTAAAAATAATTTTCAAAAATATTAATTTTTTTAAAAAAGTATTAAATATTTAATTTAAAAATCTAAATCATATTAGAATTTTCAATTTTTTTTACTAAATCATTAAGTTTTTGGCCATTTCATATGAAGGGCTTTAATCGTCCAAACAGTATTTTAACGTAGTAAAATTGTGGTAAAATCGTAGCAGAATCGTAGAATCCTAAGATTTTACTAGTTAGAATTGAGATTCTGACAACTATGTCAAAGATGCCGTACTTGTTTTGAATAAATGGCGAAAGCAAAAAATAAAATAAATACTTCAAAAAAAAAAAATTTGTGCCAGATAACATTCTCATCTGCATAAAGTTTACAAATACCATTGCTACTGTCACATACCATCAAAGCTTTTTGTAATCGATTCTATAACTTCTTCAATAAATGGATTGAGTTTTTAATGACTTTCTAGTCGGATCCTTCCTGCGTTTCGAATATGAAATATCATTCAAAGCTTTAGACAAAAGTGTCATTGAGATCTTGAACACTTATATGTATATTGTACACATTCCCACGATTGGCCGAGCGAAACCCTAAACCTTTCGATTAGTGATACTTTTTGAAATTAGAAATTTATTAGTTTAAAAATTAGTTCAAACTTTAAACTATGTTTTCTCCAAATTCAAATCAACAACTAGACAGAACATTAGTTAAGGTTTCCATTTAGTACTTGTTTGGTAGACGGTGTGGTGTTGGTTTTTGGTTTTGGTTTGGTTGGAGTTGGTGTGGTTTTTTTTTTTATTCCAAACCATATTTGGTGCAGATGGTTTTGGTGTGAGAAAAAGTGATGCTGAAAAATCAAACCATGTTTGGTAGAGTTGGTATGGGTTGAAATTATGAATATTAATATATTAATAAATATTAAAAAATATTAATATATAGGTTTCACATTTTATTTATTAATAAATATTAATATTAATATATTAAAATATATTATATATTAAAAATGATATATATCGAATATATATATTTCGGATTGCTACAATAGCCGCACCAAACCAAAACCATCAAAAATAATTCCTTCACAAAGTTGTCACCATGGAGTTGCTACAGTGTTAGTACCAAATTTCCACACCATTTACCAAACATGGGTTGGTGCCACCCAAAATTTTGGCTCCATTCCCTTTGCCAAACATGTACTTAATTAATTAGTGGTTTCATCTAATCACATATCTAGGATTTGTTTATTCACATTTGGGTTTGATACAACATATCTAAATCTCTCATTATACTTTAATCTATTGGCACAATAAACTAAGCTTAACTACAGACAGTGATTCATAAATTGTGTTTGGTAACTAAATATAATTCACTGGTTTAAATTTTACATTGGGTTTGGACTTCAGTCATTGCCTCATTGGTGTACAGTCCAACTTTTATGTTAGGGGGAAAATAACCTTTGTTCAAAAATGGTACCAACAACTACCAATATATATCTATATACACATATACATATATTATAGTCCTAATTCATTGATGATCAAGTTGGCATCATCTTATCTTGATCTCATTTCTAAGATTCAGTACCTTCCATGTTCATCAATAAGCAAAAAAGTGGATAAAAAGGTAGCACAAGTGATACATTTAAATTCAAAGCAAATCATATCTTGATGATATTACCATTCCGATGATACTAACACAACAAACACAATTCCCACTCTCAAAATCAAGGCTGGCTGTCTGGGAGTCTGCTGAGAACAGAGTGCTCTGGCTTGTGGTCGCACTCGTAATCAAGATGAACGAATGCTCTTTCCACTTCAGGGAGCTCTTCGATCTTGATCTGCAGCGATTCACCAATGGCGTGGGCTTCTTTCAATGGTAGATCTTCGGGCAGTTCTATATCGACCTGTTTTTCACAGAAAAGGAAGCAAATGATTAGTTAAGTTCATATAGCATTTGAAGTTGGGAAGTTTTTGGTTGTAACTACAAGTGAAATCACTTGGGGAATATATTTCATACACATTTGGATAAATATGTCACTTCTGGAAAAAAGGGGAAAAAAACAATTATCTATGTCAAACATATTTTATACATCATCTCAACAAGCTAACCTCACCTCAACAAAATAGAGTACACCAAAGGTGTAGGCTCGGACTGTATCAACGCGTTTGATTTGAGGATCGTGGCCTAGAACCAAGTATGTCAGTTTCTGCAGAACTTCCGGGGGAGCTGATTGTCCAACTAGGGAAACTACATGAAAAAGACACAAGTAGACAGTAGATATAGTAAAAAAATTTGGAAATTTTAGGCTTGCAGACAGAGATATTCTCTTTGAGAAAAAAAATAAAAAGCTCTCAATCCACTTAAAATTTTCACTACGAAAATATGTCATCGCTCGACATACACCCACAAAAATTTTACCTAGGAAAATATGTCATCACTTGACAAACCTAGTATATAGTTGCTAAGACGATTGAGAATTTACAGCCAAAATCTTTTATAAAGAGTGTATCTGAGAATCTCATTAGTAGCTATTTGTTTTGTTTTTTATATGCTAAGTATCTAATGACAGTGCAGGCGATTTCTTAAGAGGGTGAAGTACCTGCATTTTCTATTACAGTTCCTGACCAATTAGTAATTGTATAAACAGCAAGGATTATAGCACCAACAGGGTCGATCCACCAATAGAACTTATCACCAAGAACAGCAGCAACCAAACCGACTACATTTGTAACCACGTCGAAATAATGGTCCTGGTGATCATCCATACATAAGTTAGTGTACTATCAAGCAGTAACTAATGCACAATAGATGTGAAACTTCAAATTAGTCTAAGTACAAACCTTTGCATATGCGCGGACAATATCGTTTACTGAGCTTCTGCAGTAAATCCAAAGAACCAGTTTTACGCCGGTAGCTGATAGCATAATTGCATACAACCAAACCAATTGTTCGGTACTCATCTTTGCAGAAGGCTCATCTTTAATCAGCTGTTCCACAGCCTGGACCAGCACTTGAAAGCCTGCATAAATTTGAAGGGACTACAATGTTATGGCAAAGAGAATTGGGAATCTTACTATGTCATTTCGTATAAATTTTTTCCCCGAATTAATTTCTATACGTCGAATCTTGAAGCAACTGCGTGGAAGAGAATGCATATATTTCACTGAACGATGAGTGTCAAGGCTATTGATGCATTTAATTGTTCGATACTTGTTAGATCATAAATAAGTACTGAATTATGCAGTTGGCACTGCGAGTTCAAGGCCTCTGTTGAATTCATGAAAGAAATATTCACCATGAAACATGGGGATAGAATTGAAGAATCCCACAATCAAACCTCTTTTATTGTCTACACGTACAGATCGAAAACATAGCAGAGTGTACTAACATACGTACCAAGAGTTGCCATGACAGCAGCAAATATGATGATGCCTACTGGTTGCACTCTCAATTTCCCGATAGGGTATTTGTAGATGTTTATGTTTTTCATGGACAAGTGCGTAAACCAGAGAATACCACCAGCCATAAGATCGAGCAGAGAATCTAATGTCGATGCCGCGACGGCCAACGATCCACTCATCACTGTAGCATAAATCTGCAATTCATAACAAACATTTTTTATCACTAGAAGTATTCACAAAAGAAAATAGATAACCACACGAATAATTGCTGTGAAAAGAGTAAACTCAACAGAAACCATGTGACTAGAAAAGCAAAAAAATTACCCTTTGAATGAAGTCATAGATAGGGCTGCAAACGAGCCGAGCCGAGCCGAGCTTTGGAATGTTCAAGCTCGGTTCATTTACTAAACGAGCCTAGAAAATGTGTTCAAGCTCGGCTCATTTGCTTAACGAACGAGCCCGAGCCGAACGCTAGATTTAACGAGCCGAGCCCGAGCTTGTTCACGAACAACTCATTTCAGTGCAACATATATTAATCTTCCTAATAGTTGTTTGGATTGAGTTGTTGCATATTTGTTTTAATATATTTTCACTAGTATAATTTTTATGAATGAATTTTATGTTATGACCGCCTAATTTCTATAATCTTTTCACAATAATCTTCATAATTTGTTCAATTTGAACACTTTCTTTTGTTAAATATAATATAATTTTACTATTTAACTTAGACGAGCCTGTTCACGAGCTTGGCGAGCCGAGCTTAGTAATGTTCAAGCTCGGCTCGTTTACTAAACGAGCCTAAAAATTGTGCTCAGGCTCGGCTCGTTTACTAAACGAACGAGCACGAGCCGAGCTCTTAACGAGCCGAACCCGAACCTGCTCACGAAAGGCTCGGTTCATTTGCAGCCCTGGTCATAGATAGTGATATAAACTCAAGAAAATTAAATAGAAAGTGACTTTATATATACTGGTATATAGAGAAGGATTTGAAATTACCTTAAATGCCAGTAGAAAAACATTTGCCCAATTAGAAATATTCATGGCTCTTTCATGGCGGGCTTGTTCTTGGTGTTCTTGAGCTTCATGGACGGCTTGGGATGAGGCAAGAGAGTCAACCTCCTCAAAGGATTTCAAGGTGGCAATTTGTTTTTCATAATATTCTCTCTCCCCTGATACAAATTAAAGGAATTATATGAACGATGAGGGAGAAAACTGACGCAATAAACCTAAAGTAGATTATATAGGTGTAAGTGTAGAATATTGAAATTCATTTGAAAATTATAGAAGGAAAAAACTATATTTATTGTCAACAATAGTACTATTCCACATATGCGATTCATTTAGTGAATAAACATGATTAAACACAGCAAACAACACCACAACAATAGTCTAGTAAATTATATACCCAAAAGTATAGCTAGTACTAATACTAGAATATCTATATGTATATATATGTGTGTGTATACCCATATGTATAAATGACATGGAAATTGCAAGGCTTACCTTCAATCAAGCCAGTAGTTTTAGAGAGGTCAACAAGAAAAGGGGTCTCAGGATCAAGGCCAGAGCGGATCTTGGATGGCAATCTAGAGAAGAAATCACCTCTGAGAAAAGCAACTGAGTAATTTTTTTGGTTGCACTTTGGACCTTCTTCACTGGACAACAATGGAGTTTTCAGATCCATTTCAAACACCCAACTCGAATTGCACTAAAACACTTCTCTGCAACAAACACAACACATGAAATCAGTTCCTATCTAACATTTACAATTAACACAAATTGATCCCATAGACCTTTCTTCAAACAGTTTGTGAACATGATCAAGACAACCCAAATGAAAGAATTAATCAACATACATGAAAAATATATATATAAAAAAAAAACATTAAATTGAAAAGAACATTTTTTTGAAGTTGAAGCAACAAACCCACCAATCTAAGATCCCAAAAGAACCACACAATTGATTCTGAACAACAAAGAAGATGGATTTGGAAGATGGGCTTAAATGCATGAAACTTAGGAGGACTATTAAAATACTAATCCACAGGCTATGAAAAGCAGTTTCAGTTTCAAGAAAACCACACAAATCAAACAACTATAAGAAGCCAAGAGGGTGGCTTTTAAGAGGAAACAACAAAAAGGGAATGCATGAAAAATATGTTTATTCTGTCAACAACCTCAATTGTCTCATTATCATTATTGAGAGTGACGATAATAATGACGATTAACTGACATTTTGGGTGGCTTTTGGAACAGATCCATTAGGTTTTCCAGCATCTGATCTTTGACAATTAACATACTCCCATGGCACATCACACATGTAGGGTAGGGCCTCAATTATTTTTTGACTTGGTCTGTATAGGGTTATTGGCAAGTGTCACTACCTGCTCTTGACCAATCAGTGATGTCACTTTGAGCTTTATTTCATCACACACAGAATTGAAAATTTAAAAATAGAAATAAAAAGAATATAATTACTCTTTTTTAGATAATAAATGTTTCCTATAACACATAACTTCTCATTTCACTTTATACATAATTTTTTTTTTCTTTTACTTTTTATGTTTTTAGTTTCTGCATCATTGATATAAATCACTATTTCTTTTTCTGACTCAATATATATTAGTAAATAAAATTAAATGTTACCATTACCAACCAATAAATTTAGGAGTTGTCTTAAAATAATTTAGTCTGAGCAAAATTTCTATTCCTTTTTTGGCTCAATATATTTATGCAAATAAAACAAATGTAATAATTTATGAGCTGTCTAAAACTATTTTAGTCCACGATCTTTTACTTATTAGATGGTGGTGGTTACACATCTACCACGTATTATTTCTATTTTTGTTTTCCTCTTGTAAATAATTTTATATTTTACTCTTTTTTTTCTTTTTTTTTTTTTTTATCTCTTGTGACTAATTTATACCAATTATTAATTCCTCTTTTGTGAAACTGATCCAATGGTGTTGGAGTTTGTATGGAATCCCAGGAGTACCAAAATTTAGATTCTTGTCTAAGAAAGTGGCCATTCAAATCTCCCAGAAAAACATATAGGCCCGTTTGGAAACTGTGTTTTTGTTCTGTTTTTTGTTTTTTGGCACTGTTCAGGAGAACAGAACATGTTTGGCAACCCTTTTTACTGTTTGTTCTGTTCTCAATTTGAAAACTGTTTTCGTGAATAGTAGAAAAAACAAGGGAACAACAAAAACTTGTTTTTTTGTTCTTTTTGAGATTTTTCAAAAAAAATAAATTGTGGTAGAGAGGAAAAATTGTGAAAGAATATGTGTATTTTTTGTCCCCAAACATATTTTTTGTTCTTGTTCTCTTGGGTGAGAAAATAAGAACAAGAACAAGAATTGTTCTTGTTTTTTTGTTCTCAAAACAAAAACAAAAACAATGGTTCCCAAACGGACCCATACATACATATATATATAATGTATATATATCATTCATTGAATCTGGGATCACGTACTCAATTTCTATACGGACTGAAGGGCATGGAGTTAGCTGTCGTTATTTAGAATTGGAGTGGTAGTTGGCCATTGAATGCTTTGACAAAGCCATTTACTATAGTTGGGTAGTGATAGTCCCCTATCCCTTTTCAAAATTCACAAGTTACACATTTACACAATTATGTAACCGTATTATATATACACATTTAGGCATGTTTGTTTACTTATTATGTTCCCATTTTTTTTTGTTTGGTCATGATTTTTTGAGACTATATTATATTTATTTTGATTTGGTTTCAAAATATATAATTAGACTAAATTGAACCAAAATAATCTTTTTTAGAACCACAATTTTTTATAATTCTATTTAATCTGGTTACAATATCTATCCAAAATGTCCTCCAATAATTGTACCACATATAACCAATATATAAACCAAAACACAAAAATAAAATAATGAATAATAAATAAAATGAATTAAATAATACATAAAAATAATAATGAATAAATAATAAATTAATAAAATATTTATAAATTAATAAAAATAAATGAATAAATAAAAAATAATAATATATATTTATGAATAAAATAATAATATAAATGATAAAATAAATAAAATATATTTAAAAATTAATATAAATAAATGAATAATAAATAAACAAAATAATGAATAATACATAAAAATAATAATAATAAATTAATAAAATATATTTATAAATTAATTCAACAAATAAATTAATAATAATAAATGATAAATTAATAATATAAATAATAAATTAAATAAAACATATTTATAAATAAAATAAAATTAATGAATAATAAAAAAATGAATTAAATAATACATAAAAATAATAAATAAATAAATAAATAATAAGAAAAATGAATAAATATAATAATAAATAAATAAATAAATAATAAATGAATAAAATATATTTATAAATGAATTAAAATAAACTAATAAATAATAATATAAATAATACATAATAATAATTAATTAATTAAATAATTCATAAAAATAATAATTAATTAATAAAATATATTTAGAGACAAATAAAAATAAATGAATAAATAATTAAATAAAGGAATTAAATAATATATAAAAATAAGAATAAATAAATAAATAATAATAAAAATGAATTAAATAATACATAAAAATAATAATAAATAATTAAATAATAAGCAAAATGAATTAAATAATACATAAAAATAATAATAAATGTATAAATATAATAATAATATAAATAATAAATTAATAGAATATATTTATAAATTAATTAAAGTAAATGAAAAAATAATAAATTAAATGAATTATATTTATAAAAAATGAATAATAAACAAAATGAATTAAATAATATATAAAAATAATAATAAATAAATAAATACAATAATAAATAATAATATATAATAATAAATTAATAAAATATATTTATAAACAAATAAAAATAAATTAATAAATAATAAACAAAATGAATTAAATAATATATAAAAAATAATAAATATATATATTATAATAAATAATAAATAAATAGTAAATGATATATAATAATTTTTTAAAAAAACCAAAATATCAGAGTGGATTATTTGTATGTTATCGATAGTTGAAGTTGTTATGTAATATTAGTATGTGACTTGTGAAATTTGTGTGATCGTAATTTTTGTATAATAAAAAATGTGGCTTGTATAAAACTTATTTGTTGTGATATTTGATAATTAGAGTGCAATAATCATACTCTAAGAAATTTTATAAAACCAATATAACATTATTATGTAAGAAATACATAATAAAAATCAATTAAAAAGACTTTAACAAATGTTTACAAATTAAATGTGTGGATTTTAAGGTTATTACATCATATAAAGTATATTCAATATTTTCATAATTTACTAGAAATTTAAGATCAGACCAGTTTGCCAAAAACATGGTCTGGTTCAAAGAAGTTTGGAACCAGACAGTTTGTCAAACATGGTCTGGTTCTAATTTCCTCATACCAAAATCATCAGACCAAACCGCTTACCAAACAGAATATTACTCGGACTAGACCAAACCGGACCGAACCAGAACAAAAATAACCGAACCAGACCGGTTACCAAACGGGCCTTATATGCTATGAAATCATTGCCCATCACGACCAGAGACCATCAATTTTTTATTGTGATAAATTGTAGGAAACTAGGAATATTGAATGTGAACCATTTTTAGTGTTTGGTTAAGAGAAGTTGTTTGAAAATGAAAGATAGTGACCAGTTTCTGATTTTTAGTTTAATGTCTTGTGACTTCTTACTAAGAATTATCATGTACCTAGAATGATTTATTTTCTACCATCAAATTCATACTAACTAAACGAAGTCCAATGTAATACTAGTATCCTAAATTATAACTCCCTTTTAGTAATTCAATTTTTTAAAATGATAATTTTTATTGGTGTGATAGTAAATGAAAAACTAATTTTACCTTTGGTCCCACCAAGTAATATGATATTCGTAGTTTAAATATTTTATAACTTGAATGATTGAAGGGTAAATTAGTAAATTGACTAAATAAAGTGACATTAACTTTACTTATTTTAGAATTGATTAAATACTGAATGTGAACACTTAAATTGAGACGGAGAAAGTAATTCAAATGAAGCTGATACCAAATTATATATGTGGTTTGTCACGGCCGCGTCAATTGTGATCTCGATCACGAGAATGGGGTTTAACAAATTCGAATAATATCCATTTTTAAAGTGAATATCGAATAAAATCAGTGATACGTAATCGTTTTAGTTCTTTCCAAAAATGTTATGAACCAGACAATGAGTTACGTATTAAATTATACGACGAATCATGATCATATTTTATACCAATTAATTTCTTTTCGACAATTAAGGTCAGTGATGGACCTAGAAGTTTATGTGAGTGGGAGCATACCTACAACATTAAAAATTTAGTAGGGTTTTAAGTTATTTTTTAAGAAATTCAATGGGGCATAATTGCAAAAACCTTAAATTTAAGGGTAATAATAAAATAAAATTAAAACTTCAATGGGGTGGCCCCAATTGGGCCCAAGCTAGGTCCGTGCCTAATTACAATATAATTAAGGTTCGTTATATCAACTAACATGCGAAACATCGTCTGATTAATATCAATACTATTATCGCAAGTGCGACTAATACACAAATCTAGTATTATATATATATTTATTTATTTATTATTTTTTGAATGGTAAGAAACTCACACTCCCACACATTCACATACCCCCACATGAGTCTCATCAGGCTCGAATCCCTAACCTTTCATTTGGGGAGGAAATATAATATCATAAAGCTAAAAATCCTTTGGTAAATCTAGTATTATATTAGTCCAAACTACTATGACTACGATGATATTGTCTTCGTAAACCATGAATATGGCCTATTTTTTTCCCAGAAAGTATAACCTATTCATATTTGTCATTTTCAAATAAGAGCTATTATCAAAAAATACCATGAGGTTTTACCAAATCATCACATTGCCTCATGCCCTATCAAATAATCCCCTGAACTTTTCAATTTGATCAATCCCCCCTCTGTCATCAAATTAGTAATGGGTTAATTTCATTTATACCTCTTGAAGTTTACTCTATCTTCAATCCTACCCCTCAAGTTTTATAATTTTCATTTACACCCCCTATACCTAAACTACCATCAAAGTTGAGATATGTGGTGTTTGAAAATAAGGTTTACTACCCTTATATCTTATTATCCAAACAAAGTATTAATTTTTTATTTTGGCAAAATCAAAAAATAAATTTGTTTATAGTAAAATATTTAAAAATATATATATAAATAATTGGTAGTTCGAAATATTTTTTACTCTATTTTTTTTCTGAAAAACATTAGTCCATCAAACACATTTTGGCATAAAAAAAAGTAGGGTAAAATATGTTTTCAAAAAATAAAAAACAAATAATGCCGAATATTTTTTTCGAACTACAAATTAAGGTAATATATATATATAAACTTATATTTTTTACTTTTTTTTATAAAAATAAAATTATTTCACCAAAATAATGTCGAAATATAAAATATTTTATAAATTTTTTTGGATAAATTACTCTGACCTCCCCTGAGGTTTGACATGATTACTCTCAAATTAAATTTTGTGTAAATTTACTCTGACCTCCTCTATAAGATTAATATTACATTAACATTTTTGTGCATATTGTAAAGTACCATTAACTTAAGTGTTTCAAACTGAAGTAATTTATGATTTGCATGTCTAATGACCTCCTATCATTTAAACTTCTAAAATACCCCTCATTTGATATCACTCAAAACATCTTTATCCCTTCCCATGAAAGTTGGTTTGGTTATTTTAATATAAATTACTCAGTTTAAAACACTAAAGTTATGTGTACTTTAGTAAATACATAAAAATACTAGTGTAATATTAATCTTACAGGGGAGATCAGAGTAAATTTACACAAATTTTAATATGAGAATAATTATACAAAACCTCAGGGGAGGTCAGAGTAATTTACCCAAATATATATTTTTTATCCTAATATAATATTTTTTTTTGGAAACAATTAGATTTTTTTTTAAAAAAAATAATTTTTTAGTTTTTTTTTAGGTATAAAGGGTGTAAATGATGTGGGTTTGAAAAATAAGAGGTATAAATAAAAATTATCAAACTTGAGGGTTGGGATTGAAGATAGAGCAAATCTTAGGGGGTATAAATGAAATTAATCCTTTATCAATTTGATGGTGTAGGTGAAGATTGATCAAATTAGAAAATTTAAGAAATTACTTGATATGTCAGGATAATATGATGATTTGATGAAACTAACCCTTCAAATGAACATAGAAAATAACAAATTTTTATATAGAAACTAGAAAGTTGTGATGGAAAATGCCTTACTCTCATACAAAATAATAAAGTCCTACTTGCCCATTAATTAACATGCCTTGAAAATTAAAAAAAAAAAGTAATTCTAATGAAAAAAGGAAGGGTTAAATGCAATAAACCCCCCTATACTATTCTCTTTTTCTTCAAATAATCCCTTGATCTATTGTTTTGACAAAAAAGCTTCATACTATCCCATTTTTAACACTTAACCCCCCTCATCTATGCGTACAGTTAGAGGACCGTTGTTTCTTCCATGTGCATATCACATGATTGGTTTAGGGCAAAAAAATGGCCAAACAACCCCTTATTACCGTTGCCAAAAATTGGAAAAATACGCATTCTTCTTCTTCTCAAAGCTCACGAGCCTCAATTCCTGACTCTCAAACACTTCATTTGCCCTAAACCAATCACGTCTCCAATCTCAATCATGCTCACGCTCACACTACCATTGCAGTCAGTATTCATCAATTGAAGTTTAATTTGTGAGTCTGTCCCCAATCTTAACCTCTATCTGAAACCCTAATCCCCAATTCTTCTCTTCGAACCCTAGAACCCTAATCCCCAATCCCCAAATTTTGCGAAAGTGCAGAGGAAGGAGGTGTTGTTATTGCCTCTGCTTCGGCCCAAGCTCATTACCATTAGAGTCCCTGTTATCACCACGCCGATCACCACCGTCACCAATAATGACACCCAAAGAACGATATTGCGATTCTTCCAGTACTCTCTCATCTATCTTCCAGAAATATATATATATATATATTATATTTCTCAGCTTCTCATCTATCTTCGAGAAATTGAACGTGTTGTAAATGCTTTGTTAGATTAGATTGGTGTGGACTAAGCATGGGTGAGAGTTCAACAAGTGTGAACAGTAATGGCCTCTAGAACAGAAATTGTCTTTGCCCGAATAATAGAAAGGTTGTTGTATTCATCTCTGATTCACCCGCCAATCCTAACAATGTATATTTCAAATGTGTAGATGGTTCTTGCCGTTATTGGGACTGGGCAGATAGAGGTAATCGGATGAGGTTTGAGCCCAGTGTTGGTGTTGTAGAGCCACAAGAAGCACTAATTCCTGCTCAAACCACACAGCAAGTTACTCAAGTTGATACCACTGCACTTTTTGTCAGGTCAATGATGCAGTTTGTAATGGTTGTGTTTGTTGGGAGTATGTTTATTCTATTTGGTGGTGTTGTGTTGTTCGTTGCACTGATGAAGAGGGTGAAGTAGTGAAACAGAGAAGTTGTGTTGAAGTAGTGGGAGTAACGAACTAGGACTGACTTGTGGAGTAGTAATAATGTTGTATGTAGTGTTATTTGGTATTTTGTTGTTTTGAAGCTGTAGTGTTGGAGTAATGAAGTTGTAGGTCAGTTTTTGTGAATCAGTTTAGGAGTTGAAGCTGATAATTTGTGTATGTTGTTGTGTATGCTGTTGTGAATCAGTTTAGGGAGCAATTGTTTCATATTGCTCACAACATTGTATTTTGCTATGTTAATAAATTGATACAGTACAATGTTAATGGTTTCTGCTACGTTAATGAATCATTTTGCTATGTTAATGAAGTTGTAGGCCAGTATACTGATACAGTTTTTTGAGTAGTAATAATGCACATATATGTTTAATAAAAATTGATACAGTTTCTGCAAATCAGTTACTCAAGGAAAACTGCAAGGAGTACCACACTTCCCCTGTTCTCTGGAGACATGGAAAGCAATATAAGTAGCTTTCCAAAAGTAAATCTGGGAAAGTCCAGTGCCACTGATGGTTTTGACATCTCTTCCATTAAAGCATACCACGATAAGGATAGAAGTGGCACTGCTTTTGGTTGTATCAGGACCCCTCTGAAGGAAACTGACATCAGAACCCCTCCAAAGGGAACTGACCTAACTTTTGAAAAAGGAAACATTAGTACATTGCCTGGAAAAAGGAAGATGGATGTTTCTTGTGTTACCCCAAAATTAAAGAAGACAAGGCACAATCCTCAAGTTTTTATCTCTAAAGGTCTACATGTGAATGATAGAACTGAAGTGTCAGAGTCTGCATCTTTGTTAGATGGCTTTGTTGACATGTATGTATGATCCAACAACACTACACCATTTAAAATAACATAATTAAAATAACAGAATTAAACACATAAAAAGATGGTCATTCAAATTCATTACTTCTCATAGTTTTACATCATTGAGTTAAATAGGTTGCATACTTAAAGTGACCATTGGATCATACATAAAAAGTGTCTGTTTTGCAAAAGATGGGCAGAGCCCATTTTACCCTAAAACCACTTTACAAAGCAACCATATTCAACTAGTAAAGTCAGTTTACAAAAGAGAAAATTCATAAAAGTGTACAAAGCTTGTTGTCATAGCATCAAAACACAAAAAGTGCTACATTCTTCCTCATCAGTCCATATAGTTAGTAGCTTCAAAAGACAAAAAATGACCATCTCAGCTAGTAATCTTCATCTACTAAGCAACATATTCATCACCCATACCCATTGACCTGCATTTCTCATTTAATCCCATTAAACACTCAACTTATAATAATTGAATTATTATTTTTCAAACAAAACAGTATAAAAGTATACCTGGATGATGAAACTTGTGAGTTTAGCAACTCATTGTAGGAGATATTTGTAGTCTAATATATGATGAATTTTTTTTTCAAAATATATCAGTTTTAATGCACATTTAAACCCAACTAAAACATGAGTGTTGTATAATTTTTACCTGTTGGTTTTGCATAATCTGAGCATGGGTTGCTTTGGGATACCCTCTTAGGGCTCTTCTTGGCAAAAGCTTAATAACAGATTTTGGTCTCCCTCCCTTGTTTGGAGCTTTAGGTTGAACTTGTGGTGCTTGAGCAGTGCAAGTCCTCACATTGTGCCCAAAACCTCTGCATCTTTTACACTGCAATTCAACCCTTGACTTACTCAACTTGGATGTTGAAGCCTTTTCACCAGGTTGCTTCTTCCTCAACTTTGAAGGCCTTCCAACTGGAACTCTAGAATTGGGAGGCAACATTGGATCACTAGGAGGTGAAGTTAAAAGGATTCTCATAGGGACTGGGTAGATCAAACCATCATAGGCCTTGAGATATGTAGCTCTATGAAAGTATGCATCAACATAGATCTCCGGATTCAATCTTTGAACAAACAAGCATGCAATTGCATGAGAGCATGGGATTCCAGTCACAGACCAAACCCTACAACTGCATGTGTTCAAATTGATATCAACAACTTCTGTAATTCCTCTACATTCCACCTCATACTTATCTTCACCAGCATATCTCACCATACACATTCTAGCAGCCCCTTTCCTTTTATTCAACTCCTTTTGAATTTCAGGACATAGGAAAACATCCTTGGAAATCATTGATTCTTTTTTCTTTTGCAACCTCAGCATCAAATGTTTCCTAATCCATTTCCAGCATGTAGATGATAGGCTTATCCCTTGCTGGTAGAATCACTGCATTCCAGGACTCACACATGTTGTTTAATACCAAATTATTCTTTGATTGGTCACTAAACTGTGATCTTGTCCACAAGGATGGATCAACTCTTGTGAGCCACTTAAATGATTCAACATTAATGTCCTTGATCCTATTCATATGCACCATGAACTCATATTCTGTGTAAGACAAGGTTGTTTCCCATAGCTCATTCTTCAATGCTTGCCCCTTAAATTTGAGCTTAAAGTTTTCATACAAATGTCTAACACAAAATCTATGTTCACTCCCATACAAAGTGTGTTCAAAGCAATCAACCAATTATCCTGCAATCAACATGAACATTATGGAATTGAGAGAGTGAAGTAAAGTATGGAAAAAACATCCAAAAAAAATTCAGTGTTTATAAAATGGCTTTTTTTTTTCCAAACAGGATCTTAAACTATGCCAAAAAAAATCATAAAAATTACTCAAAAATCCAAAAAAATCATATTTTTCAGAAATATTCAACCCCAATCCAAATTACATAGCAAAATGACATTTTTACCCATAAACCTTGAAATTCAGTCCCTATACTCAAACTTAAAAACAATATCTAATGAATATAATTCATAGAGTGAGTCATAATCACTCTATATCAATACTTATGTATGTAACATGGCAGAAAAAAAACAATTATTGGACAAATTTTAAAAAAAATCACTAAAATATCAAAATTCCACTTTTTCACCAAACAAAATCTTAAACTATGCCAAAAAAAATCATAAAAATTACTCAAAAATCCAAAAAAAAAATCATACTTTTCAGAAATATCAAACCCCAATCCAAATTACATAGCAAAATGATATTTTTACCCCTAAACCCTAAAATTCAGTCCCTATACTCAAACTTAAAAACAATATCTAATGACTATAATTCATAGAGTGAGTCATAATCACTCTATATCAATACTTATGTATGAAACATGGGAGAAGAAAAAACAATTATTGGACAAATTTTAAAAAAATTCACTAAAATATCAAAATTCCACTTTTTCACCAAACATAATCTTAAACTAGGCCAAAAACATTCATAAAAATTACTCAAAAATCCAAAAAAATCATATGTTTCAGAAATATTAAACCCCAATCCAAATTACATAGCAAAATGACATTTTTACCCCTAAACCCTAAAATTCAGTCCATATACTCAAACTTAAAAACAATATCTAATGAATATAATTCATATAGTGAGTCATAATCACTCTATATCAATACTTATGTATGAAACATGGCAGAAAAAAAACAATTATTGGACAGATTTTTAAAAAATTCACTAAAATATCAAAAATCCACTTTTTCACCAAACATGGCCTAAACTATGCCAAAAGAATTCATAAAAATTACCCAAAAATCCAAAAAAATCATATTTTCCAGAAATATTCAACCCCAATCCAAATTACATAGAAAAATGACATTTTTACCTTAATATGATGAAAAAGCAAAATAAGTACAAAAAATGAATTTTAAAGCATAATTACCTTCTGTCTATCTGAGATGAAGGTAATGTCATAGTTAGGGCCAACACACTCCATCAATTCTGACATGAACCAGTTCCAAGATTCCTTGTTCTCAGCCTCAACTACTCCAAATGCAATTGGGTACATTTGGTTGTTCCCATCACATCCCACAACTGAAAGTAACTGACCCCCATATGCATTCTTCAAAAAGCATCCATCAACCCCAATAAAAGGCCTGCATCCATCTCTGAAACCTTTCATGATGGCACCATAGCAAATGAACACCCTTTGGAATATTTTCACCTCAGAATAGTAGGACTCTAGATCAACAGATATGGTAACCCTACTACCAGGGGTTGTACTTAATATCAAAGCACAATAGTCCCTTAATTTGGCATATTGCTCACCTTCATCACCTTGGATCATGCTTAAAGCCCTCTTCTTTGCTCTATAGACTTTGTATCCAGACACATCAATTTCCATATCAAGAGCTATGGTACTTCTAAGAGCTTGACATTTTATGTTTGGATTTAACCTAATATGTTCTAGGTACCTATTGGCCAGATAGCTTGAGGTTGCTTGGTTGTTCCTTTGAACCCATAGACAGTTTTCATGTTCACAATTAAGAGTCTTGATCCTTAAACAGTCCTCATCACTTGGTTTACTTGCATGGACTCTCCAATAACACCTCTACTTACAAATGGCAGTGACTTTATCACCATCATTTCTAGTGTATTCTTGATGGCAATGTCTTTAACAACAGCCCTAAACTCTGCTGCAGATGCAAACCTCATTCCAACTTCTAGTGATTTAACCCCTAAATCTCTAGAACTAATGAATTCTGCATTGTCTGGGGCAACTCTAACTTCAGCCTCATCACCACATAAACTCCTCAACTCATCTTGTGGAGAGTAATCAGACTCAACTTCAGCAAAGTCCATATAGCTCTGGTCATATCAGCTTCATCAACTGGAGATTCAAGAGGCATCTCCTCTCCCTCCTCAGATGAGGGAATCTCATCTAATTCTATAGCTTTAAGGGCAAGTATGTATATATCAATACTGTTTGAATCCTTCAATCCAGCATACCCCTCAAATATGTTAAAAATATCAAAATCATATTGGATTCTCCTACACCTTCTAGTTTCAATATCATAAGGGAATTGGTATAAAGCTTTTTGAATGACACCATAGCCTACAGTCTCTACCATTAATTGGAGTTCAATGAATCAGTGTTAACATCCTTAAACTCTTTGATATTCCCCCCCCCCCCCCCCCCCCCACCACATAGGTAGTATTAGGTTCATGCTCAAAATGACCACCATAGTGAAGCACAAAATTGTAAAACACATCCACCTAAAACCAAAAAAATTAAAAGCTTAGCATGGGTATTTGTAATAACTTACTGTACTGTACTGATTTTCAAATTGGCAATATCTGTATATTTGTAAAATGGCAATACGTATATGAAACATGACCAATTTTTATACATATAAATAGTAGAAAATGTATGTTTACTGCAATGTATTTGCAATGATAGCAAATGACAATAAAGTGCAATGACAGGAGTAATATGCCATGTATTTCCAGCCAAGTTTGATAGAAATAAACAAAACAACAACAACATTTAACTATATTTGTAGAAAGTACTGGTGGTTCAAGATTACCATTATGAAGCTTTAATGCTACTTGTTTTTGTCTGCAACACCCAACTTCAATAACTCCAAATGGGACATCTTTGAACCAGTTCTCTTTGTCTCCAACACTACAACATTTAACACAACATATATACAAGCTCTAAGGTTGGATAAATAGCGCCAAACTTGGCCCTCTTTGGCGCCAAAAACAGAGCTGTCACAGCAGTGAACAACAACTGAAAGAGTGAGGGAGACAAGCTGTAGCAGGTGTGTGTTGTCAAGTGTTTATTGGTTGTAAGAGATTGCATTGCCATGTCACAAAACTTGAGAGCTTAAACAGTTTTTTGAAGACTTAATTGACAAACAGAGCCTTATTTAGTGAAGGGTAAAACTGTCCAACAAATGTCCATTAACGGTGTTATAACAGAAATGGGTAAATTGCAACATTTACATAGTTTAGGGGGCAAACCTTTAGTGCAGAGGGTTATTTTAGAAAGAGAGAATAGTATAGAGGGGTTTATTGCATTTAACCCAAAAAGGAAAGCAAAGATGAGTTTGTGCACCTTTTATTATGACTTGCACTTAAATGCCGTCGGTCTGTGATGCAAAAACGTCCACGAAATTACTGTATTTAACAAGTATGACTTTAGATGATTAGAGAGAATCTCTGAGCTGTCACTGAAAGTGATGAAACATAAAGTGTATTAATAGTTTTGTCCTCTTTGCTTATTAATATCGATTAAGATCTAAGATCTCAACTGTTTTTTTTATCATATGTGTAGATATATATATATATGTCTCCTATAATTAATGCAATCTCTATCCAATGACCTTATAATATGATATCCCTTTGTATTATTTTGTACCACGTCATGGTAGTCGTGGTCCTGGAAGCCAAGGTATGATTACAGACAATATTAATTAACATTTGTGGGGGTTCAAGAAGGGGGTTTCGATTTTGATGGGAAATTTCATGGATTTGAATAATGCTCCATCTCCTTGAATTGCATTCGGAATTGAATGAGAATGGATAGAAGGCTTGTGAGATTCACGTGATTAGCAAAAATGATTATATTTTTTAGTGAACCAAAAAAAATTAACTGATAAATGATTAATTTCAATCTTTCATTTGATAGTAAAGATCTAGTTGTCCCGAACCTTTCATTTGATAATAAGAGTCTCGTAATAATGAGTTATTAAGCCAAAAAATATTAATATTAAATACCTTAAAATATTTATGTGTACTAATTATACCAGCATCCAATTAATCTACAAGTTGTTATATTGACCACATTACAAATATGAATTCCCATCTTCCGTCAAATCTTTGGTGTTTATTTGGTTCTCT
This sequence comes from Cornus suecica, assembly GCA_963922005.1. NCBI lineage: Eukaryota > Viridiplantae > Streptophyta > Magnoliopsida > Cornales > Cornaceae > Cornus > Cornus suecica. The sequence continues at coordinate 75,720,315 of OY998244.1, read as the reverse complement.
CTCTCCATTCCACATGATATTATCATGTTCACTCCCAGTCATTGTTGTTTCCATTAAATAGCAGCTACCACATTTAGTGCAAATACTGAAATGATAGTAATGAACAGAGACGCAAAAAAATCTACTAGGCATTTATGTGCAATTCTTAACATTTCCAATGTCATAGCCACGTGCTTCACACCAACTTTGAACCTGATAATATAATCTACTTGTGAAAATATATACACACACACACACACACACACGTATATACACGCGCACATATATAATATACTAAGTGTTTGTTTGGTAGAGGGTTTGAAACCCTTTTTTGGATTTGGGTTGAAAATTGTGCACCAAATCATATTTGGTAAGCTTGGAGTTGGAGCAATAGTGTTGCACCATTGGAGTGAAATCCATCATTTTTTGCACCATTGAGAATGATGGTTTGGATAGAGTTGTTTTGGTTTTCTCACACCAAAATTATTCTTTAACCCAAATCAATTCAATTTGATGTACCATTGTTTAACCCAAACCAATTCATTTATAATATTATATCTATATAAATTCAAAAAATAAAATATTTCCAAAAAATCAAACGAAAAAATAAAATATAATAAAAATATATTTATTATTTTTTAAAAAATATACAAATTATATGTATTTTTACTGAAATCTTTTATTTTTTCAAAATATTTTATTTTTTTGAAATATCTTATATAAAATATTTTATCTTTAAATATTTTGAAAAAATTAAATATTTATGAAAAATTAAATATTTTGAAAAAATTAAATATTTATATATTTTATTTTTTAAAACATATATATTTACAAAATGTTATTTTAAATAAATAAAATGTCAAACTATTCCAAGTTACCAAATATGATTGGTTTCAGAATTTTAGCCCATACCAACTCTACCAAACATGGTTTGGTTTTTCAGTTTCACATTTTTTCACACCAAAACCACCTGCACCAAACATGGTTTCAGTTCAGAATAAAACCACACCAACTCCAACCAACCCAACTTCAACCAAACCAACATCACACCGATTGCCAAACAAACACTAAATAGTATGGTGTGAATAAGGACAATGTACCAATACCATCAATCATAACCATACTATCACGAATCCCTCGTGATTTCAAAAAAAAATTCAACTTGTCCCTCTTATATAAAAAATTTCCCACACGTTAGTAATCTCCCTTCTAATTTTAGGAATAATTTTATCTGAAATTATAAAAAATGGGATAGATTAGTCAAATTTATTAACGTCAAGGGAATTTTCTATATAGAAGAGAAACAAATTGATTTTTTTTTTAAACCACATGGTTCCCTAATAATAACCCTTCTCGTAAAGACAATATAAGTTTCGAATTGAGACTCATTAAAAGGCCCGCCTGATGTACCACGAGTGGACTAGCTCAGTGAACTGGGCTGCATTGTAGCCTACACAATGCCGCAATCCAAATATTTCATCGGACCATTCAATCGGTAGGAGTGACAAGTAATGTGTACAAAGAACAAGAACGTAATCAACATGAGATAATGACTCACGCTTACTAAAGTTTTTTTGTTGAAGACCAACAATTGCGATAATCTATCTCCATCACAATGAACTTATAAAGATTGGTGGCGGCTAAGTATTGTGCTATAATTGTTTACTTGAGATTTGAGACCAATATATATTGTTCATACCAAATGTCTAATAGTCAAGCGGTATCAACATTTACTCCTAAATGGGAGGTCAAGGATTCGAGCCTTAGTGGAGGTCGTGTGTGTAATTATTCTTACCTTTCAATGTATATATATATATATATATATATGCTACATGGTTGTTACGATCGCGATCCTATGAGGTAGGATTTTACAATCCTACCATTAAAAACGATCCCGATCCCACAAAAATCTCTCATATTGTAGGATCGCCATAGGATTGCAATCCTATGGGGTAGGATCTTACGATTATCACTCAAAACGATCCTATTATTTGCATGCAATTTAGGACTTTTTAGGTGAAAAAAATTAATTTTGGGTTGAGCTATCCATATAAAATGGCCAATTTTTTTAAAAAAGAAACAAAAAAAATACTTTATAAACCCAAATTCAATCCAATATATCTCTATATCTATTTATACTATTATAAAGTACAAGGCCCTTATAATATTTTTATACATTATTTAATTATTATAGAATAAAAAATGCTGAATTACTTATTATTTAACATTTATTTTTATATTAATCATTCAAAAACTCTTTTGATTTTTCCATTAAATGTATATAGCTATCCATAGTTACTACTTATCTATACAAGTTATCTAATAAAAACTAGGGTAATTTGCAGTCAAACCCCCTGAGGTTTGAGTCAATTGCAGTCAGATGCAAGTCAATGTTTTTTTGGTCCCATAGCCCCCTGAGGTTTCAATTTCGTTGCAATGACATTCCCTGGGCTGGTGAAATGACTAGAACGCTCTTTTAATTGTTTCACTTATTACATTAGGGTAATATATAAAGTGTGAAATTACCCATATGCCCAAACACTTCACCCCTCTAAAATTACTAATTACACTTCCACCCCTTATTACAATATATATATATATATATATATATATATATTACGAAAATTACAATTTAATATTTTTTCTTTATAAAATTCTAAATAAACACATAAAATTTGAAAAAACATATAAAATTTGAAAAAATATATAAAATTTGAAACAATATATAAAATTAAAAAAAACATATAAAATTCAAAACAAATATATAAAATTCATAAACAATATATAAAGTGTGACTGAAGTTTAAATGGACAAGCCTCAGAGTCATTAGCCAAGGTAACGGATCCTCTCCAGCTCTCTGCAGAGCTATTTCAATGGCCACGATGGCGACACATGCCCCACGATGGTGACCAAAATCGGAATCGAACCGATACTTTATTAAAATATTTTAATCAAAATTAAATATATTAATATTTGGATCAAAATTAACGATTTGATTCCTGTTCTCATTTTACTTTTAAGTTTTAACGCATGGTTTGGTTGGGTTGGACTAATCTAAATTCATTGGGTTCGGGTTCTATATTAAGCCTATACCAAAGAATAAGACTGTCAGAATCGGGAGTTTAGGTATAATTATTTTGTGGTCAAAATACTAGATGAACCTAAACATATTAATTTTTTTAAAAAAATATTAAATATTTAATTTAAAAATCTAAATCATATTAGAATTTTCAAAATTTTCTAATACATTGGACTTTTAAATATTTTCTCATAAATTTAGGTCATATATTGGGATATTGGACTAAATCATTAAGCTTTTGGGCATTTCATACGGAGGGCTTAATCGTCCAAAGTAGTAAAATTGTGATAAAATCGTACAGAATCTTAGAATCCTAAAATTTTACCAATTAGAATCGAGATTCTGACAACTATGCCAAAAATATCGTACTTGTTTTGAATAAATCGCGAAAGCAAAAAATAAAATAAATACATCTGCATAAATTTTACTAAGACCATTGCTACTGTCACATACCATCAAAGCTTTTTGTAATCGATTCTATAGCTTCTTCAATAAATACATCGAGTTTGTAATGACTTTCTAATCGTATCCTTCCTGCGTTTCGGATATGAAATATCATTCAAAGCTTTAGACAAAAAGTGCTATTGAGATCTTGAACACTTATATGTATATTGGCGAGCGAAACCCTAAACCCTTTCAATTAGTGATACTTTTTGAAATTAGAAATTTATTAGTTTAAAAATTAGTTCAAACTTTAAACTATGTTTTCTCCAATTTCAAATCAACAACCAGACAGAACATTAGTTAAGGTTTCCATTTAATTAGTCGTTTCATCTGATTCACATATCTAGGATTTATTTACTCACATTTGGGTTTGATACAATATATCTAAATCTCTCATTATACTTTGATCTATTTGCACAATAAACTAAGCTTAACTACAGACAGTGATAACTGTCATTCATAAATTGTGTTTGGTAACTAAATATAATTCACTGGTTTAAATTTTACTTTATTTGTTTTTTAATTCCACCCTTCTCTTTAACTAGTCAGATATTTCTTCAACTGAGTTACATTGGGTTTGGACTTCCGTCATTGCCTCATTGGTGAACAGTCCAACTTTTATGTTAGAGGGGGAAAATAACCTTTGTTCAAAAATGGTACCAACAACTACCAATACCAATATATATCTATATACACATATACATATACATATATTATTGTCCTAATTCATTGATGATCAAGTTGGCATCATCTTATCTTTGATCTCATTTCTAAGATTCATTACCTTCCATGTTCATCAATAAGCAAAAAATCAAGGCTGGCTGTCTGGGAGTCTGCTGAGAACAGAGTGCTCTGGTTTGTGGTCGCACTCGTAATCAAGATGAACGAATGCTCTTTCCACTTCAGGGAGCTCTTCGATCTTGATCTGCAGCGATTCACCAATGGCGTGGGCTTCTTTCAATGGTAGATCTTCGGGCAGTTCTATGTGGACCTGTTTTTCACAGAAAAGGAAGCAAATGATTAGTTAAGTTCATATAGCATTTGAAGTTGGGAAGTTTTTGGTTGTAACTACAAGTGAAATCACTTGGGGAATATATTACATACACATTTGGATAAATATGTCACTTCTGGAAAAAAGGGGAAAAAAACAATTATCTATGTCAAACATATTTTATACATCATCTCAACAAGCTAACCTCACCTCAACAAAATAGAGTACACCAAAGGTGTAGGCTCGGACTGTATCAATGCGTTTGATTTGAGGATCGTGGCCTAGAACCAAGTATGTCAGTTTCTGCAGAACTTCCGGGGGAGCTGATTGTCCAACTAGGGAAACTACATGAAAAAGACACAAGTAGAACGGTAGATATAGTAAAAAAATTTGGAAATTTTAGGCTTGCACACACAGATATACTCTTTGAGGAAAAAAAAAAAAAAAAAGGTCTTAATCCACTTAAAGTTTTCACTATGAAAATATGTCATCGCTCGACAAATACCCACAAAAATTTTCACTAGGAAAATATGTCATCACTTGACAAACCTAGTACATAGTTGCTAAGACGATTGAGAATTTACAGCCAAATTCTTTTATAAAGAGTGTATCTGAGAATCTCATTAGTAGCTATTTGTTTTACTTTTTATATGCTAAGTATCTAATGACAGTGCAGGCGATTTCTTAAGAGGGTGAAGTACCTGCATTTTCTATTACAGTTCTTGACCAATTAGTAATTGTATAAACAGCAAGGATTATAGCACCAACAGGGTCGATCCACCAATAGAACTTATCACCAAGAACAGCAGCAACCAAACCGACTACATTTGTAACCACGTCGAAATAATGGTCCTGGTGATCATCCATACATAAGTTAGTGTACTATCAAGCAGTAACTAATGCACAATAGATGTGGTACTTGAAATTAGTCTAAGTACAAACCTTTGCATATGCGCGGACAATATCGTTTACTGAGCTTCTGCAGTAAATCCAAAGAACCAGTTTTACGCCGGTAGCTGATAGCATAATTGCATACAACCAAACCAATTGTTCGGTACTCATCTTTGCAGAAGGCTCATCTTTAATCAGCTGTTCCACAGCCTGGACCAGCACTTGAAAGCCTGCATAAATTTGAAGAGACTACAGTGTTATGGCAAAGAGAATTGGGAATCTTACTATGTCATTTCGTATAATTTTTTTCCCCGAATAAATTTCTATATGTCGAATCTTGAAGCAACTGCGTGGAAGAGAATGCATATATTTCACTGAATGATGAGTGTCAAGGCTATTGATGCTTTTAATTGTTCGATACTTGTTAGATCATAAATAAGTACTGAATTATGCAGTTGGCACTACGAGTTCAAGGCCTCTGTTGAATTCATGAACGAAATATTCACCATGAAACATGGGGATAGAATTGAAGAATCCCACAATCAAACCTCTTTCATTGTCTACACATACAGATCGAAAACATAGCAGAGTGTACTCACATACGTACCAAGACTTGCCATGACGACAGCAAATATGATGATGCCTACTGGTTGCACTCTCAATTTCCCGATAGGGTATTTGTAGATGTTTATGTTTTTCATGGACAAGTGCGTAAACCAGAGAATACCACCAGCCATAACATCGAGCAGAGAATCTAATGTTGATGCCGCGACGGCCATCGATCCACTCCTCACTGTAGCATAAATCAGCAATTCATAACAAACATTTTTATCACTAGAAGTATTCACAAAAGAAAATAGATAACCACACGAATAATTGCTGTGAAAAGAGTAAACTCAACAGAAACCATGTGACTAGAAAAGCAAAAAATTTACCCTTTGAATGAAATTTGTAACCAAAATCATGAAGTCATAAATAGAAAGTGACTTTATATATACTGGTATATAGAGAAGGATTTGAAATTACCTTAAATGCCAGTAGAAAAATATTTGCACAATTAGAAATATTCATGGCTCTTTCATGCTGGGCTTGTTCTTGGTGTTCTTGAGCTCCATCGACGGCTTGGGATGAGACAAGAGAGTCAACCTCCTCAAAGGATTTCAAGGTGGCAATTTGTTTTTCATAATATTCTCTCTCCCCTGATGCAAATTAAAGGAATTATATGAACAATGAGGGAGAAAACTGACGCAATAAGCCTAAAGTAGATTATATAGGTATAAGTCTAGAATATTGAAATTCATTTGAAAATTATAGAAGGAAAAAACCATATTTATTGTCTACAATAGTACTATTCCACATATGCGATTCATTTAGTGAATAAACATGATTAAACACGGCAAACAACACCACAACAATAGTCTAGTAAATTATATACCCAAAAGTATAGCTAGTACTAATTACTAGAATATCTATATGTATATATATGTGTGTGTATACCCATATGTATAAATGACATGGAAATTGCAAGGCTTACCTTCAATTAAGCCAGTAGTTTTAGAGAGGTCAACAAGAAAAGGGGTCTCAGGATCAAGGCCAGAGCGGATCTTGGATGGCAATCTAGAGAAGAAATCACCTCTGAGAGAAGCAACTGAGTAATTTTTTTGGTTGCACTTTGGACCTTCCTCACTGGACAACAATGGAGCTTTCAGATCCATTTCAAACACCCAACTCAAATTGCACTAAAAACACTTCTCTGCAACAAACACAACACATGAAATCAGTTCCTATCTAACATTTACAATTAACACAAATTGGACTCATAAACCTTTCTTCAAACACTTTGTGAACATGATCAAGACAACCCAAATGAAAGAATTAATCAACATACGTGAAAAATATATATAAAAAAAAACATTAAATTGAAAAGAACATTTTTTTGAAGTTGAAGCAACAAACCCACCAATCTAAGATCCCAAAGAACCACACAATTGATTCTGAACAACAAAGGAGGTGGATTTGGAAGATGGGCTTAAATGCATGAAACTTAGGAGGACTATTAAAACACTAATCCACAGGTTATGAAAAGCAGTTTCAGTTTCAAGAAAACCCCACAAATCAAACAGCTATAAGAAGCCAAGAGGGTGTCTTTTAAGAGGAAACAACAAAAAGGGTATGCATGAAAAATATGTTTATTCTCTCAACAACCTCAATTGTATCATTATCATTATTGAGAGTGATGATAAAAATAAGTGACATTTTGGGTGGCTTTTGGAACAGGGCTTGTTTCGGAAGTTGGTTATGGGCTTGGTTTTGGTTTTATTTTTGATTTGAAGACTAAATTTTGTTTGGTTGGTGATTTTTGGAGTTAGTTTTGGGCTTTTTAAAATCAATTATTAAAATCTTGGTTTTGACCTATCAATTTTGACTTTTTTTTTTTTTTCTCTCTCTATATATATATATATGGCCAAAATATGAATTATTTTGAAAAAAATAATATATAATATTTGGAAAAAAATTATTTTTCGAAAAACAAATCATATTTTGAAACATAATATATTTTTTCCCAAAAAAAAGTATTTTTCGGAATTTTTTTTATATTTTGGGACATAATAAACTTTCGGAAAAGTATTTTTCAAATTTTATATTTTGAAAAAAATAATTTTTGGAAAAAATCATATTTTAATATAATTTTTCAAATTTTTTTTTTGAATTATATATATTTTTTTGAATTTTAAATATTTCGCACTTTTAAAAAAATATAAAAAAAGTGCGAAAATTTTATAATTTTTTGGAAATATTTTTTTCAAAATATAATTTTCTTAAAATATATATTTTTTCAAAAAATATATATTATGAAAAATATATATATTATGAAAAACAATATTTTGGGAAAATTAAGTTGGAGAAAAAAAATTTGGATTAAATTATAAATATTTCGTACTTTTTTATATTTTCTGGAAAGTGAGAAAATTTTATAATTTTCTGAAAATATTTTTTTAGAAAATATAATTTTCTGGAAAGTGCGAAATATTTTTATCAATTATATATATATTAATATATATTATTTGAATTTTATATATAATTTTCACATTTTAAAATATTTTTATCAATTATATATATATATATTTTAATTTTAAAAAAATAGAAATTTAAATCTTGTTTTATATGATTTTTGAATTTTATATATTTCTTTCGAATCTATATATTTTTCCCAATTTTATATCCTTTTTTTCTAATTTTTTTTAAAAATTCAATATATAATATAATTTTTCATAATTTTATATTGTTTTTGAATTATATATATTTTTTCGAATTTAATATATATTATTTGAATTTTATATATAATTTTAACATTTTAAAATATTTTTTTCGATTATATATATATATTTTGGAATAAAAAAAATAGAAATGTCAATTATTTTCGGGAATTTTTTTTTTTTTAATTATATATATATATTCATTTTAATATTTTTTTTCAATTATATATATATTTTTTCATATTTATATATTTTTAATACATATTAGTATATATATATAATTATACCAAGACCAAGATCAATTCATTACCAAACATGGTTTTAGATTTACCTAAAACCACCTAATACCACTAAATCCAGAATTACAAGAACAAAATCAAAACCAAGATCAAAATCAAATTAACAAACGGGCAATGGGTTTGTAGCAGCTGATCTTTTGACAATTAACATACTTCCAGGGCACATCACACATTATTTTTTGACTTGGTCTGTATGGTTATTGGCAAGTGTCACTACCTGCTCTTGACCAAGCTGTGATTGTCACTTTGAGCTTTATTTCATCACACACAGAATTGAAAATTTAAAAATAGAAATAAAAAATTAAAAAAAAAAAAAGAAGAAGAGAAGGATCCATTTAGTAATTACTCTTTTTTACATAATAAATGTTTCCTATAACACATAACTTCTCATTTCACTTTGTGTGAAAAGTATAATTTCAGAGGGATTTGTTAAGAGAGAGAAAATAATCAGGTTTAATGCACTTTACCCATTACATATTTATATCCTTTGAAATCATTGCCCATCACGATGAGACCATCAATTTTTTATTGTGATAAATTGTAGGAAACTAGGAATATTGAATGTGAATCATTTTTAGTGTTTGGTTAAGAGAAGTTGTTTGAAAATGAAAGACAGTGATTGTAGCCTCATTTTTACATCAGGCCCATCGTACAAAATTAATAATGGATTAACATATTTGTTAAGCCCAAATAAAAAATAAAGCCCAAGGATATAAACATTTTTCAGGACAAAAGTTATTAAGAAAATGACCGTTTTAAAATATACAGAATCAAAACTGAAATAGGCTTTATTTTTGCAGTTTTACAAAACATTAAACTTATATTTAATATGGAGATATTGTCTTTATTATGTATTAAGACCCATTTATGAGGGTAACTCCAATTTCATGTATAAAAGGAAGAAAAAAGATCTGAAATTGCTCTCATTCTTGCTGATTCTCGAAATACTTATTAGTATCTTGCCATTTAACAATTTATTAGCTTATGATAAAATTACAAAAGTTGAAATTCGTTCGGCATTTGCGAACAGGTTTACACTTTTTGGCGCCGTCTGTGGGAACGTTGATTTCTAGACAGAAGCTATTAGATCAATGGCGGGAGAAACCACCACACAGCTAGGAGATACAGCTGCTATCCTTCAGCGTCTGGAGGCTCTTGAGAAAGAAAATCAAGAACTAAGGCAAATGTTAGATCAGTCCGAACACCCAGAATTGCCTATAGCAGGACGCCGTAATGGCCCCGGTGTTGAAGAGGAAGACAATCATCATGAGGCAAGTTCAGCAGATCGCACAACAGATCCTACTCGTACCCAGCCAATCGCAGATGAGGCGAATATCAATAATCGTGCAGTTCCGCTCGATATAGTGACCCGACTTCAAAAGATCGTGGACGAACAAGTAAAAGATCTTAGAACACAATCACCAGTTAATCTAACCATCGAAATGACTGCCAAAATGATTAAATCACCGTTCAGTCCCGAAATACAATAGGCGAGAAGGCCAGATAAGTTTCGGATGCCAAAATTCATTATGTTCAATGGAACGCAGGATCCAATTGAGCATCTGTTTCATGTGGAGCAAATGATGACTCTCGACATGGCCGATGATGCTCTAATGTGCAAAGCTTTTTCTACAAGCCTAACAGGCCCAACTCTGTTATGGTTCAGGCAGCTGCCCAGCAGTTCGATTGATTCTTTCCAAACGCTAATGGAAAAGTTTTTGGCCCAGTATTTTGTAATCGGAAGCAAAAGAGGACCATTTCTAATATGTTCACGATGAGACAAGCGAAAGGCGAAACGTTGAAAAATTTCCTATCCAGATTCAATTTGGAAATGAGAATGATACCCAGTTGTGATCAACCAGCAGCAGTGGAAGCCTTCAACGTGGCTATCGAGCAAGGGACCAGCTTTCATAGATCCTTAGTGAAATCAACACCCCTTAACATGGGTCAGTTGAATTCACGGGCACAGGGATATCTAAGACTGGAGGAAGATGAACAAGAAAGAGGTCATCGTTCGACATTAGTCAGTGTAGAAAGCAAATCAAGGGAAAGGATAATCAAGAAGGCAAATAATACGAACAACCAACGATCAGCTCCATATAGGCAACAAGAGAGGAGGCCAAGATATGACATACCTGAAACTCCACTCCGAACAACCTTAGCAAAGTTGTATAGCGAGAATAAGGCAAAGGATATTTTTTGCCCACCATTTCCACTGAAAATGCCACCAGAACAACAGGACCGTTCGAGGCACTGTGCGTTCCATAATGACTTTGGCCATTTAACCAATGAGTGCAGACAATTAAGGAGACAGGTTGAGACCTTGATAGCCAAAGGAGATTTGAAGGATTACGTGGACAATGGAGTCAAAAACTTTGATCGCCCAAAGCCCAATAAAATTGTGGGTGGACAGCCGGTCAAAACCATTGAAACGATCCATGGAAAGCCAGAAGAAGATGAGGAAAGTCGTTCGGTTCAACGTTCACGAATGCGCAATGCCAACAAGATCCGAAGGGTAGGAGAGGTGAACGTAATTCGGAATTACCCAATGCCTACAATATCATTTACCCAAGAGGACTTAAGACGCGTGCAGCTTCCCCATGAGGATCCAGTAGTAATTTCGATCATAGTTTCAAATTGTTTAGTTAAAAGGGTGTTAGTTGATCCAGGTAGCAGCACGAACATCCTGACCAAATCAGCTTTTGAGAAGATCGGCATCAGCACAGAGTTGATCAAGCCGACAGCTAGTCCGCTGTCAGGTTTTGATGGAAAGAGGATTTGCCCGATCGGGATCCTAAATTTAATTGTGATGGCCGCAAAGCGAACCTTATCAAAAAAATTCATGTTGGTGGGCGTACAACCTTCTTACAATCTGATAATGGGAAGAGGTTGGATTCACCGAATGCAAGGAGTTCCATCTACTCTGCATCAGGTGATGCGGTGTGTTGATCCTTCAGGAAAAGGATTTGTTGATATTTAAGGCGATCAAGTGGTGGCGAAAGAGTGCTATGCCATCGTCACCAAAAGTTTGAAGGGCGAAAGTTCCGCACAGAATTTGTATCAATTACCGAACCTCCGTGATTAGACTAACGATTATGAGAAGACTGAAGAGGACACCATTACAGTGGATCTAATCGACGGGAGTAAGGGAAGGACCACCCGAATTGGAAGAGGTCTGAATTCTGATGAAAGGAGCAACCTGATTTTTATGCTGAGATCAAATATTGATGTTTTCGCTTGGGAGCACAGCGACATGCCCGGGGTCGACCCAGGAACTATGATGTACACATTAAATGTTTACTCCAACGCTCAACCCGTACGGCAACGACCCAGAAGGATTGAAACCGTACGAGGAAAGTTTGTAGCTGAAGAGGTTAGCCGACTGCTAGATGTTGGTTTTATCAGAGAAGTTCATTATCCAGTTTGGCTTTCCAACGTTGTCGTAGTGCAAAAGAAGAACGGGAAATTTCGAATGTGTGTGGACTTCACCAACCTAAATAAAGCTTGTCCGAATGACAGTTTTCCTTTACCCAAGATTGATCGCATGATCGACGCAACTACAGGGTTCGAACGTCTCACATTCCTGGATGCTTATTCAGGATACAATCAAATCCCAATGAACCCAAAAGATGAAGACGAAACGGCGTTCATCACCGAACGAGGTACCTGTTGTTACAAGGTCATGCCGTTCGGTCTAAAAAATGCAGGTGCAACTTATCAGCGACTGATTGATAAGATTTTCAAGACCCAGATAGAAGATACGGTGGAGGCCTACATTGATGACATGGTTGTTAAAAGCAAGAACAAAGGTAATCACGAGCAATACCTGGAGAATGTGTTCGCATCCCTGCGATCGCACAAAATGAAGCTGAACCCGGAAAAATGCACTTTTGGTGTGTCTTCAAGACAATTCTTGGGGCACATAGTTAACAAAGATGGAATCAAAGCAAGTCCAGCACAAGTTCAGGCATTGATCCAGATGAAAACACCTGAGTCCCCAAAAGAAATCCAGGTACTCACAGGAAGATTAACAGCTTTGAGCCGGTTCATCTCCAAATTGTCAGATAGATGCAAGTCGTTCTTCGATGTCTAGAAGTCCAAGAAAATAATTTTTTGGGGAGAGAAACAGCAAGAAACGTTCGATCAGCTGAAACGTTATATGGCGAAACCACCGATCTTGACCGCACCCAAAGGTCATGAGTCCATGATCCTATATCTAGCAGTTTCTCCGAACACAGTCAACTCAGTGTTGGTAAGAGCCGATGGGAACAGACAATACCCAATTTACTATGCGAGCAAAATATTGCTTGATGCAGAAAGAAGATATTCGAAGACAGAAAAAATCATCTTGGCCTTGGTCCAGGCAAAGCGAAAGTTGCGACATTACTTCGAATCCCATCCAATCAGAATACCAACAACATTTCCGATCAAAGCAATTTTGTCAAACCCCGACTTCTCTAGACGAACCACAAAGTGGTCAATAGAACTAAGCATGTTCGATATTACTTATGAGCCACGAACGTCTCTAAAAGGTCAAGCTGTGGCGGATTTTCTCCTTGAGTATGAAGCAACTGAAGATGAGGTATGTGATGTAAATCCAAAGTATTTGCTCTATGTTGATGGATCAGTGAATAACCTGGGGGCAGGTGTGGGGATCGAACTAATATCCCCATAAGGCACCAAGTTGCAGCAATCGATCAAACTGTGTTTTGAAAGTTCAAACAATGAGGCTGAATACGAATCGGTTTTGGCAGGTTTAAGGAACTCCAGATCAAAGAATTAACTGTGTTCAGCGACTCACAGTTAGTCATAAATCAGATCACAGGAAATTATAATACAAGTGATGAAAGGATGTTGCAGTATAAAAATGCCGTTCTGGAAGAAATGCGAAACTTTCAAGAAATCACTTTTAAACAAATTCCAAGGGCGGAAAATCATGGGGCTGATCGTGTAGCAAATCAGGCATCTTCAGCTGGAGACGATATGATCAGGATAATTTTCGTGGATGAATTGTTCACACCATCGATCGGTAAAAAGGAGGAAGTGTGCGTAATTCCATACGAACCAAGTTGTATAGATCCAATCCTTGAATATTTATTGATCGGAGTTCTACCAGAAGATCAACGACAAACAAGGAAAATAAGAGCAAAGTCTACCAAGTACTCAGTGATTGATGGCTTCTTATATCGGCGATCGTTGAGTGGACCTTACCTGCGATGTTTGACACCATCTGAAGCACAAGAGGTACTCAAGCAGTTACACGATGGGACTTGTGGAAGTCATGTTGGGGGGAGATCGTTATCTCACAGAGCAATAACACAAGGCTATTTTTGGCCGTTCATGATCCGAGATGCGAAAGAATATGCGAAAAGATGCGATAAATGTCAAAGGCATTCGTATATAATCCACTAGCCAACAAAACTACTCACAACAATGACTTCTCCAGTTCCATTCGCACGATGGGGGATGGATGCAGTTGGACCATTAACAAGGGCAACATCAAATCAAAAGCATGTGCTTCTGGCTACGGATTATTTCACTAAATGGGTCAAGGCCAAAGCTTATGTAAGAATTACACACACTCAAGTAATTGATTTTATCTTGAATCAAATCATATACAGGTTCGGAGTGCCAAAGTACATAATGATGGACAACGACAAAAATTTGGACAATCAGTACGTTCGAGAGTTGTTGGACGAGTACGACATTAATCATAACTTGTCATATGTCAGTTATCCGCAAGCAAATGGACAGTCCGAGATAACGAACAAAATGATTTTTGCCGGGATAAAAAGAAAATTAGAGGGAATCGAAGGAAAATGACGATGGTTAGACGAATTACCAAGGGTCCTCTGGAGCTACCGAACGACTCCACGCAAACCGACCGGGATGACTCCATTCACTATGGTGTACGGAGTCAAGGCGGTAATCCCGATTGAATTGGAAGTCCCCACAACAAGAACTCATCTATTTGATCCTGAGCAAAACGAATAAGTTCTAAAATCGAAGGTAATTTCATAGATGAAAAGAGGGAAATGGCCTCAATAAGGTTGACAGAATATCAACAAAGGTTGATGAGGAGTTACAAGAAGAAAGTGAAACCAAGATCATTTCAAGTTGGCGATCAAGTACTAAGGGTGTTGGCCAGCAGATCAAACAAACTAGATCCCATATGGGATGGGCCGTACATAGTAACAGAGGTGATCGGTAAAGGTGCCTACAGATTGGCCGATCAAGATGGAAAACAAATCGAACGAGCTTGGAATGCAATACACCTGAAAAGGTATTTTCAATAAAATTTATGTTGATCTTTAAATTCGCTTAAACAGTTCGTACGATAAGGACCCATTTCAAATCAATAAAGATATTATTCATATCTTCCCATATTTCTGTTTAAACTATCAAAAAAAAAAAAAGCTCAAGTGAAATAACTTGGCCAAAATACATAAGCCATTTAGGCAAAAGACCATCCTGAAGATGACACCAAGTTCATGTTTTCACAAAGACGTATATAGATACGCATCAAAAAGGTTGTGTTCAAAAGAACGCATCATCCTATTCAAAAAATATATCAAGCACAACAGTGCCATCTGTTCAGAAAACATCTATGCACCTCAGTGCCATCCTGTTCAAAACTATTAAAGCACATTAAGTTTCACTTCAAAATTTGTCTAAGGATGCTCACCATAGAAACATCAAAAATAAATATTGTTTAAACAGACAATGAAATTGTTCAAAATAAAAATCAAGAAGTTGGAGGTAAAACATCATCAGTATTAGATTGTTGATCCTTTGAAGGAGGTATGGAAGGTCCAGCTGACGCTTCAGTTGTAGCAGCAGGGATTGCGGAGATAAGTTTTGGTCGTTCGGCCGGTATGATCCCATGCAAAATAAATTGAGCTAAGTCTTTTTCATCTTGGGAAGCCTCAGGCTCTTCATACAGGTGAACGACTCCGCAAGCAGCATCATGAGCAGCCGAATTATCATATGTACGAGCAGATGGGTTTTAAGACATTTGATCATAACAAAATCTAAACCCGTCGCAGAATTTTATGTCAAAAATGTTCACATATCTCCTGTGCAAGTCCATACCTCCCCTTGGGCAAATTTCTAAGCCGGTTTTCAGAACAGCATTGGAAGTCTCAAGGTTGTGAACTTGTTTTTTCAGCTCAGCATTCCGATCAGATTCTTTCTGATGAAGCTTCTTTAAACTCTCCACCTCGAGCTCCAAAACCTTCCTCTGTTTCTCAGCCAATGTGGCGCATTTATCAGCTCGCAGGTATGCAACATCTATGTTTTTTCTCTTATACTCTCCTATTTCAACAGCTTTACAGAGAGCTAAGACATTAAACACAGACTGAAAAGAGAAAAAACGTTAGTAAAAATTAAAAAAAAATAAAAATTGGTACCTCCAAAATAGAAACAGGAGCCCTAGCCAAAAGCTCGTTCTGATCAACATGCTGCTGAAAGAGTTCATCTTTGGGTGGCCACATTCCCCGAGTAAGAGCCATCAGGGAATCAGGGTCGAACATGGCCAGCGAACGGCGATTCAAAGTACTTCCATCACTTTTTCGAATTTTGGAATCCAATCACCTTCGGGATCAAATGATGAAGGGAAGCAGCAATCCGGAATAGTGTAGCCGCTCACAGACTTGGCCTTCTTCACCAGCTTCTCATGCTTCTCAGCATCGTTTGTTTTTGCATGCTCTGAAGGGGGACCCAACAACAACTTTTTCTGAACGCCACCGCCATCTTCGGTGTTCGTCCTTTTCAGATGCCCCTTCATCTTCTTTGGGTCTTCGGTCAGATCAATCATTTTATTTTTTCCCTTATCAGAAGACGAACTGACAGGGGGAGGAGATTTTTTTGCTACAGCACGCTTGGAAGCTGTTACCGGTATCTCCATTATAGTAGTTTATGGAGCGCTGACAGCAATTAACTTCAATTTTTAAGGAGTCAAAAGTGATTTGCTGGACGGAAGAGTTGCAAAGACTTTTTCGTTCAGATATTCAAGACGTTCGACTACATACAAAAAACATAGGCATACGATAAAAAAACAGACAAATTCGCAATGCAAACAGGCGAAAAATTTGTAAAACACAAAAAGTACACTTGCCAGGATTTTTGAATCCACACTTCAATTTATTACAAGTACCGAATGTCCTTGGCAGAGGATATGGGCCGAATGCATCCACCCTCCAATTTCCCCCAATTTTCACCATTTTGTTTCCATTCCTTCTCAGAAGATGGATTCCCCTCACAAAGTTTTAAAGTCGAATAGGGGTGCAAATGATACCGACCAAGGTTTTTTCTGATCTGATCGACTTTATAGCAAAAGTAGAAAATCACCCAAACCTAAGTTTAAACCTCGTTCGTAATTCAGAACGAGCATTACAGACAAAACCCTGAAGAAATTAGGGTTCACCTGCAAAGGTGTAAGCCCTAAGGAAAAGAGAATGTAGTGATAGAAGGGATGTAGGGAAAATCTAAGTACAGCCAAATGATGCGCAGAGAATAAGACTTCACCCGATTCAACTTCCTCATATGATTTAAAGTTTAAATCAGAAGAATATTCAGAAATTGAAACGTCTTTTGGAATATCAAATTCTATTCGACATCTATCAACTAATGACAGTTTGCGTAATTGTTTTCGAGAAAGCTTTTTGGGACTCGATTCAATAAGATCGAGGGCAACCACAGAAGTTGAAGTAACAGGGGCATCATCAACAATCACCTCCACAGAAGGGGTTCGATTACTGTCACTACTCATGATACTTTGATTGCAGAAAGAAAGATGAAGGACGAAAAGAAAAACTAACCTCAAGAGTTTCTTACTGGATATCGTCTTCAAAGAGTAAGAATCTACTTTTGTAAATGGGGAAGAAATATTGAAGAAGATGAATGAAGTAAGGAAACGGACGGTTACACATGACTCTTCAAATTCCCACCCTATTTCAAAAAATATGAAATGGGCTTGGGAATTGGGGGCAAAGTGTAGGTCCATTTTTACATCAGGTCCATCGTACAAAATCAACACTGGATCAACATATCTGCTAAGCCCAAATAGAAAACAAAACTCAAGGATATAAGCCCATTTCAGGACAAAAGTTATTAAGGAAATGACCGTTTTAAAATATACAAAATCAAAACTGAAATAGGCTTTATTTTTGCAATTTTACAAAACATTAAACTTATATTTAATGTGGAAATATTGTCTTTATTATGTATTAAGACCCATTTATGAGGGTAACTTCAATTTCATGTATAAAAGGAAGAAAAAAGAAAAGGATCCGAAATTGCTCCCATTCTTGCTGATTCTCGAAATACTTATTAGTATCTTGCCATTTAAAAATTTATTAGCTTCTAATTAAATTACAAAAGTTAAAATTCGTTCGGCATTTGCGAACGGGTTTACTGTGACTAGTTTCTGATTTTTAGATAATGTCTTGTGACTTCTTACTAAGAATTATCATGTACCTAGAATGATTTATTTTCTACCATCAAATTCATACTAACTAAAAGAAGTCCGATGTAATTCTCTCTCTATCCCAAATTATAAATACCTTTTGAGAAATTTAACTTTTTGAGATGATAATTTATATTGGTGTGATAGTAAATGAAAAATTAATTTTACCCTTGATCTTACCAAGTGATATGATGTTTATATTTTATAACTTGAATGATTGAAAGGTAAATTGACTAAATAAAGTGGCATTGACTTTACTTATTTTGAAATTGATTAAATAGTAAATGTGGATACTTAAATTGGGACGGAGGGAGTAACTTAAATGAAACTGATACCAAATTATATATGTAGTTTGTCGCGGCCATGTCGATTGTGATCTCGATCAAGGGAATGTGGTTTAACGAATTCAGATAATATCCATTTTTAAAGTGAATATCGAATAGGAATCGGTGTTACTTAATCGTTTTGGTTCTTTCCATTCATGTCATGAACCAGACAATGAGTTACGTATTAAACGATACAATGAACCATGATCATATTTTATACCAATTAATTTATTTTCAACAATTACGGTCAGTGAAGGACCTAGAAGTTTAGGTGAGTAGGAGCATAACTACAATATTAAACTTTTAGTAGGTTTTTAACTTATTTTTTAAGAAATTTAGTTGTGCATAATTGCAAAAATCTTAAATTTAAGGGTAATAATAAAATAAAATAAAAATTTCAGTGGGGGTCACCGCCCCACTGGGCCCAAGCTGGGTTCGTGCCTGATTACAATATAATTAAGGTTCGTTATATCGACTGACATGCGAAACATCGTCCGATTAATATCAATACTATTATCGCAAGTGCGACCAATACACAAATCTAGTATTATATATATATATATATATATATATATATATATATATATATATTGAATGGTAAGAAACGCACACACTCACACCCCCCCACATGAGCTCCATCGGGCATGAACACCTAACCTCTCATTTAGAGAGGAAATATGATATTATCAGATTACAAGGCCTTTAGTAATTCTAGTATTATATTAGTTTAAACTACTATGACTACGATGACATTGCCTTCGTAAACCATGAGTATGACCTTTTTTTTCCCACAAAGTATAACCTATTTATTTTTGTCATTTTCAAATAAAGGAATATTATAAATAAAAAAAACCTTTGAGGTTTCACTAAATCATCACATTGCCCCTAGCCTATCAAATAACCCCCTGAACTTTTTAATTTGATCAATCCCCCTTCCACAATCAAATTAGTAATGGGTTAGTTTCATTTATACCCCTTGAAGTTTGCTCTATCTTCAATCCCATCCCTCAAGTTTGATAATTTTCATTTACACCCCTTATACCTAAACTACCATCAAAGTTGAGATATGTGGTGTTTGAAAACAAGGTTTACTACCCTCATATTTTATTATCCAAACAAAGTATTAATTTTTTATTTTGGCAAAATCAAAAAATAAATTCGTTTATAGTAAAATATTTTTAAAAATTAGTCCATCAAACACATTTTGGCATAAAAAAAAGTAGGGTAAAATATGTTTTCAAAAAATAAAAAACAAATAATGTCAAAATATTTTTTTCGAACTACCAATTAAGGTAAAATATATAAAAAAAAACTTATATTTTTTTTTATTTTTTAGATAAAAAAAAATTATTTCGGCAAAACAATGTCAAAATATAAAATATTTTATAAATTTTTTGGGTTAAATTACTCTGACCTCCCATGAGATTTAACATAATTACACTTAGATTAAAATTTGTGTAAATTTACTCTGACCTCCCCTGTAAGATTAATATTATATTAACATTTTTTTGCATATTATAAAGTACCATTAACTTAAGTGTTTCAAACACTTAAATTTTTTTATGATTTGCATGTCTAATGACCTCCTATCATTTAAACTACTAAAATACTCCCTATTTGAGACCACTCAAAATATATTGGGTAAATACCACTGACAACCCCTCAAAAAGACTATAATCCCACAAAGACCCCATCAATATTGAGTATTTCCACTCAGGCCCCTTCAGACAGACGACCGTTAGGTTTACTAACATTTTATTGTGAAATTACTAATTTGCCATTTGATATATATTTAAAAAAATCAAATAAAAATGAATATATGTAAAGACGATTTTACCCCAACTAACATATAAAATGACGATTTTATATATAAAATTTAATTTCGAAAAACATATAACATTATAAAATTCAAAAATAATTTATTAAATTTTAAAGAATTATTTAAAATTCAAAAAAAAAATTTTAAAAATTTAAAATTTAAAATATATATATAAAATTTGAAAAAATATTTAAAATTCAAAATAATTACATAAAATTCGAAAAAAAATATTAAAATTCAAAAATAAATATATAATTCAAAAACTATATAAAATTTCAAAAAAATATATTAAAATCTGAAAATATATAAAAATATAGAAAAATATATATAAAATGGGGAAAAATATATAGATTAAACAAATTTTAAATTTCAAAAAACATATAAAATTATAAAATAATATATAAAATTTGAAAGAAATATTTAAAATTCAACAAAATTATATAAAATTCGAAAAAAATATTAAAATTCATAAAAATTATAAATGTTTAAAAAATTATATTAAAATCTGAAAATATATAATAATTTAGAAAAAAATATATAAAAAGGGGGAAAATATATAGATTCAAAAAAATTTTAAATTTCAAAACAAATACCCAAATTATAAAGTTCAAAAATAATATATAAAATTTGAAAGAAATAATTAAAATTCAAAAAAAGTATATAAAATTCGAAAAAAATATTAAAATTCAAAAACAAAAATAAAATTCAAAAAAATTATAAAATTTTGAAAACTTATATTATAATCTGAAAATATATAAAAATTTGAAAATAATTATAAATTTCAAAAATAAATATAAAATTCAATATATATGTATATATATTAAATTTCAAAAAAAATACTAAATTCGAAAATAAATATAAAATTAAAAAAATATTTAATATTTATTTAATATTCTCTCTCTCTCACACACACACCCCTCCCTATGCGCAGCCACACAGACGCACATATATATATATATATATATACACACACATATATATAGATCTATACACATATATATATACACACACATCTATATATGCGGATATATATATATATGTGGAAAGTATTTTGGAAATATAATATCTTTTTGGGAAAAAAAATTTTACCCTTCTTTTTTTTTTATTTATGCCAAAATGTGTTTGAGGGACTGAATTTTTTTGAAAAATATTTTGAACTACCAATTAGATTTTTTTAAAAAAATAAATTAATTTTTAGTTTTTTTAGATATAAAGGGTGTAAATGATTTGAGTTTGAAAAAATAAAGGGTATAAATGAAAATTGTCGAACTTGAGGGTTGGGATTGAAGATAAAACAAATCTTAGGGGGTATAAATGAAATTAATCATTTATTAATTTGATGGTGTAGGGGGAGATTGATCAAATTAAAAAATTTAATAAATTATTTAATACGTCAGGAAACAATGTAATGATTTGGTGAAAATTTTATGATAATAGCCCTTCAAATGAACATACAAAATAACAAATTTTTATATAGAAACTAGAAAGTTGTGATGTAAAAAGCCTCACTCTCATACAAAATAATAAAGTCCTACTTGCCCCTTAATTAACATGTTTTGAAAAAAAGAAAGAAGTAATTCTAATGAAAGAAGGAAAGCAAAGATGAGTTTGTGCACCTTTTAGTCGGTAAGATGCAAAAAGGTCCACGTAATTATTTAACAAGTATGACTTTAGATGATTAGAAACAATCTTTGAGCTGTCAAAAGTGATGAAACATAGTGTATTAATAGTTTTGTCCTCTTTGCTTATTAACATTGATTAAGATCTAAGATCTCAACTGTTTTTTTATCATACGTGTGTATATTTAAAAAAACCTATGTCTCCTATAATTAATGCAATCTCTATCCAATGACCTTATAATATGATATTCCTTTTGTATTATTTTGTACCACGTCATGGTATATATACACACATGATAAAAAAAAACTATGTCTCCTATAATTAATGCAATCTCTATCCAATGACCTTATAATATGATATCCCTGTGTATTATTTTGTACCACGTCATGGTAGTCGTGTTCCTGGAAGCCAAGGTACGATTAAAGACAATATTAATTAACATTTGTGGGAAATTTCATGGATTTGAATAATGCTCTATCTAC
Organism: Cornus suecica; assembly: GCA_963922005.1. NCBI lineage: Eukaryota > Viridiplantae > Streptophyta > Magnoliopsida > Cornales > Cornaceae > Cornus > Cornus suecica. The sequence continues at coordinate 75,697,662 of OY998244.1, read as the reverse complement.
TTGAATTGCATTCGTTAATGCCAAATCACATTGATTTTTTTTAAATCACATGGTTCCTTAATAATAACCCTTCTCATAAAGACAATATAAGCTTCGAATTGAGACTCATTAGTGGGAATGCCTGATGTTCCACGAGTGAACTGGGCTGCATTGTGGCCTACATGATGCTGCAATCCTAATATTTCACTAGACCATTCAGTGACAAATAATGTGTACAAAGGACAAGAACGTAATCAACACGAGATAATGGTTCACGTTTACTAAACATTTTTTTGTTGAAGACCAACAATTGCGATAATCTATTTCCATCCCAATGAACTTATAAAGATTGGTGGTGGCCAAGTATTGTGCTATAATTGTTTACTTGATATTTGAGACCAATATATAGGGTCCATGCCAAATGTTTAATGGTCAAGTGGTACTAATCCTTAATTTCAAATGGAATGTCAATGATTCGAGACTCAGTGAAGACTGTGTTGTAATTATTCTTACCTTTCAATATATATATATATGTTGCATGGTTGTTAGGATCGCGATCCTATGAGGTAGGATTTTATGATCCTACCACTCAAAACGATCCCGATCTCACAAAAATCTCAGGATTGCGATCCTATGGAATAGGATCTTACGATTATCACCCAAAACAATCCTACTATTTGCATGCAATTTAGGGTTTTTTAGGTGAAAAAATTAATTTTGGGTTGGACTATCCATATAAAAGGGCCAAATTTTTTTCAAAAATAAACAAAAAAATACTTTAAAAACCCAAATCCAATCTATTTCTATATCTATCTATACTATTATAAAGTACAAGGCTCTTAGAATATTTTTATACATTATTTAATTATTTTAGAATAAAAAATGTTAGAATTACTTATTATTTAACATTTATTTTTATATTAATCATTCAAAAACTCTTTTGATTTTCCCATTAAATGTATATATCTATCCATAGTTAATACTTATCTATACTCGTTATCTAATAAAAACTAATAACCGATCTAAACTTATTTTTATATTTATTATTTCTAATTTATATCTATACTTAGTTATAAAAGTGTAACGTATTTTAATTATTTATATTTTTTCATGTGTTTTAAATAGAAATTTGGTAAATTAGTTTACCAAATTTCTTATCCATGAGTGGATATATACATCTACAAAAGTGCATGAATACAATAATTTACAAATTTCTAATCCATGAGTGGATATAAAATATATATCCACGTGCATAATTAAATAGATACAATATATATATATATATATATATATATATATATATATATATATATATATATATATATAACTTTTTATCTTTTTAATTATGATTCTTCCCTCACGTACATTTTGAACATGACTTTGTTTCATTTTTTACCAAATTATGTATATAATTAATATCATGATTTTTTATTTTATCTATTTAATTATGCACGTGACTACTATTCTAAAAGTGTGAGGGGTTAGGAATATTTCTATTTTTTAAAAAAAATAATAATTTAATTAATATTCATTAATTGAAGTGTAGCTCTAATTGATATTTCAAAAAACATAGACTAAATAAATATAAAGTACTACTATATGATAGGCCAAATTTATGTAATTACTAAAAAGGAAAAAATGGTACTTAATTATTCTTATACAATTAGTTATTATGTTTAAAATAATTAAAAAATAATAATAATTAAAGTCTATCAATAATTATTTAATTGAAAAAATTTAAAAAATTAAGCCTTTATATTAATTATGTAATAATACACAAAATCTTTTTAAAAATAATAACGCAATAGAAAATTTAAGCATATATAATATTTGTGTAATGGTTTACAAAATTTACTTTAAAATTTGTAACTTGTATTATCTTGGTTATTTGTTGACATTAATTAATACTTTTATGATTAATAAAAAATGGTAATTAAGCCCATATGCATATAATCTTTGTAATATTTTTAAAATCGACTTTAGGATTATGTTTTTTTATTATACTTGATGTTTTGAGTATCTTTTTATTTTATTATAAAGATACAGTTAATTAAGAAGTTAATTTAAATATTTTTTTATAACAATGTGGTAGAATCTTACGATCCTACAGATCCCCTAAATCGCCATCCTAACAACCTTATCCATTAAAACAAGCTTACGATACTGAACTAACACCGGCCCACCAATGGGATCAGTTTGAGCAAAAGGCCCAGTAGTTGGACTAATCTGGGCCAACCACTGAGCCTAGAATTTGTTGGAGGCCCAAATACGTTTTGAGTGTTGTTCCCTGAACCATCTTCTTCTTTTCCAATTCTGAGTTTAACCACTTCACAGTTCACACGCAGTCCCTTCTCTCTAATTCCGAAATATATATATATGTATGTATCTATTATAGGGGCATATATATACATATGAACTTCAGAACCAAGGGTTTCTTACTCTCGCTACTCCGATTGAACCCACCACCATGCTCAACCCTCCCCAACTACAATCAACAATGTCGAACCCTAGTGAAGGTTCGTCTGAAATGGGTCAAGAATCGAAGTCTAGACCACATCATCGACACCCACACCGATCTCAAAGCCGCTTGTCTCCTCAAGGACGCCATCAATCGCTCCTCCACCGGCTTCCTTACCGCCAAATCCATCAACGAGTGGCAAAAACTGCTCGGCCTCACCGTCCCTACTCTCCGATTCATCCGTCGATATCCAACTCTCTTCGAAGAGTTTCCTCACCCCAAATACCCTAGCTTGCCCTGTTTTCGCCTCACCCAAATTGCCCAGAATTTGCAGAATGAAGAACAATCCATATTTCAGACCCACGAACCCGACACGGTCCAACGGCTCTGTCGGGTGCTCATGATGACCAAGAACAAGACGGTACCTTTCCAATCGCTTTACCCTTTGAAATGGGACTTGGGTTTGCCTGATGATTTTGATAGAACCCTAATTAAGAAGTACCCGGATTGTTTCCGGGTGGTTAAGGGTCCGAATGGGGCGTGCTTGAAGCTCGAGAATTGGCGGGAAGAGTTTGCGGTTTCTGAGTTGCAGAGGAGTCATGAGAGTGGGGGATTGGGTAGTGGTGGTGGAGAGTATAGGCAATTCAAGAGGGGACAATCTGCATTGTCATTTCCAATGAGTTTTCCGAGGGGTTATGGGGCTCAGAAGAAGGTTAGGGCATGGATGGAGGAGTTTCAGAAGTTGCCATACATTTCACCATATGAGGATTCTAGAGGAATTGAACCAACTAGTGAGCTTATGGAGAAGAGGGTTGTTGGGGTTTTACATGAATTTTTGAGCTTGACTTTGTACAAGAAGACTAAGAGGAATTACTTGAGAAGCTTGAGGGAAGAATTGAATCTGCCTCACAAGTTTACTCGAATTTTCACTAGGTATCCTGGTATATTCTATCTCTCATTGAAGTGTAAGACCACAACTGTGGCAGTAAGGGAAGGGTATCGGCGGGGAAGATTAGTGAACCCTCATCCACTAGCTTGTTTGAGAGAGAAGTTTTATCATGTGATGAGAACTGGATTGATTTATCGGGGTAAAGGCGTGGGTATGTTACCTCAGCCAGACAGTTTAGGTAATGCTGAGGAGGGTGACACGGAAGAAGAAGAGTTTGAGGAGGAAGAATATGAAAGTGGAGATGAAGATTCAGGGGTCGAAGTGGGATCCGATGAAGATTAGAGTTATGTCAAAGAAGTACCTTATAATTGCTGCTGACCAAAACAAAAGGGGCAAAAACTTCAATCTTGAGGTAATGATATTTAGTTTATGGCAGTTAACTTACAGCTATCTGAATATTCTGAGTATTGATAACTATGCAAAGGTTATGTTAATTGTTTGCTTCTGAAGCCGAACACTGACAATGTTACATTAATGTTTAATTTTACATCTTTTCGTAAGAGCATAAGAATTATAGCCAATTACTGCGTTGTAGGAGTAAAAGTTCATAACACTAAATTGCTGGTAATCTAGGAATGATATTCTTTGGTATGGTTGTTTGGAAGTGAAAGGACAATATGCACCATTCTTGGTAAACAATTTGAGCTTGTAGCAGGATGAACTCGTGCCATGTTGATCACCAGTCAAGTATGGTAAAGCTTCCATTGAATATCATATTCTACAGGAATTTATATTACTATTAGTTTGTATGAAAAGGAATGATTTCTACCAATTTTGGCCTCAATAATCTCGACTATTGTCTTTCTGAATGCATTTGACGTGCCCAAGCCTGATCAATGCTAATTTAATCACAATAAGCAAATTAACATTAAGCTTGAATTAAAGGGGGCATGAGTTTGTGGATTTCAGACATGAATGTCCAATCGATGTTAAATTTGTTTGCTTCATACCTGCGAGGTTTCTTGTAAGCATGCAGCACTTAAAGTGAGTGGCTATCAAATGTTGCCTGGTAAAGGTTAGCTTGTTTGCCAAAAGGATTGTTTGTTAGCATGCACAACTAATTTACCTGTTACATTTGTTCTCTGAAACAGTTTGATGGGGTGCTTTTAGCATAATGTGTTGAGTGACCGCCATTAGGAGATCCAATCACCTGATCTTGTTGCAGAGGTTAAGGGGAGGACATGCATTGGAGTTTTCTGAATAACAGGGAATTAGAGGTTGGTTCGCGCGTACTTTGAGTTGGAGAAGTATTTGTGATGGGATTTTCTCACCGAAGTCGTTTGAGCTTGGAAAACTAGTTGCAAGCAGTTGGCCTGCTGAATAGTTTGTCAAGACACTCTTTTATGGAGATCTCTTATAAGGCTCTCTTTTACGGAGGTTTTATGTGCAAATTTGTGACGGAATAAGTTTTTTTGTGCCTTTATTATCGCATGGTTGCTCATGTCGCGTTGTTTACTCTTTTTGAGTGTAATTGGTGGTCTAACCATTCGCAGTTGGTTGGCCTTCTCAAGGTGTGGAAGCTATCCAGTGAAGAGGACGCCCCTCTTTGAGTTATAGTAGGAGAAGTTTTAGAGCTCCCTGAAATGCTCGTGTTTTCATAGAAGAAAAGCCTAGTAATTTATGGAGAATATTTGGTAATACTTCAGAAGTTCGGAGTTTAGATTTTATGTGTTTATTCTAGCTTCTTGTGTACATTTAAGGTTATAAGTATACATTCTTCTCCTTTTCAATTGTAATTAGCATCTGTTGATTTCACGATTAATGCCTCAATGATTAATTGTTTGCCAAGCTAGACATTTGTTTCTGTTGAGCTGAGCTTTTTTCGTACTTTCTAGCCTGATTAATGTTAAACTACTCGAGCTCAAGCAATAGGCAAAACATAAGATATTAAGATACAAATATGTCTAGAGTCTGAGATTAAGGCAGGAATAACTGAATTGCTTTTTATATGTTTTTCTTTTCTTCTAGGGTCCGTTCGACTGCACCATTTTGGGCTTTCATTGCTCGTTTGCTCAAAAATGATTTGGATTTGAAATTGCATTCCAATTCCAATTCCAAATCCACAATTTGAATTCCACATAAGAAGTTATGATTTCTAATTATAAATCTTCTCCAAATCTTCAACCCAATAAATTATCTATGTAACAACTAACTTTTCACAATTACAATCTTACATATATATTACATTGGTGTAACAGACTCGGACAATATCGGTCTTAAAAATAAATATCGATATTAAATAACGGTATCAACAGCTTCCAAAAACATTACGAACCGGACGATACGTAACGATATCGAACAATACTGCGAACATGATATATACACATTCATATATATATATACTCATAGTTTCATACCTATATTTACATATTTAAATATATCTATATTGTCTAATTTAATTCATGATTTATGACATTTTACATTCGAATTAGGTTTAGGATTGAAATTCACATTCAGATCCACAAATTGGATCTGGGATTGAAATTCAATTTCAGTTGAATTCCAAGACTTATCCTAACAATGTAATTGGAATTGCATTGGCGCAACCGAACCGACCCTTACTTTATTTTGCTGACCATTAACCCAAAAAAAAATTTAAAAAATTGAATAAGAAACTCAGCTTTCATATATTAATTCCTGGCGCACAACTTAGAAGTAACCTCCTTGCAGCAAATCTATATCTGAAAACAAAACCAGTCCTTGACTATCCAGAAATCACTGCAAGTTCTTATCCCATTATGTAACAAGATTAGTTTCCAAGACACCAAGCAATTTTATAAAAATAAACGCATGATATATTTTTTCTTCGACTAGAATATGAAGAAAAAGGAAAATCCCATTAAAAAATGGCATTATAACCCTTCCATCTTAACCAAGTGACCTTATATTCCACTACAATCCTCCACCAACACCCACATTTCAGGTGAAAATTATAAACACTAACCCTAATTTGTTGGCAACCTTCTCCCACCAACCGGATCATTACACCCATCACACCACTCTTCTGGTATATTATCACTACAGGTGATACACCAAAAAAAGGTAATTTTCCTTCTTCAAAAATCAGAATGAACTCGACCCCTTTTAGAAAAACATAATGATCCTTCGGGAAAAAGAGGAGAGAACTGGTAGAAGAAGGTTATATATACTAGGAAACAATTTCAGTACAATTTGGGACACTAATCCCAAGCACTGGTCACTCCAGCACCATAATTCCCACCATAACTGGCAGGAACTCCATGTCCGCCGGTGCTGGTGCCTCCATAGTAATCTGTGTTGCTCCAACTCCTATTAAAGGAGCCCTCGCTCCTAAAATCACGACTACTAAAACGTCCACCCCCAGAGCGTTTACTCTTACCTCCTCCGTATGAAAGGCTTGCATAACGAGTGAGCCAAGCTGGTACTTCCTGATTGGCTTCTTGCATCAGATCAGCCAGTGGCTTTGCCATGGATAAATTTTTTTCGTTGAAGAAAGCTGTTGCCAATCCCGTCTTGCCAGCACGGCCAGTCCGTCCTATCCGGTGCACGTAATCATCAATGTCATTGGGGAGGTCAAAATTGACCACATGGGCAACATGAGGAATATCAAGACCACGTGCTGCCACATCTGTTGCTACTAGAATTGGTGTGTTTCCACTCTTAAATGACCTCAACGCTTGTTCTCTTTCCTGTACAAAAACACATCATAATTTTATACTGTATGTAATTTTCAAATGGATAACTTACATACTATTGTAAAAGCAGAAGGTGTAGTGCTAAGTAAGCGTTCTACACTTAAATTAGATGTTGAGCAGGGGAAAAACAAAAACAAACAAACAAAAAAAGTTTGCTTCTATGCAATCATCGTGTTTAAGTGATATGTTGATTTACAGGATAATATATATATATATATATATATGTTGGTTTCCTGACTAATTACCATGACGGGAAAAAATGTTTAAAAGTAAACAGTCCAGTTAAAATATACCTAACTTGTTAGATACAAGCTTAATAGAAAGCACAGAATTGCAGTATACAAGCAAGAACAGATGGTTGAACTGATAAACTACCTGTACATATAGGCAAGAGTAACCTAAAATATGTGGTTGTTCTAGACATTGATAATCATACATTGTGTGTGTTATGGGGTTACAGCATTAAATTCAGCTCCATAGTATCCCCCCATGTTCCACTAAGACAGGGCTGTAGAGATTAGACAAGTTGTCTATACAGTCAAATAAGCATTTTCCATTTACAGCGTCGTTTGTTAGATTTATACAATGTCCCGGGTAAATATTTGAAGGATAATATTTGAGATATTGCAATCCGAATGGATACGAAAAATTTCTCGTCACTAACCTGCTGTGTTCTGTCACCATGAATAGTAGTTGCAGGAAACCCATTAGAACACAACCAATATTCCAATGAGTCGGCACCCTTTTTTGTCTCCACAAATACTAAAGTCAGAGCTTGCTGCAATTTCAATTGACAAACAGAACTGAATCAATGCAATGCTAGCTATACACAAATGACCAGTCTATTAAATGAATTCAAGATATACACAAAAATCCCATGAACTACGGGTTTAATTGCAAGAAATTAGTATGAAGAAAACCATGGGTAAATCTTTTCAATTTGTTTCTCAAAGGTTGGCAGTGGTATGGTAGACAACACCACTCCTAACAAGAATCAAGACTTGGATACCGGAGGAGATAAACATGCCTTCATAAGTAATACTAATCAATACAAGTATAACATAAATATATAATAATCCAAAGATAAGACCAAATTGCATGAGACATCAAGAGTGGCTTGTATAACCTTGCCGTGAACTCCATTAGCTCTCTGTGCATGAAGAAGGTCCATAAGGTGGCTTCTCTTGTCATTCTCGTGAACAAATTCAACTCTTTGAACAATCAAATCAGTACTTGAACCGACCCTTCCAACAGCCAAAAAAATGTAATTTGAAAGAAAATCAGATGCAAGTCTCTGCATAACAACAAGAAGTACAAAATTGTCAGATAGATCACATGTAAAACCCAAAAGCCAATCTTCAGTAACATTTCACTTGACCTTCCCATACCACATTACCATCAAACGCCCAAATATGCTAAGAAACAATTTATTAGCTATAGCACGTATCGTATGAAAAAGAAGAAAAGAAAAGGGTAATAAAGAGAATAGCATGCAAGAAATCCAATCTTCATCTATCTTGGAGCTGAAGGAAGATCAACAACAGTACATGAGAAACCACTTCACCCATCAATACTTCATACCACTAGACTATGGTTCAAGTTTCTCATAAGTTATTTAATGTTGAGATGAAGATAAAAGATAGGGGTGCAACTTGGGCGGGTTGGCCCATCCCAACCCGGACCCAACCCGGAAATTTCGGGCTTGGGTCGGGTTCGGGCTCAATTTGGGCCAGCACGGGTTGGGTTTTATCAGGTCAATGTTTAAATTGGGTTGGGTTCGGGTTAAACCCAAACCCAACCCGAAACCCACTTTTGGTACCGGAGGAGGACCTGGTGGCGGATGACGTCGGCGAGGTTAGAGGGAAGTGGTGGGTCAGAGCGGAGGAAGGAGTTGGGGACGGCGAGGAGGGTGAGGGAGGAGCGGTGGGTCAGATCAGCGGCGACGAAGGTGGAGGTGAGGAGGTCGGAGAAGTCGGAGAGATCGGGGTATGCGGAGGTGTCACACTAGCTGAGGATGCTGGATTTGAGCGCCAAATTGGGGATTACTGTAGAAAAATCAGGCTTCGACCCATCGGATTGGGTCGGAGCAAACCCTAGATTTCGACAGACTTGAACTGAAATTCTCTCGAAGGTTTGGCCTGAAGAGACGACCACTGGATCGAACATCAACGACCCAGAAATTAGGCATACGAATTCCTTGGGATGCTGCTTTTTGTCGAGCTTTGAAGACAATGATTTGTAAATGGAGATTTTCCACCGGTGCTTTCCATTACCACCCATCTGTACATGCGCGCGCGCACACACACACATATATATATAAAGAAGCTTTGCTTATCTATATATTTGAAATTGAGGAATTAGAAACAGGGGTGAAGATGGGTTATAGAGAGAGAGAGGATAGTCCCATCCCATGAGTGAAATTGCGGAATATCTAAGGCTAAGCCCGACCCATACAAGTATGCATATAAAGATACAGGTATATATCATACTGCGATTTCTTTTTTCTATAAAAAAAATAAAAATAAAAAAGGCTCAACCCGACCCAACCCATGAAAGAATGGGTCGGGCTCAACCCGAACCCGGGTATATCTCGAGGACTGGCCCGACCCAACCTAACCCGGATCTGGCCCATCCGGGTTCGGGTTGGACCGGGTTGGGTTGGCCCAAGTTGCAGCCCTAATAAAAGATGACTACAATACATATATTCTATACAAAAGGAGATCATCTTTACACTCTCCACTAGAAAAAATAATAATACATTAGAACTAAAATGTTGAGTGATTATTTGTGTTTACAAGTAATTGAAACTGACATGAATTCTAGAAGATAACAAACCTGGATCTCTTTTGGAAAGGTTGCACTGAACAGCATTGTCTGTCTCGCACCTGGTGGAGGCATGTCCATTTGTTCCACTATCTTTCTGATTTGAGGTTCAAATCCCATGTCCAGCATTCGATCTGCCTCGTCAAGAGCCAAGTATCTAACCATCTCCAAAGAAACTCTTGCTCTCTCAAGCAAATCAACTAATCGTCCAGGAGTTGCCACAAGAATATCCACTCCTCTTTCAAGTTCCCGCAACTGACCGCAAAGAGCAAACCATTAGTAACAGGCACTAGCTTCAAACATGTTACCGGAGAATCTGGTTGCAAAAAGACAACCCTAATTAAATCAGGAGTGCTTAGGAAAAGAAAATTAAATCAGGAAACAATAACCAAATTGCAGGAACTACTTATGAAACAAGATAAGGCATTTAATCAAACAATGTCCTAAGAAACAAAATTACAAATAAGTAAAAACTTTAGTATATACACGAACTTTCAGGTTATTAACCAAACTCACAGGACTCAAAAACAGAGAGTGCGCTCCTATTTAAAATAAGCATTGGCCCTTATGATAATTCCATAATGCCAAATATGTACCACAATTTTTTTTATTACTATCTATAAGTGTCAAAATCCTAGCAAAAATATAATTATTTTTATAGATATTTTGATTGGAATTGACAAATAATCAATACCAATATTAGTCTTTGCAATTATGAGTATGTTTAGGAAGTATTGGACAGGATCAAATATGGACAAATATGGGTTTGCATAGGAAGAAGTATCTGTGCTTCCTAGGTGATAGTATTAGGCCAAGCCAATAGTTTGTAACTTGGAATAAGTGCAATTTCAATTCTACAAACAAAATTTTACCATCTTGTTCCACCAACTGTTGATATATTATAGCAAAGGTAGGTCATTTTAGCAGATAACAATAAGAGTTTATAGTATAAAAAAAGAAAATAATAACAGATAAATAAGCATAAGGAAAAAAGGGTCTAGAAAACCATTAATCAACTCAAAACACAAATCAGAAGATATGAAAATTTATTACATCTACCGCATGTTGCAGGTCTTTATCCATTAACTTCACTACAATGACAAAATGCAAACTAAATGCAATGATGAAACACAAACAGAGTTTTAACTTCCTTGTGTATGAGCTATGTATGAGAAAGCAATAAACCTGCTGATTGATTGGTGCTCCTCCATAAGCAACTACTACCTTGACCCCAGTTTGAAAGGAAAATTTTCTAGCTTCATCATGTATCTGCATGTCAAAATGCATGAAGATCATTGTTACAAATATCTGTAACTTAACACTCAACAAGAGGTGTTCATTTAAACCACTGACCTACCTGACAAGAGAGCTCTCTCGTAGGTGACAGAATAAGAGCAAGTGGGTACACGGTACGTAATCCATGTGGTCTGGCAAACTGCCCCCTCATGATTCCACTTATGATTGGGAAACAAAAAGCGGCTGTCTTACCGGACCCAGTCTGAGCACAAGCCATCAGATCCCGGCCCGCAATGGAAATGGGGATTGCATGACGCTGAACGGGAGTTGGCTTCACATATTTGCACAACCGGATGTTTCGATTCAGTGCATCCCCTAAGTCTATCTCAGCAAACGTATTCACAGGAGGCGGTACATTATCTCCACTAGTCTCCACCGGAATATCCTCGTAGGCATCAAAGTTGATACCAGTATTTTCCTGATCAAACTCACCCTCAGCATCATCAACATCGTCATTCTCAAAGGGATTTACCTCCCAGTCCTTCCCACGGTCCCATCCTCCACCTCTGCTGTTCCAACCACTGCCACCACCTCGACCACCACCACTATATCCTTGGCGTCTGTAATCATTCCTAGAACCTCCCCACTGAGGAGCATTGCTAGGTCCACTGTAGCCAACTCTACTATTACCTGATGGTGGACCACTATAAGATGGAGCCGGCGCCTCTGACACAGCCGGCCTGTTACGAAGATGTGGCGGAACATAAGCAGCCTTAGCAGGTCGTGAAGCCCCGCCAGTCCCATCATTCCCAGAATCAGAAGCTGCATTCTCAGCCGCAGCAACAGAATCTGCCCAAGAAGTCCTCATAATTGGAAATTCGGACTCTTTCCTTCCAACAATAACTTTTTAAAGCCTAACTCAAATTTCTAATCCACAATCCCAAACAAAAGCTAATTCCCCAATCAATACAAAAATAGACCCTGGATACAAATTCCTCCTCACCACCACGTGAAATAGAAAACTGTATCTATAATTCACGAATCAAAACCCTGACCAATCAAAAAATCAACAACCAAAATATTAAAACTGAATCAATACCGCTCAGCAAAAAAAAATCTATTAAAATAGTTCATACCTGCATTGATGGGTCACAAGAATAAAAAATTATATAAAATACAATTCCCGATACCACGTTACAATAACGAGAAATTGCGAAATTAAACTAAAATTTACCGAAAAAACAGTGATGATCAACCATTTATTCCAACCATGCAGATCGAGAATTCAAATGAAAAAACACGAAATAGAAGCAAATCTACACAATGATTAGAGGAAGAACTTAAAATAGAGAAAATAAGGGAAAATTTGACGAAACTTGATTAAACTCTTACAAGAAACAAACGCAATAAAATTACGAATTCAAATGTATATATTTAAAAAAGAGCGAATAATCATCAAATAACGAAATGAGATGAGTTAGAGAGAGAGAGGTACATTACAAATAACAGTATAGCAAAGAAAAATTCACACACACACGCATATAGATGTATACCGAGAGAGAGAGAGAGAGGACGAACCTTGTTAGAGAGATAAGAAACCCTAGCTTTAGAGACGACAATCGAATTCGGACAGATATATATATATATGTATATGTATATATATGTATATGTAAATGTAGGTAGGTTTTGGTGGTGTTAGAGATTTAAAGAAGAGAGTAGTAGTTAATTAGATGAAAAGTCTTGTGCATTTCAAATATTGGACTTGAGGAGGGTATCAAACAAATGAAATGAAATGAAATACTCCTTTTTTTCTCTCTCACACACTTTCCTTGCTTTTCCGAGAAAAACAGCCAAACATTTCTGAATGGTGTCCGTACGAGTTGTGCTGGCGTCATAATTAACGGTGACTTTTTAGTATGTTATTATGGTGAAGGTTAAATATGGTGTTCATGGGTATGTTTGACACTTCTACCCTCCTCTATTTTTATTTTTATTTTTTTTTGGGAATTATGATTAATTATTTTTACAATTATTATCCATTTGTTATATTTTGGTGTCAGTATAATATTTTTCATTTTCAATCAAACTATATGTAAATTAAAACAATACCAAATTAAACATATTCAAATTTAGATTAACTATTATTTTTAAAAAAAATTATATTATAAACACAATTGTTCTTAAACTCTTATGGCAAATTAATGGTAAATTAATAATCCTAATTGTACTATAAAATATATTATAATTATTTTATTTTTAATTTTTTAAACCAATTATACTTAAATTCTACCATTACAATTCAATTGAATTTAATTATAAATTTAAAATTCTAATTGCAGTTATAATATAATATATTTTATATATTATTTCTAACAAATTATACTTAAACTCTATTTTTATAAGACGAGCCAGAATTCTATCGGTTGTAGTAATATAGATCAACATTCCTAAATTCTACAAGTATTAATACATACATTCCAATTGCTTTTAGTGATATATATAAATATTTTTAAATTATATTAATTATTAGCTTATAAGTTCGTTATTAAACGCCGTACGTGTTTTTTTACTAATTAAATTTAAACAATTCAAATAGTGACAATGAAATAATAATTCAAGAATGTGGTTGACATAACGAATGTGCTTTTCAATCCATGAATAAATAAAAATTTCATTGGACTGTTGGTATCCATTACCACACAGGCTACCTTATAAAAGTATCTCTATATTGCAAAAAATTACACAAATATTATCATGTTATATCAAGGGGTGATAAAATCGTGAAAAAGAAAACAGTGATGTAAATGTGGTTTTATAGTTTTGAGGAGAGACAATGGCAATTCTATTATAATTTTGGAAATTACATTTAAGCGGTCATTTTAAATGGACAAGAAGCACTCACCTGGTTGGTCATTATAAATTGAATTTTTTTTTTATTCCATTTTCGGTCATTTTAAATGGACAAGGGCCTGTTTGGATAGGTGATTTTGGGTCTGGTTTTGATTTTGGTCTTTGATTTCAAGACCAAACCATGTTTGGTTGATGGGTTTTGGACTTAGTTTTGTGTTTTTTAAAACCAACCACTAAAATCATGGTTTTGGCCTACCAATTTTGACTTCTCTCTCTCTATATATATATACATATATGGCCGAAAATATGAATTATTTTGAAAAAAATAATATATAATATTTGGAAAAAAATTATTTTTCGGAAAATATTATTTTTTCCCATTTTATATCCTTTTTTTTCTAAATTTTTAAATTTTTTCAGTATATAATAAAATTATTCAGAATTTTATATTTTTTTGAATTATATATATTTTTTTGAATTTAAAATATATTATTTGAATTTTATATATAATTTTCACATTTTAAAATATATTTTTCGATTATATATATATTTTTTGAAATAAAAAAAATAAAAATGTCAAATATTTTCGGGAATTTTAAATATTTTTTAATTATATATATTTTTTCATTTTAATATTTTTTTCCAATTTTATATATATATTTTTTATATTTATATATTTTTAATACATATTAGTATATATATATAATTATACCAAGACCAAGATCAACTCTTTACCAAACATTATATATAGGTTTTAGATTTACCTAAAATCACTCAAGACTACCAAAATCAAAATCACAAAACCAATACCAAGACTAAAACCAAGTTCTCAAACGGGCCCTTATCTTTATATAGTGGGACTCAAATCTCTCTCAAAAGCTTTTAATTGACATATCCTTATTAGCTAGTATAGATGAACATTTTTATGGACATTTTGTAACTAGCAAAAATAAAAATCCCCTTCTTTGATAAAAATTCTAGGTTTATTTTCAGATTCAAGCTTGAAATATATATATATATATATATATATATATAGCTAGTATAGATAGAACATTTTTTATGGACATTTTGTAACTAGCAAAAATAAAAATCCCCTTCTTTGATAAAAATTCTGGGCTTATTTTCAGATTCAAGCTAGAAATATATATATATATATATCTTTTGCTACAACTATAATGAGCTGGTATGAGTGATGCATAACTGATATTGCTATATAGAGTAAAGGAATAATTTCATTTACACCCTCTGAGATTTGTTCTATTTTTATTTTGACTCCCTCAGGTTTGCATATCTTCATTTACACCCCCTACTGTTCAATATTCTCATAACTTAAAGCCCCTGAACGATGACATCAGCCTGAATTTTTTTTTAAATCCCTAAACTACCCTCAATGTGTTATCCTTGTTCTGTTTGAAAACAAGGATAGTGCTTTTATCAATTAGACCCCCTCCCATCATTTAATAATTTAATTTGTATTAAAATTTCAAAATATATATAAAATTCAAAAATATATATAATAAAATTTGAAAAATATTATAAATTCGAAAATAAATATAAAATTAAAAAATATATAAATTTCGAAAATAAATATAAAAATCACAAAAAACATAAAAAAATTTGAAAAAAATATAAAAAATTCAAAAAACATATAAAATTTCAAAAAATATATTAAATTTCAAAAAAAATTATAAAATCGAAAATATATATAAATTTAGAATTTTTTTTAAAAAACATATTAAATTCAAGACAAATATATAAAATTCTAATAATATATATTAAATTTCGAAAATAATTATAAAATTCGAAAAAAATATAAAAAATTATAAAATTTGAAAATAAATATAAAATTCAAATATATATATATTAAATATAAAAAAATACTAAATTCGAAAATAAATATAAAATTAAAAAAAAAAAATTAACTCTCTCTCTCTCTCTCAGATGCCCACACAGCCCACACACACACACATACACAGACGCACACACACATATATATATAGATCTATACATATATATATATATATATACACACACATATATATAGATCTATACATATATCTATATATGTATGTATATATATACGGTGCCGATGCCGAGCCCCTCCCCGTCGGCGCCCCCCCTTCCCACCACCACCTCCCCCTATTTTCGACCAATGGGTCGAAAACACGTGTGTGTGTATATATATATGTATAGATCTATATATATTTGTGTGTGTGTATATATATATGTGTGTGCGTCTGTGTGTGTGTGTGAGAGTCTGAGAGAGAGAGAGAGAGATAAATTTAAATTGAATAAATATTGGGGTTGGGATGTTTGGTTTGAGAGTTAGATTGATTTTAAGGGGGTGTTTGGTTTAGGGTTTAAATTGATTTAGGGATTAAATTGATTTAAGGGGTGTTTGGTATAAGGGTATTTTAGACATTTCACACTATAAGGGGTGTAAATGAAGATATGCAAACCTGAGGGGGTGTAAGTGATGATAGGACAAACCTCAGGGGGTGTAAATGAAGTTATCCCTAGAGTAAACTACAATTACTAGTATACTATTTCCCAGCAGAATCAGAGACTTTCATCTGTACAGTTGAACCTTTAACAATGGTTTCAGCCACCTTAGCTTCACCAATGATATATATATGTATATATATACATATACGTGTATGCATAAAAAATAAAAAATAAAAGGTGATTAAGTTGTAACCGCACCTATTATATCAAAATCTGTTGCTGCCTTCACTGCGATGTCAACATTTGCAATTTAGTTTCCACCTGCAAGCTCATGTTAATGCCGATGTTAGCGAAACCAATATATATCTCTGTGGGAACAGCTCATTCTTCCCAGCCTACACCAAGTTGATTGCTGTTAAGATTCTTGACTTGCACATCACTGAGAAGCACTCTCCAAACCTAACTTCCTTCCATATGAAGGGAAATACGTGGGTATATATAACACTATATATATATACAATATACAAGTGCCAAGTTGATGCAGATATATACAAAAATATATGTTGACCATGAAATCCTGCAAATTGATTCCAAACTTTTCCATTGCACCAACATGTTCAACCCCAGCTTACAGGAGTAGGGAAAGTTGATGGCTTTTTCATTAAGCATTTAAAAATTCTATACAAGAAAAACATACAGGTGTCTTCTTACTAACATGTGTGCCGTACAAAAGCGAATATATGTTCCCATTGATCTTTAGCTAAAAGCAGACCAATGGCGAAAAAGAAAGAGGTTAATATTATACAACAACTACGGAGCATCACAAGCTCAGGAGAGAGAAAAAATATGGAACTAGATCTACCACAGACCATGCAAGACCAGCATATTGAAGAAGCCTTATACCAGTATCAACATCGAAAGACTCCTGACGGGAGAAAAAGAAAATTTTTTGGAGGTAACTTGGTTGCTTAGATTCATCCGACTTTTTACCAGTAATTGAAGTACTTAGTGCTGGGATGTAGCCGGTTGATCTTATTGGGATGCCCAATGTGTTTGCTATTATGGGAAGACTCCATTTTGCAAGAGCCTTGCTACAGAACTTCACAACAAGTATTGTTGGGATTCCCACTAGCATTCTTCCCACAAACATTGGGATTGTGAGTTGAGGGGTAAAAATTCGAGCAACATTTTCATGGTGAAATTGATGGTAGGTTTGCTGGATCCCAGTTACCTGTATAACATTCATTTTGTATAATGAAAATTTTGACCTTTTGAAGAAAGAAGAGAATAGGAAGAAACAAGCATATGATCGCAAGAATACAAAACCAGGGAAATATTTCAGGTGGTATATAAATTTAGTTGTTTTTTTGTAATGATAATGTTGTTTTTTCTATTTCAATATTTTCTGTTGCTTCAAAATAGGAAAAGAAACTAGTACAGTAGATTATAACAACTAGGAACATGCAAGGCTCTCGCTTGGGGACAATTTGATCACAAATCCAATAAGAATACAAGTTTTTTTTTTTTGCACACCAAGGACAAGATAACATTTTGATTGCTTCATTTTTAAAAACATGCAGATCCACATTTTACGTGTCCTGGGGTGTTGTAAAAGACATCCTCTCCATGCAGAATCTTTTGCTTAAAATTCTAGTTATAAGAACCGGTGGACTAAAAAACATAACTAAATAAGACTAAAAAATCACACACACAAACACACTCGGGTCGTGCGAGGCCATCATGCAGTTTGGATGTGTGATATGGTAACATCTCAATTGCATAAGATCAAAGTCTTCCTTTGGGCCCAACTAGGCTCTAGCCCAGTGTGGTAAATCTTTGCTTATTTCTCCTAATTGTGCACGTTTGCCGTGATCACCTACTCCACAAATGGACTTGAGTGCACTCTTGTTACAATATTTGTATACTATTTAGTAAATCTTACATATTCAAAACAGTGGGTACACACACTGGAATACATTTGCCGAAGTTCTTAATGAGGGAAGAGAACTTTTGCCATAAAGGATGTGGGTAATGTAACATTGTTCGAGAATAGGTCACAATAGCATCATTTCAAGATCATTTAACGTCACATTGAGGCTGTCAAGCACGGTCCCAATCCTTAAGTTTGAAGTTTAATCCAAGCCTACATTTCGGGGCTGCCTAAGGTCAAGGTAAGCATGTTTTATTGTCCTCACTCTAAAAAACGTGTGGCAGAATCAAAGTCAACTAGTACAAACATAATTCTAACCAAGAAAGACTGTATTTACCCTATAGCTTTGAGGAAATAAAATCTTCTCCATTCGCCAACCAAGGTTAATCGCACAACTTAATCTATATATCATGAATTTCTGTGTCCTGAGAAAGTTTAACCATCAATTTCGTTCTTCTTATCCAAAAACAATGAAACAGAAGGATGGAAAGGAAATGTTCAATTATTTTTCCATTACCAATTATAACATCGAGTGGAGCGGAAAAAAAAATGATATGAACCAAGTAATACTACCAGTTTAAAGAGGTCAGAGAATAGAGTTTTGTGCTTACGATTCCCAATGCAACACCATCGAAAGCTGTGTGAAACTCAAAGCTCGGAGTTGGAAGCTCTGGTGTTGGATAAGCAAAGAGCAACAAGAAGCTAAGGGCGACCCAGAAAAATGTAACTGCAAACAGAAGCACATTCTGTGTAATGAGAAAGAAAGTATGCATGACTAACAATTTCAATTGTGAAATGTTTGGCACCTAAGAAAAACTGCAACAGAATTCTACGTTCTCCTTGTAAAGAATTCCTAATATCTCTGCAAACTCTAAAAGTTTTAAAAATAGTGCATTTTATCTATATTTCAACCCAATAGGGATAGAAGTCCAATATCAACTGGGGACATTTGAAAGCAATTCTTTCAGTAGCTGCAGTCTAAAGCAATTCTGGTTCAGTTGTCTATTTAACACAGGCTACTGGATTATTTGATCCATACAATGGAGATAGAAGAAAAAAAACTCCTTGTGTGGTACAATAAGGGAAGGAGATCAACAAAATTAATAAAAAAAGCAACTTCAAATTAATTTACATAGAAATAACCACCAATGTGGCCACCTCTCAGTGTATACGAAGTGATTCATGTGAAGGTCTTTTACATATTTCTTTCTAAAAAGCAAGATTAATGGAGAATCCTTCCCAAACGCTTCACTCTTAATAGTCAAAGAGGGACGTATCTCAATTCTATTTTCTTCCTTTAAAGTGCTATATTTCTTTTATGTATACTTCTGAATCTCTTATTGTGAGAAAGGAATAGGTATATATCGTTATAGCTACAACACTTGTGTGAGCCAATCCTAGACCCGGGGTCAACATTCCCCTTAAAGCCTATCCTTGAAAACATGACTTATTCATTTTGTTAGCACCCTCTCATTCTGTTACTCGCTTTGGAATTCAGATTAGCCCTCAAAGTTTACTAATACTCATCTCAGTCTACAACTGCAAAACCTGACGCCCATTTGGGTTTCTCTAGATCATTTAGTGGGCTCAACAATACTTCAACTCGCAGTAAAAAATGATAACAAAAACAAAATCTTGAAAATCCCTAATTTTGTGAATGAATCAAGTAGACATACCATTCTGTCCTGAAATTATAAATTTGTCGATGTACTCGTGAACAGTAAGCCAAAATGCAAGTATCAGCAATCCAAAAGCAAGACCAGCTATGACATCAACCACACTGTGCATGCCAAGGTAAATTCTTCCTAACAAGGAAAAACTGAGTTTAGGGGGGAAAAGAAAAGAAAAGAAAACAAAGGTACCAAACTAGATTTCTTCAGACTAAACATCGCCTAGAATGGAAACTTACCCAGGCCAATGAGGCCGACAAATAAACAAACAATGGTGAAACCTGCCAGTTGCATGGAGGCATCTTTATTTTGAGTGTAGGATAGAATATAATGGAGAAGGTATCTGCAAAAACCCAAAATCCAACAGAGATTGAATGATTGTTTAATGATATACCACCCAATAAGGCATGAAGTGCCGAATGATGCATTCCAATAATGTAAATGCATCAAATTATAGCACCACATCAACGGAAGTTCATGTCTTTCAAAATCTGATAACTAACAATTAAAAAGGTAGAAACTATCATACATACATTTCAAATATATTCGGGCATTGTGAATCATTGCTGGAACCTCGCTAAGACAAAAATCTTAAAATTAACCTAATAAACTTTATGAATTTGCCATTATTAGTTTGCTTGGGTGATGGAAGGCTATATTCTTATATCTCAACCCAAGAAACATGTGTCGCTTTCCTTTTATTTTTCCTTCGAGTTGTCACAATTTTGTTCATATCTTCCAACCTCACATAGATATCTCGGAAAATTCTCCATCAGACCTCATATTGATGTGAGAAAACCATTTTTTATCAAAACATTAGCTAATGACACCCTTACCCCACCTTGACACAGTAAAGTAGTGAAAAGAAGAGAAACAAAGTAAGAAGTCTTCATACCCAGAGAAGCAAACTGTGTTAAGAGTGTGAGAAGAAGGTAGCCCATATTCCATTGCGTTCTCTATCTCATCATTGGTGGCAGTCACTCTCCTAACAGGTGGTGAACTGGGTCTTGGAGCTGATACCACATCCTATACACATTTACACCCACCATTAACAATTAATTTTATCATAATCTTAACACTTTTTTTTTAATGGAAATCTTAACACTTTCTACACAATAATATATACAAATATAAATATATATATATATATATAACTCAATTCAACTGAATGGCTGAAATATACTATCAAGTAAGATGAGGGTACCTTTATACAGTTCCCTGAATAATCACAAAAAGCTATCATCAATGTCATCTGCCTAGCCAATAAGCCATGGCCACTCTACAACAAATTATACAAATAAATAAACAAACCTAATCAAATAAGCTTCAAATATGTTATTTAATATGTATAAAAAAAAACTAAGAAATTGGTGAAACAGAAAATTACCATACACCCATAACCTGCAAACAATTATCAAGAAATTAAAAGTAACCCATGACAGGAGACATACCCAGAAAAGCAAGGGAAGGAAAGCTGTGTAGAAAGGAACAGAAACAACACAAGACAACCCAGAGAAGAAAGCATCCAACAATCCATGCTGGTATTTCTGCCAAAAACAAATTAAAAAAAAAAAAATCAAGAAAATAAGAAACAAATTACAAGAGAAAAAAAACCCAGAAAATGATTGAAATGGGTTTTGAAACCTGGATCTGAAGGATTGTGGGAATGCCGGAGACGACATGGCGCGAGACCCAAGGTTGGGTGAAGGATCTAATCTTCTGGGTCACATTGAATGATGAAGATACAACAACCCATGAAGCGATTCCCCACAAACACATCACTTGCCAGCAAAGTATGCTTTCCATCACTCTCTCTCTTTCTCTTTCTCTCTCTCTCTCTCTTCTTCCCTCTTTGAGAAAAGAGGGATTTTGAGAATGAAGAGCACCGAACACAAGGTTTACAAATTGAAACTATCGGCTGGACTGACGGGTGTTGATTTTTTCTTGTTTTTATTTTCTTAAATTAATTTTTTTTTATTATATGTATGTGTGTATATAGTGTATTTGCAGTGATGGATAGCGTATTGGCCATCTGTCCTCGTTGAATTAGGTGGCAGAGAAGAAAGCCTCCAAACGCGTAAAGAACATTCAACCAAAGAGAAGATCTATATATATATATATATATATATATATATAACTTAAAACTCAATGGGAAGCAGTTTTGTCTCCATGGGATTTGTTATCTCACCTTATTTTTGTTTCAATTAAAACAAATACAGTTTTCCTTTTCTGTTTTTTGTTTCAATTAATCATGATTTATTCAGTACAATATTAGATAATATGCAATTTAATTTACTATTTAACTTTAAAATATAATAAATTGATCAGATTTAATTTTTTTTACTTCAAGTACCTTTTACTTAATTAATATAATTTGTAGTCTGTATTCATAAACGATATTTTGAATTTGATTCAGATATAGATATTGACAATAAATTCTAATTAAGTTCACATAAATTTGACTCCATTTTAAGCCAATTCAACACTTTATTTGAGTTACATTTAAATTATATTCTTAATACAGCAATTTCTTTGGATGTATTTAGTAAGATTCTATGGGAGACTTATATATGTCTAAAGACGGCCGGCTCTCTAAGACCCCCCTTAAGTGGCATTTTTTTATTTTATATTTGATAAAAATATGTATTAGTTACACAGACTTTTTTGCTTAATTACTATTGATTTTTTTTTTTCTGACTAAGATGGGATTAAATATATATATTTAATGGTTGGTGAACATGATTGGCCTAATTCTCATATAGTGATGTTTGGTCAAAAGTGGATGAAGTTGAAATTTGTTAAAAATATATATATATATTTATTCTTTTAAAGAAAGAGAATTTTGTTTTTAACTAGTTTGTTAACCCATTTCACAGTTGGAATAATCGACATGAACTGTAGATAATTCGGTAGAAACTATAACCTATCTTGCAAAATTTTTATGATGAATTTGTTTTCAAAGAATGTGATGTACTAGCAAAGTTCTAAATTTGGAAGTCATGAGAATAGAAAATTTCTTGATTCCAAAACAATACTGTTTGTTGTGACTGATAAATCCGGTACACATTGTTAAAACCGAATTAAAATAATGGTGATGCCCAGTATAAGTTACCCCAAGATCAATTCAACAAAAAATAACAACAACAATAATAACAAGAAGAAAAATAACAAGATATATATGATATACAAACAAATAATAGTATCTTGCCGGATGCCTCAAATCTCCAGCATAGTATTCTATATCTACCATTTGACATCAACACACACACAGGTGTAGCGACGGATTCCGTTCATGCTAATTTTATTTTATTTTTTTATAGTTTTTATTCTAAAATTTTAGATATCTAGTATTTAGCTTCACTGAATTTTTTTTTATTTTAAGTACCACAGAATTTAGATTTTTTTACAAATAAACCCCTATTAAAAATTTCATTTTAAAACTCCACTGAAATAAATATATATTATTTATACCTTAAAAATAAAAAATAAATAAAAAATATTTTAACCTCCACTAACACGGATCCCTATATCTGTCACTGCACACACTGTGTGTGTATATATATATATAATAAAGAAGAAAAGATTGCATGGCTTAGTAATGAAATTCCACAACCATACTTCAATTGTCATCTTCACAACAAGGGCTCAGTCTCTCTCCAGTGTCTTCCTTCAAACACCCATATCCTGCAAAAAAAATGAAGCTTGAACTAGAGAAACATCATGGATTCATTCAAGGGACCGAAGGATTAGCAACTGCAGCTTCAACTTCCTTGAGATGAGAAGAGCAAGAGATGAAAGAAGCACAGCCCGAGTTCCGGTTTCACCATTTTAGTCATGATCATCCTTTGGAGCTTACCAGTTCACCTCCTGAAGATGACATGACATGCTTTGGATGCAAGCTCCATGTGTTGCCCGGCATGAACTACTACAAGTGCAGAGCCTGCCCCTTTTGGCTTCACGTCGTGTGCTACAACATGCCCAAAAATGTGCAACACCCTGCTGATCCAGACCACCAGCTTACCCTCCTAGCCACGCCTTCTTCTGCCAAAGGCTCCTTCAAGTGCAAGGCCTGTGGACACTATGTTACTGGTTTTTACTACAATTGTGATATGTGTGGCGACTTCTATCATGCGTTATGCGCAGCAGTGCCTCTTTCTGTTAAAACCCCTTTCCACGCGCACACACTCAGACTAGAATTCTCACCGCCATATGACTTCGAATGTGATATATGCTATACACCAGGTAACAACCGATGGCTATATCATTGCGAATTGTGTGAATTCGATGCTCATCTTCCATGTGTCATTAGCAACAAAGGGGAACAATTGCTTCAGCATCAACCTGTGCCACAGCCCAACTCTTCACAGAATGAGAAGAGGATGGACTCTAGTAGCAAAGGTCATGAACTAATGGAGCTTATAATACAGGGAGTGAAGGGAATAGGGGAGAGGACTGGCCGAGAAATTATTCATGATCAATCCCCATATCGAACTCCATCGAACCCTCCTTCTGAAGAATTAACAATCTCAAGCTACCAGTTTAGTGATGCGTGTTTTTCAATAGATTTTACTAAATCTCTTCTACGCGACGACCAAGTTGACACAGCGAGCAAGCGATCCAGTCACTACTCTGAGATGGACAACATTGAATTTACAGAAAAAGGAAGCTGCAACTATACTATCCTACCCAATGGGCTAACGAGTGACTCAGAACAAGCAAAAAGAGAGCCTATTCATGCTAATAAGATGAATTTTGAGCCTATTCATGTTAAATTGTCTCCCGGCATTGGTTCAGACATTTGGATGGAATTGGGCAAGGAAACTGAAAAGAGAGAAGCAAATGGATCAAGGGTCAGATCAGATGCTACAATCCAAAGTACAAAATCAGATCATGTAAGTTTGATGACTAGAAGAGACTACAAACATCTACGTATTCCTTTCTTACGAGGTTCATGCTTAATGAATTTAGTGAGAATAGCAACTTTCAATCTTCGTAAATTATATACACCAGAATAATTAGGATCTGCCTTGTTATTTTATATGCACATTTTGGAAGGGTCGAACACGAATGCATCATCTCAAGAACATATATAAATAATTTACACAAACACATAAGAGAACATCTAACAAAGTACTTTTTTCCATCTATGCAGGTATGTTTGCGGTGTTCCTGCTTCAATTATCCAAGAAGACGTACAAAAGTCTTCAAGAATGGTAGACAGTGAAGTTCAATCAAGACTACAATGCTATCACTGCCAGGGAAGCCGATTCCTAGTTTCTCCATCCTCTTAACTAGTTAGTATTTCACTGCTACAACATATGTGTGTAGAGTGGAAGCATATTGTTCATGCAAAAAACTCATCTAAAATGTTTGTGAGTTAGACTTGTGGCCTCAACTCATCTGAACTAGTTCTGAAAATAAAAAAAGAGAAGTATCTATGTTGCTGAAACAATAATAATACCATTATGTATCCCAGTATATAATTAGTGAACCAAAATGAATGTGAGTTATTTGCCTAAAGGGTAAAGTAGTATTACTAACTAAAAAAAACTATGTTAATTACTTTGTGCTGACATTGTACACAAAATAAAAATAAAAATAATAATAAATCAAATTGACAAAGAATTGGCTGGCAATCTATTGAATTACACGATTAGATTAATAAAGTGTGACACTTTGATGTTGCCTAAAAACAAAACTAACCCATGAATCATTAATAGAGAACAGAAAAAAGAGCTACTGTAGGATTACAGATCAAAGCATATCAAATATAAAATTAGCTTTTATTTTTATTTTTTCCCGGTAAGAAATATAACTCTACAGAACTGATATCTAAATCAACCAGACTTCTGAAAAAACAAACCACATAATAATAATAAATTTCTGAACAACATAATGAAACAATACAGAATGGAAATAAATTGACGTGTGAAAACAAAATTAACAGTACAGAGTGTGACGCCGAACAGAATAGAGATTATTCTGCAGGCTAGTGCAATAGGTATTTTGCAAAGAAAAACATGAGAATTTCGACCCAAAATTCAGAGAACACTCTGGAATTTAATAAAATTGTATATAATCAAGAATTAATAAAAAACAACCCACAAGCCGGGTTTAAATAGCTGAAAATCGAACCCTAATGGAATTTTTGCCAAAAATAGCAAAACCCTAAAAGTCCTACCAAAACAAAATACGGAAAAAAATAAAAAGATTGCCTAAAATCTGGCCCAAATCGGGTTCAGAATCACCTCCTAATTGGCAAATAAAATATTACCATAAATAACAAAAATTAACTAAAATTAAAGATTTAAAAAGGAAAATAGCGGATTTGGGGCTCGAAACGATGTGCACCGAGCATGGCTAGGTGGCCACGACGTTTGTGCCGAGATTAGCTTTCCGAATTGGGGTCACGGGCGCAAATCCGACACTCGTAGCTCCAGTTATGGCCAAAAAACCGACGCATGCACGGAAACTGCCCCAAATTAGGCTAGATCACGATTTCTTGCCATCCTTGCGCTGATCCTCCCTCTCCAGGTAATCCAGCACCATCAATGAGCAATCTGACAGCTCGGCATCGTCTGACTCGGATCCCCCTGCATCAGAGTGGAAATAAATTGACGTGTGAAAACAAAATTTAGGGTTTTCACATAAATCATGGCAATAGAATGTGCACGTGTGTCTACATGTATATGTATGTTTGTGTATACATGTATATGTTGTTATATATAAAGGGTGATTATTTTGTATTGAAAGTTGTCCAACATTGACTAAAAGACAAAACCACTTCTATATCATTTCCTATAAATATAAGACATTTTCTATTATATTGTGTGCACAAATAGAAAGAGAGAATAGAAGAGATACATGTTAGTATTCTTTTTGGTGAGAGTTATGAATAATATAGGCTTATATTATTCCGGTGATACAGGCGTGATTATACACTGTGTGTGTGCATGTGTTTGATCTGCTGATCAACCCCTTGTAATCCTCTTTTTGATTATAGTGAAACGGTGCTCTCAGTGGACGTAGGCTTATTTTGGTCGAACCACTATAAATCTTTGTGTGCGTTTTCTGATTTGCAGGTACACACGGCTTCTAACAATATTCTTGGGTGGGTGTAAAAACTCTAACAAGTGGTATCAGAGCTTCATGTTGAAGCAGAGAAGAAGCCGTTCGTTCTGGTCCAGAATCGAATATCAAAAGTGCCTGAAATTAGAACCCAACCATACCGGAAGCTTCGTATCGACGAGACGAAGTCAACAGTGTCAAGCATGTCGCCGAAAAGTTTCGCACGCGCCCCCACGCGCCACCTGAAGTTTCGGCTTCGACACGCAGCAGTTTCGGTTCGGGGCTCTTTCGCGAAGCATCGTTGATCCATACAAGAAGTATAATATATAGATGCTGGAACGCGCCCTGAGAAGGTACTGACGCCGTCAACAATTTTTTGTCTTTTGTGCAAATTTGTTTTTTCGCCCGTTTGGAGTCATTTTTTACGCGGTCAGAGGCGTTCTTAAGATTTTGAAACGTTCCAGACGCAACCGTGCGATCGATTTTGCATAATTTGACTCCGAACACCTTGAATAGGCTTAGTGGGAGCTATGAGAGAAGAAAAAACAGCAATGATCGACAAGTTTGATGGTACAAACTTTGCATATTGGAATATGCAAGTTGAGGATGTGTTATTCCAGAAAAAATTGTTCTTGCCATTAGAAGGGAAGAAGCCAGAATCAATGAAAGAGGAGGATTAGACAATCGTAAATCGAAAAGCTCTTGGTACGATTAGACTGACATTGTCAAAGTCTCTTGCCTTCAACATCAAGAATGAGAAGACAACAAAGTCTCTCATGAATGCTCTTTTGAGCATGTACGAATTGCCATCTGGAGTGAATACGGTACATCTCATCACTAGATTGGCAAATCTGAAGATGTTCGAGAATGGGAAGGTCAGTGAACACATCATGTTCTTAATAAAATTGTTGAGCAGTTGGAATCAGTTGAAATGACAATCACTAGCAAAATGAAAACGGTTTTTCTTATAAGCCAATTACCAGAGAGTTGGAGCACTACAAAGACTGCAATCAGTAATTGTTCAGGGTGGCACTGTTACAGTATGATTCCGTAGTAAGTATGATACTGACAGAAGAGATTAGAAGACAGAGTGAGTCAGGCTCTTCTAACAATGGCTCAACATTGAATGTCGACACCAGAGACAGAGGTTCGAGTAGGAAGAAAGGCGGAAACCAAATGCGTGGTTGTTCCAAGTCGAGACAGGGAAGACCACATGGAAGATCACAATCTCGAGGTCCTAGAAATTCCAAAGAGATTGAGTGTTGGAATTGCGGCAAAACTGGTCACCTCAAGAACCAATACAGATCCTTGCAGAAGGTAGCGGAGAACGAGACTGAGGCAAACATTGTCTTAGAAAAAGCTGATGATGCGTTGATATGCTCTTTGGAGAGCAAAGTAGAGTTTTGGGTCTTGGACTCTGGAACATCATTCCATGCCACCTCAAGTCAAGAGCTTTTCAAGAGTTATACACCTAGAAACATTGGCAAGGTTTATCTAGGTGATGATCAGTTCTGCAGTGTAGTTGGCAAGGGTGAAGTACATATCAGACTTAATGGATCGATATGGAAGTTGAAGAATGTCATACACATTCCAGACTTGAGGAAGAACCTGATCTCAGTAGGTCAGTTGGCGAGTGAAGGTTATGTGACCACTTTAAATGCAGAAGAATGGAAAGTTTTCAGAGGGGCTATAACTATAGCACGAGGAAAGAAGAGCGGTACGTTGTACACTACCACCAAAGCTTGCACGTTGATAGTAGTTGCAGAGAGCAAGGAGGATCACAATTTGTGGCACCAGAGGCTAGGTCACATGAGTGAAAAGGGGCTCAAAGTTATGCTCGTAAAGGGAAATCTACCAGGCCTAAATTTGATTAATATCGATTTCTGTGAGGATTGCGTATTCAGTAAGCAGAAGAGAGTTAGTTTTCAGAAAAACGGCAGAGATCTCATAAATGAGAAGCTTGAGCTAGTTTATACTGATGTCTGGGGGCCAATAAATGTTTCATATATTGGCGGAAAATCCTATTTCGTCACCTTCATCGACAACCATTCCAATAAGGTATGAGTTTACTTCTTGAAACATAAATCTGAGGTGTTCGATGTGTTCAAGAAACGGAAGGCTATGATAGAGAATGAGACAGGTTTTAAGATAAAGAGGTTAAGATCCGACAATGGTAGAGAATATCAGGACACCGGGTTAAAAAACTTTTGTTATGAGAACGGTATCAGATTAGAGAAGACTATTCCACGTACACCACAACAGAATGGCGTAGCAGAACGTATGAACCAGACATTAACTGAGAGAACCAGAAGCATGCGCATTCAGGCAGGGTTACCGAAACAGTTCTGGGTAGAAGCAGTCAGTACAGTAACATATCTAATCACCGAAGTCCATCAGTACCATTGGAGCACAGAATACCATAAGAGGTATGAAGCGGTAAAAAGGTAACACTTTTACATTTAAAAGTTTTTGGTTGTGTTACATATGTGCATGTTAGTGATAATGTGAGGGATAAACTTGATCCCAAGTCACAGAAATGTACTTTCATTGGCTACAGACCGCATGTGGGATGATCAAAACCGAAAGGTGATCCGAAATAGAGATGTAGTGTTCAATGAAAAAGTGATGTACAAGGATAGACACACAACTACCTCAGAGCCTGCAGCACAGAGTGATCTTGTGCGTGTTGAGTTAGATGTTGTTCAAGATAGTGAGAGTATTAATTCAGAAAAATAGATTGAAGATGGCACTACTCAACAGGATGATACACCGCAATCTCCGACTCTTATTCTTGTACCTAGGAGGACTACACGGCCGCATGTGTTGAACAGGAGATATATGAATTATTTGTTGCTCACAGATGGAGGTGAACCAAAGTAATATGATGAAGCATGCAGTGCAGCAGATACGAGCTAGTGGAAGCTTGCGATGGAAGATGAGATGAAGTCTCTTATCCCCAACAAGACATAGAAGCTAACCAAGTTGTCGATGGGAAAGAAAGCTCTCCATAACAAATGGGTCTACATGGTCAAAGAATAACATGATGGTTCTAAGAGGTACAAGGCGAGACTCGTAGTAAAAGGCTTTCAGCAAAAAGCAGGAATCGATTACATCGACATATTTTCTCCGGTTGTGAAACTGAATACCATACGTTTAGTTCTTAGCATCGTTGCAGCAGAGGGTTTGCACCTAGAGCAATTAGATCTTAAAATTGTTTTCCTCCATGGTGACCTAAATGAGGAGATCTATATGCAGCAGCCGGAAGGTTTCTCAGTGAAAGGTAAAGGGAAACTTGTGTGTAAGTTGGAAAAGAGCTTGTATGGTTTGAAACAAGATCCAAGATAGTGGTACAAGAAGTTTAATGGATTTATGCAGAGACATGGTTACAACAAGTGCAATGTTGACCATTGTTGTTATTTCAAGAGGTTTGACACGAGTTACATCATCCTCCTACTTTATGTTGACGACATGTTAGTAGTTGGGTCTGATTTTGTAGAAATTAGAAAGTTAAATAAACAATTGGCAAATGAGTTCGAGATGAAGGACTTAGGCACAGTGAAACAGATTCTTGGTATGAGAATTAACAGAGACAAGCAGAAGGGTACTTTACAGTTGTCTCAGCCTCTATAGTTGGGTTTCGCAGTTACAAAAAATCGTAGTGTTATCTACTACATAGGCTGAGTATGTAACCATGACAGAGGGTAACAAAGAAATGATTTGGTTATAGGGATTGTTGGTAGAGTTGGGATTTGAGCAAAAAAAGAGTGTTTTGCATAGTGACAGTCAAAGTGTCATACATCTAGCGAAGAATTCAGCATTTCACTCGAGGACAAAGCATATAGATCTTCATTATCACTTAATCAGATCTCTATTAGAGGATGAAGTTTTAACTCTTGAGAAGATTCAAGGAATCAAGAATCTGGTCGACATGTTGACCAAAGTGGTAACAACAGAGAAACTGAAGTTGTGCGCAACTTCAGTGAGTCTTCAAGCTTGAAGACAAGAATGAGGGCACCGTACTGCACTGATCATTGATGGTGGCAAAGTCATTAAGTGGAAGATTGTTATATATAAAGGGTGACTACTTTGTATTAAAAGTTATCCTATATTGACTAAAAGACAAAATCACCTTTATATCATTTCCTATAAATATAAGGCATCTCCTATTATATTGTGTGCACAAATAGAGAGAGAGAATAGAAGAGATACAAGTTAGTATTCTTCTTGGTGAAAGTTATGAATAATATAGGCTTATATTATTGTGGTGATACAGGCGTGAGTATACACTGTGTGTGTGCGTGTGTTTGATCTGCTGATCAACCCCTTGTAATCCTCTATTTGATTATAGTGAAACGATACTCTCAGTGGACATAGGCTTATTTTGGCCGAACCACTATAAATCTTTGTGTCCGTTGTTTGGTGTATGTTTGTGTGTGTTTTCTGATTTGCAGGTACACACGGCTTCTAACAGTGTTATTGGGCGGGTGTAAAAATCCTAACATATGTATAGAGAGAGAAGGAGAGAGATAATGAAAAAAACTCGGAAAATTGAACCAACAATATTTAAGACAAGTGATTGAAAATGCAACAGACAGTAGAGCGTTTTCAGAGAGAAAAGGGTAGTTGTTTGAGAGAGACGGACACAAGCAATTACACAAATTTACACGACTTACTCATCAATTTTTTCCCCTTTTTTATGTATTGTCAATTTTTTTCCCCTTTCAAATCATATACTCCTATTTTACATAATACGGAAAGATTTTATAAATAGTACTGAAAAGTTTAGGGGAAATATTACTAACCTCCCCTGAGGTTTGAAAATATTGCATACGGTACCCCTTAGTTTTCAAATGTATCAATTACCTCCCTCCAGGTTAGCTCCGGCTATCACTTTCACCCCCTTCGTCCAAAGTCAATGCAATCAACTCTGATTTCATGTGTGATTTTACCTAATTGCCCTTCAAATTATATTATAATTTTAAGGTTAATTTCAATAAACCCCTCTAAACTATTGAATTTCACATTGCCCCCCACCCTAATGGATAAATTACAGTTTCACTCCTAAAATTCAAAAAAATATTTAAAATTTAAATATATATATAAAATTTGAAATATATATATAATTGGAAAAAATATATATAATTTGAAAAAAAATATAAAATATTGAAAATATATATAAATTTTGAAAAAAATATAAAAATTGAAATATATATATATATATTTCGAGAAATAAATATATAAAATTATAAATAAATATATAAAATTAGAAAAAATATATTAGAAAAAGAAGTGCTTAGAATTTGAAATATTTCTCACACTCTGCATAACAAACATTGGAATTTGAATAAAGTATAAATTAACACATTTCTGTAATATAGCCTCTACAAATATATACATGTTTGAACTTGTAAAATCAATATTCTTTTTTATCTTCAAAGTGAGTAAGTACACATACAACCGAAAAAATAAAACACCATTTTAAGATTATGAAGAAAAGAAGAAACCCATTTAAGATTATGAAAAAAAGTTTCGAAAAAATTTCACTACTACCCTACCCATAGTCCAGGAGTAGAATCCAATTTCTGAAGAATATTGTGATGATAAAAAATGAGTAGCAAAAGAAGTCAAAAATTGGATAGTTATCATTATAATTATAAGCAATTCAATTGTTTGGTTATTAAGAAGCGCAAAAGAAGAAATGTTGATTGACAAAAAAAGAAATAATTTGCAAGATAGGATCTATCTAGATCTAAACCCATTTTGAATTTATATATATTTTTTGAATTTTTATATTTTTTCTAATTTTATATATTTTTTTTCGAATTATATATATATTTCAAAATTTTATATATTGTTTTGAATTTTATATATTTATTTCGAATTAGATATATATATTTCAAATTTTATATATGTTTTTCAAAATTTATACATTATTTCGGAATTTTATAAAAAAAATCGAATTTTATGTATTTTTTCGAATTTTATATATGTTTTTCGAATTTTATATATTTTTTCAATTTTTATATATTTTTTCAAATTTTATATATTTTTTGCAAATTTTATATGTTTTTTGAATTATATATATATACTAGAATTATATATATATATCAAATTATATATATATTTTTAAATTTTAAATATTTTTTAGAAATTTAAGGGGTGAAATTGTAATTTACCCATTAGGGTGGGGGGCAATGTGAAAATTCAATAATTTAGGGGAGTTTATTGAGGGTCATTTCGTTATTTTACATCCTAGCCTTGAATTCATTCAAGGGAGGTAATTGATATATTGAAAAATGAAGGGATATCGCGTGTAATATGGTAAAACTTCAGGAAGGTAAGTGATATTTTCCCAAAATTTTATTACAACAATTTGTATTCTTACTGTATAATAATAAATATTATTTAAATCAATATATTTTCTCTTAAATGACCTTTTCAAATTTGAATACTATTTATCAAACATCTATTCATGTTTTTATTTTCAAAGAAATTTCTCAAAACAAAATATGTGGTTAATTGTATTTTCAGAGTGAAAGCGATGAAAGCATAGAGTTGAACAGGTGTTTACGATTTTTGTATCCTTCCCAGCTTGAATATGGTGCTGAGTCAAGATCACTTCAATAGTTCCTCTTTCGAGTTTGGATTTTAATTTCATGAGTTTAAGTGGTTCTTCTGAATTCATTTAACACACCAATAATTATATGCCCTGATACCAAACTTAACTGTGACACAAAATAATTTGGTTTGATCGGTTTCACAGCTTCAATTGGATATCATATAGCAACATATAATTCATAACTCAAGCCATTTATTATTCACTGTTGATTGCACAATCATCCCATGAGAGACATGCTCATACACTATAAATTGTCATGGTTTAAACTTATCTAAGAATTATTTAAAAATAATTTGACTAAATAAGCAACTCTTTTTTTGGTGCAGTGGGCAAGAGAATTGATCAAAAAAGATCTCTTGTTCTTAAGTTAATCACAGTCACTATACAAAAATCCGCTTATATTTATTTGTAATAGTTATAAGTAACATATATCTATATATATATATATATATATATATATATTCTTGTGTCAACATACACAAAAAGTTATCCTACAAATCATAGAAGTTCCCAACTATAAGATAAATGAGGAGGAGGTTGAGGTGATTAGAGAAATGAGTGAGGTCGAATATTACTACGGGTTGGTTTGCCTTCAGAGCAATTAAAAATTAAAACTAATTATCATTTCAGGATTCATTATTTTCAAATCATGTCCAAACCACTGGAACATTTCATTTTGGTTCAATTTGGTTTAATTTTCGATTTGATCTAGTTTTATTTTTCCCTTTCAACTATTTTTGGAACACCTCAAAAAACAACAGGCAATTTGCACTTCTAATATATATATATATTAATTAAAACAAGTATAAATATAAGCAGAGTCGTCAAATAAAATATAAAGGTTAATATACCGACCTCCTCTAAGATTTGATGCAATTATATACCATGACTATGATTGGTATTTATTACACTTGTACCTTTATCACATCAAAATTCACCTTAATTTGCTTGATTATAGGGTACATTTATTAATATATTATATTTTTTTTGTTACCCGCCTACTGCAATCTCATGTATATATATATTTTATAATATGCGAAGTGTGTGTATATATATATATATAGCAATATGAAAATCAGACAAAACTATATATATATATGAAACAGGCAATGAATAGAATTTAAAATTCAGAACTTACACTATGAATTGCAAAGTCCATAAAATTAACCGAGAAGGTATGATAGGAATGAATGAACGAATCCGAACCCTGTAAAACTCACAGTTTCCTTAAGATATATTTGCTCCCTCTCCGATGCTCAAGGTTATCGAGCAACTATCTCCCAAAATATAACGTATTTTCGTTTTTGGAAAAGTAGCACTCCAATCTCCAAAAACCAACAAACTCAATTAATTTGTGCTTGTACTCAAACCAAAAGACTCAGTATGTATGTGTATGTATATGCAATATTGTATATGGCAGAGAGGAAGACAAGACAATATTGTATACAGCAAAGACCAAGAAATGAGAAGATATGACAAAAAAGATTTATCACAGTAAACTATGGTCTCGTCTATATAGACACTGAATGGATATAGTAATTGTGGTTGCAATGCTTGGGAAAGGCATTGCAACTGTCTAAAACAATTGAAGTAACTTTCTAAAACATGGGTCAAACCCGACCTAAATATTCCATTCAATTTCCAACAATCCTCCATATGAATGGAAATTAGATTTTCAATATGCAAATGAATATGCAGACACTAGTTCAAGTACAATGAAAGGTTACTGTATCAGGATAAATAGTCTTAGAGCCTTGAACTTTCCCTTGTGAAAGACTATCGAATTTAATAGCTAATCAGTGGACGTGATGCCTTGAATTGTCAGCTGTTTGTGTAAACCAAGACAATAGAATTCACACAGTTTCCCTTCGAACACAGTTGGTTCTCACGTTTGTGTCCATTTTGGCCTTGGACACCACTTGGTTTCATGAGTATTTGTCAGAGAATTCAATCTTCCATAATTCCTCTAAGAAGCGACCCCTTCTACTCACATAGGTGATTTTTATTAGGAACATTTATACATACCTCACTTGGATATATCCAAGTCATAGAAATCATTAAAAACATAGCTTACCCTAAAAATATGCACTGTCTCGTCATAGGAATGGGAAGGAGTTAATAATCTCCACAGTGCTTTACTAA
Organism: Cornus suecica; assembly: GCA_963922005.1. NCBI lineage: Eukaryota > Viridiplantae > Streptophyta > Magnoliopsida > Cornales > Cornaceae > Cornus > Cornus suecica. The sequence goes on along the minus strand of OY998244.1, from coordinate 75,661,819 downwards.
GTCACACACAATTTGGTTGTCCCTTTGAACCTAGATCTTGGGATTTCCAAACAATTAGGTTGGGTTGTTATTGTGGTGTCTTTTAACCCAAAGGCTTCAAGCACATTCCCCTCAATGAACTTTCCACTTGCTTTCTCGTCAAACTTTTAGTTAATGGATCCGCAATATTATATCATTTTAGAGCAATTGTTTCATGGTATGATATTTAAGATAGATATATCTAGACTTACCATTATACATTTGATTTTTGAGCTCCATGTAAAGAAAAAGATGGCACCAGTTGTGGCCACAACTTTATATTTCCTCATAATTTCAGCCAATCAATTTCTTTGTCAACTTTGCAATCTACAACATAATATTTATGTTATCTTTGCACCAACATTCATAAGTTCTGAAATCCTTATGCTAAGTCTCAATATAAACTGTTCAGTTACCAATCACTTAGGCTTCTCGCCTATAATTTCAATATGAATCCATATTGGTAACTTTATTTGTAACTATGAAGTTACACATTACCCCCACACAAACAAATATTGTCCAATTTATTGGGTAACATTTTCCATGAGAGACTTAAACATATTACTCCCAAGTGTGAATTTAGAATTCAAATTAACCATTTGATAATTTCTTCTCATAGAATGCTTCTGGAGAAAACATGATCTCCTTAAAAGTTTGAGGATCATTCTCTAACATATTACTAATGAAATATGACCCAAATGACGTTGAGGTCCTTGCTATTTTTGTTACGTCTAAGTTCATCTTATATAGACCATTCATCTATATTAATTTGACCATCATTAGTTGTAACATGCCTTTTTCTTGAGACTTAACAAGAAATCGATATGTACTATTGTTATCACCAATGAACACACATTTCCACTTTTGCTAAGCACCCCTACACTTTTAAGTATTTATAATTCATAAGGGGTTTTATCTGTTTTCTTATAAGGCATTAGCAAAAAATATACCTCCCCCCCCCCCCCCCCCCCCCCCCCCTCCAAAAGTTTGTGGTACACCTGAACTTAACATCATTGCAATAATTTTTAAAAATTTTTAACTTTTTGCTAAGTTGATTCTCAACTTCATTTTAAGAATATCAATTGTCTCATCTTTGCTTCTTAGCAAATATACATAACAATATCTTGTGTAATCATTATAAAATTAATAAATACTTTTACCTCCTCTAGTTTACAAAACTTTAAATCACAAATATCATTGTGAATTAATACTAGAGTTCAATACATCTTTCAACTATTTTTGAAATGATATTATTGTTAACTTTGATTCTACATAAATCTCACATTTATTATTTAATTCCTCAAATAAATTAAAATAACATATACATATAATGCAACAATTTTGACACGAGGCAAAATATTATTATGTATATGATTTTAATAACATGTATAGTTTCAAAAACATATAACATATGAGACCTTATAGTAATCTTTAATTTATGCCATACATATCAAGCATATAATATAATTAATCATGATGATAACTAAATAAACTTGGCATACAAATAAAGCACAAAACTATATTTCATATGATGAAATTCTTATACGTTATATAATAAATAATATCACTAAGTAACAGAAATAAAATAAAACATGTATTTTTTCCTTAAACTGCCCATATATGTAAAAATATATACCAACGACTATATAAAACTTTGAATTAGAAAAACTATCACATAGTCATGTTAAAATAAAATTATTATTCATTGTTATATACTATATGGGCAACTAAGTACGGGGTAAATACGTTTAAATACGTTTTACTTGCCAACCAATATCCCAACAGTAAACCATTGCGATGGTTAAATCACCCTTCGTACTTAACCGTATAATATGGCAGTGTTTCACATTAATACACATTAATAGGTTCAAAAGAATTGTTATTTATACTATGCAACGATATATATATATATATATATATATATATATATATATATATATATATATATATATATATATATATATATAATCGACATATTCATAAAATAGGAAAAATAAAGGCAAACAATTCCAAACAGAAAAATAATGAACTCACAGTGTAATCGACACAAACATATTGAAATTGAATAGAAAATCCGAGCCCTATGTAATACAGTGTCCTTAAGACAATTATGTTCCCTCTCCGGTGCTCAAGGTATAAGAGCAATTATCTCCCAAGATAGATTCGTCTATGGAAAAGTAACACTCCAATCTCCACAGACCGGCGAACACAAATATATATTTGTACTCGAACTATAGAACCCTAATATAAGAAAATAATTATTGGGATAATTTTTGCAAATGACCCGTGGGGACTTATACTATGAACTGCAAAATCCAGAAAATTAACTGAGAAAGTATGATGAAAATGAATGAACAAATCCGAGTCTCAAGGTTACCGAACAACTATCTCCTAAGATAAAACGAATTTTCGCTTTTGGAGAAGTAACACTTCAATTTTCAAAAATCAGTAAACTCAATTAATTTGTGTTTGTACTCGAATCAAAAGACTCAGTATGTATGTATATATATATGCAATATTGTATATGGCAGAGAGAAAGACAAGACAATATTGTATACAACAAAGACCAAGAAATGAGAAGATAGGATTGTCAAAGAAAATTTATCCCAACAACCAAGAAATGTATTTTTACGCAAAATTTCACTAACATATTAGACTCTAAGCTAACCAGAAGAGGGTATTGAGATTATGTATCAAATTTCAGGAAAATAAAATATGATAAATAACAAATATAACAATTATGAGTAATTGAACCGTCAGGAGAGGTCAATGTATTTGACTAAAAAAAAAAAATCTGTAATGTTCAATTGGGTCGGCCCATTAACAAGTCCAAGGCCGTTGGGCCGGGCCCAATGGTGACACTCAGTTGTCCCTCTCTGGAGTTGAACAACCCGACATATCATTTCTCTCTCTGGCTCTCTCTCTCTTACTAGACCAAATCGCCGGAGACCACATATGGAGAATCCCCACAATAATAAAGAAAGGTGACTCCACTCCGGAGATCAAATCCACCATGCAACGACATATACGTATATGTATATATATATGTCCGGTAATTGATCGTCTTTTCAGGGTATCAACAAACATATCTTTCTCGCACCAGGTCTCTTTCTGTCTCTAATTTGTATATTTTTCATCCTTCTCTATCTAGAAATGGTTGTTGTATCAGCTTAAAGATGTGGTTGATTCTATTGCATGACAATATTGGTCCCTTTTTTTTTTTACATTTCTGGTGCATACTTCCCTTTTCGAGTTAGGGTTTTCGTTTGGGTTGACTTGATTTTAGGGTTTTTCCCTTGACAGATGACAAAATTAGGGTTTTGTTTTTTATCTGGGTGAGCAAATAAAGATGGGTTTTTTACTTGTTTTGGTGCACCCAACTTGTATGAAACTTGGGTTTCGACTTGGTTGAGCAAAAACGGAAAAAAGTTGGGATTTTTCTTCATTTGGGGATTTTTGAATTTGTGATGGGGGACGAGACCCCAAATGCGATGAACCTTGATTTGAATTTGGGATCTCTAATCCCTCTCTCACCTGATAATGACCTCATTGGGACGGGTTCGTTTTCCGGTGAATCGGTGAACGGAGAGGATGTGATGGATGGGGGTGTACTACGTCGGCCGAGGGAAGCTGCTCGGTGGAGGCGGCGATGGCGGTCCTTGTGGCTACCTCCTGTACCCCCTGAAACTAGGAACATTGCCCTGGAGTTGATGGTCAATTCGAGTGTCCATGGTGGTAGTGTTGGTGTTGGTGCGGTGAGATTGCAAACTGGTGAGGGAAGTGTTGCTGCTGAGGAAAGAGATACCGAGTCGGTGAAAACGTGTGAGAACGAAACCATTCATGTGGAGGACGAGGTGCTGAAGGAGAAGGAAGATGTGGAAAAGGGTAATGGCAATGAAGGGAGCTTTTTCGATTGTAATATATGCTTGGAATTGGCTAGGGATCCTGTGGTGACTTGTTGTGGTCATTTGTTCTGCTGGCCATGCCTTTATCGGTGGTTGAATGTTGACTCGGTTGCCAAGGAATGTCCAGTGTGTAAGGGGGAGGTGTCACAAAAAAATGTGACCCCAATTTATGGCCGTGGGAATAATGTCCGGGAGATGGAGGAGGAGGAGGATTTGAGTCTTAAAATACCAATTAGGCCCCAAGCACGGCGTGTTGAGAGCTGGAGACAAACCATTCAAAGGAATGCATATGCTATTCCGATGGAGGAAATGATCCGACGTCTTGGCGGTAGATTTGATTTGGCTCGCGATCAGGCCCCAGTGCTGCCTCAGAACGATGAAATTGTCCAGGATCTGACTCGGCTTCTATCAAGGGACCCGCGTAGAGTACAGAACACAGTTGTTCAACCAGATGATGTGGTTGACTTAACACAGAGCAGCCCTACTAATTCCGACGTGGGTGAAAGCCGCCGATTTTCATCCCTTTTTCGAAGGTCACATTCCCATAGAGCTGCTACAATTACAAATCTGACATCTGCATTGGTTTCCGCTGAGAGGTTGGTTGAGAGGTATTTACACAACCATCCTGTAGAAAGAAATGCTCCATCGGTTGATGATAGAGATTCTATGTCGAGCATTGCTGCTGTTATACACTCGGAAAGTCAGACGGTTGATACTGCTGTTGAAATAGATTCTACTGTGTCACTTTCGACTTCATCATCTAGAAGAAGAAATGATGCTTCAAGGGTTTCAGATGTGGACAGTGGGGATTCTCGAGCACCTAGGAGGAGGAGACTGCACTGAAATGAGCACCCTTGCAACTATTAATTACTCTCTTGATATTTCGATTTCCAGCAGCTTTGTAAGTGCAGCTTGCCTCTATATAGCATTTTTTTTCTAGAAAATATTTGCCGTTTTGCTACAGTCTCAACGGCTATGAGGTGCTAATAGAATCATTTGAAGCTTTGTTGCTTATAATGTGGTTTGCCACATTGTCACTCTTCTTTAGTCCGATTTTGCGCTTGCGCTTTCAGAAGTGTAATGCAAATGTGCTTATTTATTCCCTGGTATACGATACAACCCTGTGAACTTTAGTTGGATTTGTATATCTTCACTACCTAGGGGCCATTTGCTCAGTGCAATGGTAAAAGAAGGCCTGTCTAGCATGATAAAGCAGTGGTTGGTCTTGGGGCAGTTGTGTTGTTCAAGTAAGTTAGATCTATATGTGGTCTGTTCTTTTCGCTGCTATCGATTAACAGGGACCAACTTTGAGCGACGATCTTCATATATACTGGAATGTAAGTGTATCTTTGTAGTTATTTAGTACTTTTCGCTACTACATTGTTCTGTATTCTCACTATCGTGAATGTGAAACAGGTGTGTTATCTTTACAGGCTTTTTCGGTTGTGTTTATGAACGTTTGCGATTTTAAGTTATGTATATCAATCTTAGTATCAAGTGAAAATTTATATTGATCCACTTGAGAAAGTTGCTTATCCTTTCCTTTGTATCGTAAACTACAAACCTGCATAATTCAGCTCCAGTTTCTCATCATCATGGCCTTTCTGATGCCTTTTCTTGTAACCCTATTAAGCATATAAATCCTCAAGGAATTGTTTGGACTTTTAACTACAATTCTAGTTTGTATAAAAGCTACTTTGTCAAAAAATTGCATTTACTGTTGATTGGTTCATTTCTTCCTTTGCATTCTGAGTGCAATTGAAATTGAGTTTTTTTACAGTACCTTCAGGGCAATGTGTAGATAATTTGCTTTCAAGCCAAATTATCTTCTTTTTCTGTATTCCCTTCCCTTCCCCATTTGATTGCAGTAAATCTCATTTGTGCATATCACAACATTAGAAAATTAATGGGATACTATAGGTAAGTGTATAACTTTTTTTTTTCTTTTCACCAATGGCCTGAGATATGGGGTTGGAGCCCTATAGGGCTCATGTGTGCATGAGTTCTTTAACATTCAAAGAATGAAGTGTATAACTGTTTTGAATGAATTTATTGAATTAGAAGATCCCCTCTTGGAGAAAATGATAAAAGGAATACTTGCAGATACATCTACTGATATATTTATTTATTCATTTGAGACAAGTGCATAAAGATATTTGTTACAAAAGTAGCCGACTCTTTCATTTCAGCATCTTAATACATTTACAGAAGATATTTTGTTTTTTTGGACTTCTCAAAACTTCCAATCAAGATATGAACACGGTATCACATTCGCCTTTTTCAAAAAAAATATAAACATATGTTGTATCCAATAATGATATTTAATTTATCGTAACTAAAAAAATTGTTGACAATAAATGTATTGATTGGCAGGAAAAAAATAATTATTACTAAAAGAACAATCACATTGTAAAAAACTGTAAATGAATGTTTTCACCCTTTGAAAATCATTTTGGTGAAAAAGTATTTATACATGTATAGTTGTAACCAGCTGCGGTACTTGGGATCCGTGTTAGTGATGGGTAATTTTTTTTTATTTTTTTTATTTTTGGGATATAAATGATATATATTTATTTTAGTGGGGTTTAAAATAAATTTTTAATGGGGGTTTATTTCTAAAAAAATTTAAATTCTGTGATACTTAATGTAAAAAAAAAATTCATTGGAGACTAAAGATTAGATATCTAAAATTTTAGAGTAAAAATTATAAAAAAAAAAGAGTTTCAACTGAGTCCGTCCCTGATTGTAACTGTTATATATATATATATAGTTTGTCATATGATCCGAAATTCTAACACTTTATAAAAGTTTCGATATCGTAATTTAACACCGAAAGCGCCCTTGTTTCAAAGAAAGGAGGACAGTTATTCACATTTCATTTGATGTTAGATGATATTATATATATATATATATATCTTTCACTATATACGTAATAGAACTTCATTCATGGCCCCACAGCTCATCTTTTGAATAGTCTACAGACTGCAACTCAGCGTCCGGATAAGATTCAATAGTCTCTCCATTTCCTTGATAACCAAACAAAAAAAAGCATATACATGTATATTATGAAAGGAAAATATAAACCTCAATTTCCAAATCTAAAATTAAAAATTTTCTTCAAAAAAAGTGGAGTAGATATTTAATATGTTATTCTCCAAGTCGTCCTCCTAAATATCTTATCTACTTTAGGGTCGGGTCGTCTTCTTCAGCTAAGCAAAATGTCAATATTAGCGCCAAATTCTCACATTATATGCAGAGAAATGTGCCACAGGAACCAAAACCAACAACAGCAACAGTTTGGGAGTGGTGGGAGGTGTTTGGGAGTGGTGAATTCATTTGGGTTTGGTAGTAGAGCTGAGTTTAACAAGATTGCAAAGAGAGAAATCAGAGTTGATGCATTTTGGCAAGACTTGTCTAGACCTACTTTTCTTGAAATGGAACCCATCAAGGACTGTGATCAATTGGATCAGATATTGCTCCAAGCAACACAACTCTCCCAACCCATCATCATTGATTGGTCTTTCTCTCTCTCTCTCTCTCTCTCTCTCTATATATATATATATATATATATATCTATAACAGACACACACACATATTTATTGTGCTACTATTCCTGGATCCTTTTGCTTTTACAAGACTTCTATTTCCAAATTACAGTTTTATCAATTTATATATATATATAAATTGAAAAACAAAGAGAAAGGTTATATTTTAGCTTTGATTTATGTCTAACATATATATGTATATATTTGTGGGCTTATTCATAATTTACTGTTTCAATTGATAAATAGGATGGCTGCATGGTGCAGAAAATGCATATACTTGATGCCTAAATTGGAGAAATTGGCAGCAGAATACGACACCAAGTAAGTCACTTTAAGAACATACTATTTTCTAGTATGTGTTGGAAAGAATATTAATTAGTCCGAGTGCAATGTATGTCACTCTAGACAATTCCATTTAATATGTACTGAGAAATTTTGTTATGATGATTGAATCATGATATTGGTTTTAATTAAATGTGACATTTTTCTTATGATAGGCTCAAATTTTATTGCGTGGACGTCAACAATGTACCTCAGGCACTAGTGAAGCGCGGAAATATTTCTGTATGCATAATTTAAAGCCCATGGATTCTTTTATTTTACTATATTATAGTACTAGTATTGTACTGGGTTATTTTCAGTATTATTAATAATCGATGTTGTTTTGGTGGGCACAGAAAATGCCAACAATTCAGGTGAGTTTCATTTTTTTTTTTTCTCTTTCATAAAATTTTCTTGATGAGTGACAAGAACATACCTAATTTGTATAATAAACATATTGCAGCTGTGGAAAGATGGAGAGATGAAGGAAGAAGTAATTGGGGGCCATAAAGCATGGCTAGTGATGGATGAAGTGAGAGAAATGATCCAAAAATATGTATAAATAATTAATGATTAATTACTTTATTCCCCTCTAAATTTGTTGTTTGTAATTTTTCATCCTATACAAGCACCATGCCTGTACAGTAGTAATAATACACTATATATGCCAAATCATTTTGCTGAGTGTTTTGTAATTCAAACTGAAGGTTTTTCACAGATCAGTGTCTCTCTTTTTCTGTATAAATTGCCTTTCACAAAGGGCTTCTGAGTATTTGCAGAAAATGCTGATTTGATAAAGATATGAACAACAACAATAACAATCAAGAACATGTGGCTATAGAATCAATAACCATTATAAGATGCAGTGGTAACAGAACAAATTGATCAATTTGAATTTTGAGTGTCTATAGTTGAGTCAATATATAGTTGATCAATATAAGTTGTGAGATGACCTCTAGCAAGTCACAAAAATACTTCAACAGGGCACACGCACACACACACACACACACACGAAGAAAAAGAAAAAGAAAAAGGAAGAAGAAGATGAAGAAGCTGCTCAGGCATGGTCAGTTTGAACAGTCAAGTCCTGCACCCCCAAATCATGGTACAAACTATGCACATATTGTAGAATCTGGCGGTCCTCTATCCCCTTCTTCACCTGGAAATTTTATGCATCGATATTAATCGCTAAACTACATAGGGAACTTAACAAAAGTGCCTAACTAGAGAGGCTTCAATAGGAAAATAATATATGCTTCATCAAAAAAGGTATGCACTTATGTGGAGACAATTTCATGGAGAAAAAACTGGATGCCTAAAGAGCTTGCTGATACTACCTGTAGTGAGATTGATCCAACCACATGACCAGGCACTAATTCCCAAAAGCGAGCTTGTGAAACTTCCGAAACATCTTCAAGAGATGAAACCTAACCAGAAAAAAAAAATACCATGAGATGCGAAAGAACCAGAGATAAGATCAAATTGTTTAATAAACTATCGAATTTTCATCAACAAAGAGTATAATTACCTGTCTCCAGCATTTGCTTAAGGCTGAAGATGGAATGCTGGGTGGTGCCATTTGGAGCAGAACACCACCAGCTGCTTTAAATAGTGGCATCACAAGCAAAAAAACTGCAACCGAAACCAATCCCAAACACAAAACTTCAGCATTCTTGACCCTGAAATACATAAAGGAAACAGAAAAATAAGAGAATGAGAAGCATCCTTTTAATAAGAACTTTTGGTTCTTGGTGGGGGCAAATACAGAGGAAGGAGAACTTCATGCTCCCATTTTATAGTTTGCACCACAGAACGATCACCTAGTAGTCAATTTTGTGGACCACCATTGTTTTATATAAAGTTAATTTGCTTCAAAGGGAGCAATGAAAATTTCTCATTCAAAGGAGGGAAAGGAGGGTTACCCGAGAGTCAGAAGCCAGGATGCCAGGATTAAACCTGCACTGAACAAATTAATGCACACCATTTTAAGATGGTTTTCACAAAGATGATATGGAAAGATTAGGAAAAACAAGGTTAAGTAATGCACACCAAGTCCAAGAGAGAGAGAGAGTAACATTTACCTACGAACAGAATCAGCAAGAACATGCAGACAAACTGAGTGGTAGTTCATATCTTCTGCTTTTCTGTAAACTGCAAAGAAACATGCAAAATCAGAATAGTCTGCAGACAAGTAAAGCCTTAAGATAAACCAAGCTAATTGACATCGCCTTAAATTGAAGACTACTGAAAGGATCTTTACTGATAAAAGTAAACCAAGCCTGACATTTAACTAAATGAGCTTGGTTTGAGCTCTCCAATACAATACTAGTAACTAAGGCACTTTAACTTGAACTGAGAACAGCAAGTGTAGAAAATTGCTCAAGATTTCTGTGACATTGAAGAGCCAAATGCAATCTCCATCTTGGAGTTGCTATGTTTTTGAACCAAGCCAGGGCAACCTACTATGCTTGCATCCTATAATCAGAACGTAAACTAAAGCATGCATGTCAGTGGGATTTTGAGAATTTTTTAGTCGTAGTACATGCTTAATATATTAATTAATTTGGTATAGTGCATGTTCAAATCTCGCTTTGTGGTAAGATCTTAAAACAACTACAAGTCAATGTTTCCTTGATTGAATTGTATCAAACACGGTTCCTTATTTTATTCAATAGTAAATGGTGATAAAATCCTTGGATTAGATACTTTCATTTAAACCAACTCGCATCTGTCAGCAATTTTACCAACAGGAAACTGAGCACACATCAACGGGAAAAATGATCCTCAGAGGCATGCAAAACACTTTTGACCTACTAGGGGATGGATGATGATATCTCAAACACACTACAACAGTAGCAAAAGAGAGACTTACCAAGGTTAATGCGAGCATAATTCCTGAAGAACCAAACACCAATAAGATTCACCAACAAATTTGTCACTGCCGAAACGATCAAGTAATGCCTAAAAGTAGAAAATGATCAGCAGGTATTGACACATACCAAACAACATATGACAAAGAAAGAATGAACATATAGCATCACTATACGAAATACTTATGCACCAACAATAATATTAGAAACATATAATTCCAGTATTTCAATCTATGAAGTTTTCTATTTCTGGTTGAGCATGCAGGATATATAGCTTGAACCCAATCTTGGCTCGGGATGGGGCCCTTATCTAGATTTTATATTCCTTAAATACGTTTAGATAATCTCTCCTAGGGTTTCAGTGGTCTTGTTTACGATATTCATGCTCTCAGCTCCCCACTTTCCCACCATCCTGCTGCATTCTTGTTCATGTTTCTCACTCTGCTGCCCCACTCTCCCATCACCACAACATGCTGTGTCCTATGGATACGACGAAGACCCATCTACCAATGCTCAGACACCAAGTTTCAAATGGTTGTCCACCACATACTCACCCCTCTCCCTTCCCTACAACCTCAAAAGTGCAATCCATCCCCTCAGTCAAATCCTTAATCAGTCCCTCCCTACTATCTTTTCTCATGGCCTTTACCAGCACCTGAGGATGGCTTGGTTGATTTGAATTTCTGCAGAGTTTAGGATGAACCGTATTGGTTCTCCTCTATGTGCAAGGATGCTCCAGCTCGTATTTGCAACCTTGTAGGCCCTACGTTGATGCTTTGTTTTTGTTTTTTTCTGTAAATGATTCTTTGATAACAGGAAATGATTTCAAAAAAGCAGTAATGGACGTGTTCATTGTAGTCATTTTCTTGGTTAAACAGGTAGCGGACAGGTTCTGTAACCCTACCTGTAAACAGGTAGGTAATTTTATATCCCAAGGCTCTTAAAGGTTTGGACTGGTATGGGGAATTTTCTTATCGGGGCAGGATCAAAGACGGGATTACCACATACTCGGGTCAAGGACGGGATTCCCAGAAGCCATTCCTATGCATTATGCTTGCATCTGTTTTTCAATAAATAGTTACCTGTAAAGTTTTTCTAGGCAATATCATCCACAACCAAGATAGAATAACCACAAAATAGCTCATTTTACCACCATCCAATTTGCCAACGATTTATTTTCTTTACAGGAAACACGAGAAAACAATAAAGTTTTTTCCACTTCATTTCATTTCGCTTTTTGATTTTCTGTTTCTTCTCTTATTCTCCCTTTAACTAATGCAATAAAGTGATTCTAAATGTAATACAAGAAATCGCTCAAATAAACCTAAAAAATTTGCATGATAACCACAAAACACAGACATGACAGATGATTTACCCATCAAATTATGCAAGACCGACTTACTTGTGTTCTGATTCATCTTGTATAAATGCATGAAGGGCTTCCACAGCTAAGGAGAACGACAAAAACAGAAGAAAAATCTGTCTACACAAGCAACATAACCCAAATATTACTATATTAGCCCATGCAAACAGTCAACCCAAAAACTAGAAATAAGAACCATAAAATAAAAAAGGTGATGATTACAACCAAATAAGATATATTTAAGCATAAGCGGAACATATCATGCTTAAACATATCTTATGACATATTTATGAGAAGTAATAAAGAACAAAGAAAATCAATAGGACTAAGAACGTACACTAGTAGAAAGTGTATACAAATTTAAAATCCTTCAATGGAGCCAACAGAACACCAAGAAGAAATAAGCAAGTCAAAGCTTGTGTAATGAGCAAGCTAACTGCAACCAAATCCAGGTCTTTTATCTACTCTTCCCTTATCTTACTCCCTTCTAATGCTTGAAAGAATGTTCTGAGAAGAGTTTCTTTAAACCATGACTCTAGCTATTGCATGGGGAATCAGAGCAAGTAGGGAACTCATATAGCCTAGCTGGAAAAAATTCCTTTTGTTTTACACCCATTAAACCTTTGATATTCAAAACTTTTCACATTCCGCAAGCAATAAGTACTGTCTAGTATTTTATGATGAAAAACAAGACGCATTCCCTAACTCCATCTCCTCTCTTTATATTCCATGATAACACTTTAGCAAAGCTAATATAATCCTCTGTTACTTTGTATCATTAATCTATAAATTTATCCATCACATACTCCAAAATTCCCACAAAATAGTTCAGATACTAGAGTGAAAATTCAAGCTGTTAAGCATGAGAAAAGGGGAATTCCATTAATGGGGAATAATATGGAGGCAAAATACTATTTTTAAGCATATAAAATACATAACGAAAGAATCATAAAAGAGAACAATACTTCTTTCTTGCAGACTACATAAAAAGTTTTATTTATTCTAGATTTAATGGATGTATGATAATATGCGCTCTGTATTTTGATTCCCTGGGCAATGTCTAGTCTGTCGAGGAAATTTAATATTTTTTTTGCACGTCATACTAAGATACCGTCTTCTTACTTGTCTCTGATCACTGTACTTCAGTTTTTTGCGGGATCATGTCAACCATACTCGTTTAGAATTTTTATTACCAACTTTATGTGTATATCAATATTGTCGGTAGACAAGCATCAGGATTGGAAGAATTGAGATAATGACATTGTAGTGGCACAAAAATACTTGTCTGACTCTTTAAATGGAAGATAGAATTTGCAATTAGGTGAAAGTTTGTGTACTTACGGCATTGGTGAAGGCAGATAAAACTTCTAGCCTTTTGTACCTGTTGAGAAAGGAGAACACTAGTTCACTAAATTTGTTATAGTTACTCAGGATGCTGTGCCAATGACATAATTACAGGTACAATTTAAATACATATATAAACTTGAATTCCAATGCACAAATATCTGGGGGGAAGGGGAAGGATTAAGGAACTCATCCACTGATAAGCATTTTTCCTGTATGAAAAGAATTCTAGAATTCACTGAATACTTGAAGTATACCCCTATCTCCTAGATATTGTGTTTATGGAAGCTGCAAAGATTTGACACGAACATAAGCCAATTTCGCCCCAACCAGTAAAATACTTCACTCTGAAAGCTTAAATTGCTTTAACCACCATAAAAATGGAAAAATCTTCTCTCACCCATAAGTGTACACGGAATCAGGCTTTCTCCGGGAAGCAGCCATTGCAAACAACGAAAACGTCAAGAGACCACAGCCAAATGTCAAATGAAATGCATCAGACACCAGACCTGAACAATAAAGATAATAATAAATACACATGGAACAAAGCAAAGTAGCAAAAAAAAACTAAAATGTAGTTAAGTTGATGGTGTCATTAAAATAAAAGAATTAATGACACCATCATTTTGACCCGGTTCCTAACTTTTAATTACAGATTATATGCTGTCATTAAGATTTCAAAACAATGTTAAAGGAAGGGTGGGCATCTGAGTGTAATAGATAGTACTATAAAATTATAAAAGCAATGAGCTTATAGAAAGTAAAAATGCCCAACTTAGCAGAATTCAATTTTATTTCCACTGAACCATGAACAGAGAAGACATGTATGTTATAACTAAGTTTTAACTCTAAAAATTAAATTTCTAATAAAGCCAGCAGCAGTTAGATTCATGATAACATTCATAGAGACTAATGCAGTGAGAGATAGTGATCCATACCAATGCGCCCCGTGAGCAGACCTATAAATAATTCAGCAGTTGAGTAAGCAACATTGAGCGAAATCAACACGAACAACCTCTTCATCGGCCGGTTCCCGGATCTTACAGCTCTGAAAATCGATGCCACGAACAACAAAACCCAAAATTTATCACCCAAACTCTTTCCTTCTCCAGAAAAAGACTTATCTTCTCTCCAAAGGCTCTCACTTCCATCGTGCGGACAAACAGTCTCCGGAATATCTATGCTGGACATAGTCCGAGCCAGAAAAGGCTTCGCTGAATCACCGGAAGGCATGGCTATTGGGGTGTGGGGTTCAGTGTACTGATTCAATGATATTTGGCGGGAAAAAGCGAATCTTCTATCGCTGCCTGCGTACCCCAATTCTCCGTTCCAAGATTGCGGCGATTCGGATTCCAGCTTCTGATACTTGAACGAGCCGCTCTTGGAGTGAGAAAATCTAGAGTCGTTTTGATTGAAAACCCCTGAATTCTCCATTGATTTGTAAACTCAAAACCCTAATCGTATCATCAGAAACCCTAATTCTCAATCCTATCCAAAATCAATCCAATAAACAATAAATTTGATTGAATCGCTTTATAAATAGCTCGTTAATGCCATCATTATCATACGATCGCATTCATAATGAAGACTAAAACATGAATTCCAACACCTGGAAGCGAGAGAGATCTATAGATTGGAGTTGTGGTTTTGCGAGAAATGCTCTTCAAAGTTATGGATCAACAAAGGAGTGAGATCCCTGAAACCTTAATATACAGATATGTGTATATGTATATTAATATATATATATCTATGTGTGTGTGTATGCATATATATATATATATATAGAGAGAGAGAGAGAGAGAGGGGTGTATTAGAGTAGAGAATGCAATAACCAATGCTGTTCGTCGTGAAAAATGGTGAGAGAGAGAATCAACGGAGACTTGTATTTAGGGAAAGAGAGAGAGACTGAGTCTAGTAAACGAGAAGACTTGATAATATTCTAAATTTGAATCAACAATCGGGGTTTATTATCATAAACGTTTGGCTCGGTTCAAAACGACTTGGCCTTTTTAAGCATTGGTGCGTACCATTTAGGTTTTATTTATTTGTACGAGGTCACAAACCATGCTTAATTTTAGGTGTAAGTAATAAGATATGAGGCAGATTAGCAAAATTAGTGATCATCTAATAGTTTTTAAAAATAAATGTAATAAAGTTAGAATTGAAATTGTGATTTTTTTGAATAATTATATTTAGGATTAAATTAGAGGAGATTATCTAGAAGAGCATCATTACTCATAAATAATTCCTTGACTTGTACTAGGGCTACGATAATTTTATAAATTAATTAGGACGGAGTATCATTAAAAATAATAATAATAAAAAAAGAAAATATATAAAACAATTGATTTAGTTATTTACTTAAAAGCAAAAGTTGTTAATTATTGGGAAATAATTTGTAGGAATGCTTTTAAATGGTTACATTTTAATAAGGTCTTTTGACAATTTTTATTTTTATTTTTTCTTTCGTTTTGAAAGGAGAAGAAGAATATTTAAACATGTGGCACAGAGGCGTAATTTTGGTAGTTATTTAACAAGGTGAGAAAAAAAAAAGGCAAATTAGACTCCATTTGACATAACTTCTGCTTCTAACTTTCTGCAAAAAAGAAACAGAAACAGAAGTTATTTTAAGAAATTGGTCTTTAAAATGTTCTTCCAATGTCTAGAATCTCTTCTAAAATTTTTGTCAAATACTGTTCAAAACAGTTTTTCCCACCGAAAATCCAAAAGTAATGTTTGAAAAGCCAATCCAAACATGACATTAGAATCATTAACAATAGGTGAAACGATAATGCTCCAACTATGAACTTAAAATTTGTGAAACTGGACTAGTTTCCCATTAGCAGAGTAGATAACACTCAACAATAGTGTCACCATCCATTGTGTAATTAATGGAGGTAATGTAAATTTATTTATAAGAACTCCCTCCTGAGCACTTTAAGACAAGGAAAAGTCATTTTCTAATGCCTCATTATTTTCAACTAAATCAATTTTGTGCAATAATCTTATTACTGCTTTAAAATATTTGAAAGTACAAGGGGTTTGTTTTGTTTTTTTTTTTTTTTTTTTTTTCACATGATGCTTTGGGGATAGAACAATTTCAATTTTGTCTCAGAAACTAACATCCTTTTTTTTTTTTCCAAGGAAAACCCAAATACTGCTTTCAGAGAGAGACTTGACCCTCAACCTAATTATAAATTCTTATTAGGATATCAAATGATTAATGAACAGAAAATAGAAAAAGATTAGAAGGAAAAAGAACACAAGGGCATGAAAATACATGAAGCACAACAATTTTAATGAATTACAACAACCAATACAAATAATGCTCAGACATCAAACACCTGGACTTATCAGCCAAATCATTGCCCAAACATGAAAAAAATGGCTTCTGAGTTTTGGCAAATGTGCAACTTTGCAGCAAAACTGCATTGACCCATCCTTCCCTGAAGGAAATTTGTCAAAGCAGACAAATAGATTATCTCCTTGAGGACTTATTATTAGGCTAAGAAAACAAATTAATTATCTCCTTGTGATCGAATAAGTTACTGATTACAAATTAACATGCCATCTAGCTACTTAATCAAATGTATACTAAAAAATCTATGATACTGATACATTCTCAGAAAATATCGATATGTAAATAACAACACAGACCGAGCCCATCTGGGAGCGCATGGGGCATGGTTGCCATTACGGGATTGATGTGTGTTGTTCTAGCAGCAACAACTCACAATATATAATACCTGTAGTCGAGTATAACTTTCCTAAAGTGCATTCCTAATTGAAAAGAGATGTAACTTGGACAAAACCTGAAGATTGTTTTTTGTATATCATAATAGGCCCAAAAGAGCCGAGGAAGGATGAAGAGATCTATGCTTGTATCATTGATATGCTTGAGAGAATTGCTAGCTAGTTTAGAGCCAACTTATCACATATAGATTGATATGCTGCACTGCAGGCTTTGAACTTTTCCTCGGCAACAGCCTGTTCATGCAATATCAGACCGTTAATTTCTGAAGGTCCATGAAGCAAGGTATCAATGTGTAGATAACAAATGTCGATGTCATTTCTTGGCAACTCTCAGGTTATTACAGCGGTAAAACAAAAAAAGAATTAATACTTGCCAAACAGAGGAATTCATGTAATGTGTTGGTCCCAGCATGGAAAAGGAGAATAAATAAATGAATATATAGAAAAATATTATTATATTTGGGGGATTGGTGCATCACAGTTTAGTGCTTCTAAATCTACATATTCACATTAATATTCAGACAAGAGAAGGTTTTTTAGTCCCAGTTTATTGTGCAATTCACTGTGAAGGCATAGGACCACAATTAATGGTTAGAGAACATTCATACCTTGAAAGAGCCGTTATGACGATCCGGATGCCATTTCAGTGCACATGCTCGATATCTGAAAATGGGAGATTGCATGGTAGTCACATAAACAGTACTAACATTCTATTTGAAATGAAAAGCTGCAAGGCTCTTTCGATTTAAGGGAATGTACAAAAGAGCAACTTCATGAGAACTCACGCAAGCTTGACATCTTCCAATTTTAAGGGACCTGTAGCACATAAGCCAAGAGCCAACCGATCTGAAGCCAAATTTGACTCCGAATCGTCTGACTCTGTTGAGGAGTCATATTCCTCTTCATCTTGATGTCTCCATTTCCAAGAGGTCCTGGAGTTAGAGGAGTGACCTGATGAACTCCTTCCTTCATTCACAAAGGACCAAAAGAAGGATCTGCCGTTAGACCCGTTACCACCCAATGCAGACCGAAACATGTCCTCCACTTCGAAATCATATTCATGGAACTGAAAACCTCCTGAACATGCATTGGAAGCATATATTACTAAATGACTACCAGAAAAGCGAGAGGTGCTCGCTTATTTCTTATGCCTTGAGGGGAATCTAATGCACTCAACTTGTAGACCATGAAAAACAGGATAGAAATACAGGAAGCAACTGAAAAGTTCGTATATACAGTTAAATAAGGATAAAGTAATCATACATCAACTCAACGATATCCATTCCAAACAATAGGCTAGATTTTTTATGCTCCTCGGGTGCCCGAGAGAATCAACATACAAGTTTCAGTCTAAATCATCAAGATATAGATATTAAATGGACTTATTATGTCATATGCATGAGGCTCACTGGGGTCAAGTGACTGCACTGGAATTCCAACAAAATTACGTGGCATCTCTTATAGAGAGATTTTGAAATTTTTTCTACTTCACCCCTCTAAAATGAGGCTGTCTTTTATGTTACCAAATGTTGGGCAACTATAGAAAAATAATTGCATAAAGTAACTGTGGCAGATATGTGAATGCTGAGATGAATGTGTTGTAAGACTAGAAAGGATAGAAATATCACATTTGGGAGATGGTGGCAGTAGGACCAATTGAAGATGAAAAGAAAAAGAATCAATTAAAATGCTCCGGATATGAGCAAAGAAGATCTCTAAGTACGGCGATTAGAAAAAGTGACATAGTCCACATTGAGGGTACTACTAGGGAAGGGGAAGGCCAAAGTTTATATGGGTAGAGTTAGTTAAGAAGTCTATTACAGCATGTGGATTGAGTACAGGTATGGCCTTACACAGAACATAAATGGTAACATAGGATTAATGTAGCCAACCCCAAGAAACTGAGAAAGGCTTGGTGGTTGTTATTATCGTGTATCTCTTCCAAATTTATTTAAATCCTACAATTTAAGAGATAAAGTGACGCCATTACTAGATAAATTATTTAATTAAGGTCGGGATCAACTTCCCACCAGAAACAAATTTCTTTACCCCCCCCCCCCCCCCCCCCCCCCGCAATAATCATTTGTTTGTTCTACCATATTCCAGAATAGACACTACAACAATTTCTTTATAGCTGTTATAAATTAAAAGTATTATGTTTCAACTAATTTTTTATTGTTCTGACTCGAGAAAAGTATCGACACCTCCCTAGCACTCTGTCTAGTTCCACAAGATAAGTCTTATATTTCTTATAGTGCATCAGATACTTCTTCCTTTTAGTTTACAGTTATCAGCCATTAATCTCCACTGACCCCTTTTTCTTTACACTGCCTGAAAAAATCAAGGGGCACTTACTTCTATTCCGAGACTGCCAACTTTGATTGCCAGTCCGACCCCCTCTGGATCCATTGGCCTGATATTCGCTACCTCGACTCGAAGATGGTTCATAATAATCAAAACCATGATGCCAGCTCTGAAACCTCAAAAAAAATAATTGCCACCAAAGTTAAAACGTTGACAAAAGCATGCCAACACACACACATCAAAATAGAAAATAAGAATAACAGATGAATGATTGAATTTCAAATGGTAATGATGAATATAAAAGTTAGAACATATGGAAAAAATGAGGACATAAGGAGAAACAAATGATATCTGATCAGGCACTAATACAAATAATAGTTGACTATACATTGAATCTTTGCCCTGTGTATGTGTGTGTGTTTGCAAAGAATAGTTGAATAGCACCAAAATAATTAACACCAAAATTTGCTATCTGTGAGTGCATGGGTGTGTGTGTGTGTGTGTGAGAGAGAGAGAGAGAGAGAGAGAGAGAGTTTATCTCCAAGTATGGCTGCCATGTGAACAAGACATATGGTGCATTATAGTAATGCTGCCATGTGCCTAAATGCGGTCCCCCCCCCCCCCCCCCCGCGGTCGTTATAAGTGTAGGACAAGTTCAAAACACAGTTACTTGCTTAACACCAAATTGATGTAGGACAACAATCGAAATCTATACGACTGACTCCATGCAAGTTGTTAAAATTAGTGTAATATTGACTTACTAACTTTCTGGATAGCAGTCCTATATATATATATAAATATTAGGGCAACACATAGATGGGTACACAAAATCATATGGGTCTAACCCATATTGGGTCAAGCCCAAAGACACCCACACACTATAAGAAACCCGATTGCCCATAAGAGATTTAGTAAACACATCTGCTAGCTGATCATTGGTCTTCACATGCTTCAAAGAGATCTGTCCACCTTGTAGCTTATCCAGCACAAATGACAATCCACTTCAATATGCTTTGTTCTTTCATGAAAAACAAGATTAGAGGCAATATGTATAGCTGCTTGATTATCACACCACAACTGCGATGGTTCTGAGGACTTGTAACCAAGCTCATCGAGAAGTTGTTGCAAATATATCACCTCACTAGTTAAGTGAGTCAATGCACGATACTCTGATTTAGCACTGGAGCGAGCCACTACATTCTGTTTCTTGCTTTTCCAGGAAATCAAATTACCACCAACGAACACACAGTAACCTGTAGTAGATTTCCTGTCACACGGGGATCCTGCCCAATCAACATCCGAAAATCCTTCAATCTGCATATGGCCATAGTTATTATACAATAATACTCGACCTGGAGTACCTTTAATATATCGTAGAATATGAATTACTGCATCCCAATGCGGAACACGAGGCGCTGCCATAAACTGACTGACCACACTTACAGGAAAGGCAATATCAGGACGGGTTACTGCAAGATAATAAAGCTTCCTAACCAAACGTCTATAACGCTCAAGATCAGAGAACACATCTCCATCTTCCCCAGATAATTTAACTCCAAGAGCCATAGGAGTATCACATGGTTTAGCACTCATCATCCCTGTGTCACGTAACAGATCTAGAATATATTTTCTTTGAGAGAGAAATATTCCCCGTTTGCTACGGGCCACCTCAACTCCCAAGAAATAATGAAGACAACCAAGATCCTTTGTCCGAAACCGAGTCTGCAGAAATGCTTTTAGTGAAGAAATACCTGCACCATCGCTGCCAGTGATCACAATGTCATCAACATAAACAACAAGTAAAATGCTACCTGCATCCGACTGGCAATAAAAGACTGAGTGATCTTTGGCTGCCCGCTTAAGACCAAACTCTAAAATAACATCACTAAAGCGCCCAAACCATGCGCACGGGGATTGTTTCAAACCATATAGAGACTTCTTCAGGCGGCAAACAAGATCAGACTCCCCCTGAGCAACAAAACCATGTGGTTGCTCCAAATAAACTTCCTCTTGGAGATCACCATGCAAGAACGCATTCTTAACATCTAACTGATGGAGCGGCCAACCAGACGTAGCTGCAAGAGAAATAATGACGCGTAAAGATGCAAATTTAGCCACAGGAGAAAAAGTATCAGTATAATCCACCCTGTAAGTCTGAGCATAGCCTTTTGCCACTAGGCGAGCCTTGAGTTTAGCTACAGAACCATCTGGATTCGTTTTAACAACATATACCCATTTACAACCAATAGGTCTTTTGCCCGGTGGGAGGGGCACCAAGTCCCAAGTATGATTGGCTTCTAGGGCGAACATTTCATCTTGCATCGCTGCTCGCCAATCCGCAGAAGAAAGTGCCTCAAATAGATTTCGAGGCACAAAAATATAGAGTCCAGAGCTGATACGAAAGCCTGTAATAATGAATAAACACCTGCATAGGAGAGGGTCGTCGAGACAGGATAACTAACACAACTGCACTTACCCTTCCGAAGAGCAATAGGCAAATCATCGTCAGATGTCTGAACTGGCACTAGAGGATCAGAGGACGAAGAGTTTGATGCAGCAGGGGGCGGCTTAGGATCAGATACGGGAGTAGAACCAAACACCTGACGTGGTCCACGGACATATGTCTGGAGGGGAGGACACATAGGCTGAACTGAGCGAACTGAGGGAACAGATGTAACACGAATCAAGTCATAGGCCAAAAACTCATCAACTTGCGGTGTGGGAGGTGGATCCGCGGACGAAAGATGTGACGAGAATGAAGAAGACTCATGAAAAACTACATATGATGACACTAAGTACCGCCCCAACTCAGGAGAGAAACACCGATAGCCCTTCTGAGTATATGAGTATCTCAGAAATATGCACCGTAAGGACTTGGGATCAAGTTTAGTCATCTGAGGTCGAATATCCCGAATATAGCAGGTGCATCCAAAAATGCGTAATGGGAGAGAATGAATAGATTGGTTAGGAAATAATACGTTATGTGGAATCTCCTCCTTAAGAACAGACGATGGCATCCGATTGATCAAATATGTTGCATTCAATACTGCGTCGCTCCAGAATATTTTTGGGACTCTCATATGAAACATAAGTGCCCGAGCAACTTCCATAATATGTCGATTTTTACGCTCAGCAGCTCCATTTTGTTGGGGGGTATCTGGACATGAAGACTGGTGAATGATACCCTCTTGGGTCATGAATGATGTAAAGGGAGAAGAAAAATATTCACGTGAGTTGTCACTACGCAACGTGCGAATAGACAGAAAACTTATTACGAATTTCATTGTAAAAAGCACAAAAGACAGAAAAAAATCTCAGAACGTTGTTTTATTAGATATAACCAAGTAACACGGGAATAATTATCCACAAATGTAACAAAATAATGGAACCTAGACTTAGACTGAACTGGACATGGACCCCAAACATCAGAATGAACTAGATCAAATGGAGCACATGCTCGTTTATTTATCCTAGACACATATGACATGCGATGATGTTTCGCGAACTGACACAACTCACAAAACAACTCTGATAAAGACTGAAAAGCTGGATATAGACGCTTGAAACTGGGGAGAGCAGGATGACCAAGGCGACAGTGAAGGTCGAAAGGAGTGGATGACACACCAGAACATGCCATTGATATTGGTTCCTCATCTAGCACGTAGAGTCCTCCTGAAGTGCGACGACCCCTACAAATCATCCTCTTCGTCGAACGATCCTGAAATTCACAATATTCACCATAGAAAATACACAACAATTAAGTCATTTGGTTAGTGCACTGACAGAAATCAGATTAAAAGGAAGATCAGGCAAATATAAAACGGATGACAATTGTAAACTAGGTGTAGGAGATGCTTTCCCAATCCCTCGAACAACAATATATGATCCGTCAGCCACCCGAACATCAGGAAGAGATGATGTAGAATAATATGCATGCAATATACCCGTGGTGCCAGTCATATGGTCTGAAGCTCCAGAATCAATAATCCATGCCCGAGGAGAAGCTGAAAGACAAGCAGTAGATGGACTCGTCTGAGCAACAGTGGCAGAGATAGAGGCCTGATTAGATAACAAGCGAGAGTACTCCTCAGCGGATAAAGTCACACGACCATCATCAACAGTAGTATCCTTGGTAAACTGATCAGTCCCGGATATCATATTTGCGGACCGAACATTAGGTGGTTTACCATGTAACTTCCAACATCTGTCACGCATATGACCAATGCCACCACAGTGAAAACAAACAACTCGACCGTCTGGTCCACGTCCTCCTCGACCCCCACGACCCCCTCGTTTTCCCCCAGCATTGCCTCCGGATTGACCTGTTAGGGCAGTCCTATCACTATTATCACTAAATCCTGAAGATTGTCGAGTAGAGCGTTGAGCCCTAGAATATGCCTCTGTAAGTGAAGTTTCGTGACTCACTAGAATCTGAGACCAAGCCGACTCATATTCAGGTTTTAAACCACTCAGGAACGCAAGAATAACCAATTACTCTCTATTTTTGCATCTAATGAATATCTGACGTAATAGGCATCAACATTAAATTCTTCATATGTTTTCTTGAACGAAGCGAAATAATCACTTATACTTTCCATTTGCTCAGGGCGGAATATGGACTGACATACATCATATAATTTGTTCATATCATCTCAGCCAGAATATAGAATTTGTAGATACTCCCATAACTCTTTAACTGAATCACAGTGGGTAACCAACATGGCTACCTTTGGCTCCATTGAATTGATAAGTTGGTTATATAACCGTGCATCATCACGTAACCAAATCTTATAACCTGCAGGGTTAGATTGTTTGTTCAGGAATTCAACAGTAAGATGATCTTCCTTATCCATCCCACGAATAGTAAAAAGAATAATCTTTTTCCAATGTTGGAAATTAGATCCATCCAAACGTTGATCTGTAATTGTGGTCGAGGCAGAAACAATCTCAGAAATAATGGGCTTGTTGTTGTTCTCAACAGCCCTATCGTCGGAAGACGACAAATCCGCTATAATAAAATCTTAAAGGAAAAAAAATCCAGAGATGACCCTGCGAATCGAAACAAGGGGGAACCGCACCCCTAATCACATAAACAAGGGTTAGGGTTTGTGTGGATTAGGGTTATGGAAGAAGGATGGTGATTAGGGTTAAGGTTTTGTGAGAAGAGAGTTTCTCAAACTTTGGTATCTGGCTCTGATACCATGTTGAAATTAGTGTAATATTGACTTACTAACTTTCTGGTTAGCAGTCCTATATATATATATATATAAATATTGGGGCAACACATAAATGGATACACAAAATCATATGGGCCTAACTCATATTGGGTCAAGCCCAAAGACACCTACACACTATAACTAACACAAGTCAATATTTCCTTACAAGGGTACTACCAACCTTCATGTAGAATTCCCACTTTCCACCCTCTTATTACCACACTTTGCATATATGTTCCGTACACTTCCCAATAATGCGCAGTAAACCATGTTGGACACACGACACTAAGACATGAATGATACATGATTGAATATGCATCTAACAAGCCTTTCCAACAATTGTAGGATCTATCACAAACAGAAGTCATATGAAACCACCACTATACATACACGCAACAGTATCTACTTTAGTGGCCATTCTTCTTACAATGGAATTGAACTCTCCATAAGTCTTGAACTAATTTCCCATCTATCACTTAAAATCCCTACACACCAATAGCATCTAACATTCTCTCTCCTATAAAATAGATTGGGGAAGAAAAGAGTTGCAATGTCAGATCTTTCAAGAAGTAGACTCACACCTGAACACCCCCCCCCCCCCCCCCCCCCCCCCCCCAACACACCAACAACAACGAAAATAAAAATAAGAACTAAAAAAAAAAAAAAATAATAATAATAATAATAAAGAAAAAGAAAAAAAGGGGAAAATGAATACAGAATCAAGAAACTCAGATAGTAAACCAGTTGTGGGTATATAAAATGAACAACGAAGTTCGGGATAATTTTCTGGCTACACAGTGATACTAAGTTATGAACATGAATAACCTGAAATAGGTGTTGAGCAAAATCACCGACATTTCGCAACATTGATAGTTTCTCTTGCACCTTTCTTGACCTCTTGGCATAGCTGTTGAATCTCTGCAAATATGTTCATCAGACTAGTGATAATTAACTTGACAAAGAAAAACAAAATGAATGTAAAGTGCTAGAGTTGAGATATAAATAGTTGACAAAGTTGTTTTGATCCTGCATTAAGGGATCAAACACAAAAAACTATGATAAAACAAAAATTTCAACAAATCAAGAGTACATGAACCTTCTTTTTGCAAGTTGGCCACCAATATGACATAACAAAATTTACAGTTAAATAATAGAATGCAACCGATTTAGAATATCCTTCAAGGATGAGTTGGCTGCATATATCACCGTCCTAATAGCTCATCTATCAGTTGTAAATTACTACAATTATAACAAATAAATTAATTCTGCTTCCAAGAAACACTAGACACAATGTCTTTCCACTACATTACGAAGTATAGTTCAATTCAATATTATGCAACTTCATTGTGAAGAACCGTCTTCCATAAGAATCTCATAGACAATTATGCACAACTTCAGTACTATTAAAGGCGCACCTAGGCTCCAGACTCCTTAAGGCATAGGACTTGCGCCTCAAGTGTGCACAAGTGCGCCTTTGACAACATTTGTGCCTTTATTTTTTAATAGGAATGCTTTAGTAATAATTTTATTTTTTCTTTGAATTTCCCATTATGCGTCTCATTTCACTCAGGCACGCGCCTCGCGCCTAGGCTCCAGAGGACCTCTAGCGCCTTAGTGCGCCTTGAGCCTTTTTATCACTGCACAACTTTATGCACAAAATCACTGACATTTCGCAACAATGTTAGTTTCGCATGCACCTTTCTTGACCTCTTGGCATTGTGGTTGGATCTCTGCAAATATGTTCAACAGACTATTGATAATTAACTTGACAAGAAAAACAAAATAAATTTAAAGTGCTAGAGTTGAGAAATAAATAGTTGACAAAGTTGGTTTGATCCTGCATTAAGGGAACAAACACAAAAAACTATGATCAAACTAAAATTTCAACCAATTGAGTACATGAACCTACTTTTTGCAAATGAGTTGGCCACCAATATGACATAACAAAAGTTACGGTAAATAATGGAATGCAATCGATTTTGAATATCCTTCAAGGATGACTTGGCTGCATATATCAACGGCCTAATACCTCATCTATTAGTAGTAAATTACTACAATTATAACAAATAAATGAATTCTGCTTCCAAGAAACAATACAAAGTATAGTTCAATGACTCTCCACTACAATACAAAGTATAGTTCAATTCAATATTATGTAACTTCATTGTGAAGAACCATCTTCCATAAGAATCGCATAGACAATTATGCACAACTTCGTTGGCATCAACATTCATAAGATGTCTTGGATTTGAAAAATTATATGGTACCCTAGGTGTATATGCCACGTGGTACCTCCATCTAGCCGGTGTTAGAAGTGCACAAAACGGACCCCCACCACCCACCCGTTAAATGCACCTCCTCCACTGATTGGCCGGGGCTACCACGTGGCATATACCCCCAGAGTACTGAATAACAGTTCTTGGATTTAGACAAATCAATAAAGCAAGACAAAGCAGAGTGAGCACATTTCCAAATTGTTTTAGTCATTGAGTTTCAGCCTAGATCCACCAACACAGACGCATTTTAAGTTAGCTGAGGCATAATCCACAAAATCCTGAAGGTAGAAAGGAGGATATCCTAGAGTTCCACCTTATCAACTTCATGCTATTCGAAAACCAAAAGAAACCCAGCAACTTATGCCGTTACTCATCGCATACAATTCTCATTACTATATGGCGGTGGTAGCAGATGCTTTGCATATTAGAATCATTTTCTTCGGGCATTCACTTACTTTCATTTTCTCCCCATACTAACTCCTGTCCAATCCCAAAGCCTTTATCCAAACTATTTGACCACTCGAATCCGGTTCCACTCATATGCTCTATTTAGGGGCATATCTTATGTTTAATATGAACCTAGACTATGTTTTTTCTTTTAAGTTTTAAGTCAATCTCAGTTGATAACTTGATACTCAACTTCAACTTGAACCAAGGTACAGTGAAATCAGCAGACTGATTATACTTTGTCATAAATGAACCACCTTTTAGTAACTTGGGAAGAGTATTGCCAACTATTAGCCAAGTAAGAGAGGAAAAAACTGATCTTTCTTACTCTAACCAGACAACTACCAAATCGAAAAATTCAATTATCTGCCTCATAAAATAATGTAATCATTCGAAAAACACAATACATTGAGCCGCCTATGTACATAAAATATATAACTGATAAAACATATATAAACTGATCACAATATTTTACCTTGGATGAACCTCCACCCTGCAAAAAAAAAAAAAAAACAAAAAAAAATTACGCATAAAAATAAATAAATAAACAAAAGGGTTTGTTCAATTCCATACCGATTTGAATAGGATAAAAAAAATGCTAGGGTTACTACCACAAAATGGCTAAAATGTTGTATAATCAGACTCTCCCATAAGTTTAAATGATTTATTAGAAAGAAAAAAATCATTGGTTTGCTTTGTTTAGGAAATTTTCAAATCTTTACTGAAAAAACGTTGAATTGCTTATCTGGGTTTGCGTGTGCGTGTGCGTCACAGTGCGTGTATGTGTGTGTGTGTGTGTGAGAGAGAGAGAGATAGAGAGACTGACATAATCCCAATGGGTGCGTCTCTTGCGATCCAAGACAGGAGTGGAATGAAAGAAAGAAATCATTTGACGAAAAGGGTCTGATTGAGGGCTTATTGAAGCCGATTTCATGGCCCTATTCATTTCTGCAGACGCGGAGGAGTCTGTGTACCCAAAATGAAGGGAAAAGGGTACGAAATGTGTGTGTATGTGTGTGTGTTTTAATATGTGTGTGTGTGTGTGTGGTTTTTTTTTTTGTTTTGAAGGAAAAATTGACAAACTGAAAATTTCGTTTGATTAAAAATTCAAGTTGTATTATGGAATCAGAGTTAAAATAAATAAAATCCTATTTACACAGCAATCTTGTATTTAATAATAAAAAATAAATCCATTTGCAAATGTCGAAATTTCCTACATTAATGGCCTCATTTGATTGATTTCAACCTCTGAAAAGTTGTGGATGGAAAGTTTTCAAAAGAAATGTAAATGAATAGTATTGTGTAACTTGAAAAAGATTAAAATTTGTAGAAGAAAAAATGCATATTTTTTTTCTCCTTGAGCTACAAGAAATATACCTTCCTAAATTATTTTGCTTTTAATGCTTTTGAAACTCCTAAAAAAGTGGGAAATAATTATTGTTGGTTCAAATTTATGAGTCATTTGTTATTTTTGGAAATTCGATTATCCTAAAGATAGTACAACATATTTGTGGTTAATAAAAATATATACAAAAGTATAAAATGCAAGAAAAACTTCTACTATACGGAGAATGTGCAAAAAAAATTATTTGTGTTCTAACAACATCCTTACATTTTTTAAATTAAGTAAAAAATACAATTATTTAGTTTAAAGACTGAAATATTTTAAATGTCCTTGAGACAAAACAAAATTTAACACACTTTAAAAATTAAAAATTAACACACTTTAAAGATTAGAGTTTGAAAGAATCACTTTGCACAATTTTCATTAATTTAATACAAGTCAGTCAACTAAATCCTAAAACCCTAAACCCTAATAATAATAATAATAATACTAGTAGTAGTAGTAGTAGTAGTAGTAGTAGTAGTAGTAGTAATGATTCTTTCATCTATGAAAGAGTTCTTTTAATAACTGATGACCATTAGGATCTAGGAGGTTGTTGAAGATCCTAACAAAACCTCTAATCTTGTAATAATCATATAAACCTTCTATGAAAATGTTCAGCTGAAAATCAAATGATCATTCCCAAACCTCTTTCAACTATCAGAAACCTTGTTTCCTCTCATAAAATAAAAAAATTCAAAATGAGGTTTCCCAACATTGAATATCAATTTTTTTTAATCTACTTAAAATTCAAATAAAATTTATCACACTCCAGTTATATCTCTTCAAAGCTTAAGATATAGCTTAATGTCAGAATTTAATCATATTAGCTAGGCAACTGTTGCATTTCTTCAAGTACAATGCAGTTAGATTGGAAAAAAATCTGCCTCTTCCAATTAAATTTATTCAGATGAACCATAAAAGGCCAATAGCACATTTTGAGTACAGACTCCAACATTATAACCATAAGAGAATCCATAAACTTTTCTTAACAAAATTGAAAGCATACGCAAACATCGACATGGCACAGAAAGCAGCTGCGAATTTGACACAGATGAAACCCCGAAAGCCGGGGAAAAAAGCAGCAAAAAAGGGGAAAATGAGAACTTGCTGAAACCGGTAAACTGAATTCACTTCAGGTAACAAACTTTGCATTAGCATCGATTCCTCGCAGAGTGTTGAAACTTGATGGTCCAACCGCGTCAATGAATCCTCGTATTGACAGTTCCGGTACAGGCAACGTTTTTCCCAACGATTCATGGTCTATAAACACGACAACGACTGTTATATCGTCATGAAAGAACCGTCTGACCCCCTTTTCGATCTTTTTAAGATCATCATACCTCATTTCTCTTTTCCTAGCAGCCACATTCAATGCTGAAGTAAGAAGTCTTCTAGCAATGCCCTAATATTTAAAGAGAACAAAGGATGGAAAAATGAGTGCCTAAACAAATAAAGGAACACCAAAGGCCTAATGGCCCAGCGGGGCAATACACTGTTCAAGCCTCAGTGGATACAATGAGTGTGATTAAAATGCTGAACTCTTAAAAAGAATAATAATAAATAAAAGGACTCTGAATAGTAAAGAGAAGGAATGAAATAACAGAACATACTGCTCTGGGATTGTTATACACAATCTCAACGGCTTCCTGATTCGTCATGTGTTCCCAAAGTCCATCAGATGCAAATATGATGAACTTGTCATTGGCTCGTAACACTCTTGAATGTATGGACGGTTCAGATGTTAGCACCGGCCGGCGGAGGGGTTCAGCAAGATGGAACTTGGGGAATGATGGATCAAGACTGAACTCTGGTCTCTTCAAGTATGCATCCCCTATAGATCTAGACACCTAAAACCAATGAACCCAAAAGCAAACGAATCAGTCTTGCAAACAAACAAAGAGTAAAAATAAGCTAATTTGTTGTTGCAAAAGAAAAAAGATTTGTTGTTGATCACAGAAAAATAAGTCAAGGAGGTTACTAGTCTGGAAATGCATAT
This sequence comes from Cornus suecica, assembly GCA_963922005.1. Taxonomy (NCBI): domain Eukaryota; kingdom Viridiplantae; phylum Streptophyta; class Magnoliopsida; order Cornales; family Cornaceae; genus Cornus; species Cornus suecica. Next base: position 75,631,074 of record OY998244.1, on the reverse strand, counting down.
GAGCATATATAGCACATTCATATATATCAGAGATGTCACACATAAACAAGTCCACCAAAGAACATGTAAATCCTATGAAGACCTAGAGTATGACATGCTTAGGATGCAAAAGTTCATGGAAATCCATAACCCATTCAGAGTAGTCTAAGACCTTTACAACATCTTAAAACAGGTGTCCAATATTGTCAATTCTCCACAGATACATTGATGTAGGAAAAGAAAAGAAAGCAATAGGCAACAAAATTCTGAAAACAGTCTAAATTCACCACAAAATGACGATGTGAATCCGAACAAAGTAATTAAAAGAGTTTCCAGTGTTTCAGTTTTACCTTTGGGCAAATGAATATCCTTTCAAAGACTATCTAAATTTTTTTTTTCGGACATTCTCAAAGCAAACTTAAAAAAAGGAATAAAAAGCTTGTGCTGATGTATCAATGTTCCTCCCTTGGAGATCAATGCATATTACAGAATATGCAGGTGGAGCTCTCTAAACGTAGTCGTTTTCACAATTTCATTACATGCTAAAATAGACAAGTTCAACAACAAAATAAATAAATAACTAATACTTGTCAATAATCATAAACACATTTTTGTTTGCCTTCTGATGATCCAAACAAGTTCAGAAAAACTTGCTAGTTGCCACCAAAATGGCTAGTATAATTTGGTGCTTATAAATGAAATATCTGGCAAGGTGCTAGGGTGGAGGCGGCAAGTGAGAGTGTCCAACTGTATTGTGTGTGCAAAACCACAAAATGGGCATGAAATAGAAAAAATAAAATAAAATCAGAAGTAAGATACTCTGTAGCTTGCAATCAATTCAACAAGGTTCCTTGATAATGATAATAATAATAATAAAAATAACGAAAAAAACAAGTCAGCAACTAGCAATAAGCTAACAGAAACATAATATAACAGTAAAAATAGTACATGTGCATTAGAATATTGAGTGTAGTGAAGCACTTTTGGCGTCAAGTAGTTACAAATAAAAATAAAATGCGAAAGAGCTAACCTGAATGATGCCTTTAATTCGCCACACCCCCTGCTTCATAACAACAATTTGAGAATCCTGTGGATGAGAGGACCGAAGTTCTTGCCTAATCTCCTCCACACTGGCATTGTGATCCCTAGTCAGTTGCTCGGCAACAATTTTATTTGATCTACCTAAAGAACCTATCACAGCTCTAGAATCACCCAGATTGGCAACATACAATGTCCCTCTCCATATAAGGCCAACCAGACAACAAGATCCCACAGCTGCAATTAAGGGTTTTATTCCACATGACCTACGCACAAGAGTAAGAAATCCGTCCTCAGTTGCAGAAAAGGCACTTCTAAGAATACCTTCGGATAATGTTCCATTTTCTTGAGCAAACCCTGTAAAACACCAACTAAGTTTCTAAATCTTTTAAAGGTTCCTCTAAAAATTTCAAAATATATTATTAATGAAGGGAATACTGAAAACACCATGCAATTATTTGAGGTGAAACCTAGAAACAGAAAAGGAATAAGAGCATAATGCAACTCTTCATTTACTTCTCTTATTCCTTTCTTTTGAAATACATAAACCAAATGCTTGATAGAGAGTGAAATATAATTACTTCACCACATATATACAAGAAATTCTTCTTCATAAATTTGTGAAATATCGAAAATGCCACTAATACATGAAAGCATGTCCAAGCAGATCCGGTCAAATTAAGTGAGAGCTACTAACTTCCAATCTCGTTACTCTATGATAATTTTGTTTTCTCATCGTGAGTTTTTGTTCCAGTGTGTGAATAGTTACCAACAATATTGAATTATTCTCTACGATAACTGTTTCGTTTTCTTTTTTCCTTCATTTCTCCCACAAGTAAACATATATAACAATGAATCAAGCATGTTGGCACATGTTGCGGAAGGAGTTTGTGCCAAGCAGGGACTGGGTGCTGAGTAGGACTTTGTATGGTGACTATTTGGAGTGGGGAGAGAATATGGTTCTAGAGTCTTCAAAGGTGTAGAGAATTGAGAATATGGAGGATTCTAGAAAATTTTGTAGATGAGCTTTGAGATTTCGAAAAAAAATCTAAAAAGAACCTTTCAAAGAAGTAAAGTAAGGGAGAGTTGTATTTTTAGATAAGATATTTATGTAGAATGTTATACATCAGGTCTATAAATTAGGTGACACCAGTGTTCAGCATCAGTGAAACACTCATAATACCCTTATAAGTTGTGTTTGCATGGTAAAATTCTCAACTAACAGTACAAGTAAAATGACAACTAACAATAAAATCAAATGATGAAGTGTGTAATGCTTCAAACAAATGAATTTGTTTATCGTTATTTTTATATTTTATTTGAGATTATAGTTGTTATTGTGAAAAGTATTTTCATTCATACCGCAGGAAGGTAGGATTTGGAGAATGTCATATAAAAATTTTACTTTCATAATTCCTAAATCTTAATATTATTATTATTATTATTAGAGAATTAACCTTTTTACGCGTGAGAATATATATAATATATTTTAAACGTTTATGATTATTCAATAATAATAAACAAATTACAAATTTTATAGATGATGTATAATAGATTTGTATATAAAAAACAAAAAATTACAAATTATTCCACTCACGAGTAACAATCAACATTGAAATGATATATTTACCTAAATAATACAAGAGGATTAAAAAACAAATAAATCCGAAGAAAAATCATGCATATATATATATATATATACACGCATAAAAAAAGTAAAATAAAATATAAAAAAACAGTGAAAATAGTGAAAAGTCCCCCGCCATTTACCTTATCAATCAGCAGCAAATAGAAATGAAAAACAACATACTTTGAAAAGGGAATAAGCAAAGAGAAGAGAAAAACCCACTTATCAGATGAAGAAAAAGGTGATCACGGATGAAGCGAGAGGCTTCAGGTCCACCATGTCCGTCATAAACCCCGACAAATGTAGCATCACGGCCGGTCTCCACCTGGCTATTATCTTCCATCACTTCATTGGCCTGAACCACCGCGAACGAAAATTCTCCATAACAGTGCTTCTCAAGGTCTCTGCACCAGAGAAGCGCGTCGCCGGCGCCGCTCAAGTCATCATCATCATTGCTCATACGCGCATATCGCCGGACCGGTCGCCAACACGCTGATGCCATTCGTGCCAACCACGAAAACATCCCTCATTTCCCTCTTCTACTAAACCCTAGAATTGCAAAATTCCAAACACAAATTGCAATAACCAGAAATTTAAGGGGACAGATATACTGATTTCTGAAAAATAAACCCTAAAAATATGATCTCAATTGCTTATTGCCTAATGAACACAGTTTTTTTTATGTTAATTTCACAACATTAAATTAGCAAAATAATTAATTGAAGTGTAGATAGTTTTCGATTTTTTATGGATTTATAGGGACGAAGACGGAGAATGGTCACTATAGGTAATTGATTGATCAAATTATACAGATTGATACCTAGAAGAGGAACTGAAGAACAGTTGAGTAAGAGAATACTTCTGTGTTCTGTGAATTGTACACATATACATATAATATATATATATATATGTAGAGAGAGAAGAGGAAGAATTCTAGAGAGAGAAAGAGAGATAATAGAGTGAAGAAAGAGTAAAGAAAGAGATCTGCGTTTGGAAGAAGAGAGTTTGGTTTGGTTTGAGAGAGAAAATGGAGAACTGCCAGGGGGGGTTTAGTTTAATTTAGAGCAGAGTTTGTTTTGTGTGTGACAACTTGTGAAAAGGAAGAGTTGACGAAGCCGGTGAGTAACAACTTTTAAAATATATTTTATTTTTTAATTGCCACTACTACTGATTTAAAATAAGGTTAATTTCAAGAAATCCTCCCTATATCTAGTTTAATCAATTAACTCTAATATGTTCATTTTACTCATATACTATTTAATTTTATTATTATATTCTCTCACCTCATATTTTGAGTCAAAATGCCTAAACTACCCTCAATAGTATAAAAGAGTTTAGTAAAATTAACCATTTAAAAAAATTATTTTTCAACAATCAATTATATTTTTTGCAAAAATTATAAATTCAAAAATATATATATTTTTCACAAAAAAATTATTTTTCGGAGGGAGTATATTATTTTCCAAAATATGAATTATTCGGAAAATATAATATATATTTTTTGCAAAACATTTATTTTAAAAAAAAAAAATCATATTTTGGAACATAATATATATTTTGCACAAAAAAATTATTTTTCGGAAAAGATCATATTTTGGATCATAATAGTATATATTTTTCGGAAAAGATCATATTTTGGAATATAATATATATTTTTCGGGAAAAAATTCATATTTTGAAACATAATAAATACTTTTTAGCAAAAAAAAACTTCTCAGAAAAAAATCATATTTTGGAACACAATATATATTTTTCAAAAAAAATTATTTTTTGGAAAAAAATCATATTTTGGAACATAATATATATTTTTCGCAAAAAAATTATCGGAAAAAAATCATATTTTGGAACATAATATATACTTTTTACAAAAAAATTATTTTTCAAAAAAAAATCATATTTTGGAACATAATATATATTTTTCACAAAAAAATTATTTTTCGAAAAAAATTCATATTTTGGAACATAATATATACTTTTTCGGAAAAAAAAATTATATTTTGAAACATAATATATATTTTTCGCAAAAAAAAATCATATTTTGGAACATAATATACATTTTTCGCAAAAAAGAAAAAAAAAATCGGAAAAAATCATATTTTCGGAAATATATATATTTTGAAATTTATAGTTTTTACAAAAAAGTAAAATTTATTTTTGAAAAATAATTTTTTAAGAGTTGATTTCACTAAACCCCTTATACTATTAAGAGAGGGTAGTTTAGACATTTTGACTCAAAATATGAGTAGAAGGGGGCATAGTGATGAAATTTGATAATATAGGAGGCATAGTAATAAAATTTGATAATATATAAAGCAAAATAAACATAATAAAAATTAATTAATTAAATTAAATAATATTGGGAGCTTCTTGAAGTAAACCTTTTAAAATAAAAACCAAAAACCATATACAAATACACTTGAAGTCCTTTGAAAATTGCTAATTTGCTATTTCATCACGGTCTTCAATGCGTTTTTTTTTTTCCAAAATAATTATGAGTACAAATTTATCCTCATTTGTTCCTTTGTACCTTTAACCGGTAACTATACTCATTTTACTATTATACTTTAAAGGATGGCCAACTTTTAATCCCCTGTATAGCATGTATATAGTCAGTTGCGGAGCCACCTTTCTCTTTCATGAGAAGCATAATGCAACTATAAAATCAATCAAAAAATTTATTCAATTTCAAATTTGAACAGATATTATAGTTAAATAAAGAAAACTCTATATCATTGATGACGATTACAGTTACCCTCAATGGTTTTTATCTTTTGAAAGCGTTGGATGATAATCTTGTTATCAATATCCCGAAATATATCTCTTTTAATGTATACAACCAAGTTATCATTAAGAAATTAATCCACCATCCGTTTTCACAATATTTATAGTAGAAAATGTCAATGGGTCTGTCTACTTGTCAATTTAATTTGATTATAATTTATAGATATAACTCTAACTTGAGTTGATTTGATTTGATTATATTGTTATCATATATATGTACGGTTTTGGACTCAATGAGAATTGAGAGCTGATGGGTATAAAGCTCTAGTATTAGCTTAAGGGGCTGGGTTTGTTTGTTTTAATGGACTGAGTTTGTATAAACCTCCAATTCCAATTTGTTTGTTTTAATTTTGGGCCTAAACTAACATAACTAGTTTTTTTTTTTAGAGCTTAATGTAACAAAAGAATTAGTTTGAACCTTTGAGAAAGGGTAATTTTAGAATATCAAATATATATGTATATATATTAGTAAAAGAAATTTTTTTTTGAGGAGGGGCATGTGCCCCCCTAAGCACATGGTGGCTCCGTCAGTGTATAAATAAAGTGCGTATAACTCTTGTGATTCTTCGAAATTTTATTATTGGAAAATGTATGCGTATTGTCTCTAATATGAAATAAGTTATCTGAAATACCTTTAGTCTAATTTTTTTATTAAAAAAAACTAAATTTTTTTTACAAAAAATAGAAGATATGTTAATAAAAAATATATTTAAGAAAATCATCAACAAAAGAATTACAATTTTTTTAAAAAAAAATATTAAAATTATTTTGAAAAAAAAAAGAGCTTATTTTTAAAAAATTGATAAAGTACTTTATTAAACAAAAAAAAAATCTTTATAAAGTACTAAATATTAAACAAAACAAAAATAAATAAAACTGGAACACATGTGAAGAAAGTAGTGGTGGTAGAGAGGCATGTTGTTATCTTAGAACACCAAGATGGCACAAGTGACTCGTGAACCAATTTCCTTATATATATATATATCACAACGCTTTCAATTGTACATTATTATTGTTGACCTGCATTATCTAATTCCGTAGGAGAGCCGTGGTACAGCAGTAATAAAGCTGCGGTTATGATTAATGACTCTGTTGACCCATCCGACGTTTGTGATCCAACATCAAGGTCAAGATCCAATGGTCAACGAATCGGGGTGAAATAATCACATAAAGTGCACCAGAAAGTTTGTACATGGGTTGCTTTTTTCTCTTTTGATAAAGCTACAATGAAGTCGACTTGGTGTCAATTAATTATCCAAAGAGCTCTCTAATCATCTAAATTTGATTAACTAATTTGAATGGCACAAGACTGTTCAATAAAGCATCTAAATGCTGATTTTCTGTCTCTATGCTTCGTGATAATTTTATTTATTAAAGAGTAATTTATACAAAATTCCGTCAGGTTTTAGGATTTAATCATCAAATTTTTTGTCGTTTGTTAAATCCCCTGACATTTTAGATTTTAATTAAATAACCCCTCCAACCAATTTTCATGTCAAAATAACTTAAATGTCCCTCACATAAATTACAGTTTCAATCCTCTTTTTTGAATATATTATACTTTCCCCCATCTTGTTTGGATAATTACACTTTCTCCCCTCTGTAAAAAAAATATAAAATTCGAAAAAATTATTTAAAATTTGAAAAAATATATAAAATTTAAAATATATATAATTCGAAACAAATATATAAAATTTGAAATATATATATATATAATTCGTAAACTATATATTAAATTTTGAAAAAATATATAAAATTTGAAAAAATATATAAATTTTGAAATATTTATAATTCAAAACAAATATATAAAATTTGAAAAAATATATATAAAATTATAAAAACTATATAAAATTTGGAATATATATATAAATTCAAAGAAATTATATATAATTCGAAACAAATATATAAAATTCGAAACATATATAAAATTCATATATAATATATTAAATTTCGGGAAAATATATAAAATTAGAAAAAAATATATAAAATTCATATATAATATATTAAATTTTGGGAATATATATAAAATTAGAAAATATATATATTATATTCGAAAAAATATATAAAATTCGAAAAATATATATAAACTTTGAAAAACATATATAAATTTACCCAAAAAAAAAATAGAAAGAAAAGAAAAAGAAAATGATGATGCTAGTATCTAAGAAGAGACAAGCAATCAGCCCACCATCTTACTCTATCACACTTCTTCTTGTCCAACTTTCGCACATTTACCTCTTTTTCCTTTAATTTTTTGTCCATTTAAAACAATACAATAAAAAATAAAGATTTAAGTACACAACATAATATGGGTCCCCATTCAACCTTACATGTCTGGTCTAAAACATACACCCTATCACGTGCCACTCACGCGGTGATATAAAAAAATAAAATTCATTTTTTGAATATAAATATCTTTTTCAAATTTATATATATTTTATGAATTTTATATATATTTTTATATATTTTTTTGAAATTTTATATATTTGTTTTGAATTATATATATATATATATATTTTTTTTTTGAAATTTATATATTTTTTCAAAATTTTATATATATTTTCGAAATTTAATATATTATTTATGAATTTTATATATTGTTTTAGAATTTTCTATAGTTTTTCTAATTTTATATATTTGTTTTGAATTTTATATATATATTTCAAATTTTATATATTTTTTCAAATTATATATATATATTTTAAAATTTAATATATATTTTTATGAATTATATATATATATATTTCAAAATTTATATATTTGCTTCGAATTATATATATATATTTTCAAATTTAAATGTATTTTTCGAATTATATATATATTTTTTATAAATGGGGGAAAGTGTAATTATCTAAACAAGAGGGGTGAAATTGTAATTTATGTGAGGGACATTTAAGTCATTTTGACATAAAAATTAGCTGAAGCTGAAGGGAGTATTTGATAAAAATCTGAAATGTGAGGGATTTTGGCGAACAATAGGGAGTTTGGTGATTAAATCCTCAAATCTTAGAGAATTTTGTGTAAATTACCTTTATTAAATAAAGGTCGGGTTTGTTTTACAAAATTGTGTGTGTCGATTTTCAAATTGTTTCTATTTGTGTACGGAGCTAACAGTCATTCACGAGCCCAGTGCAAATGGTCCTCTATCAAATTTGAGACATAAATGTTTTCTGAAGCAATAAGTTCTAAGTATTTTCCAACTAAGTCACATGTTTGAACGAGTTGCCAAATTTAAGTTTAGTTCGCGAAACCCACAAATTTATAGACTCGGATTGTGTCGGAGGTAACTGTACTTGACATTCAATAATCTTGTGAAATTTGATGTCTGTGTTAAAGGTCCCTTTTGTGCAAGCTTAATCCATGGCAGTTGTGCTTTGGTGAGCGTATATAATTTGACATTAGTATGATTAAAGTATGCAGGTACATGAATAGAGCACAACAACTGCACAAGCTTTGTAAAGTGAAACTTCAGGGATAAATTTCTGTAACTTGTTCGTTCGATGCGGTAACAAATAACATACATACACATATATATATATATACATATATATATATATGTATAGAATTAAAGAATAAGTAATCAAATCCTCTCCTGCTGTATAATCAGATTAACAACACCCCGTGGGCCGTGGCAAGTAGTTGATCTAGTAGGCAATGTCACTTATCAGACGCTTGTGCCGGTTGTAATGCTTCTCCATGAAGACCTTTGAAGCCCCTTCAACAGTTCTACGCCATGTCTGCACCCAGAAAAAGACCCAAATAGAGGAAGAAGAGGAGGTGATGTCAATTAAACATATCGTTTATGCAAATTGTAAACTCGCCATAATATTATATCGGTTGAGCCTCTAGAGCACTTTTTATGACACAACAAACAAAGGTCTAATAATAAATAAACTCGCAATAGTATGACTGTGAAATTTACATGACAACTAACAGTTTTACTTGGAATAATAAATAAACTCAGTAAATTTTGGGGGAGGAAAGTAGCTGCTGATAGCATAGTATGATGATGGTTATAACGGAATTTTTTTCGGATTTGGCGAGCATTTGGAATCACTAGTTAATTACAACTCTATTGTTCCGCTTGATTAGGACTCGAGCATTTGGAATCACTAGTTAATTACAACTCTATTGTTCCGCTTGATTAGGACTCGATCTTGATACCGGGCCATAACGATCAAAGTCGAACCACGAGCGTAAGTCCGGGGCAGGTTTGATATGCCTTGTAATCTTTTCAGTAATTATTTTTTGTTAAGTTCAAGAATCTAGACTAAATGGACATAGGAACTCATGTTGTTCCGAATTGACAACTAATAAGAATCTCAAAAGACTTGTAATTGTCGACTGATTTGTTAATTTGTCTATAAGAGCTAAAAGGTGTACCAAAAAAAGATGTCTCTCTCACTCTTAATAGCTGTAATTTAATTCTAAAACTGAAATTCCATCGTTTTTAAATTAAAGGGTACAAAATAATTCAGAGATTTTTGTTCTTTTTATGGAGTCATAGAGTAACAGTGTTTAAATTAGCGTTTACTTGAACAAAGTTTGGACTCTTTTGCAAAAAAAAACACATGAAATTTTACGAATTCTGCTTTTTTCTAGGCCCCAATTGGTTGCTCAGCCCACAAGCAATGGGCTTGGAATTAAATTAATTATATCCATAAGAATGCATGTTCAATTCTCAAACTACCCATCAAAATAGTATACCAAATAGCACATTATAATTGCCAAACATATATATATATATATATATATATATGTGTGTGTGTGTGTGTGTTGAGACACAAACTGACCTTCTCAATTGTTCCCAAAAAGGACATGTTTTTGAAATCTCTTGCCCTGAGTTTTGCCCTCCCAATCCCAAGCTGCCGAATCACCACCATGGATCGCGACTTCCTCTCCACTAATAGACTCTGATCACAATGCTCACCGTCCCTGATTTTCCGGTGGCTTGTTTTCCGGCGTTTCGACAACCGTAATTCTTTCTTAGCATCAGTTTCAGAACCCACTTCGGCAAATTTCTTAAGCAGCTCATCTGAAGAGGCTTTTGTTACATGCTGAACTTTCGCACTCTCCATTTTAGTCGCACTCTCCATTTTAGAGAGAGGGAGAGAGAGAGTATAAAGTTTTAGAGAGAGAATTGGAGGGTGTCTGATATATATATATGCTATTTCGATGTGGATGTGTTAGGGGGAGGGAATTTGTGAAGGGGACTTATTAAGTGGGAAATGGACTGTTGGGGGGTCGGTGAAGTGGGAAATGGACCGTTGGGGGGTCGGTGAAGTGGTGAATTATTTGAAGATTGAAAAATGGAGAATATAGCCGTTGGAGAAGAATAATGAAGCTATTAATATGTATTAACATCACTTGTTTGTTTATATACTTCTACTATATATATGTTTGGCTGTATTTGATGAGTATTAGGCGCCCCCATGTTCTTTGCTGACAACCTTTTTGCGACTCTACTGGCTCTAAATTGAGGCACAATATATATGGATTTATATGTGTGGATCTGGGTCCTGTTTGGGCCTGATTCGGCTTTAAAGGGTTTCTAAAAACATAATTTTTTTACTTCAGCTTCAATCTTCAAACGACAAAAAATTTTTTAAAAAAATCTGGTTTCATAAAATCTAGTTTCCATATTAAATTTATGAGTAATTTCCATTTGGCCTCTAGACACAGCTGAGCCAATGAAGACAAGAATTTGGAGTAATATTTGAAAAATAACAAGTGATGAACTCTACATTTCACAATTAAAAGGCTTTATTTTTTATTTTTTCAGTAACGATCTTTCCTTAAATCACATCTTTTTATTCACAATAATGTCGTTTAATGTTACTGAATATAATAGTAAGTACTAACACTAAATATTAGGTTAAAAATGGTTTTAAAAAGATAACCCCTTGTAAGAACCAGTTTTATAGCTAGTAAAAATTTCAAAGCCCTGGTCCTTTCAGAGATACAAGTGTGTGTGTGTGTGTGAGAGAGAGAGAGAGAGACATGCTACACATTAAGGAGCTTCAAGAAATTCACCTGAGACTTTGATGACAATAAGCAACTCATGAGCACAACTTAAAACATAAATGCACTCTCATGACACAAACAAAACCTTACACCTCAAGTACAAAAAATTAAATGAAAATGGAATGAGTATTCCATATTTGCATGTACATTCAAAAGGGAAACCCATAAATTGATTGTCAATAAAATTACACAATTACACTGTTTGTAGAATTCAATTTGATCAAGTTATAAAGTAACTAGTACATGGAAAGCCACTTCAACAAGAAGTAAACATTTCAGGAACAAAAAAAAAAAAGGACTGGTCAATCTTGGGCAACATTGTCATCTAATTTCGTTTCTTTTCGAGCTAATCATCACAAAAATAGCCACTAATGTGCATACACGTACTAATTCCGGCTCCTCCTTGAAGCTATAAACTTGCGTGTGAGCTGAACCCGCCTCTTTCAAGTTAACACTTCTGGTTGAGCGAAGCTATTTGCTGGGGAATTGGCGAGCCTCCTGTGTCAGATATCCACACATGTAGAGAAATTTTAACAATTATAAAGGGCAGCAATTTAAACAATTTAGACAACTTATATAATAATTTTATTTAACTGTGAACAGGCTCACAAAAAATTTCCAATATTCAAATAAAACTAGGAAGTTCAAGCCTCATATTATGCTCTAAGTAGAAGCCATGTTGCATTAAGATTCAAAAAATCGATATTAAAGATGTGGAAATAAGGCAGGTGATAGAACAAACCAACTTAAGGTAACAGAAGAAATCAAATATCACCACTTGTAGTTCATTTTCCTCTTGCTGGGGTGTTTACTTCATCATTACATTATAATTGAATGTCGGTTGATCTCTCAGACAAAGTTCGAGATTCAAAAGAGTAAAGCTAAATCATCAGAGAAAATGCATGTTTATGTCTAATCAAACAGGGACTAAAGGGTTTTGGACTTCCACAAATCGGCATATTAACTTCAATGTTGTTTCAAATAAATCACTAAAAACCTCAATCAACCTCAACCAAAAGGATGCTAAGGGAAAAAAGACTTACAGAAAGGGTTCTGTATCTAGCAATGGAAGGTAATTCTGAAAACTTAGAGAGTATACAATGCTATAGAACTTTGAAATTATTGGTTGAAGGGGGCATAAACTGTCACTAGTTTTATACAAACATATATTGATGGTAAGCAGCAATAATAAAGCTTTAGATATATGTAATAACCTCATACCTAGTAGTTATCAGCTGATTTGAGTCCCAAACCTGAGAGCATGGCATTCAAGATTTCTCATGTTCACCTGCACAACAGAAAGTAAAGATCTTAAAAGCATTAAAAAATGTCATCAAAGAAAGCATTGCCCCACAAAACCATGAATTCCTCGATAGCAACTAAAACCCATAAAGGGTAGAATGACCCTGAATTTAGTGCTACTTTATTATTTATTTATTTATTAATTAGTATTATTATTGAGCTATCCCAAAATATATGAAGAGTTCTATACCAACAAATTATTTCATATTAATGCAAACATAAATATAACATCACTTAACATATATGACCACATGTTAAGTAAAAGATGAGATCCGGCTTCCAATTAGAAAGCCAAAATTTAGTGCCTTCATGTTATGCAGTACCCAGCTTCCAATTAGAAAGCCAAAATTTAGTGCCTTCAAGTTATGCAGAACCTGTATGCAAAAATACGATCATGAAATTCAATGGTAGTTCAAGGAAAACAAATAGAAAAGGGGACGAGACAAATAGTTAGATAGTCTCCTTGTGAAACGGTGAATGCTAAAAGCTCTGGAACCTTTTCTTATTTAATCACTATTCTTAATGTGTTCATGGCTACTTTTCCAAATGGCAAGTAATTGTAAGACGAGTCCTTAATTCAGTCACAGTATCAATTTAACACATTTATATGATTTTCGCATTTTTATTATTTACAAAATAATAACACTTTCATTGTATCAACAAAAGCTTTTCAGTTTATTCAATATGAAGAAAATGCCCCGAGCCAATGTTCGAGTACCAAGCGCTACGTCGCTGAAGTAACCCGTGTCGTGCTCCCAGGAAAAGCTCAAACAGATTCAACCAAAGGTTAAGAAAAAAAACTTATCCATTTGTAGATGTTATGGCTTTTTCTCTAAGTTGAGCTGTACATTATAAGCACCGTCTCTCCCAAACTCATGCTTCTGTCACCAGTTTTATAGGTCCTAACCCTTTTGAACTCTTTGTGAAGGTTGAGAAGATATAATTGCTTACCACTACAGCAACTCCTGTCTCAGCGAATCTAGGAATGCAAATGAGTCTTACCACCTGCCCCTCTGATCCTGCACACAAAGTTTACCATTTGTATATTTCTCAAAAGAAAGATTATATAAACAATATAGCAGATAGCCAGAATATATAAAAGGAAATGGTACCATTTATCAAGCGAGTCTCGTATTTATCCTGATTACCAATAAAGTAAACATGAGGACAGCCCTCGATGAAGAAAGGATCCCTATCAGTGAAGGGATAGCACCCTGAGAAATCACCAATTGTTTGAATATAAATATACCGAAAGGGAATATCTCACATATAATTAATAGTTTTTCCTGAATTTTTGAATGACTTGTCTGAAGATATATTGTGCTATCTCCTCACCACATTAATTCATATCATATTGATCAACTGTTAGGCCACAAAGAATTTCCAAGCCAAATGAAACAAACCAAATGCCTTGAAGAAATTACTGAAGACGAAATATTACAACAAAAACTTTAAAGACATAACAAGACCTATTACTTACCAAGGGTATTAGGTGATGTTGGTGCTAGATGCCTCCACTTCAATGTCCTTTCCATAAATTCAAGTTTATCTTTTGCCTCTGAATACTTCTCAAGATCATCAATGTTCTGACCAGATGTTCCAAGAAATCTGAACATCACGCGCCACCGCGATGTCATACATTTAATTCAGGCTCATACTTACAGTTAACTCATAAATCTTACCTGATATTGTCGAGCTCAAAGGAATGAGGGTTATGGCATGACTTAAAAGTGTTATAAGCTGATGACCCAGGGAAAAGGCATCTATGCAAAGGCTGATACATAAAAGGAAAACTGAACTAATCAGACACTGTAGAAGAATGTGTTGTCTATATTGAAGAATGTGAGAGAAACCTGCTGCGGTAGAGCAAAATTTGCCGGGTCATTGAGTCCTGGCATGATATCCAAAGGCACCCCTGCAGCAATCTGCACAAAACTTCCACAATTGAATATATTGATTCACTCTACTGTCAAGGTTGACAAAACATTGAAATACCTGCGTTAACAAGATATCCAACTCTTTAATTGGCTCGGACAATCTTGATTGATCCTTTGAAGCCAAATTCTGCAAAATTCAAGTTAAGATGTGTTTAGGAACATGGAAGACTGTTGTCCTGATGAAAAAATCATATGGTTGATTCAGCTCGAGAAAACTATACATGTCATGAAGTTTGAAATTCATACGATCTATAACTAAAAGTTGTACAATTGGATGAAGTAACAGATTCAAATCTTCTTGGACTAAGCAATCATAGAAATTGAGAGGGACTACACAAAGTTCAGGGAAGTTTATCCTTCGATACTTATGTCGATGGTGTCTCGTTATTTGTCTGCAGTTGATAGTTCATGTTTTACGTATTTTTCTTTATTACACTGAGTTGTATCTGGTCTTTTCTTGTATCTTGATGTGCTTTCTCTTAAAACTGTCCATACTTAGATTGCAAGGAAATTATGTATGTGGACCAAAAATTATGTTATTAGATTGCAAGGAAATTATGTCATTAGATTTGAGATTCATGGAATCTAAAATATGTGGAGTAAAAATTATCCAATTGGGATGAAGTAATAGATTCCCATATCTTGTTTTGGATTAAAAAAATCATAGAGTTGCGAGGCAATACCACAAAGTTTGGGGAAATTTACGCTTTAATGATTTTTCTAAGACTTAAAACTTCTGCACAACAGAAGATGAGTTCATGCCCACTGACCTTACATACTTCCTAGATTGTAAGTGAATTCTCGTTTCTTTTATATCTCTTAATCTGTGTGGAGTGGATTATGTCAGTTTCAATGGTGGATAACATTTGGTGTTGGAAAGGGCCACGGTTCCAAAGAAAGGTGAAAAAATGCCGTGCACCTTTGCCTTGTGTATAGTATATATTTTTTTTTCTCGCTTGTGTATGGTATATTGATAAACCAATGATAAAGATAGAAATTAATTTACAGGATTTGTATATTCACAACGAGCAACTAAATGTCTTACCTGACCATTAAGTAGTTCACTAGGAATTTCAACAGAATTCCCAGCAATAACAACTTGAACTATTTGAGCTGCAATACTTTGTTCCTGTTAAATTGACAAACTCATAGAAGGAAACCAGATAAGATAGACCATCACATATTTGCAACCAAATGGTATGAGAAGGAATGGAGGATAATGTGTAACCTTCTCGTCTCCTAGATGTCCTGTTATGTGATCAACAAGAAGCTGATATTGGAGAGGATTAGAAGAACAGCTCCCAACACTCAAACCTGAAATGAAAACAACATACTTGTCTTCTCCTGCATGCAGTCAACACTAAACAGTTATGGGCCAAGCTTACAGGAAGGCAAAACACCCTCCCTTGAAAAAAAAAATTAGGATATGTAACCAACAACTAGATTATGTATTAATAGTGTATGGCGAGGGAGACATTGTGAACAGAGAGGTAATGAGGTAAAAATTACATAAGCAGTATCATGATACCTGAATTAAGTGGCAGCTCAATCTGGTGTGGTAGGCCAGCTTCTAGGATATCTTCAACCAAAAAATCACCAGCGCCAGTTTCCTTTCCATGCAATGCAACCACAGTGCCTGTCAAAACGCATTGTACTATTACAGAATAATAATTGCTTAAAGCATGTGAGTATATTAAACTTAAAAATCGATTAGCAAGAAGTACTTCTAACAACATAACCGGATATCTCATTCAAACGGTTCTAACATATTTGTGTATGTTGTTCGTTTCTAGTTTTTACCTATGACGTTCAATTGAACAATCAGGCTCATGCAATTGGCGCTATTCCAAAATTGTGCTCTTTTCCAGAGCTTAAGACTTGCTAACATCCAATCTGAAACTCATTTTCCACTTATTCATGACAGTCACAATACATACCTGTCACATATACAGAAGGTATGAGTACAGTCCCCGAAAGCTTAACCCTTCCACTCTCATCTTCCAGAATCAATTCATCATCTGGGTGTGTAAAGTTATGAGGTTTAACAAGAGGAATTGAAGATCTCTGCATGTTACAAATTGTAAGATTAAGCTTCAGTTAAACAGCAGCACAATCACAAAATCGAAGAAGCATGAAACCTCGTTCATCTATAGCCCCAATACCTCCTTGGAGTACTCATCAAGAATACAAGGTTTGAGCTTCATATGCTTGTAAAGAGTTCCTACAATGACGCATTCCTTGCCTTCTTCCAGTCCCAAAACTGTACAGACTGTGACAACACAAAACCAGCCAAATGATTTTGAACCAAAAGATGGACTCCGAAATAATTAAATCCTCAAATCTCTTCTACAAAAGCAATAACCAAAGTGTGAGCCTTTGCGTCAAGTGGTATCTCCTCTTCTTTCCAGATCGGAGATTGAGGGTTTAAACCCCATAGCAGTAAAAAGTATGTGTGAGTAATTACTTACCACAAAAAAATATGAAAGCAAAACCCCAGAGAACATATGAACCTTGAACTAATATAATATAGAAAACCATAATAATGAATTACCCAAAAATAATTGCCCAATCAGAATTCTTGTCAAACCTGACCCCCAAATAAACTACATTCTTATCAATCACTTTCTCCCCCTTAATTTAAAACTTCATCCACCGCAGGGGATAAAAAGTTGAATACTATCACTTCTAACATTTTGCTATCATTGGTCTTTTAGCTACACAAGTCAAGGAACTTGAAAAGCCCCAACAGAAGTTTCAAATATCATAACCTTAAGCTAAATTTCTCTCACGAAGTAGCCAATGTGATCAAAACTGCTAAATCAACTTAGGAATGGCAAAATAGATGGACTGAGGACTACAGAACAACTCAAGCCGAAATACCAAATTTTGTATGTCAACAACATGAAAAAAATCAACAAACATCCATTTTAAAAAGAAATAACACCAAGTAAGAATGTGCAAATACTTAAAAGAGTCAGTAAACCACAAATCCCCTTTAAAAAACATATCAATCGAGTCCATAACATGCAAACAATCCCCAAGCCCCAATTTGTCTCTTAAATACAACCAAATCAAACCTGAAGGTCGAAATCAAGGCTCCTGATAGAAAGTTCATGTAAATTATGTGGCTACATCAAGAGCTCAAAACAAAATACCCAAACATTTGATTATATTAACGAGAAAAAAGCAGAGAGTGAAAATTGTTTACAAATTATACCAAAACCCTAAATCTTGATGCTTGAAAACACAATGAAATGCAAATCCCCTCTTAGAAAAACATAAATTGACAAAAAAACGAAAAAACCCACAAAACAATGACAGTATAAAACCCAAATTTTCACTTAAATAGACATCCAATTAAAACCCATAAAGGATTTCAACAGATACAGATCGCCTCATAAAACTCATCTAATTGCAAATGTAATTCAGAACTCAAAAACCAATCAAAACCCAATAAACCCAATTCAACAACAAGATAAGAAATATTAGAAGTAAAAAATGAAAAGTACAAACTTGGCCATAACAAAATAAATAAATAAATAGGGTTACCTGGCAAATGAGATTTCCAAGATGGAATAAGAGAGTAAAGGAGAGTTCTCATGATGTGGAGGCGAGCAAAGTAAATTTGGCTGTACTGCTGACCCCTATACATCTCCTTCTGAATCTCAAAGGTCTCATCCTGAAAACAGAAGCAGTGAGATATAGATATAGATATAGGAAATACAATAGCTTTATAAACTTGTACAATTATATTGAATACCAAGAACTTGAACCCATATAGAAAAACAAAAATTACTCAAATGTTCGTAAAATAGAAGATGATTGAGGGCTTACGAATGATTGATAGAGGGATTGTTTTCTTTGGAGGTTGTTCTCCGTGGTGTCGACTTCCATGGTTTCCATGGCGGGAAAGACTGAGACTGTGAAAGAAAGTGATTGTAGTCAAAACTATAAAACTTTTTATTCTCTGCTGGTATAAATTTATGACTCAGCTATTTGGGCCGAATCGGCCCAGTCCAAGAAGAAATACTACATTGGTGAACTTCACTATTATAATAATAATATTATTATTATTAAAAAAAAATTATAGATATATATATATATATTTGAGGTTAGCATTTTTTGGTTTTTAGGGGAGGAGGGGACTCGAACATGGGTGCACCCTCTCAAGGAGCTGAGCTCTCAGCTACTAGGCCACAAGGCGACCGCGGACTTTGCTAATATTGTGTTAGAGAAATACTTTTAAGTTGTGATACTCATCTCATTTATACTTAATTATATTTCTATTCGAATACAATGCTTTTAAAATTTTTTTAGAGGAATTTGGATACAATGTTTTGTTAGGCTTTGATACCAATTATTATATATCATATTTTTTGTGATTCATTTAAAAAAACTAAATTATTGGGTGAGACTAGTATCCAACATTTATACTCAATCACTTTCTTATCCGGATGAAAACCCTCTAATACTAAGTGGCAGTTATTCGTCTTTAAAATTTGATGTTTTAAGTCTTATTCTTACTCTCTAATTTTTTCTAAGTAGCAACACGTTTTGAGCGAGACATTTATTGGTCGGTGAAATTACATTCTTTGTATCCTCGTGAAAAATAAAATTTTATAAAATAAGGAAACTCATAATTGAACTCCATACTATATGACAAATTGAAAATGTCTTACTAGCTATATTAATAGGGGAGTCGTGCTCATGCTTACCACCCGAAAAAAGGAGTTTAACTGAAAATCTATCACTCATCACTCATCACAAATGAGGCTTGACAACATGAGTAGCTTTATCCATTTTCTTTCACTAGGTCCATTGGGTCCTTTAACATGCAGGGGGACTAAGACGGCCTCATAATTTCTCCAATCTTATAGAGATTTTATCTTTGAGGTATTTTCCTCAATAATTACATTTCTTAACCCTTGCATTTTTACTTTTATCTATCTACCTAGCTAATGTGATATTTAGTCAAACCTCAGTGTAATATACCCTTGAAATATCAATTTAATTTTATGAAATATTTTTAAATTCTTTCATCTAATATTGAGTATTACTTGCTTAATATGAACTAAATATGAATCTTCCCCCTCCCCCTAAATTAATCAAAAAATGTTTACCTTACCCAAAAAATAAATAAATACTAAACTAAATATGAATAAACAATACTCGAAACCTGCCCTAGTAAGAATCCCCATATCTGGTTTAATATAATTTAGACATGTGGTAAAAAAATAATTTAATTTGTATTAAAATTTGAAAATATATATAAAATTCGAAAAAAATATATATTAAAATTTGAAAAATATTATAAATTCGAAAATAAATATAAAATTAAAAATATATATAAATTTCGAATTTTTTTTTTTCAAAAAAACATATTAAATTTTGAAAAGAAATATAAAAATCACAAAAAACATAAAAAAATTTGAAACAAATATATAAAATTAAAAATAAAACATATAAAATTCAAAAATATATATTAAATTTTGAAAAGAATTATTAAATTCGAAAATAATTATAAAATAAAAAAAAACATATAAAATCCAAAACCCCAAACACCAACCCCAAATATTCACAAACAAATATTTAAATTTTTTGAAAACTAATTTTTTTAATTTGTGAATAAAAATTAAATCATAAAACCCCTAACCCAACCCCAAATATTTAATTTTTACAAATAAATTAATTAATCTCTCTCTCTCTCTCTCTCACACACACACACACTGCACCCATATATACATATATATACACACACACACACACATATATATATATCACCACCCCCTCCCATTGTTGCCGCCGCCGCCATCCCCTGCCGGCACCGCCCCCTCCCACCACCATCCCACTCCCACCGCCGGTGCCCCTCCCCCCCCCCCCCTCCTATATATATGTATATATATATACATATATACACACACACACATATATATGTCGGTGGATGATGTGGTGGTGGTAGTGGCAGCGGATGGTGGTGGTAGTGGCGACGGGCGGCGGCGGCGGCGGTTAGGGTTGGGTTGGGTTGGGTTGGGGTGTTTGGTTGGAGGGATAAATTGATTTAAGGGGGTGTTTGGTTTAGGGGTTAAATTGATTTAGGGATTAAATTGATTTAAGGGGTGTTTGGTATAAGGGTATTTTAGACATTTCACACCATGAGGGGGTGTAAATAAAAATATGCAAACCTGAGAGGTGTAAATGAAAATAGGATAAACCTCGGGGGTGTAAATGAAGTTAACCCTTTATTTTTAGTTTAGTGCTTGGTATTCAATGACCTGTGTTTTTATTCTCTTGGACGAAATTGTCCTTTTAGCACATGACCAAACTTCCACAGACACAACTTCAAATATCACAAGATTAGGTTTTGTTCAAATCAAATTAAATCTCTTCCATATTGTCTTCCTTGCAATTGTTAATGGCTTGTTCAGTTCAAGGCTTAATTCCCCCATTTTATGGGCTTCGTTCTCATCATTCTTCGTTTTCTCCTACTCTCACTATTTTCCCGGAAAATGCTCGGAAAATTTACACTACTCGGAGAGTCTGCAGAGCAATGGTTCAGCAGACAGTTCAAGGAGCTTCCGCTGCTTATGCCAAGGAAATGGAGAGACTCTCCGCCAAAGAATCGCTACTTCTTGCTGTAAGCTAATATACATATGTATAAATATGTATGTATGTAATTGTCAAAGCTTTGATTTGCATTTTATTTTTTATTTGCATTGAGATTGATTCCATAACTTTTCACAGTTCACAATTCTTTAAGTTTGTTTGGTGTAATTTATTTCGATTTAGAAGCAAAATAAATTTTTGTTTGGATTGTGATCATGTTTGATTTGATAATTTACTCACTTGTTGACACAAGTACATTTTAGTTTTGATTGTTAAGTAAAAAAAATGAAATTTGTGACATAATTATTCTATGACATTGAAAATTTTCATTAGAAGAGCTAAAAGGTCGTTGCATTACTTAGTTGTTCATATTAATTAATTTACATTGCATCTATTGATAATAAGGTTTGCAGAGTTTTTGTTTTAATTTATGAAAATTTATCTGCCAAAAATAAACAACACTTGTTGGAATATACAAAATACAATTAGTGTGTGTCCCACATCGGTTTCTTATTAAACATGATTGTATACTCAGCTTATATATATATAGTTCTTTTGTGTACTCTTATAATAAAATATAATTTATTCAATAATACAGATTTATTATTGATATTTATTTTATTTTATTTCTCTTTAATTTTCTACTTCATATCAGAGCTTTTGTTCTTTATTTGTATCTCTTTATGATTTTCTAGTTGGTATCAGAGCCTACCGATTCTTGGTAGTTCTTTCCGTTTATCTTCGTCTATGCCGGAGATAACCATCTCCGGCAGCGATCTTCAATTAATATATGTATTATATTCTTGGTGGAATTTGTCTTTTACCCCACCAAAATTCTCGTTTCTTGCTTTTTCCGCCTTTTAGGGTTTGAGAGCCCTAATCTCCCATGATTTTTCCCTTGTTTATGGGTTCATTGATGTTGTTAGCCCTTGTTTATGGGTCCGTTTATGTGATTCCTGCTGATTATTCTCTATGCCGATTCGTTGCTACTAGTACAGGTGGAGCCCTGATCCCTTATGCTACCGATTTTTGTGTCGGTATAGGTGGAACCCTGATCTCTTATGCTACTAGTACAAGTTGAGCCCTGCTTATTTACGTGTCTACCGATTTGTCCGGTAGTGTAATTCGGTGCTACCGATTATGTTGGTACAGGTTGAGCCCTGCTTCTCAATTGTTTTTGATTTGTTTGGAAACTTCAGTATTCAAGCTAATATGTTTGGAGAATTCGGAATCAGTATCTCAGCATCAATATTTTTCGATTTGTCCGTGGTACGTGGCTATCAATTTGTTTGGTAGTGTGATACGTGTCAAGTGGCAAAATGCATCAAGATGTGTTCATATGCGATTTTGTTCTCAGTTTCAAGTTGGACTTGCGAATATCTCAGTGTCCAACTTGAGGGGGTGTGTTGAAATATACAAAATACAATTAGTGTGTGTCTCACATCGGTTTCTTATTAAATATGCTTGTATACTCAGCCTATATATATAGGTCATTTATGTACTGTTACAAAAAACACAAAAATACAATTTATTCAACCCTTTATGTACTGTTACAAAAAACACAAAAATACAATTTATTCAATAATACAGATTTATTATTGATATTCTTCTTCTTTTATTTTTCTTTGATTTTCTACTTCATATCAGAGCTTTTGTTCTCTGTTTTTTATCTATTTATGATTTTCTAGTATACTAACAAGTGTTCTTACATTATCCATTTCATGGGACTAAATATTGTTTTTACCAACCTTTGAGCTTGAATGTCGATGAATAGGTTTATGGAATGTTTATTTCAGTTTAAGGATGCTGAAGGATTTGAGGCTTTAGTCACTGGAAAGACGACAGATATGCAGCAGATTGATGTAAATGAGAGGATAACTGGTCTTGAGCGGCTCAATCCAACACCTCGACCAACAACGTAGGTGCTTATTCTAACAAAACGTTCCAATTTGGTTAGATTTGTGCTATATATTTAATTATGTGCTCAGCTATTCAGGTCTCCGTTCTTGGAAGGCCGGTGGAATTTTGAGTGGTTTGGATCGGGAAGCCCAGGATTATTTGTTGCCAAATTTATATTTCAGTGAGTACTGCCATTCTAATTTTGTAAATGCTTTTTGTAAATTGAAAAAAATATATATATATTGTTGTTGGCTGTAAATGCTGGGAACTGGAACTGATTCGTATCTAATTTTGTGTTGAAATTTTTATATGATTGTAGGAGATTTCCGCCATCACTTGCAATTCTGTCAAGCATGGATGTAGTGATCAAAGATGGATATGCAAAGACTACAGCAAACATAAAATTATTGAACTCGGTAATATATTCTTGGTGAATTCACATACATGCACATTGTGCGTAAGATTTTGTTTATGTTTGAAAAGAAGTGTTTCTAGATCTCTCGCTTCAAGGTTCTCCGTATGGGTGCATCACCTAAATAGAAATTATTTGGGTTGGATATAAGCAATAATGGGTGGAGTTTTAATGATTATTTATCTGGGCAATTGTGAAGTCAACAAGATTTTGATAACGTTAAGGTCACCATGTTTCTTTGTTTATCAAAGTATCCTCAGTCTTTATTGTGAAACTGATGACAGAAGTGATTCAGAATTTAAATCTGAAACATGGTATGTGATAATTTTTGCATCCCAGCAATCTGACAAATTCTTTTGAGACATGCTATATTTAGAATGTCCTTGTTTAGTGCATAATATTAAGTAATTAAGTTAGGGTGAAAACTTGCTTTTACTTGCCCATTATTAGCTTCTTCTCATTTGCATCTTATCATGATGTCTCTGGCAACAAGTTTGAGTAATAATGAAGAGCTTCCTGGTGAATGACAGATAGAAAGCAAAATTATGGTTTCCACCAAGTTAACTGTCGAGGGACCACTTAGAATGAAGGAAGAGTACATTGAAGGGGCTGTTGAATCACCAAAAGTCTATGAAGAAGCAATACCTGAACAGCTAAGAGGCGCATATGATCGAGCAATTACTACAGTGCAGCAGCTTCCTGTTCCTATTAGGGATGCTGTGGCGAGTGGGCTGAAAATTCCCTTGAGTAAGCATCGTATTTTTTTTTCTTTCACTTCTTTAATTTGGTCTAGTAAGAAGTTTAAGCTGATTTCTTGAACATCAAATGAAGTTACTTTGTAAATGCTTTTTTTTTTTTAAATGTGTTGGAAGATTAAATTGTTGCCTAACTATTTTAACAATGTTTATAAGGAAGATTAGTGCTTGAAATTTGTAAGATAAAAATGGTACTAAGTGATTATCTACTGTGGAATGATCAGTATGCATCCTTCGGGCAAATAGGTCCAGGCAGTGACATTGCAGTATACAGTCACTGCTCTCAGTCGTGGGCACTTATTGGAAGCTTGAGCTTGCTAAAGAGAACCCAGTACACAATATTATAAATGGAGACAGTTGAATATTTTGTCAAATAGTTCCAGGAAGTTTGACAATTCAATGGCAAAGTTGCTGGAAAGCCGGTCAAAGAATGACTAGTAGATTGTAATCAAATTGTCCCAAGGTCATGGGCTGAGTGCCAGAAAACTTCAATAAGCATAAGGTTTGGTAGAGATTTAGGTAGAGGGATGGTTTATTGCTTTGCAGGTTGGTGTATTCTGAGACCTGTTATGCGATACCAGTTGTGGTGGGCTGGGCCTTTGCGTGCCCCATGAACTTATAATGGCTGTGCCATAAAGTTGGCCACTCTCTTAGATGAACAGCTAGCCCATAAATTTATGCAACTATTTCTTCGAGTGGGTTTTGTGTATTTGTGATGTAATTCTGTAATTCACTCAAAGTGACCTCAACAGAATGCTAATTAAGTTAACCTCTTTTGCGCAGGTACATTAAATTTACTCACTGCTTCTAAATCTTTCCAACTCCATTTCTTATAAAAAATTATAGGTCACCATATCTTCTTTGCTTCATGGCATATGCATTCTGTCATTTCTCCTGTCCTTATGTTGTCAAACCTCTAATGTTTGTCTTGGTTTGTTCATTTATTGATTTTCATTGCAAAATATTAAACATTCTAGCAAGTGTGGATCCTGTTGTCCTCACTCATACCACCTTTAGCTTCTAATTGTTTGTTTTATCCTTCCCAAACCCTCCTTCGCTATACCTTTAGAACTTGTACATGACTGCCCAGCATTTGACATTAATGGAGCTTTAGTGTCCTTACATCCATTTAACAGAATCCTATCACTGAACAAGTATCCTGTACTTGCAGACATTTCATAAACAAGTTTCAATTTCATCCTTTTTTTGCAAGTTGTTGGGCTATGTTTCTGCATTCTTTGAAAATTCGAAGATCAAACAAATACTTAGTGCAAGGATTTCATCCCTATTGTTTGGCTTAACCATCAGAAAGTAACAAATTCTTTCCATCCCAGTTTTTAGTTCTTGTATTTTTGCCTTCTTGTTCTGGTTTGGTCTAGTTTCCTTGCACTTGCTTCATCACACCTGGTCACTTCGAGCAGCTCCTGATTCCCCTTCCCCTTGCATCACATAAAGGAAAAGGGAAAAGAAATAGAAGAAAGATTCTTCTCAATGAACATAAACTAAAATTTATTGTTTAACGTGTTCAGGTGGGACTTTTCAGAGACTATTTATGATTTCTTATCTGGATGAAGAAATTTTGGTGAGTTTGTTGCTACTTAATGGCCTTCGATGTTATATGTATGTAAGTGTAGTCATCATAAGTATACAATATTATAGTTGTGCTATTATTGGATATAGGTGAAACTAACAACAACTATGTGAATGAAGTGTGGATGCGGCTGTTGGTTGTTTGTAAGTAATATCTTCCCCCTGCCCGCCTTTTAAATGGGTTGGGGGTGGGTGTTTGGAAGCCACATAGAAATAAAGTCATTCTATCATTTTCCATGGCATTTAGAAACATGGATCCATCTATAGCAGCAGAAGATAATTGGTGGATTTATTACTGATAGTCTTACTAAAGTTTAATAGTATTTTCAGATTAGCTTAGCTGCAAAACAGTAATCTGTTATCTAAAGCCTACATCCCTCTGGTTTAACTAAACCCTCGGAGCATTTCTCAGTGTGTAGGTATAATTACTTTTCGGTGCAGAATATCTTGTATTTCATCATACCTATTTATAGAACAGACCATATCCCATGGAAAACAAGACCAATCATTTCAGGTGCCTTGCAGTACATGATGTTTTATGTTTGTCCCAACTGGTGGTGAAAGCTGCATCTTCTGAAGATCCTTTATTCTCGTGTCATTTCAAGTGTGAACGTGTAATCTCTGTAAACCATTGTCCTTTGGAATGTCAACCTATTCAAGCTTTTTACATGTGCCGCCAACTATGTGTGATCTAAACCATTAAAGAGTAGACTCCCTCTTGCATTAGGTACTTTATAATTGGTTACCCTGTTTTCTCATTCAATCTTCTCCTTTTACATTAATCATATCTTGAGGCCTTCCTAGATATGAAGATATGATTCATAATGCAAGTCTTATATTGTCGCTGTGGCAAGTGTTTGTATAGTGTTTTGTCGTTGTTTGAAGTCTTGGTCATTTTCTAACTATATAATGCATGCCTCACAGCTGTGACTTTGCCACTTCTTTTCAGTAAATATTATGACAAATGGCTTATATTTGGGAAAAGATTCAATTATATCAATAAACAAATAATACCATGCTGGTCTGAAATTTTCCTTTTTCTGGTGTCATGGTTCTGTATAATGTTTTGGTGCTAAATTTAGTTGTTCTAAGAAAACAAAGTTAGTCCGAGTTTTAGTAGTATAATCTTTGAACTATCCACCAAATCCATTTGAAGTTACCAAATCCAATCTTCTGCTGGTTTTGATGCAGATAATAAGAGACACTTCTGGAAATCCTGAAGTTTTTACAAGGTTGGATGCTCCTCCATCTCCCATGGCAGAACCCGTCACGGAGTATGAGAGTTAAGAGTTCACTTTTTGCATAGAAGAACTGCTTTCTTATCCGAATTATGGCATACAATCTGACTACTCTCTCTGCTTTCTTCCATTACACTGTCTGGCATTGAGAAAGAGCATCCTTTTTACCAAAAGAACAACTAACGCTCGCCTCTGGTGTGAATTCACCTCGAGTGAACCAGATTAAGTAGTGGATGTTAGTAAACATTGGAATGGTAGTTTTCAGGGTCAGCATCAACACTTAATCTCATGTGGTATATGTAATTTTTCTAAGTATCTGATGCGGACTTGTCGCCTCATCTTGTATTGTAGCTTGAATAGAATCAAGCATTTTTAGCTTGTGGGAAATACAGATTACGCGCCCAACTTCGCAAAATGAAATATAATTATTGAGGTTGGTGTTGAATGTGAATCCATTTGACGTGGATGTGCCACACCTATCGACTCTGGTGGTGTGCTGGTCTGTGACGCACTCCACCCGCTTGGCCGCTTCTCAAAGCTTGTCCTCTTCATCAAGGGGGAGAGAAATTTCTTTATATCTTGTTTATATAATTAATTTTCTTGCCTTGTTTCTGGAAAATACCTCATTCTGACTCTAAAGAACCTTATCCTCCTTGTTAGGTCCCTTTTGACTCTCAGCAGAAGCTGGTAAACATTGGCTATCAACAGTGTGATCTGCCCTTGTACTTCCAGTCAATGTTCAGGTTCAAAAATTTAAATACTCTGGTGTCTAATTTCATTGTTTGGCCTTGTTCAGTGAAATTGTGAAAATTTTAATTCCTTATTGCTAGCTTTGTATGCCATGCACACCATTCCGTCTTAAGCTTGAACCATTAACCTCCCATTCCGGAGAAAGGGTCTGGTACCATTGGGCCTTTGGTCTATTGTATGTCAAATCTCAATGACCCTATTTATCATTGAGATGGTAATTTCCGGAGAAAGGGTCTGGTACCATTAGGCCTTTGGTCTATTGTATGTCAAATCTCAATGACCCTATTTATCATTGAGATGGTAATGTTGGTCTGAATGATCTAATATTTCTCAATAAAAAATTACATACTCCCTCTGTCTCGTTTTAGTTGTTCACGTTTGACTTTTCAACAATTTTTTTGATTTTTTGTGTTTTTTATTTTGTCATTTGATAATGTAATATAATTGTAGTTTTTAGTGGGATCCATTATTTATTAAAGTTAATAAAGAGGGATAATTTGAGAAAGTATGTGATAATATTATATTGAGATTCGAAACTGAAGAACTAATTTGGAAACTTGCATTAATGTTGTTGAGACTTTTCTCTGAAGAGACTGACATTGGTGTTAGTTACGTGTTACTGTTATCATAAATCTATTAACCAGTCTTTCTTGTAATATATATATATATATACATACACAGAGCGGAGAGCTACATGCTAGATTAGTTTGATTTTGGGACGTGGACATTAATAGTGGATAATCTAGAGTGGTAATTGTGAGTTTGGTTTTTGAGGACAACACGCTATCTGATGTTACACTGCTGGTGGTCCCAATCTCATTTTGCCACCCTAGCTCATTGAAATTTAATTAAATTTTATATATATATGAGCCGCCCAAGATATTAATATTTGCAAATTGTGATTAAATTTTACCAAAAACGTGGACTTGAGGATGTGCATAAGTCAAATTTAATTATATTTCTTGCCCATAGACTTGGGTTTCCATTTCTATAATCGCAAGTGAATGTCTCCCTTAATTTAATAATGCTTATCAACTACCCATGGATTATAAATATCTTTCTTAAACAACCAATGACCCAATAATGTCTACTCTCTTTTAACAATATAATATGTAACTTGTGAGAGAATCTGTGGCCTGAATTCAAGTGTTGTGTCAACCGATGAAAACTAATTTCACTTTCTTTTTTTTTTTAACATATTTATATATTTTTATAGCTAGCGGACTTTACTTACATAATAGTCTCTAGTGTCGTTGGCCAATTCATTTCATGAGATTTTTTGTGGACTTCTTACTTAATTCTACTTTACTTGAATGGAAAATTGAAATTCACGTTTATAATATTTAGCCTAGTGGTTTTACATAATTTAATTTGATGATGATGGTAATGAATTAACAACATATAATAAAAAGGGTTATTATCAGAAAATCACATGTTGTTCCAAAAAATATCAATTTGCCTCCCTCCTATACAGAAAACCCCCTCTGACGTTAACAAATATGATCAATTTGCCCCCTTTCCTACAATTTCGAACAAAACTGCCCTTGAAACTAGAGAAGGGTTTACTGATAAACTATTTTTTTTATTTATATATGCCGAAAAAAGACATTAATACCAAAATAATTTTTTTTGCAACTACCAATTAGTATAAAATATAAAAAAATTAAGTCCGAAATATAAAAATAAATAAATTGAACTCCAAATATGATTTTTTTTTGTTTATAACTTTGTTTTTTTATTTTTTACTATAAACGAAAAAAAAACTTTAATGCCAAAATAATTTTTTTTTTGGGAATTATCAATTAGGGTAAAATATAAAACAAATTTAGTTCGAAATATAAAAAATATTTCGAACTACAAATGAGATTTTTTTTTTCGTTTTTAACTTTGTTTTTTATATTTTACTATAGATGAAAAAAAAATTGATTTATGCCGAAATAAAAAATTAATGCATCAATATTTTTAACTTTCCAATTAGATATTTTTTTGGCATAAATTATTATTTTTTGTTTATTGTAAAAAATATATATATATAATTTAAAATGAAAAAAAAATCTCATTTGTAGTTCAATTTTTTTTTTATATATTTTGGACCTAATTTTTTTATATTTTACCCTAATTGGTAGTTCAGTTTAAAAATATTAATGCATTAATTTTTTATTTGACATAAATTAATTTTTTTCGTTTATTGTAAAATAAAAAAAACAAAGTTAAAAACGAAAAAAAAAATCTCATTTGTAATTTGAAATATTTTTTATATTTTATTCTAATTGGTAGTTCCAAAAATATATATATTTTGGCATTAATATTTTGTTTCGGCATATATAAATAAATAAATAGTTTATCCAAAATTGTAGGGTCCGTTTGGATACCCTGTTTTCTGTTTTTGTTTTTTTATTGTTC
Source organism: Cornus suecica (assembly GCA_963922005.1). Lineage (NCBI taxonomy): Eukaryota > Viridiplantae > Streptophyta > Magnoliopsida > Cornales > Cornaceae > Cornus > Cornus suecica. Next base: position 75,600,736 of record OY998244.1, on the reverse strand, counting down.
ATCAGATCAAAAAAAAAACATGTTTGGCAAACGCGTTTATTGTTCACTTTTTTTTTCCCAAGAAAACTGTTTTTTGTGAATAGTGTGTAAAAGTGGTGAAAACACCAAATACAACTTTTAGTTGTTTTTTGAGTTTTTTCACTGTTTAGGTGGTAAAAACAGTGAAAACACTAAATCCATAAAATACAACTTTCACCAAATAAAAGTGGTGAAAACACCTTCATCCAAACGCTTTTTTATTTTTAGTTTTTTGCTGAAAAAAACAAAGACAAATACAAAAACAGTTTTTATATTTGAAGACAAAACAAATAAAAAAAATAGGCTTTCCAAACGCAGCCAATAAAATGGACAAGTTATTTTCTGTATAGAAGAACAGCAAACTGATTTTTTTTAAACTACAGGTTTCTGATAATAGCCCTAATAAGCATAATGTTGTTCACACTAGAATTTCGTATGTTAGCCAGTTTTTTTTTTTTTTTTAAAAAATACCACTTGGACATTGCTTGAGGTACATGGTATACCAGAGCAAACTGAACCTGGGATATGAAAAAAGAATTACCAACTTCGCTTCTGGTATGTGCTTACACAAATAAAATTAATTACTTCTGATTAGTGAAAGACTTGCTTCAACAAAAAAAAAAAAAAAAAAGACTTTAATCAAATAGAGTGATTATTGCAAGAAAAGTAGTACATTTGGCTAGCAGAGTCCTCTCTGATTTTCAAACAGTGTTCCTTTTTAGGAGAAGAGAGATATCAAAACTATGAATATGAGTGTGTGTGTGTGTGTCTGTGAGAGAGAGGGAGAGAGAGAGATCAGTAGTTAAGCTGTTCAAACCCCAAAAACAAAATATGGAATAACATACACAGATTAAAACAACCCTAAAATTCAATAAGAGGCCAATTGATGAGTCTCTCCAAAGGCCTCCATGTGAGAACCCTCCAAAGGAAATCCAACAAGTTGTTGCATGAAACCATCCAAATCCCCAAACCCACCTAAGAAATTACCTGAATTATCACTAGCACCCCAAATCTCATGATCTTCTTCATCTTCCTCCTCCTTAACTCTCCCATCTCTAAAACACTCCCTTTTCAAAGCTCTTGAATGCTCTTCCTTAACATTTCTTGATGAATATTTTCTGTTCTTGCTAATTTGATCCACAACTGTAGGCTTCCCAGTGAGTCTCTGCACCAAATCTCTGAAATTTGCAACATCTGTCTTGATGATCTCAGGGGCATATATGTGAATTATGCGCACATTTGGCTTCCCTATTTTTTGTGAATTTTTGTTCATGCCTAAAGTTGTGGGATTTTGAACACAAGCTTGGTTCTGCTTCATGATCATCATTCCTAGTTGAGAGAAACCAGAGGTTGGTGAAATGGTGGGGTATTTGTTGAGAACATGTATATATATATATATATGTGTAGATTTATTGATTATATATATATAGGGGAGAGATTGAGTAGTGACAGCAGAAAGATTGTATAATTGGAGGACAAAAGGGAAGTTTTGAAAATAAAAACAAAGGGTGCGTTTGGATATGGATGTTTCCGTTTTTGTTCTTGTTTTTTTCACTGTTAACGGAAACAAAAAACGCGTTTGGGAGCCTTTGATGGTTTTTGTTTTCGTGAACAGTAAAAAAACATTTTCTCAACCTTAGTTCAAAATTTGAGAACACCAAAATGGTATTTTTTTATTTTCGGCACTGTTTGTTCTCAGCCAAAAAAAAATTAATTGTTGCAGATTCTCTAACATCCATCTTCATACTCTAAACCCTAACCTTCATCTTCAAAATTTTTTTTTTTTTTTTGTTCCCGAAAATTCTTTAGACAAAATTTCTAACCAAATATATTTTTGTTTTTATATTACCCTTAGAACAAGAACAAGAAAATTTTTTATTCTCAAGAAATAATAAAACGAAAACAAAAATACTAGTTTCCAAACCCACCCAGAATTGCTGTCTATTGAGAGAAAGGACTGTCCTGGATGATGAACCCCTAGCTTGTCTCACAAAATGCAGAAGATAAATTCAATAATTTAATATTTGATTCAATGGTCCCCCACAATTCCAATCTTATACAACAAATGTAGTTTATTCTGAGAAACACTAATAGCCTGTTTGGTAGAGCTGTGTTTGTATTTGTGTTTGTGTTGAAATAAATTAAAAATACGTTTTCTATTTTTTTGTTTATTCATCCAAAAACAGAAGTATGTTTGGTAGGGATGTTTTTTGGGTTGAAATTGAAAAATTAAAAATCAATAATTAAAAATTAATAATATAAATAATAAATAAAATATAATATAATAATAATAAAAAATGAATACAATAATAATAAAAAATGGACTAAATAATAAATAATAATAATAAATTAATAAAATAAATAATAAATTACATAAAACATATTTAAAAATATAATAAAAATAACAAATAATAAACAAAATGAAATAAATAATAATAAAAAATAATAATAAATAATAAGTAAATATAATAATAAATAAATACTTCATAATAATAATAAAAAATGAGTATAATAATAATAAATTAATATTAAATTAATAAAATATATTTTTAAATAATTAAAAATGAATAAATAATTTATAAATAAAATGAATTAAATAATGAAATAATAATAAATAAATAAATAAAATATATTTATAAATTAATATATAAATTAATAAATACTAATTTAATAATATAAATAATAAATATAATATAATATAATAATAATAATAATAAATGAATACAATAATAATAAAAAAATGGACTAAATAATAAATAATAATAATAAAATAATAAAATAAATAATAAATTACATAAAACATATTTAAACATATTATAAAAATAATAAATAAAAAACAAAATGAAATAAATAATAATAAAAAATAATAAATAAATATAATAATAAATAATAAGTAAATATAATAACAAATAAATACTTCATAATAATAATAATAAATTAATATTAAATTAATAAAATATATTTTTAAATAATTAAAAATGAATAAATAATTTATAAATAAAATGAATTAAATAATAAAATAATAATAAATAAATAAATAGAATATATTTATAAATTAATATATAATAAATTAATAATATAAATAATAAAATAATAAAATATATTATAAAGTGAAGAAAGTGTAAGTGATAAACACCCCAATAAACACCAAATTCATGTTTATTCTCATATGCCTAAAATTTGCCTAAAGTGAAAAAGTGTTTTTAAAAACACATATCCCAAAAACACTAACCAAACAAGTTTATAAACACAAAACACATAAACAAACACAAAAACACCCCAACCAAACAGGCCTTAAGAGTACTCTGTGCATTATTAATTCAAATTCAACCTAGAATGACAAAAATAGCCTTTCCTAGAGGTTGTTACTAGTGTTATTTTAGATTATTGGGATGTTTTATGTTCTAACTAATTTACGGAACTCATGCAAAATGACTTTCTCACTCAAATCAAAAGAAATTCAAATTATGGCAATAGTCTTAACCTGAATAAGTTATTTGCACGAAGTGAAAATTCAACCTGAAACCTGGCTCAAATTATTCTTGCCGAAAGAAAAATTGTGTAAAATTAATATGCTCTCTTATAAATTAGAAAAATTGTGTAAAATTAATATGCTCCCTTATAAATTATGCATAAATTGTAAAACATTTATGTTATGTTGGTTTCAATGCATTAGGGCTATGGTATAGTCTATAGATAGAGATCTAAGTTTCAAATTGAGTAAACTATTGGAATTTAATTAGTTCATTGAATGGCATAACAAGTAAGACAATTAAAATGTAGAAAAATGGTTTTGAAATTTGCTGGCAAACTCACTTAAACTTCCTCATTTCGTGTGATATATTTTTCCATTTTCCTATTGCATAATGGTGTCACATTTTCTTTCTTGTTTGTCAAGTCCTTGAAAGTTTTGATTTAAATAGGTTATTCAATTGAGCTTTATTTCATTGCTAATTTAAGATCTCTTGTTGTATTAATTCATGGCCGCCATCATATTGCCTTTAGAGCCCTAAAAATTGATTCATTGTTAGAAAACAAACTAATAAGTTTAATCTTATTTGGTTGCCAAAACCATTGCCTTATCATAATTTTTATTTTGTTTTACAAGACCCAAGTATTTCACAAATTAAATCTTGTATTTGAATTTTCATTTCACCTATTTATTATTCAACAAGAATGAAGTCGTTGCATTAGCTGATAGAATAGTCTCCCCCAGAACTCATTTGGTGATGTTGTGTTCGTATGAAATGGATCAATAGATGCATTCATTTGACAGAAAAGAATGAGCTCCAAGAAAGTCAATGAAAAAATAATTAAATAATTAAAAATTTGTGCTCTCAAGTCTCAACTCTTTATTAATAAATCTAAGCATGGCATAGCATATCTATATGTATATGCAATCATGTTTGGGAAACATATTTATTCGCAAGTCTCCTTCAAATTTCATCACCCATGTTTGATTTAACAGAGCCGTACGTCATGAAGGGTATTTTTGTCAAACATGATATATACATATAGATATGCATATGATGCTATGTTAAATGTGGTTTCCATTTATTATAGGATAAATTACTCTAACCTCCCTTAGGTTCTACATAATTACTTTCATATTAAAATTTGTATAAATTTACTCTGACCTCCCCTGTAAGATTAATATTACATTAAAAATTTTGTGCATATTGTAAAGTACTCTTAACTTAAGTGTTTCAAATTGAAGTAATTTATGATTTGCATGTCTAATGACCTCTTATCATTTAAACTACTAAAATACCCCTCATTTGACATCATTCAAAATATTTTTATCATTTCTCATGCAAGTTGGTTTGGTTATTTTAACATAAATTACTCAGTTTAAAACACTAAAGTTATGTGTGTTTTTTTAAATGGACAAAATATTAGTGTAATATTAATCTTATAGGGAAGGTCAGAATAAATTTACACAAATTTTAATTTGGAAGTAATTATACAAAATTTCAGGGGATGTCAGAATAATTTACCCTTTATTAAAAGGTATAGAATTCAAGTAGTGGGAACAGATGCCAAATGTCATGGCTTTACAGAAACGACAACCATTCCATATCCGAGTTTCAGAGCCAATAATATGAGGGAAATAAAATTTAAAATTTTAATCTAAGTACCACTATAAGGTTTTTTTTTTCCAGGCGACTTTGCTACTCTTTAATAACCTATTGAATCAAATAAAACCTCTTCCTTACCTTACCCCCGCGACACTCCCACTTAAGGTAAGGAACGTGGCCGTCAGAGAGGAAGTCACTTTCCTTACCGGAAAGCGCAGCTAAGATAATATGCGTTATTGGTAAGTTCTATTCAGCCAGAGCATTGATTTCCCATATCGAATAGGTTAGTTATATCTCTTAATTACTTATTATGCGCTCGAGAAGGCCGTTTAGTTCTAATATTATATTTTGGATTATTTTTACAAATATCTCTTGAAGTTTGGCCTATTCCCACATAGACCCCTTTGAAATTGAATATTTTTTATCGCACTCCCTCCATTAATAGTCATTCGTTAAAACTAATGATTTTTTGGTAATTTACCATATTGTCCCTTATTTTATTTTTAATAAAATGTCAAAAAATATATTAAATTCGAAACAAATATATAAAATTCAAAAATAATGTATTATATTTCAAAAAAAATATAAAATTCGGAAAAAATATAAAATTTGATTTTTTTTTTATAAATTTCCAAAAATATAGATAAATTTAAAAAATATGTATATAAAATTCAAAAAATATATATAATTCGAAAACAATATATTAATTTTGAAAAAATATATAAAATTCAAAAAAATATATAAAATTTGAAAAAATATAAATAAATTTTGAAAAACATCGATAATTTTCAAAATATATATATAAAAACTGAAAAAAAAATATAAATTCGAAAAATATTTATTTATTTCGAAAAAAAAATTCAAATTTTTTTTTTAATATAGAAACATATATTGATAAAAAATTTCTAATGAAGTGAATCAAACTACTTACCACCGCCAAGAGCCTTGTGCTTGGATGACATCTCCAAGCCTCCCCAAATCTCAAAAAACTTGAGGGAGATCTTGGGTTCGAGTCATAGGACTCAATGTGTATGTGTGTGGTGTGTGTGTATTGCTTAAACTTTCTAAATAAAATAAAAAAGTCTACTTACCACTAACATCAATTAGTGGTCTTCTTTTATATATTTTTTCAATATATATATATTTTTCAAAATATATATATTGTTTCAAAATTTATATGATGTTTTCGAAATTTATATGATATTTCCGAATTTTATTAAAAAAAAATCAAATTTTATATATTTTTTTGAATTTTATATATTTGTTTCGAATTTATTTATTTTTTTCGAATTTTATATATTTTTCAAATTTTAATATATTTTTTTCAAATATTTTATATATTTTTAAATTTTATAAAAAAAATCAAAATTTATAAATTTCTTTTGAATTTTATATATTTCTTTTGAATTATATATATATATATATATTTTGGTATATTCACTTTAACATATAAAATTTAATAAACTCTAATAGCAACTTAACGGCCTCTACTAACGGCGTCAACACGGAGGGGTGTAAGTGGGGCAAAATTTAAATTTGAAGGAGTGTTTGCGATAATATTCAACTTTAAAGGGGTGCATGTAAGAATAGACCAAACCTTAGGGAATGTTTGTGAGAATAACCCTTATATTTTTTCATGTGTCCCGTTTGTTTTAACTTTATATGGTACGGTATTGGAGTTATTGGCATCCAACAATCATAATTTGCTGTACATATCTAAATTTTGGGCCCAATGATAAAGGCCCATAGGATCAGAGCCCACAAGATAGAAGGCCACAAAACCTTAAGCCCGATCATTAGCATTCTTCAAGCGTATTATGAGCCAAGCCTGCCATAGTTCTAGAATTACTTGACCATCAAGCCAAAGACTCCTACAAGTTAGGAGAAGATTTATATCAAAAAGGAAAAAATATCAATCCCTAAAATTAAGAAATTGGGTTTCAATTCAGATGGGCCAAAAAACCCATTTAACTCTTGCATAAGTAAAAGTCTTGAAGCCTTAATAAACTTATTCTTGTATTGTGCAGTTTTTAACATTTATATTTACATTCTAAAAACAATCAAGAATGCCTAATTACTAGTTACTACTTATCAAACAAATTATTATCACGCTTAATGATATTTCCTTTACATTGGATATTTAGTTATAAAAAGTAGGCTAACTTTTCCATAGTTAATATTCTAAATATATTCGGTTTTAGATAATGCATATTTGGTGTGTATTTAGTGACTACTTTTTTTTTTAAACTATTATTGAGGAAGCCCGTATCTCACCACATGAATTTCAAAGAGGTGATAAATGATATTTATAGACCATATATTTGTGGTTTAGCATGTGTATGTAACTTATTTTAGTGTATTATTGTTCACTCCAAAAATCGGTCAGGTTGGCCGATCATATTTTTCTTGAGATGCGGGTGTGTTAGAACTGGTGACAGAGTTTAATCGAGTAACTTATTTTAGAGTATTATTGTTCACTCCAAAAATCCGATCGTATTTTTCGTGAGATGTGGGTATGTCAAAACTGGTGACGGAGTTCAACCGATTCAAAAGGAACGAGTTTTCATCTTTTTTGAACAAAAGGGATAAAATCAGGTGATTTACGAGAATGAGAACTCAACTATTGTGAAGGGTTCTGATTGTCTCAACAAATAGGACTTTCGGTAATCGAGAAGGGGATAAGAGGGAGTTCAGGAAGAAAAACGAGAGAATTAAGAGATAGGCACTACTGGAGTAGTGTGGTTGGAAAAAAATGTTAAGAAACGTATTTTTTGTGTTTTGTGCTAGACCCCTAAAATAGAGGTTTGCGTTCTTTATTTATAGAAATAATGTATTACAAGATAACCACTAAATAAAATAAATAAACTAATTTGATAATTATCTAAAGCTAACTTAATTCCTAAACAAACTTCCTACTCAAACAATAACAATAACATAAATCACTACAACTCATATGGTAATTTGTTCCAAGTGTTTAACCCTTACTCAACTACAAATCTTCCTCAACTGGGTTTCTGTTCAACTGGGTTTCTGTTTTCCTTGACTCGTTGCTCTCTCTCGGCCCAATTTGGTTTGGTCTCGGCTTGATTCAGTCAGTATCGACCTGTTTCAGTTGGTAGTGGCATGTTGTCACGTCACCAATTTATTCTTAAAATTCAATGTCACGTGTTGACTCATTTAGGATATCAACAATTATGCTAGAGAACGATATTATATGTTTAGAATTTGAGAATACTCTAAAACATAATATTTAATATTTAGAATGCTTTAAATTATTCTAAATGTTAGTACATATATATATATATAGATATGTAATGGAGAATTTATATGCATGATACATTATATTTTTCATGATGTGATAAAATATTTATGTGTATTATGTGAAATTGATTTACTTTTTATCATAACATATATTTAAAATTATAAGGTGATACTTGATTAAGTCTACTATAGTATGAAATCAATTTCTAATTTTCATGTTTGTTGCACTATTTATATTATTAACTTTTTAAGGTTACAATTGTGTGATGTACAAAGTTACTGTTTTAATTTATCCCTATTAATTTAAAAATATTTTATTGTGTAAGGGTAATTTGAATTGTATGTTACCAATATGATTTACTTTTAAATTATAGACTAGAGGCCTATGTGATTGGTAACGAAATGGTGATTTAAAGACATGGCAAAATACTTACACAATTGAGAATGTTGTGTAAAGATAGCAAGAAGTTTATGATGCTAGTATATTGAAAGATGAGTCATTTTGTCTCTAAGAACAAGATGTAAATATTACATCAAAAATTGGTGCTACTAGCAAAGAATTTGAATGACTGATAATTATGATTGAAAAATGAGTTTTGGCCACAACCAGTGTCATCTCTAATATTATATAGTAATGTATAAAGATATATCTACAGATATTGGTTTGACAAAGGAAAATGATAAACCGACGTCATGAAGATGTTTTACAAGTCGTGACATGGTATTTTATTGAGAATTTAAATATCTTGTATAAAGATTACATATAGTGGAATGAGGGCTGAAACCCTTTAATTAAAATCACCAGTAATGGTAACTTGACTTTGCACTAGAACATCACTAGTTTCAAAGTTTAAGGGGGGGTAATAACAAGTTATTGATAAGTGATTGTTTAAGCACTGATTATTTTATCAATGCTCATTCCAGGATGTTCAGTGCAGACTACTACGTATTTAAGGATGAGTTTATATATTCTTAAAGAAGTTCTAAACATTAGAGAAATGTCTAAAGTAACAGGGACATGTATTGGAACTTCTCTTATATTAACATAATAAGTGGTGTCGCTTCGAGCAAGGTTATTTGGGTTTACTCTTGTAAATGTTCATGAACTCAGGATGAACACATGGCCATAATAATGCTAAAGAAATTATGAACATTTCATGAAAACTGGATCGAATCATGTGTGTGGTATTTTTTATTTTAATACTAAGGAGACTTGGTTTAAGCTACGGCCACCACTGTCTTCGTTAAAACTTTGAAGTACATACACTAATTGAAGGTTTAAATCGAAATATACCTTTTTGTATGCATGACTATATCATTGTAATTTGGATTGAAATATATTACAATATATAGTGGGGGATTGTTGGATATATTGTAATATATATATATATATATGAAATGAAATGAAAAGATGTGATTATTGGTACCAGGATTCAAATCTGCAGGATCACGTCTTTTACCGTGAGACATGTTTGTCGAAACGAACATACTGTACCCCTATGTACACTAAAATAAGGGTGACTCATTTCTTATTTAGTGTCGATTATGAATAATTATAATCGGTAGTGGAACACTTTGGCACTAAAAAGCGCCTGAAAGAGAGAGGATTTTAAACCCGGTGGCAATTTAGTGCGGGGCATTGGACAGGGGTCACCGCGTTTAAGATCCTTTCTTTTTCAGGCCCTTTTTGGCGCCAAAAGTGTTTGATAATTCTTACCTAATGACCCTTTGCAATTATATCTTTATAATATATTTCGTCTAACAAAATTTAATCACATTTAATAAAAAAAACTAATTATATCACATTTCTTTGAATTTTTTTTATTTCTTTTTGTAGATTTATTTAAAATGTTATTATTATAGATATAGTTGTCAGAATCGCGATCCTAAATCGTAAAATCTTACGATTCTACCATGATTTTATAAGATTTTGTACGATTTTACGATTTTAGCACGATTCTACTACGTTGAAACAGTGGTTTGACGATTAAGTTTTTCATATGAAAGACCCAAAATCTTGATTGTTTAGTCCAATATCCCAATATATGGCCAAAATCTAAGATAAAACAATTAAGGACCCAATTTATTAGAAAATAATAAAAATTCTAATATGATCTAGACTTTTAAAGTAAATAATTGATTATTAATATTTTTTTATATTTTTTAATACATTTAAATAAAATTTTATGATTTTACAATCCCGATCCTACGGACCTCTCAACGATCCTACAACTTCCGATCCTTACAACCTTGCTACACATGAACGCAGATCCGTATATAGTCGAGCCAAGGAGTACATTTGTAACAGACTAAAGTACAGTACAAACCAGGCTCGTATTGGGCCGGCCCACAAAACTCTGTTTTGATGTGCAAGGCGTACTTTGCACATTTTGTAATTTTCCGTACATGTTGAATTAAGTTTTAGATGGCAATTGGCAACTGCATGTAAATAATATTGATTTTATAATTTGTGTAAATGATGAATTTTGATTAGTGATAGGAAATTTTTTATTACACAATGATAAGTGTGTTTCAAGTGATTAGTAACAAGTAAAATTGTTTGATAACTCAATTTATTATATAATTTTAGATAAAATTCATACTTATTCAATTAAGAGTGTTTACCAACTTAATTTGAATATCATTTAAAGCAATTTGAAAAATGAAACAAAATTTTAAATAATAAAGATCACTTATCATACCCCGCCAAAATATTTGAGGATGAAGCAACTTAGACAAGAAAAGGAACCCATCAATGTTATGATACTCAAGAATGAAAATTTTAAAAAACTATCAAAAACTATTCATTTTTATTTACCACTTAAAAATTTAGAAAAATTGATTCATTGAAAGTGCATGTACTTAATATTCTACACATGATTGAAATCCCAATATCCTATCCATTATGATAATAGAGTACTATGCTCAAATTTAAGTTAGATTATGAACTATGAACTAAATTGGAATATTTGTGATACGCAGTATTCTATCCGTCTCAAAATAAGTATTTATTTTTACTTTTTTCTCTATCTCAAAATATATGTCTCATTTAAAAAATCAAATCATTTTATTATATTACTTTATTAATTTACCCTTCATGCATTAAAATTATAAATTATTTACACAATAAATCATCACATCATTATGGTGGGACCAAAGATAAAATTAATATTTCATTTAGTACCAATACAACATCTTAAAAAATTAAATTTTTCAAAATAACCTTATAAATTATTTTCCAGAAAATGGCTATTCATATTCGGACTCATTCAAAAAATATTGAATTCAAGCTAAGTAATGTATGTATTATTCCACGATTTGTCATAATTGTTCGTGTCGCCACAGAGTGAGAGAGCTCTTAAAGCCGCCACGTGTATAAATTGATAAGATATAAAATCGAAAACTGCCATATATAGCTCCTCTTGGAGTTATCAATTACCATGACCACGTGTGTGGCACGACTCTCCTAAGCTCCCACGTAGCATTTGACTTTACACGCGTCACAAACTCAGAACCCCACAAAATTTATTTAAACCATGCTAAATCAGTCTTTATTTCATTCATATCATACACAGTTTTATTCAAGTTTCAAAAACAGATAAATCAAAAGAGTGTGTTGTAGTGAAAATGCAGACCGGAAAGAATGTTGCTTCCTCCATGAATGAGAAGGCTGAGAATGTCGCCGCTTCGGCAAAGGCCGGCATGGAGAAGACCAAAGCCACCGGCCAAGAAAAGGTATACACTCACACACATGTATATATGCATATGCATATATATATATATATATATATTTGATTTCACATCTTAGAATTTGTACACAACAATTCTCTCTAAATTTTCATATGTTACTCTGTTGCGGATTTTAAATTTATTGGTAAATATTTTTAGGTTAAATATTGTTATATTTCAAAAAAAATTGATAAATATTTTTTTTTTTTTGTGCTAGAGATTAAATTTTTTAATAATAGAATTATTTTTATTATTATTTTTCTTTGTTGTGTACTGAGATCGTTATAACTTGCTGTATTGATTGCTGCAATTTATATCGAAAGAATTTTTTTTGAATGTAATGACATAGTGATAGATTAATTACTTTTATACATGTACAAAATATTTCGATCACAAATATGTTTACTTAAATTTATGATAAAAAAACGACTACTTTGGTTCAAGGTGCCCCAATGTCTCGTTACTAGAACTTTTGCAACAAATTCTATTTGTAATTTGTAAAAAAAAAATCTGTTTTCCAATATTTGATCTTTGTACAATTTTATCAGTCTAATTTATTTAGGGTTTTAATTGTAGCAAGTAATAATCATATTATATATATATATATATATATATATTGTGGGTGAACAGGTGGAAAAAATGACAAGTCGTGATCCGGTAGAGAAAGAGATGGCGACGGAGAAGAAGGAAGCGAGGCAGAACCAGGCGGAGTTGGAAAAGCGGGAGGCCCAAGACATCCACGCCCAGGAGCGGCTCGCCGAGACCACCCACTCCACCACCGGATCCACTGGTGGAGCTTATCGTTGAAAGAATGAGATGTTATATATATATATGTGTGTGTGTGTGTGTGTGTGTGTTTTGGTGTATAGCTATGTGCAATGTTAATGTGTGGCTTTAGGACGTACAATGTTTTAGTTGTGACGTCTATGTTGTAGTTGGCTTTCTGTTTTGTGTGTATTCTGTTGTAATGTGTTTGATTACCAGTGTATACGCTTTGCTTGAATAAAAAGAGCTCGACTGTTTTGGAGAAACTGCGGATTATTTTCTGTATTACAATGATCAATTATGAGAGAGGCATAATATAATGTTGTACATACTAGATTATTATTAGTATCTATACTTTCAGAAGATAACTTTCAATTAAATAAAAAAAAAGAAGAATGAAAGAACATGACACCTAATGCTCTCAAGGCGTTTTTAACCACATCAATTTGCTATATTCTGTCTAATAAAGTTTAATCACATTAATCAAAATTTCTAATTACATTACAATTTTTTTAATTTTTTTTTTAGTTTTATTTTAAATGTTAATTTCATTTACACCCCCTCATATTTATCAAAATTCATTCACACCCCCTATTTCTATTGACACGCATTGATAACTATCATAAAGTGCATGATTATTATGTCTATTTTATATATTTTGAAGACTTTATGGGAGTTAATGAGTTCGGTTTATATAATATTAATTTTATATGTAAACTAATGCTTGAATTTGAATATTTGTTATAGAATGGGCACCCGAAGAATCAGAAAAGTCCAAGGGAAGTGGGTATCTGTTTTGCAGCGTTTATCGACGCGATCGCAACAGTATAAAGAGTAAAATATCATATTCTTTTCTTTTCTTTTACATATTTTTATGACTATGTAAAATAAAGGAAAAAGAAAATAAAAGAATGAAGGAGAAAGCTTTGTGCTAAGTTCTCCAGCGTGAGACATTATCAATTGGTGAGACCAACATCAAAAGAGAAAAACGCATCTTACTCCCTAACCTTCCAACTGTGAAAAATAAAAAGAAGAAAAGAAAATTGGAAGTGCAAAAAGGAGGAGGTTGGCAGTACTAAGGTGGAGAACTGAATAGATAAAGGGAGGCACGACCTAGGGCAAGAAAAGGGGCGATTCTACTAAACAAGGGGGAAGCTCTTGGTGGCTGAACAAGAAAATATAAGAGAATAAGTTGCAGGAATTCTGATGGAGAAGCTTCCTAAATTCTTCTGTTCTTATTTTTTCATCATGCAAGGCTAAAACCCTAGCTAAGGCTAGAAGGAAACCTACTATAACTATGTGATATTATGATTTTTGTTTAATATTGGAATTGAATGTCTGAATTTTGTTATGGATTGTTCCGATTTAAATTATGATTTTCTCTTTTAGAAATTAATGGGTTTAGTCTTACTTTTTCCATTATTTTGTTAAAACCATGCTTTTGAGATTTAGGGAAGACTAGTAGATTGTTAATTAATTCAGAGAAATTATTCTTGATAATTTATTGTCGTAGGTACAAATTATATTTGAACTCTTTCTAAATGAATTAAGAAGTGTTTCTATGCTTGTGAACAACCGTAATAGGAATTAATCTTTTGTGTTTTGGTGCAACATAAATATTTTCAAATCTTTCTTTCTTGTGTCTAGAGTACGTGAATTAAAAAGAACCATATCGGTAGATCACATATGCTTATTGTAGGTGGAACCCCGAAACCTTAGGGCATGTTTGGATAGGTGGTTTTGGGCCTGATTTTGGTTTTAGTTTTTGATTTCAAGACCAAGCCATATTTGGTTGGTGGGTTTTGGACTTGGTTTTGGGCTTTTTAAAACCAACCACTAAAATCATGGTTTTGGCCTACCAATTTTGACTTTTCTCTCTCTTTCTCTCTCTCTCTCTCTATATATATATATATATAGCCGAAAATATGAATTATTTTGAGAAAAATAATATATAATATTTGGAAAAAAAAAAAATTTTTATTTTTTTGGAAAAAAATTATTTTTCTCCATTTTATATCTTTTTTTTTCTTAAATTTTAAAATTTTTCAGTATATAATAAAATTATTCAGAATTTTATATTTTTTTTGAATTATATATATTTTTTCGAATTTAAGATATATTATTTGAATTTTATATATAATTTTCACATTTTAAAATATTTTTTTCGATTATATATATATTTTTTGGAATAAAAAAAATAAAAATATCAAATGTTTTCGGGAATTTTAAATATTTTTTTAATTATATATATTTTTTCATTTTAATATTTTTTTCTAATTTTATATATATATTTTTCATATTTATATATTTTTAATACATATTAGTATATATATATAATTATACAAAGACCAACACCTTACCAAATATTATATATAAGTTTTATATTTACCTAAAACCACCCATGACCATCAAAATCAAAATCATAAGACCAAGACCAAAACCAAGTTCCCAAACGGGCATTAGTGTTTCTTTATTTATGAAATTTATCTAAAATTACATACGGTAATTTGTACTGTAAGTAGGAATTTCTGCGAGCTTGACATCGTTCCATGTGAATTCGACACTCAAACTTCGAGTTATATTGTTCAGGGGGTTTATATATATATATGTGTGTATTTATATATATCAAGTGAGGGTGAGAAGGGGTAGGGCATGGTGGGGTAAATAATGAAGGCACCGTAAACAGAAGCTCGTTGCCAGAAAAGGTGGGCATGCCAAAGGAGAGTGCCTCTCTGGTTGATCACTTGGCCGGTGTATGTATATAATAGTAATCGTTGCAGTTAATAAAAATTAGATTTAATTTACAGAAAAAAATAGTGAGAAGTCAATTCCCTCTTTCTTCTTCTTCAATGGTTCCATTTCTTTCTCTCTCCTCACATCCCACCTTCCCAAACCTCAACCTTTCTCTCTCTACATATACATACACATATATATATATTACATTCCATATTTACCCCTATCATTCCCTCTATAACCGATCCGGCCTCCGCCATGTTCGTGCTTTGTGGTTGAATATAAGAGGGGGTGGCGGGGCGTGGCTGGTGGTGGTGGCGTTCTTGTGTTTGGATATGTTGGTTTAGGGTGAATATATATTTGAGTATATGATTAATAATATTTTAATATTAAATTTATTTAATGGATGTTTGGTTTAAGAATTTTTTAAATATTTTATATTATATGGGGTGTGATTTAATTTTGGCATTCTTTAAGAAGAGATAATTAATATTAAAATAAATTTGAGGAGGTGTAAATAAAATTAATCTATATTTTAAATGCTATTATTATAGACGCATGCAAAATTCGTCTAGCAGGAATATACGAACTATATAGACGTATAAAGATTATCCGTGCAGAGATTATAACCGTCAGATGTGCACGTGAACATAGATCCATAGAGAGATTCGGGTCAGGTCCAGCTTGGGAGTACATTTGTAACAAAGTAAAAACACAGTACAAGCGAAGCTCGTATTGGGCCGGCCCATATAAGGTCTGTTCCCTCATTTTCTCAAGGGTCTGTTTTGATGTGCGACTCTCACTTTGCACATTTTGTATACTATTTTTTCAGTACAGTTTGTAAACTGCATGTAAATAATATGGATTTTGTTATTTGAGTAAATGATGAATTTTGATTAGTGATAGGAAAAAAATTACTATAAATAATTTTGCGAAACTCAATTCAATGAAGTGTGATAAGTTTTTTTTTTTTTTTTTTTTTTGCAGTTTTATTTAAAATGCTATTATTATGGACGCGTGCAAAGATTCGTCCAACGGAAATATACGAACTATATAGACGTATAAAGATCATCCGTGCAGAGATCATAACCGTCTGATATGCACGTGAACGCAGATCCGTAGAGAGATTCGGGCCAAGCCCAGATTGTGAGTACATTTGTAATAGACTAAAAGCACAGTACAAATGAAGCTCGTATTGGGCCCTGACTGTTTTGATGTGCGACTCGCACTTTATTTGCTGTTTGCACATTTTATAAACTATTTTTTCAGTACATTTTGTAAACTGCATGTAAATAATATGGATTTTGTTATTTGTATAAATGATGAATTTTGATTAGTGATAGGAAAAAATTTACTGCAAATAATTTTGCAAAACTCAGTTCAATGAGAAGTGTGACAAGTGTTTCAAGTGATTACTAATTAACAAAAAATATAAAATTGATAACTCAAGTTATTATTTAATTTTAAATTTGATACTTATTTAGTTAAGAGTGTTTAATAACATAATTTGAGCAACACTCAAAGTACTAAGGGTCTGTTTTGTAAACAGGTTTGGTGCCAAAAATATGATTTTGGTGCCAAAAAATGGTACCAAACCATATTTGGTAAAATGGTGCCAAAAAATGGTACCGTTACTGTAGCAAACCATGGTGCCAAATTTGTGAAGGATTTTGGAATCATCTTTTTGATGGTTTTCGATGGTGCGGGTACTGTAGCAAACCACTGTAGCAACCCGAATATAATATTTATATTTTAATATTATAAATTTTAATATTAATATATATATATTAATATTAAAATTTATATTAATATTAATATTAAAATAATATTATTATAAATTTTAATATTAATATTTCAATATTAAAATTTATAAATTTTAATAT
Source organism: Cornus suecica (assembly GCA_963922005.1). Lineage (NCBI taxonomy): Eukaryota > Viridiplantae > Streptophyta > Magnoliopsida > Cornales > Cornaceae > Cornus > Cornus suecica. Next base: position 75,583,269 of record OY998244.1, on the reverse strand, counting down.
TAATATTAATATAATAATGATATATTAATATTAATATAAATATTAATATTAGTATATATATATTAATATATTTTAATATAATATATTTTTATTATATTAAAATATATTAATATTAATATTAAAATTTATATTAATATTAATATTAATATAAATTTTAATATTAATATATTAATATATTAATATTAAAATTAAAATATATTAATATTAATATAAATATTTATATATTAGTATATTAATATATTTTAATTTTAATATTAATATTAATATATTTTAACCTATACCAACTCTACCAAACATGGTTTGGTTTTTCAGCATCACTTTTTCTCACACCAAAACCATCTGCACAAAACATGGTTTGGAACCAAAATAAAACCACACCAAACCAAATCCAACCCAACCCAAACCAAAACCAAAAACTAACACCGCACCAAACCGTTACCAAACGCAACCTAAGTGTCTGATTTGCAACCGGTGCGGTACGATGTTGATTTTTGGTTTTGGTTTGGGTTGGGTTCGGTGTGGTTTTATTCTGAACTGAAACCATGTTTGGTGCAAATGGTTTTGGTGTGAGAAAAAGTAAAGTTGAAAAACCAAACCATGTTTGGTAGAATTGGTATGGAATAAATTTTTGTAGAGTTGGTATTATTTTTATTAATTAATTATTTATAATATTTTTGTTTATTATTTACTTGATTTTATTTTATTTATTATTTTAAAATATTTATTATTAATTAATTAATTATAACATTTTTGTTTATTATTTATTTGGTATTAATTAATTTATATTTTTAAATATTTATTAATTTATTATTTATTATAATATTTTTGTTTATTATTTATTTGGTTTTACTTTATTTATTATTTTTAAATATTTATTTATAATATTTTTGTTTATTATTTATTTGGTATTAATTAATTTATTATTTTAAAATATTTATAATATTTTTATTAATTATTTATTATAATATTTTTTGTTTATTATTTATTTGGTTTTACTTTATTTATTATTTTTAAATATTTATTACTCAATATTTATATATTTATTATTAATTAATAAATTATAATATTTTTGTTTGTTATTTATTTGGTTTTACTTTATTTATTATTTTTAAATATTTATTACTCAATATTTATTTATTTATTATTAATTAATAAATTATAATATTTTTGTTTGTTATTTATTTGGTTTTACTTTATTTATTATTTTTAAATATTTATTACTCAATATTTATTTATTTATTATTAATTAATAATTAATTTTTATTTAGTTATTTAATTTAATTAAATGATATTTTTAGTTAAACAAATATATATGTAATATGGTTATGTGTGTGTATATATATATATATATATCACAACACACTCACACACATCATGGTTTAACATTTTAGCTCAAAATCATGCAAATCATGTCAAGAGATGGTATGGAAAATCAATCATTTAGTACACCATTATTTCATATTTTGGCTCCAAAACCAAGTTACCAAACAAGAGTTGGGATAAACTTTTCACACTAAAACTATAAATTTGACACTAAAATCATGTGTCAAACAGCGCCTTAAGTGTACCGGGAAATGAAGTAAAATCTTAAGCTAAAAAAGACATCATTTATCATACCCGGGCAAAAAAATTCAAGGATCAAGCAACTTAGACAAGAAAATGAATTCAAATCTTAGGCCATAAACAGGCACGGACCTGACGAGTGGGGCGGACGCCCCCACTGATTTTTTAATTTTTTAATTATATACCCTAAAAATTAATATAGTTACAAATACGCCCCTACTGAAAGTTTTTAAAATCCTTCAAGCGCCCACTGAAACTGAAATAATATCAATTCTACCCGACAAATATCACTTGTATCCAATCATTATCTGCCAAATGTCCCTCTTATAAAGCATTGTCTGTCACTGTCATGCTTAAAGTAAAGAGTGTGCCAAAATATGATGAGAATGTATATATATATATATTTGTAGGGAGAGTAGTGGTATGGAGACTGGAGAGAGATAAAAAAGTAGCTTTTGATGTATAAAAGAGTGTGCCAAAATATTCTTTAAGATTATGCCCTATTAAATATATATATCCATGTCTAACTTTTTCTCTCTCTATATTTATATTCAGATTTTTTTTTTACCTTTATATCTTAGATTTTAGGATTTTTATGATTCTACCTTATTATTCTATTTTTTTCAGATCATGCCTTACTAAAATTTAATATATTATTTATGTATCCCAATATAATTTTTTTTATTTTCATATATACCCCACTAAAACCAAATCCTAACTCCGTGCCTGGCCATAAAGACATCACTTATCATACCCAAGATCAAGTAACTTAGACAATAAAAAGAATTCATCAATGTTATAATACTGAATAATGAAAATTTAAAAAAATTATGAAAAAAATATTAATTTTTATTTACCACTTAAAAATTAAGAAAAATTGATTCCTTGAAATTAAGAAAAAAGAATTCAATCAATATCTACGCATGATTGAAATCCCATCCATTGAGATAATAGAGTAATATGCTCAAATTTAAGTTGGATTATGAACTATGAACTAAATTGGTTTCGATTATTTACTTGTGATATTTCTTTATATATTTTACATTTGTCGTAATCGTTCGTGTCGCCAGAGTGAGAGAGCCTTTAAAGCCGCCACGTGTATAAATGGATAAGAAATAAAATAGTAGAACCACGTGTGTGGCTCCACTGTCCAAAGCTCCCACGTAGCATTTTACTTTACACGCGTCGTAAAATTAGAACACCTTTATTTCATTCATATCATACACAAAGTTTTATTCAAGTTTCAAAAACAGTGAAATCAAAGGAGTGTTGTAGTGAAAATGCAGTGCGGAAAGAATGTTGCTTCCTCCATGAAGGAGAAGGCTGAGAATGTCGCCGCTTCGGCAAAGACCGGCATGGAGAAGACCAAAGCCTCCGTCCAAGAAAAGGTATACACTCACACACATATGTATATGCATATATATATATATATTTGATTTCACACCTTATATTTTGTACACAACAATGCTCTCTAAATTTTCATAAGCTACTCTGCCAATTTAGTTTTCGCTGCGGATTTTAAATTTATTGTTCAATATTTTTAGGTTAAAGATTGTTATATTTCAAACATTTAGCATAAAAAAATCTTTTAATTTTTTGTGCTAGATATATTTTTATTTACTTTTAGGGTAAATAGCTTAAAATCCTCCTCAAGTTTACTCTTTTTTTTCATTATACCCCATCAACTAAATTTACTCCCCTAAACTTTCATTTTTTTACCCTTTTGCCCTCCAAACTTTTTATATTTTCACCTTACATTTAACCCTCTTATATGATAAAGTGCAAAAAAATAATTTGTGTCAATTATATTATAACAAACTATCTTACCCTTACTATTATATTTTTTAATTCTTTAAATTACAAAAATATTATTTCTTTTAGTTATAATATTAATTTTACCATTTACCTTTAATGTATTAGACTAAATATACTCTCAAATGCTAAAAATATAAATTTATAAGTTCTCATTATTTTATTTATAAATCAATTAACTTGTTATTAAATTTTAGTTTGATTTAAATCATAAAACTCATTATTTTAATTAATTTTTTATGTCAAATAAAACTTTATTTTTATAAAAATATATTCATAAATAAATCATAAATTACTTAATAATAAATACTTATTAATTTTTTCATGTTATATATATATATATATATATAGTTCGGTTTAACATGTACTCAACATGCTAAATTGATCATCAATGCATATGAAATTTGAAAATTTCATAGAACCTACCAAATATATGGACATGCACTCAAATGCCCTAATTGTATATTTAACCAAAGAACCTACGAAGTTCTCATCTAACACAAGATAATGAACAGTCAAATAATAAGAAGCAAATAAAATCATTCTCGGAAAGAAGACAGAGACATTAAAAAAATGATAATATCCAAATCTAAAACCCCAGATACTGAAAATCATATCATGTAATTGGACCTAAATCTTGTTCCTCTCACATTCCCTGTCTATCATCTTCCAAATTATACAACGCTTGATTTTATTTTATTTTTCCCAAAAAATTATAGAAAATCAATTAAAGTGATACCAGTTAAATATTTAAATCTTTAAAAAATACATTTGCAACCACCATTTTATTGTTTATTTCTGTGTGTACAAAAAACACTGAAGTCATTTCCTAAAAAAATGCTTAGTGTTTTAGTGATGATCTTTCTTTCTTAATAAGTGCTAAATTTGACAAAAAAAGAAAAAGAAAAACTTAGGTAGACAATTGCTTTAAACAGTTATAGAAGCTAAAACCCAGAAAGCCAAAGTTAATACTAAAGAACAAGAGATAACAAGAGATTTACCGATAAGAGTTTTGGGAGTAGAAATCTTCGGTATACTTATTTTCTCATATTATATATATAGGGATAGAAAATTTGCCCCGCCTCGCCCCGGACCGTCCCGCCACGTTTATAACGATTTTGGGTGCCCCGTTTATACGATATGGGTAGGGATGGAGTTAGGAAAAAAATCCTCACATAAACGGGACGGGAACGGTTTTAGGTGTCCCCGCCCCATTTAGACATATTAGAATAAAATATAAGTGTAACCCACTAATCATAAATTTTATTTTTGTTGTTGTTTAGATTGAAGTGAATGTAATATTGGACAAACTTATTTGTTGTTGTTATGTTTCGTAAAATGTATTATTATTTGGAATGTTGGATAATTTGATATTTATTTAGTTTCTATAATTTTGAATTTTGTGTTTTAAGTATATGATTTTGTGGAATTGTATAATTTTAAAGTGAAATATTCAAAAATTTTAGTTGTTAGCGGGTACACGCGGGCACCCAAGCGGTTTTAAAAAATCCAATGGGGACGGGGTGACCTCTCATCCCGTTTAGCCAATTTTGGGCAGGGATAAAGTGGGGATTTCTTAACGGTTGTTGGGGCGGGGCAGGGTACACCCGCTCAGAACCGCACCCGTTGGCATCCCTATATATATATAACATGAGAAAATTAACAGGTGTTTATTATTAATTAATTTATGATTTATTTATGAAAAGAAAGTTTCATTTGGCATAAAAAAATTAATTAAGATAATGAGTTTTATGATTAAAATTTAATAACAAGTTAATTGATTTACAAATAAAATAATTAAAACTTATAATTTTTTTTTTTAGCATTTGAGAGTATATTTAGTCTAATACATTAAAGGTAAATGTAACACCCCGCTCCAACACTTAGTATAATATTGTCTGATCTAGGCTCAACCCACACGGTTTTGCTCTTGGGATCCTCCCAAAAGACCTCATATCAATTGGAGACAACACTGCACATATAAACACATCCTCAAACCTCTACCGGGGCGATGTGGGACATCACAATCACCCCCCCTTGGGACCCAGCGTCTTCGCTGGCGACCCACGGGTGATGTGCATGCTCCCACACTTAATTCCGGCCGGGTTCTGGCTCTGATACCAATTGTAACACCCCGCTCCAACACTTGGGAGGGTGTTACAATTGGTATTAGAGCTAGAGCCCGGTCGGAATTAAGTGTGGGAGCATGCACATCACCCGTGGGTCGCCAGCGAAGACGCTGGGTCCCAAGGGGGGGTGATTGTGATATCCCACATTGCCCGGGTAGAGGTCTGGGGATGTGCTTATATGTGCAGTGTTGTCTCCAATTGATATGAGACCTTTTGGGAGGAGCCCAAAAACAAAACCGTGCGAGTTGGGCCTACAGCGGACAATATTATATCAAGTGTTGGAGCGGGGTGTTACAGTAAATGGTAGAACTAATATTTTTACTAAAAGAAATAATATTTTTGTAATTTAAATAATTAAGAAATATAATAGTAAGGATAAGATAATCTTTTATAATATAATTGAGGTAAATTAGTCTTTTGCACTTTACCCAATAAGAGGGTTAAATGTAAGGTGAAAATATAAAAAGTTTGGAGATCAAAAGGGTAAAAAGTTTGGAGGACAGACCCATGATGCAAAAAAATGAAATATTAGGGGGGCTAAATTTAATTGAGGGGTATAATAAGAAAAAAGAGTAAACTTGAGGAGAGTTTTAAGCTATTTACCCTTACTTTTATTATTAAAAAATATTTTTATTTGTTGTGTACCGATATAGGTATAAGTTGTTGTAACGATTACTGCAATTTACATGCTTCGAATGGAAAAATTATGTATATAATGACATATTGATAGATTAAATACTTTTATACATGTACAAAATATTTCGATCACGAATATGTTTACTTAAATTTATTAAAAAAAAATGTCTCGTGACTAGAACTTTGCAACAAATTTTATAATTTTGATCTTGTATAATTTTATAAGTCTAATTTATTTAGGGTTTTAATTGTAGCAAGTAATAATCATATATATATATATATATATATATTGTGGGTGAACAGGTGAAAAAAATGACAACTCGTGATCCTGTCCAGAAAGAGATGGCGATGGAGAAGAAGGAAGCGAGGAAGGACGAGGCGGCGTTCGAGAAGCTGCAGGCGCAAGACTTCCACGCCCAGAAGCGGCGCGACAAAACCACCGGTGGTGGGCCCTACACCCACTCCACCACCGGAGCCACCGTTCACCCAACCGGGACCCACCAAATGTCGGCCGTGCCCGACCACGAAACCGGTGAGCCGGCCGGCGGGGTGGTCGAGGGCGTGGTGGGGTCCCACCCTACCGGGTACAACACTGGGACTGGACATGCCACCGCCAATCAGAACCCTAATGTGGGTGGTGGCACTAACAAGGGCTATGGAACTGGTGGTGCTTACGGCTGAAAGAATGAGATGTTATATATATGTGTGTGTTTTGGTGTAATCGTGTAGGTATGTGTGATGTTATTGTGTGGCTTTAGGTCGTGCAATGTTTTAGTTGGGATGTCTATGATGTCGTTGTGTTTCTGTTTTATGGTGTGTGTTTTGTTTTAATGTGTTTGATTACCAGTGTATACGCTTGATTAGGGCTGCAAACGAACAGAGCGCTCGACAAGCTACTCGAGACTCGATTCGCTAAGAGTTCGGCTCGTGTTTGTTTGACAATTAAACGAGCCGAGCTCGAGTTTGATTTATAAGCTCGTTTATTAAACGAGCCGAGCTCAAACATTCATGAGTTCGGCTCGTTTGTTCGCGAACACGTTCGCGAACATATGTTCGTGAACATGTTCATGAGTATATCCGCGAACATACTCGTGATTATGTTCGCGAACAGACTCTTAATATTAATTTATTAGATAAAAAATGTTAAAAAAATAAAGAGAATATTGCTTCATACTCTAATTGGAGGAACTTCCTCCTACCTCATGATGTGGTTTAATGAAATGTGTACACATGTTCTTATATTTAAATTTGAATGAAATAGTTTTTTAAAGGTAAATTGGATTATTATTGTATATTTACTTTGTCTATTAAAATTTTATATTAAATTTTAAAGTCAATATAAAATTCAATTTTTTATTTTTTAGAGTTTTATGTTTGAATCAAAGTGAGTGCAAATAATTAAAAGGAAAAGAAATTATGGAGGACAGTTTTGTCAGTTAAGGTATATTATACATATTTGTATTGAATTTAAATAAGGGAAGTGAATATAGTATAATTAATCAATTAATTTTTAAAAAGAGAGATGATTGATATTTAAATATAGAACACGTGTTTAACCTTTATTGAGTCACCCCATGGGGTAGGAGGAAGTTCCTCCAATTAGGGTAGGAGGCAAGTATTGTCCAAAAAATATTAACCTTCACATTATTCCAAAAAGTCATAAATTACTTTTCCTTCTTTTGAGTATTGATTTTTGGAATTATGCTCCTTTTTCCCTCCTAAAATTTTGTCTTTTTTTTTTTTTTTTTTTTTTGCCCCATCAGTCCATCACCAAGTTATGCTCAAATCCATACATCTAAAGGTCATCTTATGGTCATAATATCTTACTTTACAGTAAATAATTATGAAATTAAATCATATTATTGAGGATTTTATCAATTCAACTCAATTGAATTTTATTAAACTATTTTGAATTATAGATTTACTCAATTGAACTCAATTTCACTACTTTGAATTGAAACTTTTGTCAATTGAATTTAATTTCACTTAATTTTATTATTTTGAATTGAAAATTTTATCAATTTCACTCAATTTAATTCAATTAAACTACTTTAAATTTAGGATTTACTCAATTGAACTCAATTTCACTACTTTGAATTGGAAATTTTGTCAATTGAACTTAATTTCACTCAATTTTACTATTTTGAATTTAGAATTTTATCAATTTCACTCAATTTTAATTCAATTAAACTACTTTAAATTTGGGATTTACTCAATTGAACTCAATTTCACTACTTTGAATTGGAAATTTTGTCAATTGAACTTAATTTCACTCAATTTTACTATTTTGAATTTAGAATTTTATCAATTTCACTCAATTTAATTCAATTAAACTACTTTAAATTTGAGATTTACTCAATTGAACTCAATTTCACTACTTTGAATTGGGAATTTTATCAATTCCACTCAATTAAACTACTTTGAATTGAGGATTTACTCAATTTCAATACCTTGAATTGGGAATTTTGTCAATTGAACTTAGTTTCACTCAATTTCATTACTTTGAATTGAGAATTTTATCAATTTCACTCAATTTAGTTCAATTAAACTCAATTAAATTACTTTGAATTGGGGATTTACTCAATTTCACTTAATTGAAGTCAATTTCATTACTTTGAATTCGGGATTTTATCGATTGAACTTAATTTCACTCAATTAAATTACTTTGAATTGGGGATTTACTGAATTTCACTAATTGAAGTCAATTTCACTACTTTGAATTGAGGATTTATTCAATTTCACTCAATAGAAGCCAATTTCAATATTTTGAATTAAAGATTTACTCAATTGAACTTAATTTAATCAATTAGACAATTTTGAATTGAGGATTTTATCAATTCTACTCAATTGAACTCATTTGATGCATTCTAATTTTCAAATCAAAATATGATTTTAGTTCAATTAATTATAAAAGTGTGAATCCTTTATATTATATTTAAAAATTTTTAAAAAAAATTTTAAACAAAAAAATAATTAACAATTTATTTTATAATTTTATTAAATATTAATTTATCAACTTATAATTATATCTATTTATATATATATATATATATTATTTAAATTATTATCTTAACTCTATAATTATGTGAAATTTTGATTATTTCTATGCATTTATTATACATAAGTAACCATTAATATTAAGTCATACATGAAAATAACAATGATATTAATCAAGTAATATTTGTTTAAAAAACAAAATACAATAAAGAGAAAGAATCTAATTACAATCAATTAATACGCATAAAATAACATAAAAATAGAATATGAAATATAAACATATTTTGAATTATATATTTAAATACTATAGGGCTCTTAAAAAGATTTTAAAAGTAATTGGATTAGATTTGAAGTACCGAAATACTAATAATATTTAATATTTTTAAATTAGGTATATAATGGTAAAATAATAAAATTTAAACCCATAAAAGAATATAGGTAAAGTTCCATTAATAACATTTAAATAAAATAATTACTTAATTTCCTCCTAAATTTGCAAAAGGAAAAAAATAGGAAAAGAAAAGAATACCTAGCCACCGTTGGATCTACCCATCCAACGGCTGTAAAAGAAACCCTAGCAACTCCTACACTTATAATGGGTAAGCCTCACTTCAGTGGCCTCCACAACTCTCTCTCCCTGTCCTCAACAAGCCGACTAAAAAAACCCATGAACTCACTCCCTCTAAACTCTTTTCTAATTTTTACTTATATTTCAGAGGATATGGAGGAAGATCTCAACAACCCATCTCAGATTACCAGGTTTGAGCATTGGGTTTTCAATTTTTATTGCTTGTATTAATCACTTTTTTATGATTCAAATCCTTCTCTCTTAATTCGGTACTTGGTATAACTTTTTTCCGAATTGATATTCTGAAATTGATATTAACATGTATAAACTTGTAATTATTGGTGGATCTCTATGCTCAATCCAATAATTTCTTTAATTTCCGTCTTCGATCCAAGAATTTCTTTAACATGTTATATATTTAATTTCCGTCTTTGATTTTTTCAGTTGAAGATATAACACTGCCAAGAATTTGGTGGATCTCTTCGATTCAATGCTCGCAGATTCGATTCCAAGAACTTGTTCCGTAGATTATAAGAGATTAAGTGATGTGAATTTTTGTGTTGAGTTACAAATTAGGTTAATGTTGTTTTTGGGGTTATGATTGTTTGGAAAAAAAATGGTCTAATTTTTGGGATTTTGATTTTTTTGGTTCTGATTGTTAGGGAAATGTTACAATTATTGATTTTATGGGATTTTGATTATATATGGGTTCCATAATCTACCTAATGACTCTTGTATATTTGTAATTGAATTTTTTTGTTTAATGCTATAAAATTTTTGTTCATTAATTTGCACCCTGTCGTCTTCCTCCCCGGTAGCGTCAACGGCCCTTCATGTTCCTCCTCGGCGCGACGGCGGCATCAATATTGTGCTCATGGATCCATGATTAATTTATTTTTATTTTTAGTCAGGAGTCATGGACTCATGACACTTACTTTCTGGTGATTTCCTAAATATCTTGTATACCATACAGATCTTATATGTTTGCACTTATATATGATTATATAAAGGGCACAATGTATACATATAAACCTGCAGATGAGTCTGTACATGGGATTTTTTTTCCTCTTAATTAATTTTTTTAATGATCCAGTTATAATTAAGAAAACACCAAAAATATGCATCTACCTGAGAATTGTTCATCTTTTTTGTTGTGTGTTGATGCTTGAAAACGAGCCGAGCTTGATAACAAGCTCGAGCTCGATGTCAAGTTCGAGCTTGGCTCGTCGAGCTCGCGAACCGAGCTCGAGTTTGCTATTTCACTTTCGAGCCGAGCTCGAACAACAACATGTGAGCTCGGCTCGAGTTCGAGCCGAGCTCGAACACTCTTGCAAACTAGTCGAGCCAAGCTCAAACAACCAACTACTCGGCTCGTTTGCAGCCCTACGCTTGATTGCCTCATTACTCATTAGTCCTATCATACATATGTGTGCCTTTTTGTATTAGGAAGGAGTCGAAGGACATATTATGTAGTAGCAAACAATGCGAGACAAAAGTTCAATAGTTAAGATGTTCCTCAGGATAAAATTAGACAAAGTACATGTAAAAGGGGAATTAGGTTGTCACAAAATATTTATACTTAGAAACAAAAATATATCTCTTTGAATTCCAAAGCTTACGATTTGATAACACTTATTTACCACTTAAATCTGAATAGATTCATCACTTATTTAATTAAATGTGTTTGATAAAAAAATTGAACACCACTTAAAATATTTAGTGCCACTTAAAATAGGGTAAAATTTTAAGTGACATGATCACCACTAAACACTTAAGTCCGAAGACTGTTTTTTTAAGCATCACTTAAAATCTTCAGTATTTAAAATTCAAATATTAAAATTTTCAGTATTTAATTTTCAGTTTTATCTAACACCAAAGTTTTACTTTAATTGAAGTGCTCTTATTATTTAAATAAATATCTAAATTGCATTATCAAACACATTTTATTCAATAAGTGCATAATCAATTTAAATTTAGGTGGTACTAAAATCTTAAGATATGAATTTTAAGTATTGAACTTTAAAAATATATATATATTTATTTTTTATATATAAATTTTCAGTCTTCACATTTTAGTGTTAAGTGGTAACCTTGTCACTTAAAATTTTACCTCATTTTAAGTGACATTTAATATTTTCAGTGATATTCAAATTTCTTATCAAACGCACTTAACTGAATAAAAGTTGAATTTGTTCAGGCTTAAGCGATAAATGATTTTTCCAACACTAAAATTCCACCTTAATTGAAGTGGCACTTATTATTTTTTAAAAAAATATCTAAATTGCATTATCAAGCCCATTCAATTCATTAAGCATTGAATCAATTTAAATTTGTGTTGAATTAAGTGATCATAATCCTTAATTGTATATAAAATATATATACAATTAAATGACACTTGTCATTTTAACTAATGTATAAATTGTATTATCAAATATTTTTAATTAAATAAGTGTTGAATCAATTTAAAATTATATTTAATTAAGCGATCAAGCCACTCATCAAATCTTTAATTATATATAAAATATATATTTGAAATAAAAATTCATATTTAAAAAATAAAAGTAGTGTATCCATACATAATATTTTTCAGTTTTTTTCGTCTCTCTAGATTTGATTAGACTTTCTGAAAACTGAAAAGAAATTGTTAGCCTAATGTTAAAAATTGAACTATGAATTTGTATATGCGAAGTTTGGGCCCTGTAATATTTGTTATCAGAGTACGTGTCAGTGTTATACACATTTGATATTCCTGAAGCTCCGTCACCGAACGAACTCGTGAAAAGTTGCAGCGGAGATAATCTTCGCCCCAAAACTCATTTTCAAACTCTCTCTCACGCACACATAAACACACACAGTTGTGTAGATCAATCGGCAATTGTTTCACTTCTTCAGCAACCTAGAACCCTAGCTTTCTCTGTGCTCATCTTCCTTTTCATCTCTCAGGTACTCTCTCTCTCTCTCTCTCTCTCTCTCTCTATATATATATATACGCCAAATTTGACAGTCGCAAATTCCATTTCGTTGTTCAAAATGTTGCGATCAAGTTTTGTCTGAGTCTAATTAATTATTGGAACACTTAGATTGGTCCATATTCTTTCTGTTTAGCAGTGTTGAACTCATCGATTTAACCTACATGTATACACGCATATATTTGATCGTTACCTGTTTGTGATTCTCTCTTAGACACAAATTTTGTATAATTCTACAATATAAAATTTTAATTATACATACATATATATATATATATATTTAATAATTGATGGGTTCTTACTGAAATTGAAGGGGTCCATGAATGGTAGTGGTATTAGTGAAATGACTACTCCGGCTGAAGATGATGAGATCAGCCCTTGTACGCAAACATTGGAATTTGATATAGAAGTTCCTTCTCTTGATAATGTGCAGTCCAATGACTTCTTCGATGAGGAACTGAACTCAAATGTGGTACCTAAACTTGGTATGGAGTTTGATTCTGAAAATCAAGCATACGATTTTTATTGTGCATATGCTAGATTGAATGGGTTTGCTGTTAATAATAATGAGGCAAATGGGGATGTGGGATGTAGGAGGTTTAATTGTTCGATGCACAAAGATAAAAGAGAGATTAATGGGAAGACGAATCAAAATGAAAGTAGATTCAGTTGCTTGGCGGAAATGACCATTTCCCGTCAATCCAATGGGAAATATGTTATTTCACAGTTTGAAGCTAACCATAATCATGAGGTTGAATTCTTGAATGAGGGTAGTGGCTTATCGACGCAGAGGAATTCACCTGTTGCTCAAGCAGCTAATGGCGAGTTGGAGCGTACTTATGGGGAACAACAGAGGTCTGATTTCGAGTTTGTTGGAGGACAAGTTGAAGGTAAGGAGGATTTTAGTTATATTCCTATAGATTGTAAGAGTTATTTGCGTTCTAGAAGGATGGCAGGAATGGATGAAGTAGAGGCAAATTGTTTGTTAGATTATCTTCGCAGGCAGCAACTGGAAGATCCATCTTTCTATTATGCAGTACAACTTGACATCAACAATCACTTAACCAATGTGTTTTGGGCCGACACCCAGATGATGGTGGACTATGGCCACTTTGGTGATGTGATTTGTTTTGATACAACGTACAGAACAGGCAAAAATTGTCGACCATTTGCACCATTTATTGGTGTTAATCATCATGTTCAGACAGTGTTCTTTGGTGTTGCACTTTTGTATGATGAAACTGTTGAATCTTATGAGTGGTTATTTCAAACTTTTGTTGCCACAATGTCTGGGAAAAAGCCAAAGATTCTTCTCACAGATGAAGATTCAGTCATTGATAAAACAGTTAAATTGGTGTTACCAGAAACATGTCATCAACTATGTGTTTGGCAGATATACCAGAATTCTCTTATATACCTTAGCCATGCATTTAACAGTCCAGGCTCTTTTGCCAAAGATTTCAGTAGTTGCATCTATGATTGTGAAGACAAGGAAGACTTCACTCAAGCATGGAAAGAAATGTTGAGCATGTACAATCTTCAACAAAATGAATGGTTGACGAGGATATATGAGGAAAGGGCGAGATGGGCTACTGCCCTTTCAAAGCGCATGTTTTATGCCAATATGGAAGGCTCACAATTAAGTGAAGGTTTCAGGCGAAGCTTCAAAGATTACATGATGCCTAACCCCGACATGTTGCAGTTTCTGGGACAGTTTGAGAGGTTAGTGGCTGATCAACGTCGGAAAGAATTGGAGGCAAGCTATGACATTTTTATGCGGTTGCCTACATTGATGGGAAATGTCATTATGCTGAAGCATGCAAGGGAGGTTTATACACCAAAAGTTTTTGAAGTCTTTCAGCGAGAATATGAGAAGTGTCTGAATCTTATTGCTAAGCAATGTAATTCAAGCACATTGTCATTTGAGTACAAGGTAAGCATATATGGTCAATCTCGAGCATACACAGTAAAATTTGATACAACAAATTATACAGTTGTTTGTAACTGTATGAAATTTGCGTTTGATGGAGTCTTGTGTAGTCATGCTATAAAAGTGCTAGACCAAAGGAACATTAAGATGGTTCCAACTCAATACCTTTTGAAAAGGTGGACAAAAGATGCAAGGGTTGGAAGTTTAGCAGACAATTATCGATGCATCATACACGAGGACCCTATGCTTTCTGCGGCAAACCTTTTCAAAATGTTATGCTGTAAGGCAGCTAGAATAGCAACTATGGCTTCTGAATCCGAAGATGCTTATCAACATGTCAAAGAGCGATTTGATTATATGATGCAAGTCTTAGAAAACTTCTCCGAGATGAAGCCATATAAGGATACTCAGGTACTAAGATGATGCTTCATGTTGGCATTCTGTGGCATCTGTGATAATTGATTGGATGATCTGTTTTTTTTTATATATAATGTATACCTCCGTTTAGTGTTGATTCTAGTTCAAAACATGCCGGTATTGGTTTTTGATTGTAGTCACATGTCTAACATTATATACATACGAGTCCTTGGTAACCTATTTAATTTTTTGTATTTATTCAAAGTTTACTACATTTCCAAGTATCTGTAGATGTTGGGTCTGTATTGATTACATTTTCCATCACAAAGTTATTATTTTTACGGCACAAAATGGTCTGGTTGGAATATATCTGTCTGTAATATTCCAATTCCGATGTGAATATTTTCAGTCAAACAGTGTACTGAATGGAATATTTTTGGTACCTCACAATGTTTCCCCTGCCTATTTGCTAGTCCAATTTGATGCATTTGCTAACACTTTATGGTGCAGTGAACTAATAGTACTATATTATCTATACTAATTAACAACATTAGTTGCTCTTCATTTCATTGTTACTTGGTCACAATCTTTAAGATGTATGCTAATGCAGGCTGCAGATGATTCTGGACTGGTTGATGGGAGAGATGAACTGTCTCTCGAAGAGGAAAATGATTCAGCTAGAGATTCTTCAATGGCTACATGCAATCTTAATATCTCAAGCCACCTTGTAAATTTGGATGATCTTTTGATGCTGCACAATGATGACATAATGAGCAAAACTCCTGAAAGGAATTCTCGGCCGGTGGCCATTGCCACTGTGAAGATGTGCACGGCATGCAAGACTACAGTGTCCTCAACATGGCGCTATGGCCCAAAGGGCCCAAGGGTAAATTTATAATTTGGTGCAGAACATTTTGTTATAATAGATGTGGTTATTTACGATAAAGTTATAACCTAGTCTACACTACCTACTGTGTGGTTGATTACTTGGTTAGTGACTTGTGTATTAGAGAGTTACGGCCTCCTCATGCCTTATTGGTTGATTACATATTTGCTAACAAACTGATAGAATATGACATAGTGGTCGGGTTCCCTATACCTTTTCGAGCTGTCAAAATTTCATTTTAAGCTGAGTATTCCTTAGGCAACCAGCTAAATAAGTTCGATATTTCTTTTAAAGCTCAGATTGCTCATATTGTTCTGCAATTTTTTTTATATTTTTTGTCGAAGAGGATAATTTCATGAGGGTATGCAACCACAACTAAGAGGAAGAAGTAAAACAAGAAAATAAAAAACACTAAGGCACTAGGGGGAAGTAATTAGAAAAGAACAGAAAGCTAAGAGAGCATGGACTCCCCACAATTAGTTTCCCAAATCACAGTACCCAATTGCTTAAGACCTAATCTTTTGAGAATGATGATTTAACTATTTTTGAAATGTTTTGTGACTGGCTTCTAACATAGCGTTCTATATTTTGCATGTAATTTCAGACCCTGTGCAATGCTTGTGGGCTTCGGTACAAGAAGGATCATATGAAGCAATGGGGAACTGCACTACCCCTTTCAAAATCCAGCTGTGATTCAGCAAAAAGAAGAAAATCCTCTACAAAAGAGTTTTAAATCACTTGTATATTAAATTTTTTTTTTTTTTATCTCACTTCTAATCTAATGGCTTTTAATCTTTCACGCACTCTCTCTCTTTTGTGTGTGTGGGTGTGTTCCACTAATCTAACAAGGTTAAGATGCTTTGATGGCCAACCTTTATATTATGGAATCATTTGTCAGTGGCATATTCCTGATCATTCAATCACATGGTTATATTTAGTGTAAATACTGCACAGTGGTTCTTTTTCGTTGGTTTTTATTTCTTGAAGTACTGTAAGCTGTTATGTAGGAGATGGTTGCATCCTTTTGTTACTCTGCTTTTCTTTATCTTAAAATGTGGCCAAGTGGCCAGGGAGTAACTGTTATGGGAAGATATATCCCACCTGCAAGGGGTTTCTGTTATTTCAGTTGAAGGAGACGGTCAATGCTTCCTTGGCTTTTGCAAAAGGTTTTTTTTTTCATTGTACCTTATAAATCAAGTGTGACTTGTGGGAACCAAGGCCTCTAGAAGTCTGCAAGTAGGAATACAATAACCGAGTCTTAGGGAACAGAAGTAGGAAGCAGCCATCAAGATTAAGTAATAATCCGCAGGTGTGGTCCCTGTGGTTGATGAAGGATGTACAGGTAAGGTGGTGGTCTTAAGTGCATTCTGCTAGTGAGGCTGTCTTATTAGAGTTCTATCACGGGAAGAGAACAAAGTCTCATAAAACTGCAATTGTTTTATTCCTTCCTGATGTATACGTGAGATCTCATAAAAGTATATCTTTAAATAAGATTTGACAAATGACGGTGTGTAGCAATCCAAGTAAATTTCTCGCAACTAGATTACATTTGCTTATAGTCTAGTTTAATTATGCATACGAGTTGTATTAAGGTTTGATCATTCTCATGTGGCTTCCTGTTCCTCAGGTCAATAGATGGTGGAATTGGCATTTCAGGCATCAAGGCCCAAAGGACTAACATAACTGCTGGATAACACTACACCAGTTTCAAGTTTAACATCGGACTGGAAGAACTAACAGGTACAAACAAATATGTTCAGTGTCCCTCTTTAGATAAAAGATGAAGGCTCAACTATAAGGGAGGGTAGTCTGTAGTATGTAATGATAAATGCAGTGGGGTGCTTCAGATTGAGCTAATTCAAAAGCTCTGTAACATGTCGGATATCTGGTCAGGAGACCGATCAGATTTGTGCTCTTTTTCATACGAAGGACAGAAATATCCAAGGGAAACAGACTGATTTTCTCCTCCTTGCTCACCTGAGGAAATATCTATTACCAACCTGCTCTTAAAGGCGTCTGTGCAAAGGCTGCAGATTTGGAGACACATGCCATTCCGCCTTTGATGACCCTAACCTTCCCCGTGCCCTAGATTCACGCTGTCTTCGGACCTTGCTCACTTCCTCTCTTGGGCATTGATCGTCGCGACCCAACATGTGTAGATGCTTCACTTGCAGGAGCCGCCATTGGGAATGATGATCTGAAAAACATGATCTCTTTCGCTACTGTGAAACATGTACTTTTCATCGGAGACAATCAGTCAAGCCTAAACACAAGTACATTGAGCTTCAGGGCACTTTTGAAAATATTAAGATGGTGAGGTCTATGGTAACGCAGGAGATGGCACGTATTGGTGGAGTTCTATCTCCCACTCTCAACTTGGAAATGAAATTGTGAGGAGCATATGTATGGTATATAAATTACTGCTACTTTCAGGTTTCTTTGTTTCATTTCTAAAACTTTGATTGCCATAGGGTTTTTGAATCACCATTTTGTCTGATAGAAGAGAGGGTTACCATCAGAATCAAATCACGTGGTTGGGATGTTAGGGAGAGAAGAAAACGCTTTGTTATTTAGTATTATATACATATATATATATGTTTTCTTTGTTATTGATTACCAGTTTCTTGGAATCTTTTTAGTTAATTTTGGAAGGTTTTTTCCAATGTTGTTTCTCCTTTTGACAGAGCTGTGTTACGACCTAGCGAGGCTCCTCCCTATCAGTTGCATCCGTTTCTCTATGAAGCCAGATTAGGGAGTTACGTTCTGTTTGTTTGGATGTAAAGTATGCTATTAGTTTTTATTGTGTGGTGGTTAAAATGAAAAATATTTTATAGATTTATAAAAGAATGAAAGTCTCAAAACATATATTATAAGATCTTTGTCAACCACCGAATGAGAAAAAAAAAAAAAAAAAAGTAGAAAATTAAAAATTAAAAATATTTCACTTGATTTTGAAATATTTTCTTCAAAAGAGTATTTTATGCTGAAAAAAAAAAACTCAAATTTTATATATTATGTGTGTATTTTTGGATTCACAACTCAATTTGCAGTCAATTTTTATACTTTTTATTTAACAACAACAAAAATCTTTCATAGTCGAGATACATATCTGTGTGTATATTTATTATAGGAATTTGTGCCTTTGAGACAACAATATATTATGCAAATAATAGAAGCAAAATCTTTTAAACAAAGTCATTTGGAGATTGTAGTGAACTAATTTCAACTTTTTTATAAGCTAAAAGATTCTAGACGTTAGTATAATTATGTAGTAGCTTAACACTGTATGAAAAGTTAGAAAATGATATTAGAAGTGTTAGAATATGAATTTTCACCACTAGATTAAATGCACCTTAGCCAGCCATCCATGAGGATAGAAATGTCTATAAATACAGAATAACCTTCATTTATAGCCACACATTCAAAACAATATGGGAAAAAGAGTTAATGGAGAATAAAATAGAAAAAGAGACCCTTTAGGCTATATAACCTACTTTGTACGTGAATATTCATTTCTGAAACTTTTATTTTATAAAAATATTAAATAAAAATTCATGTGAATAATATTAAATCTAAACTTATTGTGAATCTCTTTTTATAAAATCTCTTCTTAATTCTTTTTGAAAATTCATTATTATACTTTTTTAAAAATAAGTCTCAAGTTTTTTTTGACAATATTAAAATTACTGCAAATAAAGTATAGAAAGACAATGTCAACCAAGATAAATGCACACCAAACAACAAATATTTTTTACTTTTGTTTTATTAAGTTAATCCTAAAATTCTGTTGAAGAAAAATTATTTAAATTTCCTTTATCTCTCTCCCTTTTGTATATATTCTCTTTCGAAATTTATTAATTTATAAAAATTAGATATAATCATGTTGACTTTGTTATTTAATTTATCGCAAAAGACAGCAAAAAAAAAAAAAAAAAAACGTTATGTGTGATCGTCTTCTCTTCACACAAATAACACCAATAATTTCCGGTTGATTATTAAATTATGTTTGCCGAATTGCAGTGTGGTATTAGAGCAGGTGGAATTAAAATTTAGAATGTAAAGCGCGCTTGTGAATTTTATCAATAATTCCGAAAACACATCCTTCTGTCATCTTAATTATAAACACATCCTTTTGGGAAACACCAAAAGGGCCGAGTATTATAAAATCATTTTTGGTATGTAGTATGATAGTATCAGTATGTACTCTCTGGGATCCTTTGATCTAATTAAAAAGGGCCGAGTAGGCCATTTCTTGTGAGAGGGCACAAACTAAATCTAAACTAGAATTGCAATAACCAATCTGCCAAATAGTACCGGCCACGGACGGGTCAGGCCCAGACCTGGAATATGGGTTAAGGGGGCAAAAGAGTCATTTTACAAGGTGCCTTCAACAGTCTCACCTTTTCTGTGTTTCGGTCTTTCCAACGCTCCGAGTAGTTACGAACCACCAAACAGACCAACTTCGATTTCATCGAATCATATACACATTTTTTAATAGATATATACAAACATATATATATATATATATATATATTAACACAACACTCTCTCTAATTTCTGTCCTAACTCTTGAAAAAACAACGCAGATAAATCCCGAGGAAAGCTGAGTCTCGGTGGAGCTTCAGCTGTTTATCGCTCGAATTTCCAGAAAGAAAGGTGATCTTTAGATTCCCCTATATACATTTTCGTATATATATATATATATATATATATTTACACACACACATATATAGAGATAAAAAGGATTGTAAGCATATAAAATATCAGCTTATAATATTTGCATTTGGTGAAAAACGGTTTAAATGTGGCGCATTGATCTTAGGTTAAATCAGAAGAGTTGTGTATCATTGGAGTAGTGAGTCTGATTCTCCAAATTTTAGTTTCAGTTTGAAAGATTTTAGAGGGAGAGCCACTGTCTAGTAGAGAATTTGTATACCTTCTGTTGTTGATATTTCAAATTTTGAAACCATTCATATTTATGTATTAATATAAAAATATACATATATGTACTGATGCAACTTATATATTGGGTATTCCCCAATAAAATGATTTTTTTATATTTTTTTTCACTTATTTGTTGTGAATTTTCTGTATTTTCATTGTGCCACTGTTAGAGTTGTAGTTTTATGTTGGAAATTTGCTCAAGCTCACAAACTTGAGCTTTGGAGTTTGTAAAAATTATTACTTTGTGAGTTAATTTGTGAAGTTAAATGTATAGATTGTGTATAAGTTACTTTGATTTTGTTGTGAAACAATCATTTTTAAATGGAGAAAATTATATATTTAGATAGGTTGCTGCTAAGCTGGCAAAATATATATTGTTTTTTCACCAAAGCAGTTCAAATGATATCAATCTTAGGCTGAACTAAAACCTGCTTCTTCAAGGTTCCTTTTTAAACTTCTGTATTCATATAGTTTGTATGTATATATATATATATACAATCTAATAGTACTATTTAACAGATCAATGTCTTGGTGCAATACACAAATTTTGCTATAATGTCTTTGTTTGGAAGTCACATGTGACATTCTAGTCATAGGTTCTAAGAAATCCATTTTTGGGGTTTGGAAATTGTGAAGGAAGCGACTCTTTTCCATGGCTGTTAATTGAATTCCCTATGCTAGCTAATATTGCTGCCTAATTTGACTCAATGTGCATATATACCTGTGATGTTTCATGGGGAATCCATTTTTGTCCCTGCCTATCTACATGTGGATCCCCACCCTTGTAAACAGACGCACAAAAGCGGGTTTCATCTTTAGTTAGGGAGTGACGAACACTTTGGAAGATCTAGAGGGGAATTTTGTTGTATTTCTTTTCAAATTCTGTTTAGCATATTTGAATCATGTTCAAAAGGATTGATCTTGCTGTAAATTGTTCTACTATGAACTTGCATTTGCTTATTTATATTTTTACTTTCAATCTAATATTTTTTTTTGCCCTCTTCAATTTCATTATTGAACTAAATTCTTACTTCCTCCTTTTTTTTCTTTCTTTTCGTTATAGCCCTTGCTGGTACTATTATTCTTATTTGGTTAAAGTTAACATACTGGAAATGGCCGCGACTGCAACTCCCGGGATGCACATAACTGCAAATCCCTGCAGAAATTCTTCTCGTGAAGTTTACAAGTCGGGCACTGCAATTTTTAGTACCAAAAGTAAAAGGGCATCTTGGACAAGGCTTGCAAGCTCTTATCGCATATCATCAACGCAGCCATTTTCCCGGAGTTTGATGTCCCCTCCTGCAAAACTTGAAAAAGTTGTCACAAAAGCATTATCTGAATCAAGTGACAGCAAACCTCTCTCCGGATTGCCAATTGATTTGAGAGGTCAAATAACCTTTTTTATTATATTTAAGTAAACCTCTACTAAAGTTTGACTTGCAAAAAGAGATGATAAATATATATATATATATAGTTAAAGTTTGGTTTTCATCTTTACCGAAGGAAGAGCGAGTCAGAAACAGAAGAATTCCTATCAACTATGGACTTTATTGATATAAGGAGCACTATTTGCAGGTAAAAGGGCATTTATTGCTGGTATAGCTGATGATAATGGATATGGATGGGCGATAGCAAAATCTCTTGCTGCTGCAGGTGCTGAGATTCTTGTTGGTACATGGGTGCCTGTATGTGAATTGGTCTAACATTTTTACTGTTCCTGTAATTACAAAATTCTAAAATTCTGAAAAGGTCATCCTTAGTTCCTAATAAACTTGCATGCTAGGCATTGAACATCTTTGAGACCAGTTTACGACGTGGGAAATTTGATGAATCACGCGTGTAAGGATGGCTTTGTTGTTTACTCATTATATTTATGGTCAATGTTTTCTGACCATCTGTATTAATTGGAACTTAATGTCCCAGGTTGCCAGATGGTTCTTTGATGGAGATTACAAAAGTTTATCCCTTGGATGCTGTTTATGACTGTCCTGATGATGTACCTGAAGATGTAAGCAGAAAATGCTACTACATGGTTCTGGAATTGAAATTAAGAAGTCAAATGTACACTTGATGAAATCACTTTATGTAATCTGGTGCAGGTGAAAACAAACAAACGCTATTCGGGTTCCTCAAATTGGACTGTTCAGGTATTAGTTTTTCTGTCTTTAATTTTTCTCCAAAACTTTCATCCTTTTGCTGTAGAGTGGGAATGAATACTGTTCAACCCAATGTTGTATCTTTGTGAAATAAAAAATTTCATAAACCCACTCATACATCAAATCTCTTTAACTTATAATCCACAAGTAATTTGGACAGGTTCAAACCCTGTGCATGGTTGCACTTGCTTGTCTTATTTGTCTCTTGGATATATGACGTTAATGTAGTAGCAAAACCTAGAATAATCAAGATCAGAAAATTGAAATTTGAGTGGGACAAAGTTCAATATACTCAAATTCCAATATATGGTTGTTGCTTTAATCATTGAGAGTTCCTCTAGTTCAACTCCTCTCTTTTATGTTGTTTTTTGTCTATACCGTTTGGGTTGTGTGGAATTAGGTTATTTCAAACTCATACCTATCAAAACCTTGCGAGTTCCCTTAAGTTGCAAATATTTTGCTTTATATTATGCTTTTGAGTTTCATGGTAGTGGTATCTGCTCTCCTTCCAATGTGAAAGGGCAGACGGCTCTCGTAGGAATTTTTTTATAGAAGAGAGAAAAAAAATAGATTAAAATAATATAAACATTGCATTTCGGACCTTGGAAGGTATAGCAGATGAGCACTGCAAAACTGTTAATCCATTATGATCACTTTGCAGGAAGTTGTTGAATGTGTGAAACAGGACTTTGGGAGTATAGACATCCTTGTGCACTCACTTGCCAATGGTCCTGAGGTGAATTACTCTCCAATTATTTTAATTTTTTTTTATCCTATTTTTGGTGGTGATGGTGGGAGAGAGAGAGAGAGAGAGGAACAGAGGGGTTTCCCAGTGCAGACCGCTGTTGTTTAACCAATTTCGTTGTCAAATACTGTGCAGGTCAGTAAACCTATGTTGGAGACATCGAGATACGGATATCTTACTGCTGTGTCTGCATCTAGTTATTCCTTCATTTCTTTACTCAGGCATTTCATTCCAATAATGAATCCAGGCACATTTCTCTCGAATGAATTTTTTTATTATAACATGATTTGGTTTTCATTTATGTCAAATCCGTAATTCTGCTGCAAAGAAGTTTGAGCTTGAGTTATGATTACAGGTGGTGCTTCAATTTCTCTGACATACATTGCTTCCGAAAGGATCATTCCAGGGTACATCCACCTTTTGTGCTAATTATTCAACTTGATCATGATTGCATCTTTTAGCATGTATCTAGGAATGGATTTGACCAACCGTTATACATGCAGATATGGTGGAGGGATGAGTTCAGCAAAGGCTGCTCTTGAGAGTGACACAAAAGTAAGATGTTTCTCTCGAATTCTTTTGGCTGACTGAACATAGTGCTCCTTAGCCTCTTATTTCTAATGATTGTTGCATTCCTATTCTTGATGAAGGTGCTAGCTTTTGAAGCTGGAAGAAAACACAAAATCAGAGTCAACACGATATCTGCAGGTATCAAGTTCGAATTAGCAGTGGCAGCAAGTATTTATGTTCATGTGAATTTTCCGTGCCAGCACGTTTATTGCAATCATCAATGTGACTGACTTGTCTCCTATATTTTAAGAGGAAGATTTTACTAGGAATACTAGAACCACTTGAACGATTTTTATATGTGCTGTCTATTCCAGTCATCTTGAGTTTGCGAAGACCTTCTAGCAATTGATTTGCATTGTCAAGCACTCCCACCGTCAACCACACATTACAGAATGAGAATGTGGACATTAGTTGAGCTCTAATTCACATCATTTCTGCTTCATCTGGCTATCGATCATATTCACATTAATTCACACTTGAACAGTAAGCGAGAACATCACTTTGCCAAATGTATAATGCATGTAGTAACTTACTATGTGCAGTGCTGTGATTGGTCCTTGGTTGACCAGCATAAGAGGTAGTGATGAATGACCGAATGTACTATTCCTATTAGACTGATATGAGTATAGGCTTGCAAGTGTTTTCAAACTAATAATAATCTCCCTTTTCTCCTCCCCCCGAGTGATTACATGCTGAAAATCTTTCTTGCTTCTTTAGGCTAATATATTGATCTATTTTGCATCAGGCCCACTAAGAAGTCGTGCTGCAAAAGCTATTGGTTTCATTGACATGATGATTGACTACTCACTGGAAAACGCACCCTTGCAGAAAGAACTATCTGCAGGTTTGATTTCCTTAATGAATTAATTTCTCTTGATTAGGTTTTGGTGCAATTGCAACATTTTGTGATTAAAAATATGTGTTTGTATGTATATATATATATATATCCACACCTACAAAGTCATATAAGCATATATTAATGTAAGCAAGGAAGGATAACCTACCTCTAAAGGTTGTTCGATCACTGCTGTGGCAAATCAAAGCATCTCAAAGGTAAAGCCATTGACGCAACTGAATCTGAGAGTGTCCTGGCGACAACACTGCCTAGGGAAAATGTCAAACCTATAATATTTTTCCGAATCCAACATAATGCATTTTCATGTCTTGCCATCCTCTCCACTTCTTATGACTACTAACCTTGGGAAATAAATGGAACAGAGGAGGTGGGGAACGCTGCTGCCTTCCTTGCATCGCCATTGGCTTCCGCAATTACTGGTGCTGTTGTGTATGTTGACAATGGTCTGAATGCTATGGGAGTGGGGGTCGACAGCCCTGTCTTTGCAGATCTCGACATTCCAAAGGGCCGCTAGAGAGGTAGTAATGCTGGACTTTGTGTCAAACGGCTTCTATTTTAAAATTTTGATTAACGAAAATAATTAGCCTTCCCCCAATTCATCATATCATTGATTGTATGGTTGAGAATAGCTGCATCGGCATTCCAGTTTGATGTGATGGCATTATGCTTATTCTTGTAAGAATAATGCGGATATAATTTGCCCTTTTGTGTGTTGTGCTTGTATGTTTTGCAACTCTGGCAGTATATTCATATATAAAGGATATCTGTAGTGTACTACATTAGTACATTTGCCATATTTATTAGGATTGGTAAATTATTAGATACAAATTTTTAATATCTGTTGTGCAATAAATCCTCATCCTCATTGCCGTTTTTCAATTTAGAAGTGTTGTGTATGATTTTGACATATTCAACACTTTTTGTTTTCTGTTTAACATTATTGGGTGATGAAAATTACTGAAGTAGCGGAAACAAATCAATAGTAAATGCCATTTGATGTCTGAGAACATAGTATGAGAAAATTTGTTACCCATATATTGAGATGAACATAGATTTTTACATTCTCTTGAGATTACAGTGGCTCATAGAACCAAGTGAAATATGCAAAAATATACTCGAGACCAAAACACCCAGTATACAATTTCCATACCTCCACTGAAACTACATAGTTGACACCAAAAGACCTACTAAACCATTTTCATACCTTCACTGAAAATACATACATGAGACCAAAAGACCTAGTAATATACTACTTACTATTCATATCTTCAGTGGCACACCCAAATGTCAGCAATGTCTGCAACTGTTTGCTACAAAAGAAGCCTCGGCTTTCTCCAGCAAGGATGCAGAAATGAAGCATTTGAAATTTCAGCTTCAATCTCTACAAGCACAACAATATCAACAGCAAACAAACCCTCCTGATTTGTTTGGATCTTACCAGATTCTAGTTACTGTAACTCCATCTCATCTGAAAGCTTCCGCTTTCCCGTTTGAATGGCAACAAGAGTCGCTGCAGAATCATCGCATTCAGGAGAGTCTTCTTTGATCGTCTGTCCATGCAAAACTGCACGATTCCTCGATATTTTTCTGATGTAAACTGCAGGACTTCCCACAGCAACAACTGCGTGAGATGATTGTTTTCTTGGAGACATCGGTTCCTCTCCCACAGCAACAACTGCAGGAGATGATTGTTTCCTTGGAGGCATTAGTTCCTCTCCCACAGCAACAACTGCAGGAGATGATTGTTTCCTTGGAGGCATCAGTTCCTCCCCCACAGCAACAACTGCAGGAGATGATTGTTTCCTTGGAGGCATCAGCTCCTCTCCCATAGCAACAGATGCAGTCATCAACTATCACAGTACCAAATTTAAAAAAACAAAACAAAACTTCAACTTTCTAATCTTTTAATTCAACAAGATATATACATAGCATACATGTTATCCAATTATTCTCAATATTTCTTTTTTTTTGTTTGGTAAATAAGTTTTATTAACCAAAGAGTAAACAAACAAAGCCTATCAATCAACAAGAACTAGCAAGCCAAACAACATCTAAAAAAAAAAAAAAATTTCCAGCCTCCAAAGAAAATTTTATCATCGGGAAACCCATCTGCAAGAGAAACTATTAGCTGTTCCAAGAGGATCTAACACTTGATAGTCCAATGCAATCAACACTAATGTTAAGACTTCTTATTATATACCATCTCATGATACCGAATTCATTAAGGATTTTGAGAAGTTAAAAAGAATAATTAATGGATAAGTGGTAGATTTTTTTTTCAATACCTTCCAATCCTTGAAATCAAATCTGGAGACATAGTGGTTGTAAGCAACCTCCCCAGAAACAACTGCATCAGCAGAAGGACCATTCCTTGGCGCTGTAAACAGATGAAGTAAGTTCAAATAAACACAAATTGAAAATTAAGGGTGCGTTTGGATAGGGTGTTTCCGTTTTGTTCTTGTTTTTTCCACTGTTCACGGGAACAAAAACGCGTTTGGGAGCCTTTGATGATTTTGTTTTCGTGAATAGTAAAAAAAACATTTTCTCACCCTTAGTTCAAAATTTGAGAACACCAAAATAGTGTTTTTTTTGTTTTCGGCACTATTTGTTCTTAGCAAAAAAAAAAAAAATTTGTTACAGATTCCCTAACCTTCATCTTTAACCTCCAAAAAAAAATTATTATTTTTTTGTTCCCAAAAATTTTTTAGACAAAATTTCCAACCAAACGTGTTTTTGTTTTCGGATTACCCTTAGGACAAGAACAAGAAATTTTTTTGTTCTCAAAAGATAAAAAACGAAAACGAAAACACTAGTTTTCAAACGCACCCTAAGATTCCAAATTGTTCACAAAAGGATCTTACAGACTATATGACAGCCCTTCTCATCCACTGTTATTTCAGCCCTCCCATCTTTGATTAGAAATGATAGAGCAAACACATTTTCCACTGTTTCTGCAAAGGATTTTCTGTTCAAAACAAGATTTTCAAGCTTGACCCTTCTGTTCTTCTTCAAAATATCAAACATAGTTGCCATGTTCTTATCAGTATCGGTACTCCCTTCCGTAGTAGAATGATCAAGCTGCACAATGGATGGACTCTAAGTAATTCATGAAATTGCCAGAAACGAGAGCAAAGGAAAAAGTAAGCATCGCATAAAATTCATCTATTTCAACATGTCACTATGTCAGTATAAGATCAATTAACATAATTGCTATGTTTGGGGTCACCGACTTAATTACTTCGAGTTTAAATTAAACTTTCTCCAGCTCCAATTCCAATGGGTTGAATTGATGATCCCAAATGCAAAAGATGAGTAGTTTTTGGTATTTAAAGTGTGGCTAAAGATTATATCATAACCCTGTAGATGCTCAAAGCCACTACTCTAGTTAATAACTAGAATCCCATTAAACCTGGGTTAAATTTTAAAAAATATGCCTAAGTCTCAGGCTTTTGCAATCCCATATTGAAGATAAAGCTCTCCATTTTCAGAACACCATCACTCACTTATTCCTCCCAGATAGTAATGGTTTAGAAGAGTAATTGGTCACAATCAACCTTCCTTCTAATCTCCCTTCCATAACATCTCAGAAAACAAAAGTAAATCCATTGTAGATATAAAATTTTGGAATAGTAAGGATTATATAACTTTTACCTCTTCAGGTTTAGAACTCTCTGTTGGTCTCACACGCTTTCTACGAGAACCAGTAGTCCTCCTTTGCTTAATTTCTGTACTCATGGGCCCAACCCTGTACAAAGAAAGCAGAACACAATAAAACTCAAGAACTGCAAACCCTTCGGTTAAAGAAGTACAAGGAAAAAAAAAAAGGGGCTACAATAACTCACATGGTGCAACATCCAGAGACCCTCTTGAAAATGTGAGAGACTGCAAGACCAACATGCTTCCATTTTACAGAGTTCACAGTGCACTTTGCGCCCCAACTTGCACCAACTTGTTGCCCAGATGCCCCAAGCAGACCATTAATGAAATCTGCAGGGGTAACTCCTTCATTACCATGTGCCTTCACAGAGATCACAACTGTGCTTAAAATCTCCATGAGAGCCTCGGCATCTGCAACTTGTTCCCTTGGCTTACTCACTGAAGACCCAATCAAGAAACAGAAATATAACTATCGGAGACTCCTCCGGAAGCTAGTTAACATATATACAAACAAAAATTATCTGTTTGACAGAGCTCTTTTTTCCTGTTGAGTAATAGTTCATGTAAGCCTTAAATGAGCCTCTCAAAAGAGAAACGATTTTTCCTTCTACGTTTCCAAGCTATATATCCTCGTTTAGGTGTGGTCATTGAATAATTGAAACATTGACAAATAACTAATTTATGTATATGTTTGTGCAAATATGTACATTTATTTCAAGTTATCAATGTAATTAATATGATAGATAATAGATATTACATTTATAGATACCCATCTTAGGTTAAGTTTTCCACTTCACTCGAGAATCGGGACCCATTAAAAGAACTTATCAGAACCTGCCTTTGATAAATTCAAAGACTTCGAACGTATGCAACATACACACAAAAATATACTGATGTATAGGTTGCAAAGAAGTACAATTACTTCTAACCATCAATGTAATTACTAAGATTAATAAAATGATAAACATGAATAAATACCCATTTGATGCAAGCTTTCCACTTCATTGAAGATTGATTTG
Organism: Cornus suecica; assembly: GCA_963922005.1. NCBI lineage: Eukaryota > Viridiplantae > Streptophyta > Magnoliopsida > Cornales > Cornaceae > Cornus > Cornus suecica. The sequence continues at coordinate 75,553,475 of OY998244.1, read as the reverse complement.
AACTTGTCAGAATCAGCCCTAGCAATACCATCTCTTTCATCTGCAACAACAAGTAGATGTTGAACATAGAGAAATTAATAGGCAAAATCTCCTAATCCTCATTTAGTCAAACCTACATATCTATGATTCTGTACATACAAACACACACATGTATATGTATACAAAATTTCATCTGCAACAATAAACAAATGTTGAACATTAAGAAATTAACTGACTCTCTATTCAAACCTATATATATGACTCTGTAAATATATTCATACTTTGTATATGTATCTACTCTTTCATCTGCAAGAAGAAATACATGAATGTCTCAGAACCCTAATTTAGTCGAACATGTATATATATATATAGTTCCTGTATAAGACTAGATACACACACACCTATATGTATATATCATTTATATAGAATCAAGTAAAATTACCGCTGATCAAACTCTTCACAGCTAGATATCGGGATCGAAGACCTCTGCGTAGGGTTACATTTTCGCGTCTGCCATTTGCAAAAGATTCTTCACCATTGTCTTCACTGTTTGTTTTCCCACCACAAGGGCTATTGCGTTTCTTGATTCTAGACATAGTTACTTTTTGGGTGTTCTCAAAACTTGGAAGAAGAAAATGAGGAAATGTGGAGGGGATAAACCCTAGAATTCAATCGGTGATTACACTGGAGATGGAGCAAAGAAAGGGAGAGACGTTTGATTTAAAATTTGAAGTTGAGAATCAGAGAGAACACGGATATTTGAAATGTTGAACAAAGGTTAAAATGCCGCCTTAAATTCAACCGCCCTTTTTTCCCGCCTCTTCTTTTGGTGAGGTTCCCCCGATATTTTACTTCTCCACTTTATTGCGGAAATTAATAAAGATTAGGGTAAACTACACTTTGACCCTCTCGAAATATGATATATCCCTTATTTTTTGAATAAATATATTTTTATTCAGTTTATCTACTTTCAATTCAGGTGACCGAAACACTTAAATAAATTATCTACTCATGACTACATTTCACCTCTTAAAAAGTAATGACATAAGCGTTGAGTGACTTTGATCATGTAAAAAATTCAACTGATGGGAGTATTTGTTATAAGTTATAAACGCAAGGGAGTTTAGCTAGAATTATTCAAATAATATAGGATACGGATGTAATATATCATATTTTGAGGAGATGTAATTATACTTTACCCAAAAGAATAATGACTGTGAGAGAATTAGACATTGTAGATTAGTATTCCCTCCGTCCCAAAATAAGTATTCACTTTCTTTCTTTTAGCCGTCCCAAAATAAGTGTCCACTTTGAAAGTCAAATCATTTTATTTGATCGATTTACCAATTTAACTTTCAAGCATTAAAGTTATAAAATATATACACTATAAACTATCACATCACTATGGTGAGACAACGAATAAGGTTGGTATTTCATTTACTAACACTACAATAAAAATCATTATCTTAAAAAAATTAATTTCCTAAAAAGGACTTATAATTTGGGACGAGAGAGTATTTGGTTTTGAATTGATTAATTATATATTCAATACTTGCCTTGTAGTTTCATTATCAAACATGGAAATGGTTTATTAAAATAATAAAAATTATTTTGTATTTGGGACACTCTCTCCTTTTTGAGTGTTTGTTATATTATTACATTTTTTTCCTAAATGAGTTTTGTATTAAGAAGAAAAACAAGATTTACAATAAGCACAAAAAAAAGATAAAAAGCGAAGAAAAAAGAGAAGAACTAAAAAAATACAGCTCACGTCTTGAAAAGAAATATTAACATATTGCAGGCTTTTAAGACATGCTTAAAGAGTAATGACACTTGCATGCGATTAATGAGAAGAGCCATGAAGTCGATTATTTATCTTATTCCAGATTACCCACAACATAGCAGTGAATACGCCCTAACAAATTTGATTTTTATATCAAATTTAAAACAATAATGATATATTACACTGACCTTATATGAGCAAATTATTGATGAGTAGTAATTCTGGTGATATAATTCAAATGATAAATTAAACTGACATTCTATGAAGTTTGAGTATATCAAACACAGCTGGAGCGTTTCACTTTGTTAGTTGTTACTTAATAGGCCTCCTTTGATATATATGTATATCTCTTTTACCCTTAATATATTTTTATTTTAATATATAGCAAAATATTAAATAGTAGTCTTCTTATCATATTTTCAATCTAAGTTAGGTTAACTCGATATATTAAATAGAGAAAGAAGTTGTTGAACGTATCAACAAACTTCAAGAGAGGTTGAAGTAATTAAGGTGAAACCTCCATATTTTCTCTCCTTTTGTTTTGGTTGATCAGAAATTTCACATACATCATCTGAAGTTGTGTTTTACGTAGAAATAAATTTGTTGTTAGAGCACTCAATGAAGACAACCAAATTTTGTTGATATTAAAAATATAAAATTATGATTATGAAAGTCATTTTTATTCTAAAATGATATATTTAACTTCATGAATTTTGTGAACAAAACAATAACATAAAAAATTAAGGTAACCCAGTTCGACATTAATCATTGACACGAAGATAAGTCAAATCATGAAATCAAGATGTTATAATATTTTATGAGAATTGGTCCATGTGTGTGACAATTTAAAATTTGTTTGTATTAACTTTTATAAAGTTATATTTTATTTTTAGATTGAAAAATTATTTTGAATGACATTTGACTAATTTTTGAAAGCATATGAATTGTGAAATAATATTTTGAAGAAATTTATAAATACCAACTTTTTCAAAAAAAAATTACTTAACAAAAAACATAAGCTCAGTCAAACAAGATTTTATTAATATATGTATAAATATTATTACCTTTTTATTAAAATTAATGTAATATATTATGATCTGCAGTATTGACTCTTCACATATAAAATCATAAATAGACAATTTTCTTTTGTTTTTTTTTAAAAAAAAGAAAAAATGACAACGAAAACACACACACTACACGCACTATCAGTCTATCACTGTGAGCTTGCGTGTAAGTGTGATACATAGATATATATATACATATATATATATATAGTTGTTTCGTCTGCAAAAGCTAAACATTTCCACCTCTCTCTCTATAAAATTCCCTTCGACATACTCGGCAACTCTGTACTCTGTGGATGGCGCGAGAGTCGTGCACAATTGAGACGAGCGAGGGCGTCAAGCTCGATGCTCGGATCTACAAGCCACCCCAAGAAGACACCGCCACCGCCGCCAATTTGGTGGCTGTGCTTGTCCACCCCTACTCTGTACTTGGTGGCTGCCAAGCCCTGGTGAAAGGGATTGCTCGTGGACTGGCCAATGGGGGATACACAGCTCTCACTTTTGACATGAGAGGCGTCGGTAGATCCACCGGTAGGGCTTCGCTCACTGGCTTCTCCGAAGTCCGTGACCTTGTTGCTGTCTGCAAATGGGTCTCGAACAATTTGTCTGTAAATCGGATTCTGTTGGTGGGTTCTTCGGCAGGTATAGATTTTCTTGATTATTTTGGTACTAGCTACTATTTAGTTTACAAATATATATATATATATATATATATATATATATATATATATTTATTTATTAACAATTCTCTGCATATGGGTTTTATCATTTCTGCTAATTAGGATTTAATGGTCTCTTTTGATTGTAATTTTGGAATGTGTATTGGTGGCTTCTGCAGGTATGTTTCTGTTGTTGGTTTTTTTTTTTTTTCTGGATGAGTGTGGATTTTGTATGATTTGTTTGATCAATGATCTTCTAACATTATGCTTTATTGGTGAGATTTTTACCTTTAGGGTGGTTTTTGAAATTGTGATTGTATAGCCGAGTAGGTTTGTTTGGTTAGAATTTGATTGATGGTACTTGAGTTATTGTCAATTGAAGATTGTGATTCTGAGTACTTATATGAGTGGGATTTATTAGTAGACTTATTATTTGGGATTTCTTATTCAGCTTGACAAGCCCTAAGCTGGAGTTGCTAAGAGTCTTAGGCTGTCATATAGAGTGATTAGTTTTATCCCCAACTTTTAATAGCTGTCCAGTATCAAATGTTTAATGGCAGTAGAGGTGCTGTTGCTATTCCTCTGGGTTTTTTGGTACCCAATCACCGGCTCAGATGGATCTACAGTAGCATTTTATGAAAGTTATAGGGAGTAATATAATGGGTTGATGCTGATGATTGATATTGAACCCTAGTCACAAAATTTTAGTTGTGAGAACTTGCTTTCATAAACTTGAGACGAGAAAAAAGAGGAGCTGTTGGTGTTTTTGACCTTTTCCCTCTTAGTTGAGCGTGGAACTTCTAGAAGACGCTGCCACGGAATAAGATAGTCCAATGTACGAGACTCTTTCCAGTATGGGGTTTTGGGAGAGATGTACACTCTTATCTCCTTATGGGGAGAGATTATCTCTTGTTTCAACCCAGTCACTTGATGTGCTAATTTAAGGAGGATTTCTATTCTGAAATCCGTCTTTAGATTGACCAAGAGCTGCATCATGAGATTTAGGGAAAAGGGCCTTGTTGGCCACCGCTTGTTGACTACGAAATGCACCGTCAATGAAAGGGTCCTCGCCTTGGACTAGGTTGGTAGAGCAAATTTTCTTTAATGGCTCAAAGGTTTGATTATAGAGAGTGTAGCGAATTCTTCTTGTATGAGAAAGCCCTTTCAAGCTTCCTTTCATTCTTGCTACAGTGCCCAGCGGGCATAAGGACAGATCGATCACACAGATCAAATAGTGAAAAGCCATGACACTTGGAACGGAATGCATAGTAGATTTGTTGAACAGGGGAAAAAGAGATAGAACCGTGTTGGAAACAGAAAAGAAAGAAGAAGGTAATAATTTCTTTAATGATGCTTGCTTTAAGCATTGGATTTCTTGTCTCAGTTAAGAGCACTCATGGAAAGAATCAAGACGACCTCTTTTAGGAAGATATAAATGCTTTACTCAGAGTGAGAAGGATGATAAGTTTCTTAGTACTTGGTAACTTGTGGTGTATGCATCTAGATGGCGTTTGGGGCTTGAGAATTGGGTCTCTTGCTACTAACATGACTTTAATGGGGAAAATGGGATTGGACAGCCAAAACGACAAATAGGAGGGAGATAATTTTGGTGGTTGACAATAGTGGCAAATTATGGAGTCTTGTTTGGTTGTTCATCAATCATCATGCTGTAATATTGGTTTTTAAAGTTGTGATGTGATTACTTTTAGAAAGGTTAGTATTCTCATGTGGTGATTATGTTAAATCCTAGTTGAAACTCTACCAATCCTTCCTTTTATTTGCCATAATCTCATCCTCATTCAACATGAAATAAAGTGCATAGATCAAGCCCCATGGAGTTTCAAGTTTCAACCAAATCAGATTAAGCAAATTATATTATTAATATCATTTAGTGTGTAATGTTCTAAAAAAAAAAAAAAAACAAATTTGATCTCCCAGAAGTATCAGTAAAAAAGATGGTTTTCTAGAATTGTGTCAACCTTTTCCCGTTTCATAATTTGTAATGCAATTTTCAGTAGATAATCTTTGCCTAAAGTAGATTCAGAGAGTAGTTCAGGAAGTTCACATTTGGCATATAGCGTTCATGGTGTTTATTTCCCCAGTCTATGAAATTTACACTGGAAAATTTTCTGCATATACCATGTTTCGGTTTTTGAGCTACATCAATTTTGTTTAGCTAATTGTATTACCTAATAGTTCCAAGGTACAAAGTTGTGATTCTGATTGTGACATATTTACTTTAAGAGATATGTTTGCATTAAACATCATACTGCAGGTACTTTTGGAAAGAAAATGGTTACATATTTGTTGTTGTTAGGCAATCATCAGATTACAGTGGCGGGTGAAGAAGGTTGGAAAGTAGAGCTGTAAAACATTATATCTTCAGATACCAAGAGACATATGGGATTATTATTCTTCTATTTCTATATATCTTTTCCCACCCTGCACAAATCTGAATTGTGGAGGTCATTTTCTGTGACCGAACACACCAAACTAACCTGGTTGTTTTCCTTGCTCATCGTTGATGGAATTCTTGGTCTCTTATGAACCTCCTGCAGTTACTTTGGTGAGACAACTGAAGGCTGGGAATAGGACCATTCTTGTCTGATTTAGCATTTTTTTTTTATAGAGTTTATATGGCAATGGAAAACTTAAAAGTTTACCTAAGGTGTCCACACCTTGCATTTAGCCCATGTTCCAAAATGCTCCCTACATGCAACCAACGCGGTTGACGAGATAAAATTTGGAACTCTTGTTAAGCTGAAGCCTTTAATAGCATTATTTTTATTATTATTATTATTACTTTTTGTTTTGCTTAATACTTTTTCTTGACTCTGGGCACAGGTGCACCTATCGCTGGCTCTGCGGTTGATCAGATAGAGGAAGTCGTTGCTTATGTGAGTCTCGGCTACCCCTTTGGACTAACTGCCTCGATTCTCTTTGGGAGACACCATAAAGCTATTATACAATCTCCAAAACCGAAACTCTTTGTTATGGGGACGAGGGATGGGTTTACAAGTGTCAAACAGTTGGAGAACAAGTTGAAATCTGCGGCAGGTCGGACTGAAACCCATCTAATTGAAGGTGTTAGCCACTTCCAAATGGAGGGACCTACTTATGATGCTCAAATGGTGGATCTTATTATCAGATTCATTGAATCATTGTGAGTTCTGGTGCCTGAATATGCAATGCAGGCTTCGAATATGGTTCTTGCGACAATTGATTGCCTCACAAAGCCAAGGTACTGAATCTTGATGTAACTGTGATATCTTTAATTGTTGTTATGTTACCAACCGGGAAAAGATGATTATGAGCGCTATTGATCAATTCATTTGAACTTGCTGCAAAGTGCAAATGCGGAGCCGGAAAAAAGTAGAAATTTTTCTCTGACTATGTTTGCACGAACCCTATTCTGATCGGTTAGTTCCATTCATAACTGCTTTAGAGTGCCTTGATCACTTCATTTCAGTGTAGGGAAATTCATTTTACAGTAGATTAGCGTTTTAATATAAATGAAGCTTATAAGACCCAACATCATAAAAGCACTAAAGGAAGGTTTACTTAAACTTGGGACATAGCGAGAAATAATGTGCCGAAATGGGGCAGGCATGTAATTGGAGGATTGCTTGATCTATAAAAACTGATGGGGTTGTACTTTGTACTCCTACTCCAGCTTATTTGAATACATAAAAGAGACTCAGGAGTGTTTTTAGTTTTATCTTGATTTCCTTTTGAATTTTGTTTGGACCAACCCTAGTAACATTTTGGTTGTTACCATTTAGCTTTTTCCGATTGATGCGTGAAATACTAAAAAGGTAAAGCACTTTGTTGATGTCACAATTGGGAATGGCCCAACCCACTCTCTTTTAACAGCCTGGTCTGATAGGCCCATGAATGCTTTTAGTAGGTCTTTAGGCCCAATATGGAAGGGGGAAGGCCTCAATGAGAATTATGGGCTCATACTAGAGGATCCCTCACTCCTTGTGGAAAAGGCTCCGCTCCAATTGGATGGGCACTCCCACGAGGAACCCGGAATTGGTACCAAACTGGGACGCGCGCGGTAGCTGGTTACTACTCCCTCGGTAGAGGGAGGTATGTGGGATCACTAAGGGAAAGGGAAGCAAGAGGATGCCAACTAACTGGGCCGAGGAAGGCCTAGCCCTGTTAGCTGGCTCCTCTCCCCACCCCCCTCGTTCATGAATATTGGGGTTGTACTACGGGAACTTGGGGATCGAGTGGCAAGGTGGCTTGGGGCCAAGGTATTGGTTCGAGAGGGGTGACTCCTGCCAGACCTGGTACGAGGGGGAAATAAGCGGTTAGGTCACCAGGCCATGATGAATCACATTAATTAAAAGGAAGTGATTTGAGGGGACTTGCATTTAATGCGATTACAATCCCTAGGCGTGAAACCCGTTACAGGCAACCCAGTACCCTTGGGTACAAGGGGTCTCCTCTGTTGGCCTAAAGGTTTTAATTCAAGGGCATTCCCATAATTTTGATGATAACAAACCATTAATGGTGTTTAGTATTAACAAGTTGTGAAAAATGTATGTGCAAGAATTAACAAAAGATATGATGAATATTGTTGCTACAAAGGAAATTCAAGGTTCATCAAGCATGATCGAGCAAATGAAAAGTGAAGAACATCTTCAAGTTGCTTGAATGAAGAGGGAAAGTCACTTATGAAGATCATGGAAAAATGGGGTAGATAGGTTGGTGAGTGATTTAGACTTAATGTCAAATTCATTTTAAGACTCAAAAATTTGAAGCTCATTACTTATCTCTCATGCATTCATACTTAGTATTTGAAAGAAACATTTCTGAAACATGATTCATCTTAACAAATATTTTAAACATGGTTTCATTGCTTCAAATCAAGCTTAAATGACTTCAAAAATAAGTATTCAGCAAATGTAGTCAACTACACTATCTATACAGTCGATTACATTTTCCAAATTGTTATTATTGTGCATGTAGTCAACTAGATTTTAAATATAGTAAACTACATTCTTCAGAATATTAATATTGCACAATATAGTCGACTACATTATCAATATAGTCGACTACTTTACGCAAAAAAGTCCATAACGGCTAGTTTTTGAAATTGATGTTTTTTTAACTTTCTCCAACAGCTCTATGACTTTTTCTTTTGGCTCAAAACCTCTATAAATACATACCTTAACATCTTGAGTTAAACACACAATTGATAGAGCATTCATTGAGCTTTAAAATCATCTTTCCCTTTCTATTTCAAGGCATTCAAATATCAATCAAGTTTTGAGCTTCTCTTTTTGTTTCTTGCTTTGAATATAGTTGTGTGAGCTTAAGATTTGAGAATCAATCTTTGAGAGATACTTCCATTGTACTACATTTGTAATTCATTGTAATCAAGGGTTGGTGTGACCCAATTCAAGCCTAAGAGAGGGTGTTCTCTTAGCAAGGAGAAGTGGTGTGCTTCTTGTAAATGTTTGTTCTTCACCCGTAAGGAGGAGTGGTAGGAGAAGTGGTGTGTTTCTTGTAAAGATTTGCTTTTCACCCGTAAGGAGAAGCAATAGTGGATTTGGGAAGTCTCAAGAGAACCTTGAGCCGAGGACGTAAGAATCAAGGGGATTCTGAATCTTGCTAAAATCGCGTGTCCATATATTTATATTTCTCTCCCTACTTTTATTTGATTTATATTGCTTCATGCTTTTATATTACATCATCTAGCATTGCAATTATATTTATCAAATAGAAAATCGAATTAAATTCCATTGTTTGAGTTAAGACTCTATTCCTCCCCCTCCTAGAGTCATTTATTGGGCAACATCCTCGACCTAGGGCCTTGAAGGGCCCTCCAGGTATGAAGGGAGTTATCCCTCATATTTAAAGGTCATTAACCAATATAAGTAGTATAAATAGGAGCACAAAACATTCATCTGGGACACAGAGACATAAATGCTAAGAAAGAACTTTAAGGTTTGAATTATGATTCCTTAAGGCCTGAGCACTGTAGACCTTCTCTTTCTCATCCCTCATTAATTAGAGGAGTCCTTTGTACCAACATTGGACCCTCGCCCTAACCACCTTTCTCTAGCTTACAAAAAAAAGAACATAAACACACTTTAAGATGGAATTAAGATGAAAGAAAGTGCAATAACAATGAGTCCATGCTTAACTCTACTTCATTGGAATGCAATTAAGACCAGTGAGCATTTGAATTAGTATTACTTTAAGTTGGTGCTATTTGCTAGTGTAGCTTTTTGCTATCATTATGCTGTATTATAAATTTGAGTATCTAGGTTGTTACTCCCCCCACCGGCGAAAGGCTAACAATCTAGACAGAATTTGCAAAGGCCTATCTGAGTAATTAGCTTACAACTCTGTAATCTAGATCTTTGTAATCTTATATACTCTAGATAACTTTTATAAATTGTAGAAGACCCTGGTCTATAAATAGGTGGTGACGGTTCATTGGTAATAAGTGGAGAGAAAGTCTATAAAACCACCCCTAATACAAGTATTTGAGTTATTTAAACTTTTTTTTTTCTTTTCTTTTTTTATAAACTTATCTAGTTACGTAAGGCCTAATAACCTAAATTCATATTTTTAAATCTGCAAGAATTATGTTACTAATCTTCCCTGTCACTTATAATAGAGTAGAAGTTGATATTTTTAAATATTCAAAGAGAATAAATTGACAACACAAGTTTTCCTTGATATCTACCGTATGAATTGATATATGGAAAGTAATGAATAAAAGTTCTGTATCTCGGGTCTACTTTTCCAATAATGATCAAATATTAATAAACGAACTATTGAACGAAGTTTTAAGTTTTGTAAATTTGTGTTAACAACCGTCAAAATATTATGAACACATCTAAAATGATGATACATGTCAAACAAATGATTCTATTAGGTTATTAGGGTTAGAGTTAGTGTGGGAAGTTTCATATTTATGTGCTCATATAATTATATACGTATTACTATATGAAAAGTAATGCCTAAAACCAGTTATTAATCAGCTATCTACTGCTATAGTTACTAAATGGATTAGTATGTAAAAAGGTAATGAATTGACATATCCAAGCCTTCGAAGGTAATGAATAAAACTAGTTATATAATAAAACAGGGATTAAATGAAGCAAATTTTTTTTTTTTAATTTATACTGATGTTAAAGTCCACACAATAAAAATTAGAAATATATCTCAGCTCTCGGAAAAGGTAGATTTTTTTTTTATAAAATTTAGGTAATAGAACTATTGATCTTCAAAATATTTTACTTTATCCTCTTTGAATGTCAGGTTGACTACATTAATTAGATCCAAAACAGAGTCGAGTAATTTATCCATAGTTAAATAAAAGTTTAATGTTGATTTTTCCGACTGTTTTATGGGGCATCACTAGAAAACTAGGGTTTAGAAAGCTATGAAGACCAAACAAATATGGTGATTGATTAGGATTCATTCACGTGCTTGCCCACATGAATTTCATAAATATAATCTCTATTTGAAAAAACAACAACAACATATAGTCAGAAACAGAGTAATAGTCAATTCAGCATCACATGATTAATTTGCAGCTTCCTTAGCTAGTTCTAGTTCCAACCTGTTGAAGAACATGTTATTTCTTTTATTAGCTATTTTAAATTTATCACGTTTTATTCACATTAATATATAATTATTTTGTTCAACTATTCAAAAATAACTACCAATCACTAACCTGAATGATATTGGGTTAGAAAACGGTTTCCGGAAGAAAATGGTTCAAGTTGAAACGGCTGGATGGAGTGTATGAATTTGTTTTACTATTTTTTAAAGTTAATAATAGATACACAAAAGACCATGGGATGTGTAATCAATATATTTGTCACACATAACAAACCCTCAATTCAATTGGATATTCTTGATTGTTTAATTAGTGAATCACACAAACCACCTCTAATTTAGAACGTGATGTTGCCACCAGACTTGAATTGATTCCAATTTATTTAATTTTAGCTTAGCCTGACCAATAAATAAAAAGGAATTTGATCGAACAGTAAGATTCTAATAATATATATATGGTTCAAAAAGCTATTAACAAGACTGAATGATTTCACACCACATTTGAATATATATATATATATATATATGTGTGTGTGTGTGAACACATTTGCATATTTTATCATCAGATGGTGACAAACCACTGTAGTGACTAGACTGGTGAAGCGAGCAAGCAATGCATGTTGCCCATATAACATGTTCCCACTCTTCCATTCTTTAAACCATCTATATATATATATATATATATATATGTATTCCATTTTCTCTCTTTCCAAACAACAATCCTCATGAAGATCACTATCAAAATTGTAGCTGCTCTATTTACTTTGATTCTAGTTCACATCCTCATGTGTTCTTCCTTGTATATCCACTATGAAATGAGTACTAGTCTTCCTGCAGGAGAGATCAGAAACCAGTCAAGAAAATTGCTGTTTTCAATGGCTTCCATATCTGCAAATCTAAGTGCAGCCATGAAAGAGCCCAAGAAAGCTGTGGACCAAAGCCTCAGGAAGGCGCCGCCGAGCACTTCCAATCCTATCCAAAACAAGTAATTTCAAGGCCATATATGTCAAATTATATATAAGTCTCTCTTTTGTGTGTGCATGTGTTTTTTTTTTTTTTTTTTTTTTTGTATTACTTGAAGAATCAATTGATCTGTAGAACTTTGTTTGTTTATTTATTTCTTTTGATTTTTTGGGTTAACGAATATAGTATTTGATTTGAGAGAGAGCATATGAGAAATGTACAGTACTACAAGTTGATTTTTGCAATTAGTTCTATTGATTGTGATCTAGAAAGTTGCTTGGATTAATTTTTTTTCAACACCAACATGGTCAAATAATGCACAACTTCAAGTACATGGTTCATGAAATGAATTTAGCATTGAGATATATACAAACACATATGTACAAGTAGACATTTTAGCAACTTATATAGTCCATTTGTTTCATATATGCTGGATTCAACTATATAAGTTGAATCAACACTTTTACTCTCAAGTGTAGGATGTATGGAGAAAATATCAAATTGTCTCACTAGATTCCTTCTTTTTTTTTTTTTTTTTTGGTGGGATAAGGCCGATATCTTAATAGTTTATTTCCTTTAAAAAATTCCATTTTTTAAAAGAAAAATTGGAACATCTTGGGATGTCCATGATTCCCAAATCTCTAGCAGGAATTGTATTTTGAGATCATTTTATAATGAAGCATGAGAAATGTTGGGAAAATAAAGGGGAGTTTAAGCTGAGTTTGGTTGTCACAGATCTAAGATCAAGTCTTCTTTTTTTTTGGTTAAATAAATTGAATTAGAAAGAAAAGCAGTGAGGCAGAAAGCATGCCAACTACGAGATCTAAAGTAATTATAAAATAATAAACAAGTGCTCTTCAAATACATATATATATATATATTGAGTCTACCTATATATCTAACTTTCTTCACTGAAGGAAAATACATAGAAATTCCTTATTCAGTATTTGCCATCAAAGATTTTCTTAAGATACAAAGAATTGACCAAGTAGAGTAAAATTCGAAATTCATCCAATAATTTCTTGTTTTTCTGAATTGTGAAATAATAGTCACATGAACTATATATTATTAAAGTCAAATTAATGTTGGAAGATTTCTTGGCTAATCACCTTTTTAAGGGGGTATTATTTAGTTTTATTTTTTTTGAACCACACGTTCAACTGTGCCATGTGAGTGTGAGAGATGAAAAGCAAGAAATAAATAAGTTGATGTGAGATGCTTAGACAAAAAGGAAAGATCAAGGTTACCTAGTATATATGTTCAATGTTCATTCAATTATTTTCCAACTTTTAGGTACATTGCATGTCTTCACAGCCCCAAAAGGTCATGATCTCCTTATAGGAACTTTGGAGCTTTCAATCATGTAACATGTAACATGTTATGATCTCATCTATTATTAATTTTTATACCACAAATGTCAATCAAACTTGTAATATTTTGTTGTAGGGTCAAATGATAATGTTTCTCGTATTCGAATCAGGACAATACGATCCTGCCCCATGTTTCTCTCCGTTGATGTGTTTCAATATGATTTGAATATGTGATCAATTTTTTTTTAAAAAAGATTGAACCTAATTCATGTTTTTATAGATTTTATATCCACCATTCTTTTCAAAAATTTTTTGACCATGTGTCCAAATCATATTGGACAACATCAACGGAAAAAACAAATTTAATTCTCATGGGGTCGGACACAAGTATTGTCCTTCCAATTATCTCGTTCGATGTCACATAGCATGATTTTGATAATTGTTTGGTGCATAATAGTTTATGTATATTAACAAATTATAAGAGATTCAATACCATCATTGTAAAAAATAAAAATAATAAAATCAATACATTTCATTTTTACTTGTGATTGTAGAAATAATAATAATAATGATAATAAAATTAATACATTTCATTTTTACACTAGTGATTGAAATCCACGCAGGTCCGATCCTAGTGAATCGTCTATAATAAAATATTCAAGCCCGTTGTGTTTAAATCAATATGCCTGATTTTAGGCCTAGACCATATACTAGTATGCAGAAGATTTCCAAATATTCATGCCCGTTGTGTTTAAATCCATGGGCCTAATTTGAGGCCCAGCCCATATACTAGTATGCAGAAGATTCCCAAATATTCAAGCCCGTTGTGTTTGAATCCATGGGCCTTCTTTGAGGCCCAGCCCATATACTAGTATGCAGAAGATTCCCATATTTGCTTGAGCCCTACATATTCAAAATAAATAAGTCATTGACCATTGGGTCGATGCTACAGAATCAACTCCACTCTATGAGATGTGGTCCTAAAATTCACTCAGTACTTCGTATTGTACAACACTTCATTTTCAATTATTAATTTTTTCTATTTTTTTATTTCCTCTTCCCTATAGAACAATTTTAAACTTTGACTTAGGTTTGAAAAATAGGATACATTCAGGTGTTTGGGGGTTGCATTTTTCAAATCCGATTAAAATTACATGAGTAAAGAATAATTTCATTATGACATCAGAAATATTAGTATATGACGACAATATTATTCCCTGCTCACATCAATCATTCAAAGTTGTCTGTATTCTAGACTCCAAATTATATTTCTTTTTCACCCTAAAGTCTATCAATTGACACTAAAAACCAGATACAAGAGAGCAACCACTGACAAGGACCTTCAAATTAATTTTCATTCTGAGTCTTTTAAATTAAATTTCTCTTTGACAATGAATTCCCATGGTGTAGAAAATTATGTATATGTACACCTGTGTGCAACTTATCTTCAACCATGAATAGAGATAAGTAGTGTATTTCAAGGCTCTCAAGACCACCATATTTTAAGTGAGAAAAAAAAAATAGGAATAAAATCTCAAGAAAAATCATATTGAAACATTTCACTTTTATATAAAAACACTTCATAAATCAAAAGACAAGGAGACCAAAAGAACCAATATGAGACTACTATAAATAAAGCTATTTTCTCTCATCTTTCTCCCATATAAAATAAGTTTTGGAATATTAAATAAAGCATTGATGCCTCAACAGCTCCTACTTTGTAAGAGAGAGAACCTAGTCCAAAAAAGTTTTTATTTTTATTTATTTTTACTGTCCTAGCTCTCTTCCAATAATTAGTGCCTAAGGGCATACTTATTGATTCGGCATGGTTCATCTACTATTGTCCAATTAATTTGTATAATTGATTTCAAACAAGTCCCAATATCGATTTTAGTTTCGGTCGCGATAATAATATAAGAGACTCAGATAATATTAATTTTAAAAGTTAATATCTAATTAATTTTGATCATGCATATAACTAATGATACCTTCCAAAGATATTAAAAATCATATAATAATAAATAAATAAAAAACGCCAACCATATTGCAATATAATTCACTGAATCTCATCCAAGCTCGATAGCTATCTCGTATAAGGCGTGACCGACCAAAATATCTCTTGCTACTCTTGTTGGTATTTGCTAAAAGTCCATGGACCATGATGCATTGATGTTGTGTTGCAGTTTTGGTGGCTCTTGGTCTATGGTACAATTAATGTGCAACATGAGAACAAATAAATAATTCCAAGAAGATAAAGGAAGAGAGGAGACATACTTCCACATCAATTAAATGGGATTTGTCTATTATTTACATCTCAATCAATGAACCCTTCTTCTCTGAATTTCATGCGCGTGTGTGTATATATATATATATGCACAAATACAAGGTGCGTTATAATTAGACCCGTAAACGGGTCGGATTCGGATCGGATCTGTTCTGATACGATCCGAACCCGATAACCTTATATCCGATCCGATCCGATCCGATAACCCGATGGATTTTTACTTTATTGATCCAAATCCGAATTTGTTAATTTTCGGATATCCGATCCGATAACCCGATCCGATTAAGTAAAAAAAAAATATAAAAAATTATTATTATTTTTTTATTTTTATGTTATTTTTTAAGAATATTAAACACTAAATTATATATTTTACAATCAATGCTTATAATACATGACTATAAGAACATAAAAATGAAAAAGCGAAAAAAAAATTTGAAATATAATTAAATATATTATTTAATATTTACATATTAATAACATAATATATATGTGTATATATAAAATTAATCGGATCGGGTTATTATTGGAATCCAAATCTAATTTGTTAAAGAATCGGATTATCGGATTCGGGTTATCGGATTATTTTTTTAATCCAAATCCAACTAATCGGATCGGATTCGGATCAAAATCAAATCCATTGACAGGTCTAATTATAATTAACCAACCTTATCTTGTAATTGTATCATTTGTTTTTTTTAA
This sequence comes from Cornus suecica, assembly GCA_963922005.1. Classification (NCBI taxonomy): domain Eukaryota; kingdom Viridiplantae; phylum Streptophyta; class Magnoliopsida; order Cornales; family Cornaceae; genus Cornus; species Cornus suecica. The sequence continues at coordinate 75,537,147 of OY998244.1, read as the reverse complement.
TAACAATAGTAGAAAGTTGAAAGTGAATTTTACCAAATCCACGTAACAAAGGTTTGGCTTAGAAAAGCTATTATTGGAAAGCTAAATTAGATAAGAGATTATATATATGTAGATAAGATTGATTGACCTACACCAAAGAGTAATAATGTATGGTTGAAAGTTGATTAGAAGAAGGAATGGTTGGGTACGAAAGACGAAAAAATAATTAATTTTGGGGTAATTTCTGGGACACCCCTGAGGTCTGGATCAATTGTCGGTCAGTATTTTTTTAAGAAAGATATCCCTCAAATTTACAAAGTGTTATAATAACATCCCTTAAAAATATAAAATAACTTATATGCCCTTTATTATATTAATTTACAAACAAAATATTTAAGTTATCCTCATTCTCTAAACCCCACTTCACTACATTACACCAAACTTAATTTTCTCTTTTTATTTATGTTTAAAATAAAAAAAATTATACAATTTTTTATTTTTATTTGTTAAATAATTATAATTATCCATTTACTTAACAATTACACTAAATGTTACACAAGAAATGTATTAAATAGAGTTAATTTCAAGAAACCCCCAATATTATCCAGTTTAATCAACTAACCCCCAATGTGTCCATTTTGCCCCATATACTATTCAATTTCATCATTATGCCCCATTACCTCACATTTTGAGTCAAAATGTCAAAACTACCCTCAATAGTATAAGGGGGTTTAGTGAAATCTTCAAAAATCAATTATATTTTTCGCAAAAATTATAAATTCAAAAATATATATATATTTTTCGGAGGGAGTATATTATTTTCCAAAATATGAATTATTTCGGAAAAAATAATATATATTTTTTGCAAAAAAAATAATTTTCGGAAAAAAAATCATATTTTGGAACATAATAGTATATATTTTTCGTAAAAAAATTATTTTTCAGAAAAGATCATATTTTGGAATATAATAGTATATATTTTTTGCAAAAAAAATATTTTTCAGAAAAAATCATATTTTGGAACATAATATATATTTTTCGCAAAAAAAATCATATTTTGGAACATAATAAATACTTTTTCGCAAAAATATTATATTTTGGAACATAATATATATTTTTCGAAAAAAATTATTTTTCATAAAAAATCATATTTTGGAAAATAATATATATTTTTCGGAAAAAAATCAAATTTGGAACATAATATATACTTTTTCGCAAAAAAAATATTTTTCTGAAAAAAAATCATATTTTGGAACATAATATATATTTTTCGGAAAAAATTCATATTTTGGACAATAATATATACTTTTTCGCAAAAAAATATTTTTCGGAAAAAACATCATATTTTGGAATATAATATATATTTTTCGCAAAAAAAATTATTTTTTGGAAAAAATTCATATTTTGGAACATAATATATACTTTTTTGCAAAAAAAAAATATTTTTCGGAAAAAAAAAATCATATTTTGGAACATAATTTATATTTTTTGCGAAAAAAATTATATTTTGGAACATAATATATACTTTTTAGCAACAAAAAAAATTCGGAAAAAAAATCATATTTTGGAACATAATATATATTTTTCGTAAAAAATTCATATTTTGGAACATAATATATATTTTTTGCAAAACAATTATTTTTCGGAAAAAATCATATTTTCCGAAATATATATATATATATTTTGAAATTTATAGTTTTTACGAAAAATATAATTTATTTTCGAAAAATAATTTTTTTAATGGTTGATTTCACTAAACCCCTTTATACTATTAAAAGAGGGTAGTTTAGATATTTTGACTCAAAATGTGAGGAGGAGGGGGCATAGTGATGAAATTGGATAATATAGGGGACAAAATAGACATAGTGGAGGTTAGTTGATTAAATTGAATAGCACAGAGGGTTTCTTGAAGTAAACCCTATTAAATATTTCTAAATTCAATTAAAATATATTTACACCAATTAATAAATAAAAAATTCAACTTCCCACAAAATACATTAATTATTACTACTTACCCCAATTAATACTAAAAAAAATATTCAACTTCCCATAAAATTATCTTATAAATTAGGACAGAGGGAGTATAAGATGCCGGTAAATGCAGGGTTATTAATTAATTTAAAATTTCTTATACTTGTTAGTCACCCTATATTTTCAATTTTTCAAGTAGAGAAACAATATTTACCCAAATACACAATCAATGAATAGGTAATCATGAATAACATTGCAATCAAAATGAGCTTTGCATAGGGTCATTGGTGACATAAGGGAGTGGTTTGTAACATGAATGGTGTCCAAAATCCAAGTACTTTCGTATGCAAATGTGTCCTTGTTTATATACGTCAATGTATGATATCATGAATCCTACGCTCCTGTCATGGTCATGTGCTTCACCATTTTTGCGATTCACTCAGATTTTCCTTTGAAGAAAACCTATTATTGTCCACATCATCATTTAATTAAACAAACTTAAGCACACGACTCATTTATAATTTAAATAAAGACCTACATAAGATTCTTATTTATAACATTTTCTAAGTAAAGACGTGTCTTCAATTGGTGTACTAGCGTATGAACATACTCTGGTTTTGATTTTATTTTTTGTAAAACAGGGTGCCCTGAAATTAGGGGTGTTCAAAATCGATTCGGTTTCACAGGAACCGGAATCAATTTTTAGAACTGAAAGTGCAAGGAATCAAAATCGGTTCGGTTCCGGTTCCTTCTATTTTTTTTTTTAAAAAAGGTTCAATATTATAAGATGATATAATTATAAACTATAGTATTTGAATTATTACAAACCCAAAACCAAATATATAATTAGTGGAATGAAAATAACTATATTACCTAAAGTTACAAATTACAATTGTCATTTAATAATCAAACAAACATTTCTATTTGAAAGTTAAAAAAATATATATATATATTCCGCATCAATAAAAGAAAATTAGTAGAAAACTACTACTCATTAATGAAGTAACATTTTTATCATTTATATATAATTGAACTGCATGCCCTATATATATATTTACATTATTTATGTGATCTTATGTTGTTTAATGGACTAACTTTACAAATATTAATCTACACATTCAATGGACTAACCTTACAAATATAGATCTCTACATTCAGTAACTATGCAGGCTAGTGAACATATAATCTATGATCTCTAACTTAAAAAAAAAAAAAAACCGATTTCGATTCAGTTCTGTGGGGTAAGAACCAGAACCGAACCAAAATTTTCAGTTCTTGGAATTTTGGAACTAGAACTGGAACCGTCGGTTCGGTTCGATTCGATTAGGTTCCTGAACACCTAATCGATTCAAGTCGTGTGAAAATAAAAGTATTTAATATGAAGAATTAACACGATCTAGTTTTATCTCCCAGTTGCAAGTACGCGAGTAGTATATAATATAGTTGGGTAGAGAGGGTTATCGAACCACAGAGATCAAAGTCATATTTTAAATAATTGTAAATTAGTAAATTGAATTATATTTAAAAGTTGTTTGATTGGTTTGTTGTTTATAATTTACTAAACATAAAATAAATAAACAAAGAATAGTTATGTTAAATTCAAGATAAACAAGTCTAGGGTTTTGTTCCAACTCCACCACTAGCCTAATAATATAGTCCTTTAATTGTTATATTGCAAGAGGAAGATACAACTTATATGAATCAGATTAGTAACACTACAAGCGGTCCGATTCGCTATAACCCATATTCGAATAAAGTATGATTAGTGCATGCATTTGTGTTACAACTACTCCTAAAACATTAAATTAAAAGCATGTCTATATCAAATTCTCTTAGCATGACATGTGTGAACCTAAGACTTTATCATGTCAATTAAGAACCATTATTAAACCTTCGGGGTTCCAGCCCCTAGTGATAAAACATAGTTGCTCAAGATTAATTATTAATTCAATCTAAGACAAGAAGAAAATCAACAAAAAATCTTATTTAGGTAATACGTTTGATGTCCGCTCAAGATGGTTAAAAATATGTGTTAAGAACACACCCTTAAGACGACCTAGGTTTTACCTATCGCAAGTACATGAATCGTATTATAGTATAGTTCGGCTTAAGAAAGGTTATCGATCCCACAAAGATTAAGTCGTATTCCGAATTCTCGTAAAATAATACTCTTAAATTGCTACAAAAGTAGGGTTTGTTGTTTGTGATTGATTAACTAATTAACTAAGAAAGTGATATGTGCTCAAAAGTGTCCATTTTAAGCCTCTATCTTACTGTTGTTACGTCTTTACAATCCATTATTTAGTATTTTTATGTCGTTTGTGTGTTTAAGCATGTTTCAGGAGTTTAATGAGGAAAACAAGTTAAATTCGGTGAAATAACTGAATTTATGATTGAAGATCGTTCGAGAGCAGAAAACATGGATAAAAGACCTATGAAAGACCAAAAATAAGTCAATGATGTAAAATGAGTGAAAATGAATGAAGCTGAGAAGAGAAACGAAACAAAGAAAATGAAATACGAAAGTTCAAGGTGAAGAACTACCGAGAACTCTGTAGTGCCTCTACCGAGTACTCGGTAAAGTGCGAAAGTGAGCGCACTTGCGTAAATCATGAAAAACCACTAGAACATTTTGAGCACTTGCACCCGTTTGCGCAACATTCAAAAGCTACCAAGTACTCGGTGAGCTAGTTTTAGTACAAAATTTAATCCAACTTTGGGAGCTCATATCTCAGTCAAACAAGGTTTAAATGGAGTGATTCTTGATCCTATCATCAAGAGCTTGAAGTCAGTTTTCCAAATATATATTATAAGACTCCATACAATGTGTGTAGCTCCAGATATGATAAAAATAGTGAGAGGTGTTCTGCAGGAAAAATTTGGAAATTTCATATTAGGGCCAAAATTCTACTTTGACCTGGATTGATCCGTTTTGACCCAGATGACTTTAAGTTCGACCACAACACCTATATGGACATGTTTTAGACACATTATATATTATATTGAAGGGTTTTGCTCAATTTGAAAGGAAATCACATAAAAGGGGAATCCTATTCTCGACAAGAAATGAAGGCAATTTAGGATTTCCCTCACATTTATCAATATATATCAATGTCTGCTACATATTTAAAGGACTTCTCTCCACATATTTTGGGGGACTTCTCTTCACATAATTTCAGAACTTCTATTCACATATCATTCAAAGGAATGAGTCATTCAAGACTTAGAGATCCGGAGAAGACGACCATGGAGGGAGATTCTACATCAACGATGCAGTCTCCTTCTACAATGAGCAACTAATTCGGTATTTAGGATTTTCTAGCAAAACCCTAGCCAAGTAATGTAGTTCTTTTATTTATTTTCAATTGTAACGAGGGGAAACTATGACCATACTATGATGATTGATTGTAGATGTGTGGCCGTTTTAATTCTTGACACAAGATCTTATATTTATTATTAATTCTTGTCTTAGATTGAATGAATATATTTTCTTACACAATCATGATTATTCTAAACAAATTGTGATTTTTTACAACAATTGTGGTAATAAAATTCGAAACCCTAGGTTGACACATGTCATGCCTTAACGAGTTGATATAGACATACTTTAGTTTATTTTCATGTATTAGGAGTATATTAGAGTAATTTAATTGACATGTATTAGTTAGTTCAGTTATGATATGGGTTGTCGCAATCCGGTGACGGTAATCCTTTTTGGGGTTGTATTTAGCTATTTGCGGTACAACCTGATTCACAGTTATGGATTGCTCTCTTACAATTGAGCGAATTGAGAATTATATTATATGGTTAGTGGTGGAGTAAGGAAACTCTGGATTTTGTTTCTATTGTTTTCGTCTTAATCTATCTTTATTTGTTTTCTTAGTTAAATAGTTAATTAATCATAAATCACAAATCATATTTTTATAGCAATTTAAGAGTATTATTTTACGAGAATTTAGAATACGACTTAGTCTCTGTGGGATCGATAACCTTTCACAAGTCGTTTTTATACTACAACTGACTCGTGCGCTTGCGATAGGTAAAACCTAAGCTGTCATAATGGTGCATTCTTAACACATATTTTTAGCATACCCCGACGGACATCAGAAATCAAGTAAAGATAGATTAAGACAAGAATAATAGAAATAAAATATAGGGTTTTCATACTCCACCACTAACCGCATAACATTGTTCTCTCTTTGCTTAATTGCAAGATGGCGATCCATAACTATGAATCAAGTTGTACCGCAAATAGTCGAATACAACCCCAAAAAGGATACCGTCAATTGGATTCGTTACAACCCATCTCCGGACAGAGTGTAACTAGTGCATGCTATTTACTTTACTCTAATTCACTCATAATGTATGAAATTAAACTAAAGCATGTTTATATTACCTCGCTGAGGCATGATCTGTGTAAACCTAGGGTTTTAAGTGTTAAGCACCATTATGTAGAAAATCATGAATTAAGCATCTGAGTTCTAGCCCATAGTGAATAACCATGATTGAGTAAGAAAATATAATCATTCAATCAAATACAAGAATTTATAACAAATATAAGATCTTGTATCAAGAATAAAAATGGTCACTCATCTACAATAATCATCACAGTATGGTCAAAGCTTCCCCTTGTTACAATTGAAAACAAATTAAGAACTACATTACTTGGCTAGACTTTTTCTAGAAAACCCTAGATACCGAATTTGTTGCTCATGGTAGAAGGTGACTGCATCGTTGATGTAGAAACGCCCCCCATGGTCTTCTTTTTCGGATCTCTAGGTCCTGAATGACTCCTTATTGAATGAATCTCCAGAGGTTGCTCTGAAAATTATATGTGCATGGAAGCTCTGAAATCATGTGAAGAGAAGTCCCCAACTTTGTAGCAAAACTCAGTATTTATAGACAAAGCCGAGGGAAACCCTAATGGTTGCCCCTTTTTGGTAATTTTACATAAAACCTAATCAAAACCCTATATTCTGATGTATATATATGTATATTTATGTGCATCGAGGTGTAAAGTCACATCCGCCATAAAGGAAAACAAGTCGGGGGCAAAACAGGAATTTCAACAGTCTAAAATTGCCAGACCCCTATGCCTTGGGCGTAAGGGAAGCTACGCCTGGGGCATAGGCCAGTTTCAGTTGCGTCTACTCCGGGCGTAGAAACAACACTTTCTAGCCACTTTTTGTTTCTGTGGGCGTAGGTCAAGTGTGGCAAAATATTTGGAACAAAATTTTCTTGATAATTGTGTCATTTGAACCCCCTTGATTCGGTTGTTAAGATTCTTGAAGTTGCGGCTCAAAAAAATGACGTTTCTGTCATCCGGAAGCCACTTTTCTCTTGAAAACACCTCTTAATCTCTCCTCTTGGATAGAAATAAGCATGTCTTTAGTTAATTCACCAAAGTTAGCTCTTTTTCTTCGTTAAGCTCCTGAAACAAGCTTAAACACACAAATGGCATCAAAATACCAAATAATGGAATAAAAAGACATAACAATAACAAGATAGGGGCCTAAAATGTACAATATTTGGCACCTATCAACGTTCGTTCTCTCACTACATAATCATCATATAATTAAGTGTTCTTTAGCTTTCCCTCTTTGCAATAAAATAATTAAAGTTCTACATTACTTAGCTAGGGTTTTGTTGGAAATCCTAGATACCGACTTAGCCGCTCATGGATGGAGAAGACTACATCAATGATGTAAAAATCATATCCATGATTGGTTGGTTGGTTCTTGAGAGGAATATTCTCTCTAAAGAGAGAATTTGTATATGACTTGAATATTCTGAATGATCAAATCTCCCTTTCTTCATGAAGTTTTCACATATTTATAGACAAAAGTTGGTGTAGTTATGTTATGTCTTTGCTTGCACTCCAAGATGACTTGGTGTAGAGACCAAATAATAGTTGTGAATTGACCATTCTATCCTTCATTGTACTTGCACAAGGAGCCAGAATACAACAATTTATTTTCGCCCGAATCCCAATATCGGCGCAACCGATAGATCGGTGGCTCCTGAATTTTAATATTTAATATTTCTGCAATTTATACTTTGACTGCTTGTACTCTACTTGACAGACTTATACCTTGCTCTGAATTGAGTGTTTTTATTCTTCTAAGTGTCATTCCGGATCATATATTTTCGCTAAAATCCTATAATTAACTCATATTCACATTAAAACCCTTGTAACATGCTTAAATACACAACTTGGATAAAAATATCAAATTAATAAAATAAAGAGACTAACAATGGATTAATTAACGCCCAAAATAACGAATATTCTGGTCTCATCAACACCCCTACTTGAAACATTTCAACACATATTTTAAGAGACAATTATAGAATTGTTACATTTTTTCCGAGGGAATTATTATGGACTATCTTGCTTTTAATTTTAGTTATCTGACTTGTTCATTTTTTTTATTTTACCAATTTCTTTTTAATACCTCAGATTATCTATAAGGTAATATTCATCATTCAACTCACCAGTCATTCGTCCAAAATACAATATTCTGGGTATAACATTCACTTCTGAACCTCAACCTTCTTTTGTTAATACATTGACAACACTATCTATGTAATATTTATCATTCAAAACTATTTTAGCAAGAAGAGATTCAAATATATAGATTGCTCTTGGATTTATCACCAGATTGTCTCATACTAATTAGAAATAACACTTTAGATATAAACACTTCATAATCACTATACCGAACGATACGCGGGATGTCACAATTTTCCAATATATAGGTGTTAGTGACTTTCTTTCATGTCTCAAGAAAAACTATGCATTTGGAATGACTTGTGTGAGTGAGTCTAAAGTCCTTAGAGATAGCAATAATTGATTCATACATATCTAGCTATAGGTAAAATGTTAAGACAGGGTGTTTGAGTAAGACCTTTTCAATTTAGTTGTGTCAATTCTAGCATCAAGTAGCACTTATATTAGCTTCAAAATGGCTGTGCCTACAACAAAATGTGAAATATCTATGACCAGTTTTATATCCAACCACTTTGAATAATGACTCAAATTACTTAAACACTTGACTTGTGAAAGTTGGTGCAAAATTGTTGTAGAGTTTACTTCTTTTTAAAGTTTCATTTAAAATAATGAAAATAATAAAGGATGTATAAACGTGTTGCCTATTAGAATGGTCAAACTTGATGTTTTAACGTTCATATTGCTCATACCTGTCGCATCATTCATGATATTTTCATAAATTTTATTTCCATAATATTTAACAAAATTTAACATGTATACATATGTCATTAGTTTTCACACTGAAAATTAGCAAAGCATCCCATTGGGTCCACATTGCCACAAGGTCAGGGAGAAATAAGTATCAAAATATCTTTATGTGATTATATATATATATATATATATATATATATATATATATGGTGAGAGTAGACCTGTCAATGGATTGGATTTTGATCCGAATCCGATCCGATTAGTCGGATTGTAAAAAAAATCCGATAATCCGATAATCCGATTTCTTAACAAATTGGATTTGGATTAGCCTAATCCGATCCGATAAAATATACATATATATATTTATATATATGTGTATATATTTAATATTGTACATGTATATAAATGTTAGTTGTTAATTATTTTATTATTTATTAATAATGATTGATCATAAATACAATTATTAAAAGTGTGAATAATTTTAGTGTTTCAGTATTTATTGATTCTTGTATTTTTTTTAATTAAATATTCGGATCAGATATTCTATAATGAAGAAATTCGAATATGAATTAATTAAGTGAAAATCTGTCGAATTATCGGATTCAGATCGCGGATTGAGAGTTTTTGTCATCCTTATTAATAGACTTATCAATAATCCGATTATGATCTGAATCCGATCCGAATCCGATATTAACCGGATATGGATTGAAAATAAAATCCGATAACCCGATTAGGATTCGAATCCGATAATCCGATTTCTTAACAAATTAAATTTGGATTTAACTGATCCGATCCGAATCCGATCAATTCACATGTCTAGGTGAGAGAGAATCAAATTCAAACTTCAAACTTCAAACCTGGTAGGAACTCGATGAACAGAAAGATCCAAAAGATCACCAAATCTCCTTAAAAGAGTGGTGGTGACCCTTAATCTATGGATGGATCAAAGTGATAAATTGTCACAACACAATGGATATATATATCAAGAATTATAAAGTAACATGTACTAAGATATACTTGCAACCGGCATGATATGATATGTAGTTCAAAATTTCAAAACCTAACTTTAGTGATTGTAACATACTCTGTCTTTTGTTGCCTAATTATAGGAATATATGACATCATGAAATTGGGCACTAAAGTTCTAATTAAGTGAATACTATATAATCAATTCTAGCTACTCCAACTTGCACATAATATAAAATAATAATTGCAAGGGTAAACTGAATAGGTGAAGGAAAAATAAAAAATACGAAAAGAAAAGAAACTCTCAACTTTCACTAATTTTTGTACAAAACCCCCTTATACCCTTCCAAAATATGTAAATATCCCCTGGGTTATTCATATTTTATAGTATAATATATGTATATATTATAAAACCCTGATTTTTGCCATTAAGATGTTCATATCAAAATGGCATATAGAACAATTTATATATATCTATATATATATACATATATATAGGGTTTTGTGAACAAAAAAAAAACCCTCTGTGACCAAACACAAAAAGATTCAAGAAACACCCACCATATTCAGCATGTGCATATAACTTTATATAGTTTTGAAATTTGAAGTAAATTGGCCCGATCTTTAATTTTAACCAATTTTTTTTTTTTAAATATCCTAAATTTCCTAAAAATTAAAATTTGCTTTCATGTGTAAACTGCAAAAGAAACCCTTCACTATGGTTTAAGAGGTATATAAAAGTTAATTAAGTTGTTAGGATGAATTATTATTATACTTTTTCAAAACTAAATCATGCATTAGTGTATTACTTATTAATTATTTTTAATAAAATATTTTTTAAATAACAGTACATATATTTGCAATGCAAAAAAAATTTGTCTACAAAATATTGTCGTTAGATAACAGGGGTGAATTCTTATTTTTATAAGAAAATAAATAAATTCATAATTAAGGGGAATTTAATCATTTTTATTTTAACAAAAAAAGTTGGACTTATTTGCACCAATTGAGGGCGTTTCTAATAATTTTATTGTCAAATTTTGCAAAAATTGCTGATCATCAAACATATTATATATATATTTTGAAGGGTTTGTAATAAAATAATTTCAAGATAATATCATGAATGAAGAAAATTATAAGATTTAATATAATTTAGTTTTCATTCTAATTCTTGAATTTCAATTGTAATATTAGTTTAATATTTACCTATCAAAAAAATACATTCTCTTCACTTTCTTTTTATTTATTTATTTTTAATTTTTCATAATGAACACATGTCGTTTATGTATACATTTACGTCATTCAAGATTATATCATAAAATAAATCACATGATAACATACTTTACCAAAATTGGGATTACTTGCGACTTTCAAATAACACGTATCTACAGCCTTTGAATTCAATTGAGATTTTTTTTTTGCAGCTAACCTAACTACAATAATAACAAAAACAGTGGACGAAGACTTGCATTTTCTTTCTTACTTATATTATTATTTATTTATTCCAAGTAATGGGAGGGTGTTATCCCTCTGGGAGCAGGAGGACTGTTCTCTTTGGATACATGCAATCATCAAAAACCATATATATATATATATATATATATATATATATATATATATATATATATATATATATATGAAATTGTATACAGAGAACTAAAGAATTGATTAGTTTAAAGACTGGTGTGGTCCAGTCCTACACTATTTTCCAAAGACTCCTCAGTAATGAATAATGATAGAACACAACTAAAACTTTTATATGCTAATAATTATTGCAATCTAAAATGTTACCCAACTATGAATCAAGTAAAAAGTATTCAACTCAAAACTTAAAAGATCAAATTAAGTACTTCAAGGGTTTCAAGCTTAATTCCAACCAAATATAAGATGCAAAAGTTGCATCAATCACAAGAATTGCACAAACAGTAATCTCCACTCCCCATCATGTACAATTCCCCAATCCCCATCATCTAGTCAAAGAACATAGAAAAAGGAAAAGTAAAAAACATGAAGAGAGAGAGAGAGAGAGAGAGAGAGAGAGAGAGAGAGAGAGAGAATTCTCATACACTCCTAGCCATCATTTCTTGAAACATTCTAAGGGACTCTTGTTTCTCCAACCTGAACTTCTCATGGCAGCTTTCAATGAACATATCAGCCAACTTATCAATCTCATTGATGCCCTCATTGCCATTATTAACCTTGTCTTCAAGCCAATGGAGGTACCCCGAAAGCTGAGACTCGGCAATGTCCTGACACTCGCTAGAAATGATCGAATTCCACGTAGAATCATAGTAGGCATGACTCTTGGGAAGCCCATCTATCACAGGCGAAGGTACCGGCAAGACATGAGAGCTAGAGCACCAATTATAGTGAAACCTAAATGAGCCAAAGAGTCTCTTCTTGTTCTTATCATCTTTGTTCTTCTTTAGAAGATAGTCTATCAAGTGAATGAATTGGAGTTCCCTAAGGAGCTCAATGAGGATGGATTTGGCTTTGGAGAGAGCTCGGGCGATGCGACACGCGTGCGAAAATATGAGTGTGTGAACTAGGGTTTTCAGTTTCATGGAGCTCAAGGAGGTGGAAGATGGTGGTTTTTTGGAGGAGGCATGGAGGTAGTGGAGGGTTTTGGGGTGAGATGGACCAGCCATTTCTTTTCTTTTGGTAGGAGAGGAGATAAACATGTGGTGGTTTCAAATGAGGTTTTATAAAGGCTCTTCATTCCTAAATTGCCACTTCATGTTAGGTAATTTAAATAAAGTGCCAACAACTTTGCAGATTATGAAGTTTGGCCTTTTGACCTGTTTTTTTAATTTCCTTGAATTTATACTAGATAAAGACATAGCTGTGACTGTTATGACTTGTTTGGTTGAATGGAGCACCGAATAATTTGTGCATTATTCTCTTTCAAGATATATGCAACAAAATAAATTAGGACAAAGTTTTGGCTTTTTAGTGAGATTTATACGGTAATTCGTACCGGTTTGTGGAGTTAGCGTTACCGTTTCCGTTTCGGCTCGGTATACCCGTGGCGGTGGGTGTCGGTTCACACACCTGAACCGGCCGATACTCTCCAAAATGGCCATTACAGAGATCGTAATGCCGGTTCTGGCCGGTTAACACTCCATATCAGATTTTTTTTTTCATGAGCCTAATCAGATCAACAAGATTCATAGCGAAATTCATTTTGGTGGTGAACTATGTACTTATTTTAATTATTTTGCATTAATTTGAAAGTAAAATACATCTTTTATGATTTAAATATTTATTTTTGTTTAAATTTAGTACTATTAAATAGTCTTATAAAAATATCGACAATACCTTAAAATTCATTAATAAATCATTTCTTACACTAAATGTCTTTAAAAAATATATAAAATTTACTTGAAATTACCAAAAAAATCATCAAACTTCAGTTATGTTGTCAAATTAAAGTAGCATATCAGTGTATTTTGGTCATCATGTGCGGTTTTTTAAAAAATTCACGATTGCGATGATCGATACCGTTACGTAATCCTGATACTAACCCGAGTACAATACACCGATTGAAACCGTTTCTGCGAATGTTTGCTTTACTTTCTGTTTTGTTTTGTTTTTTTTGTTTTTTTCTTCTAAATAAGTGACTAACAAATAAATAAAAAAAGGAAAAAAAACCCGAAAAAAATGAATTTATTTAATTACCCCCAAAAAACTGAAATATTACAAATATATATATATATAGTTAGATTGTCTAAGCCTGGCCCTCCTTTGGGGCATTTTTCCGATGCCCAAAAAAACAAATTAACTGGTCCAGTGGACAAATCCATCAAACAGAATTGAAAGGTGTACAAAAATAGTGTGAATTTGTCACCTTTCATTTGTGTTGATGACCATGTGTCTTGAAGATTTTTGTAGCGCCAAAAAAAAATCCTAAAGGTTCCCAACTATAACCCGCTTAAATTATTCGAAAGATAGGTGCATGCTAGACAACTACAAGTCATAGTCAACTTTTATACGACGAGTAACATTTTTCATTTTTAGAATAGAGCCACATCTTTGTAATTTAAAACAAAAACATGGTCACTTTAGACAGTGTCAGTGGTCCTTGTTACTGTGTGTGTGTGAGAGAGATCGGATATATATGTCTGTAGGTGCTGGTGCCCAAGTCTCGCGGGGTTTGGAATCCTGTGGGAGTAACTCGAAGAGGTAAACAAGGCCGATTCTTCGCCGAAATTACAAGCCCAATGTTATGACATATATATATATATATATATATATATATATATATATAATCTCATCGCTAATATGTTGTATTCAGTTGTAATCAAACAACTGCTACCAGTTAATATCCAGCCTTATTTATTGGGAACATCAAAGAGAAAATGTAAAGTATGGTTATTCTCCAACAGTTCATCCTAATTTTCAGCTCACCTCACTATTTTTAATCAATCCACATCCAATCTTTTACAAGTGTAGAATAAAGTAAAACCCATGATCTTGGATACAACTTTAATTAGTCAGAGATTTCAGAAAAGTTATGTTAGCAACAATGAGATACAGAATTCCAATCAAACCATTTAATCAATTGACATCACTATTCGAATTTGGAATCCAATTCATATTTATAATCTGTATTTATAAAAGTGAAAAAATAAATTAAATAACTCCCTAAACTAGGAAAAATTACAAAATTTCTAGTGTCACCACATAAAGATATTAGGTTAATAATCCGGACGGGTGGGTGAGATGGAAGAATTCTTAGGTCTTTCATCATGAGTTCCTTGGTTCAAATCCTTCTAACTACGTTTCCATTTGGGCCACTCCGGTGCATGTAAGCTGACCCGGATCACTTCGGTTACTGAAAAAGAAAAGGAAAAAGAAAAAAAAACAGAGAATGGTAAAATAGAGCTGAGGTATTGACATTAAAAAAACCAAAAAAGAAAAAGAGAGGAAAATTGGTAATTAGGAGACATTAAAGTATGGGAGTAAGTTACCAACATAATTAGTATTTAGTAGTAATAACTTAGCACCAAAACGCCGTATAACCCAATCCGAAACTGACACAGGCTTTAGATTGAGGACTTCAAGGCCTTGCAAAGAAGATTCTTCCTCGTGATTGAAGATAAGCCCATAAATTAATCTTCTCTTCCCTTTTGTTGGGAGAGTGGAATCAGTAATATTAATTATCACCAACTGAAAATCATACTGGTTGTTCTAATACTTATGATTTTCATAATGACAATGGGTTCTTGGAAAGTAACAAGAAATTAAATAAGTTTTTTATTAATAAATTCATGATCCACTTTGGCCTTTTAAATGTCATTCACAAATCAATGTACCATCATGACTCAGCAAAGTGATAAGTGCATGTACAAGAGATCATCAAATGCAAAGGATCACCAAATAATTTTTTTTTTTTTTGTATTTATAGTGAAAATTTTAATGATTCTGCCACTAAATAATTGATTTTTCTATCCAAGGGATCTAAGATATAACAACGGTTTTTACTTCCATTGCTAGAAGCTTATTTCTTGCCGTGAATCCTTTTTTAAGAACATCGAGCGGCGCTATGCTCTGCCAAATTTTTGCTTAAATAGGGGATAAATGTTTTGAGACAGTTGATAATAAGATCACTCATAAACCATGTATTTTTTGAGTTTATGGATTGTAAAAGAAAATAAGAAAAGGTAAGTAGGGTGTTCCTAATGGAGTGAAGAGAATCTAAAAAAGGAAAGAAAAAAAAAAAGCAAAGGGAGTGGTAAGAGCAGGTGAAACACTAATAAGCCAACTTTAGTCTGTACTAAAAAATCCATTCAATCACAGTGGAAGATTGGAATACATCACCTTTCCTTTATATATTCCCCAGAATAACTTGTCACCATCACTCAAAGCCCTCATGTATGTAACTCAAACATTTCTACTTTCTAGTTCTTGAGTGATTTTGAATTCCACTTTTCTCATTTAATTTCTTCACTGATGCATGGTAGAAACTCTTTCAGAATCTTCTTCAACTGGAACATATTCCCCCTAGACCAAGTACACTTTCAATTGCCAAAACACTTTTTTGTCATGGTGCACATAACATAAAAATAAAAAAATAAAAACATACTCTTCTCAGTTACAAATATTGGGGATATAGAACAGACTGGCAATTATGCAACTTCAGAGTCCAGAGAGACAGTTTGACAGGATATGACCTGTTCATTTCACAAATTTTTTTTTTAAAAATAAAATTGTTGGCATATAAATATTTGAATTAAATCTCTATGGAATTCAATCTTATTACATTATTATCAAATTAAGAGATTATTTTTCCAACCACAGACCCATGTAATTTCAAATGGAAAGACCACAGAGGTTGAGAACCCATGATTTAAATCTTCTAACACTTTGATCTAGCTGTTTCATAATTCATCACAGACAAATAAAAGTCATCTTCCCCTAAACTACTTAAGAGAAATTGTAAACAATTTCAATTTCTGATATGTCTATGCCAAAAAAACAACAGGGAAAGTAAGGAACCAGGGTCCAACATAAATGGAATCAAGAAATCGAGGTTTCTTTCTTTTTCTCCCACAAACGCGCAAAATTATTCGAACATTAGCTTAAGAAATGCAGTCCAATATGTCTCTCCTAGGCAGGACAAGCGAAAAAATATATTAGATCAATAGAGCTCAACCAAATTTGGATGAAAAGAATGATCTCAATAATTGCAGTAATTTTGGTGATTAAACGTTTAACCCTTCTATCACCATTTCACATATCATCGAAAAGTCTTCATGATAAAGCGTGATCAATGATTAAATGATGGGTCGGAGTTGCTTAAACGCTAACCATGGGATGGCCGATTGCCCATACCATAGCGTGTATGAAGCCATGAGTGTGAAGTTGCTTACCGGGGATGACAAATGATCAGTTGAGCAATAACATCAGGAACTAGAACAAGAATTCATACCTTTTTGTTGGGCAAAGTTTTCAGGATTCAGTGAATGGTCATTGAAGCATACCTATTAAGACCAAGTGCTCATTGATAACTAACAACTCTTTTGGTGTATTAGCATATTTTGCCAAGGAGGGAAAGTATCCATAATCGATAAAAGTGTCGATGACTTCACTCCCAGCAATCATTTGCACATGGAACATAGAGGAGGAACCCTGCATGACATATACACTTGGAGCATTATGTTATGTCCATCTACTGATGTGATTGATTCACATGCAGATATATATGCATGATTAGAGTGAATAAGAGCATGCATCAGCAAATGATCTGTATTTCGTGTGCATGAAGCGAACAATGACAATGGCGTAATGAGCTAATTTAACCTAACTAAAGTTGGAAATTTGAAGCATGAAGAGTCATCGTAAGCAAATTCAACAACAAAGCTTACAAGTAAGGGTTTCAAAATGAAAGAATGACAGCTAGTTTCTAGTTTAGACAACTTTCAAATGATGACTATGCTCAACTTTCATTGCAGCCCATCCCAAAATTCCCATACTATATACTCAAACTCCATTCAAGAAAACCGACACAACTCGATTGAATACCACTTTTTTTTTTTTTCAAAAATGCCAAGGAAAACACTAACCCTCTCTGTCAATAACAATGTAGTAAAGATGTCAAGCTTTAAAAAAACTTGAACTTTAACAGTAAATAACAAGGAAATTTGGAAAATTCCCATTTCTTATCATTGTGATGAGTGAATATTCACAATAACAAGCAATATGGAGAATTTTCATCTCTTATCATTGTGATGAGTGAATATTCACAATAAAGGATCTCCTCGGTGACGCTAGTAAAATTCTATGTTTTTTATGATACTATCCAAAGGCCAAAGCAAACAGTTCATGGAGAATCAAACCATACTGCATATGAACACCACTGCTCTAGTGTGAAAAGGCCTTGTGGAAGCATCCTTACAAGGCAAGGTGCAAATTACCCTGTTAAAGGGATCCATCTTCGATACATGTAATGCGATTTTTATGATACATGTAATCTTTTTTTTCATGAAAAACTAAAGTAAAAGTTTGTTTCCAGACTACCCTTATCTCACAGTGCTGCATCAAACTATCCTCAAATCAGAAATTAGATACAAGGATTCATCTCTTCGTGAGGAAAAGCTGTCAAGATTTAGTAAATCATATGTTATTCTGAATTGTGAGATCAAAGTACAGGTACTAAAACAGAATGCGAGATGGATTAGGAACAACTCTTTTGGTGTGTTTTGATATGTTGCAAGGGTAAGTTTTCATATCAGAGAAAGTGTCAACGAATTCATCTGGCAATAAATTGCTTGTGGAAGATAGAGGAGAAATTCTACAGCATATAATTCAAACATTTTATTGGTTTCATCTGCTGATGTTTACACACGGATATGCGTCAAACATATGCTCTCAGTTCTGTGTGCGCAGCAAAACTATGAGAAAAAAATAATGAGATACAACTGAAGCTAAGCCAGATTGGTTTGTACCTTTGAAAATTATTCTTGAGAATTCTGAGAACTGAGAACAGAGAACAATTTTCTGAGAACAATAAATATGAGTTATCTAAAAACAGTCATTTTTGTAATTGAATTTTCAGAAAACTGAACCAAACAATTTTTTTTTTTTTTTACAGTTTTCTGATTTTTAGTTTTCAGAAAACAGAAAACAGTTCTTAGAAATACAAACTAAGCAGACCCTAATATAACCAGACTAAAGTAGTAGAATTGAAGCATTGGCAGTGTCATCCTAATTAATTCAACAACAAAGCTTACAAGTACATGATTCAGAACGACAGATAGTTTCTACAACAGACAACCTTAAAATTTCGGGTATCCTCAATTTCCATCTCAACCATCGCAAAAGCAAATACTCATTACTAACCACATCCCATTAAGGAAACTTGAAAAGCAAGTGAAATAATGCATTTTGACAATACCGTTTCTTTTCCAAAAATGCCAACACACCCATATATATGAAATAAAGATGCCAAGCCTTGGGAAATCTTCAACTTTAACAGTAAATAACACAAGGAAAAAAAAAGGAACTTCCATTTTTCAACATTGTGATGAGTGAATGTTAACAATGCCTATTAAAAAAGTGATGTTGATCAAGTTCTATGTTCTAGCAACAAACTTTTCTTAGTACAAACCACAAATTATGAAAAATGAGTGTCAAAGAGCTTATTAACATTGTAGGTGTACTTGATCACTGGATCAGGAATCGAGATTAAGCAAACAACAGAGAGCAATCGATAAGAGAGGTGATAGCATAGGAATCATCTCTTCTCATGCATAACCCTAGGAATTAGATAGGTGTTTTGGATTGGAGGATGAAATATAGGAGGAAGTTGAGAAGACCAGCAAAGCTACAGGCATTGACGATGACCCATTGAAGGGGTATGCAGGATGAGTCAGGAGCATTAAATGCAAGAGCACAGAGCATTTAATGCCGCACTCGAGAGTGCGTGTTACATTTGACCTTAAGCCCATCTTGTCAGAGCACAATGTTGGGCATTACGGGCCCCACATATCTCAACAATGGTGTGATATTGTCCGCTTTGGGTCCAGCCCGCACGGTTTTGCTCTTGGGCTTTACCCCAAAAGGTCTCACACCAATTGAGATATATACATCCTTTTATATACCCATGATCCTTCTCACTTTTAACCCATGTGGGACTTTGGTCGCATACTTAACAATCCTCCCCTCAAACAAAGGACCACATCTCACCCTCCCCTCAAACGATCATCCATCCGTCCATCGTGAGTTAATCCGAGGGCTCACCTTCCGTTCGACATTTCGAGGATTCTCCACATGGCTACCAGTCCACTCCCGCTAGTTGATACGACGCCACCACATACGACTTGATCATCATCGGCCTCCGCCGCACATACGACTTGGCCATTCCCGGCCTCCACCGCCACCGCTGGTCGATACAACGCTAGCCCACTCCGAATGGTTAACACCACGAATCGCAACCTGGACGCTGATACCAATTGTTGGGCATTACGGGTCTCACATATCTCAACAATGGTGTGATATTGTCCGCTTTGGGCCCAACCCGCACGATTTTGCTCTTGAGTTTTCCCCAAAAGGTCTCACACCAATTGAGATATGTACATCATTTTATATACCCATGATCCTTCCCACTTTTAACCCATGTGGGACTTTGGTCGCATACTTAACACACAATAGTCGAGGCATGCTTTATGCCTATAAAAGGGAGCCCAGTCGAGATGCAAGGAGGACGTTTCTATGAACTATTGATGTTAGACAGTCCCATATTTCCCTCCTATCTAAGCATTTCCTTCATATTTGATATTAGAATCATTTCCCCTTTATTTATTAATCTTGTTAGTTTATTATTGAACCGAACCCCCTTCAAACACCGTTACTCTATTGTCAAAAGCCTTGTGGAACCTTCCCTAACAATGCAAGGTGCACATAACCCCCTAAAGGCATCTCATTTTAAGGAATTTGAGATTTTATTAAGATATATATATATATATATATATATATATATACATATATATTTGATGGAAAACATTATAAACAATTGTTTTACCAATATCCTCTACTCTGATGGCTGCATCCAACTCGAAAGGAAATTCGTTCCGAAAATCCACCAGCAATCTAACATTCTAATTTAGTTACGTACAATTTATGCTCTTTGTTTCACATATCCCCTGTTTTTTTTTTCTTCTTGTCACGGTCACATACAACTGTTGAGGCGCGATCGAACCATTTGAAAGAGTACTACTGTTCGACGATAATATAGTCAAATTTTCGTACCTCGATTACATCAAAGCCACGCGAAACAATTTAAGTTCATTGTTTTTGGAACTATTTTATTTTTTTCCCAGTAAAATCACTTTAATATTAGCATGATACATTTGTAGATCTCATAGTATCACAACTCTTTGTCAAATTTCATCTTGCACTTGCTTTTGAAACTCACAAAAAAAAAAGAAGAAAAAACAAAAAATCATACGTATATATATGTATGCAATTAAATTTCCTAGAATTCCTATGTGTTCACTATCCACATAATGCAATCATATATATCAAAGTCAAACGCTGTGTAAAGGTTAAGACAACACCATACATGCCTAGGGTTGAACACTCACCAAATCATAAAAAAAAAAAATCTATTGCTTTCGAAGAACAATTTGAAATATACAATCCCAAATGTATACAATTTCAGATGATATATTGTATATCAGTGGCAGTATGTAGTAAAAACTAACCGTTATGAAGAAAAAATTTGGGTTTCGAAGCTCCCACTTTCCATTGCCATACAGATAAATTGGGATTTTCCAAACAAGACAAAATTAGAAAAGTAGCCCTAAGAAATTAGCCAGCTTCACTGTCTTGGGCTTCCCACTAGTGGATTCGTTATGCAAGCCCTGACTATCTTAAACAGGTTTTGTTTTGGGCTAGTCATTAGGAAGTCAGTTTTTTTTTTTTTTTTTATGGTACTATAATTTTAATTTCAAACATAAAGGTTATGAATTTATATTTTAAAAAAATTTCAGTTACTGAATTTTTTTATTCAGATATCATCAAAATTAAATTTTAGTTTTTTTTTCCGGTAAATATAAAAATTTGGACCATTTCAAAAATAATTTTTAGTTGGAAAGTTTAAACCTAATTTATCTCATAGTCTCAATTATTTTAATTGCTCGTGTAAAGTTTTTGAACAAAAATCACATTGCTAAAAAGTACAGAATAACAATTAGGTAATTTTTTTATTCAATAATTAGAGATGAGGAAGAAAAGAAATTAATATATCTTTTCACTTTAGGTTCATATGAGAAGTAAAATAGGAAAAAAAATCGTGTAAAATTATTTTTCCGAGCACGGAACATCTTTGCTAAAAAGATTGTATCTCATGAACAAAAGCAGTTTCTAGAAAATTACATTTACAATTAGAGGATATCAAATCTCATTAACTCCCAAAAAAATATAAAAATAAATAAATAAATAAATAAACTCTCTTTCTTGAAAGAGGGGCAATTCTGGTAAATCAGTGAAGTCAGTGGTCCTCACTAGGGATGACAATGGGTGCGGTTCTGGGCGAGTTTACTCTCCCCCACCATCGCAACCGTTAAGAAACATCCACCTCATCCCCTCCCAAAACCGGTTAAACAGGATGGGAGGTCACCCTATCCCCGTCCCTGTAATAGGCATCTCACGATAAACATATCACGAGATAAGGATAAAAGTACGCAGATAAGGCAACGAGGTAATAAAAACAAAATGTCACAAGGTTAGGAACAGGCCCGGGACATTTTGAAGGGATACGCAAATAGGGAACACTATAAAGAGGTGATTTTGGAAGGTTTGATCAAAAGACATAACTAAGATCAAAACCCCAAACCCTATGTGTCATTCACATAGGGAGTACCATGTTAGAGCTCATAGGAATAACTTAATAAGCTCAAGTATAAGGTCGCAACCTTACTTGATGTTACTCAAGTAAAGTACTTTGAACATACTAACGGTATTCAAAGTCATGAAAAAGGGAAACACGCGTGAAAGGTCATGACCCAGGTAAAAGTAAGCTATGTCATCAAAAAGGATTCTTACAACGGAAGGGTTGCGGGACACAACTCGCGAGAAGACAGACCTCGCGAGAGGTGGAGGAAGCTCGCGAGTAGCTTGATTTGCGGAATAGTCTTATTCACGAAGTGTATATATTCGCAGGCTAATATCTGCGCGGATTGGTGCTGGTGTGGATTAGTGCTGACATGACACTAACTAATGCCTGAGTCAGAGTCTGTAAATAGGGGCTTAGGGTCTCATTGAGGGGGACTTTTTTGAAAAAGTGGAGAGGAAAATTTCTAGAGAGAGAAAGAGTGATTCTAAAAGCTGTTTATACTACTTCTATTCTGTCTCATTTATCTTTCATTTCTCTTTCTACATGACTGTAAATCATCAAAAGCAATAAAAAAAATCATTATTTCTGTGATCATCTTGTGTGAAAACTATCTTTATATCATTTTAAATCTTGAATCCCTACACTCCCCGTCGGGTTTTTTAAAACCGTTGGGTGCTCGTTAATAGTTGAAATTTTTAAATATGTCACTTTAAAATTAAAAAACTCCACAAAATCATATACTTAAACACAAAATTCAACACTATAAAACTAAATAAACCACCAAATTATCCAACAATCCAAATTACAATACATTCTATCAAAAATAACAACACAAAAGAAAATTATCCAATATTAAGTTCACTTCAATCTAGACAACAACAAAAATAGAGTTTAGGATTAGTGGTTACACTTATTTTTTTATTTACAATATATACATATATATTATAGGGTTAACTTCATTTAAACCCCTAAAGTTTGCTCAATCTTCAATCAAACCCCCTTCAGGTTTGTCTACACCCCCTAATTCCACTTAATACCTAAACTACCCTCAATGTTAAGATATGTGGTGTTTGGAAACAAGGCTTACTGCCCTCAAATTTTATTATTCAAACAAGACATTAATTTTTTATTTTGACATAAATCATAAAACAAATTCGTTTATAGTAAAATATTTTAAAAAATAAAAAAAAATCTAATTGGTAGTTAGAAATATTTTTATATATTTTGGACTTATTTTTTTATATATATTTTACAATAATTGGTAGTTCGGAAATAATATTTCGGCATTAATTTTTTATTTTGGCATAATTGTTTTTAATACCAAAATACTTTTTTGAACAATCAATTAGGGTAAAATATATATAAAAAATTAAGTCCAAAATATAAAAAAAAATATTTAGAACTACCAATTAGATTTTTTTTTTTGTATTTTAAATATTTTTTTATATATATTTTACTATAAATGATTTTTTTATGCCAAAATAAAAAATTAATGCTGAAATATTTTTCCGAACTACCAATTATTGTAAAATATAAAATAATATTTTGAATTACCAATTAGATTTTTTTTCTTTTTTTAAATATTTTACTATAAACTAGTTTATTTTTTTATTTATGCCAAAATAAAAAATTAATGCCTTATTTGAATAATAAAATATGAGGGTAGTAATCCTTGTTTCCAAACACTACCTATCTCAACAAACTTTGTTTTCAAATACCACCTATCTCAATATTGAGGGTATTTTTGGTATAGGGTGTAAATGATGTGAGTTTGAAAAATAAGGAGTGTAAGTGAAGATTCTCAAACTTGAGAGTCTAATTAAAATAAAAACAAATCTCAAGAGGTGTAAATAAAGTTAATCCATTTAAATATGTCTAAATGGGCAAAATAATTGAATTCAGCTTATATTTTGAAGGTATGTGTGGTGTGGAATTGCCTGCAAATTGGCATCCAAATTGTCTCATGTAACACAAAAACACATATATGCTTGGACTGTCTACACAGAAGGCATTGCCATTTTAATTCCAAAGCAAACAAGAGCGTCAAAAGTTAGTTGTCTTACACGGAATTGTTCTTCAATGAAGCTTGGAGATGCTAATATATACATAGACATATAACAATTATCTTTCAAAGAGACACACATATGTATATAGACACATATATGATGATTGATCTTTCACATGATATAGAAAACAAGTAGGGTCTCACTATGAGATGCCTAATAGAGAATATGAATGACTGATGCATTTAACTGTTTTTTTTTCAAATATTCCTCGTGCCGAGATTTGACTGAAATTTCCAGTAAATTCTTTTGACACAAAAGAAAGAATTTATTTGGTTGGAATTGTTCAGAATTTTGGAGATGGCATCCAATTCTCATCTCCTAGAGTAAGTGCTACATTGAATAAGGGACATTTTTTGGAATTGGCAATATTGTAGAATTTCAATTTACCCAAAAAAAATATTGTAGAATTTCAATTTACCCAAAAAAAATATTGTAGAATTCCAACTTTTCTTCTATCTGCTTCTTTTTGTACCTCATGCTTAGGAGAATAAACAATTGGGATTGAGGACCCATCAGGCCAAAAGAAGATAGAGTGAAAAAAATATCTACTTTAGTGAAATTAATATTGGGTCATTTGTCTTTGGGCCTTCATGTATTTAACTTTATTTATGTTTGGCTTTTTGGGCCTCATTTTTGTATCTTATTTTTTCTCTTTATAAAATTATTTAATTACCGAAAAACAAATATGGAATCATTTGCACAAGTCATGAGAATTACTTTCGGACACCTAGTTACGTAAAATATATATATATATTGAAGATGTACATAACTCTAATATGCGTAACGTTATAATATTTAAATTTTAATTAGTACATGATACTTGAATCGATGTTTTATGTATTTGACATTTTTATTGACACTTGAATAAATAAATGAATATTTAGCATCACTTATTGGTTTAATTTTTTTTGATCAAATTACGATATTATCTAAGATCGTTGGAATAAATTGAGTGACCATTAATCACCCTA
Organism: Cornus suecica; assembly: GCA_963922005.1. Lineage (NCBI taxonomy): Eukaryota > Viridiplantae > Streptophyta > Magnoliopsida > Cornales > Cornaceae > Cornus > Cornus suecica. Next base: position 75,511,659 of record OY998244.1, on the reverse strand, counting down.
GTTATGTGCAACAGAGACAAACTAATCTGTCCTTCCAACACTACAAGGGACAGTTTTGCTAGAGATGTCCCAACAAAAGATACCTTAATATATTTGAGTGCTACATTTCTTTATAGGATTGGAATAATCGAATGATTTTTTAAAATCGCGAGTCATATTAATCTAGTATATTATTTTGCCTGGTGAGGGCAAAGGTCGGCGAACATCGATATGCTGTAATTTACATATATTTTTTCACAAAGTCTTGAGGGGTGGATGCGTTACAAACCCATTTACTTTTCTATTTTAATCCGATGTGAGATAAATTGCACCTTTAACATTTTCCCCATCCGAACTCTTGTAATATCTTCATTGCGGTCGGACCACCCTGCTTGCCCGACTTGGACCTCGACTCAATCCGGGTAGTCGGCACCCAAGCAGGTGCTTGGCGTGACACCGAATCAAAAATTAAGTCTGACTCTTATACCAACTGTAACGGGTGAATATTTCGCGAATCAATTAAAAAATTTAATATATATGTGAGTCTAACATCCACCCATTTATAAACCCGGCCATTTACTTTTCCATCCTGATCCGATGCAGGACAAATTGCACTTCTAATACCACAACATGTATTTAATTTACAAAGTACAATCCAGCATCTTTGAGGAACCTAATTCGATGCATATATATTCATATATATATATATATATATATATATATATATATATATATATATTGACCTTTTCTTTGGATAAATTCAATCATAAGAACAAATTCTTATATTAAAAAATCACTAAAAAAGAGAATTAAAAAGTTTGGATTAATAAATCAGCCATTGTAGTGATTTTGTCAATGTGGGTGGAAATAAAGTGATGATCTTTTGATGATTTCAATAATTTTTTATGGGCAAGCTTCAACATGTGAATTATCAAAGAGGAAAAAAATTAGCTAAATTCTGACATGCATTACTTCAAGAAATTGAATCCTCTCAAATATTTGTAAACCTTAATTATTTATGTATATTATAAACCTTAATTATTTATGTATATTATAAGTACAAGTATGTTCTTTTATAATTTGAAATATGATTGAATTAATATTTTTTTAATGACGTGAACATTTATACACCCTTATATTAAAGTTCATGAATATCTGAAGAGATATATAATTGGAGAGAAATTTTTTTTTTTTTATTGACGTGTAACACATACGTAGTAATCTACTTATTTATATATTTATCCTCTACTAGCTAGTATTATTATAAGATAATGGAGATTTCAAACTTTCTTCGTTAACATCTAAACAGGATTTGGGGTTTTGTGATTTGGCTCTTAACCCTTTTGGGTTAGCTAATTACAAGGTTATTAATTTATAATACTACAGTGAGGTGGACAACTGGGTTTATTTATAATGTGTTCAATTTCAACCATACTCGATAAATATATGATTAACAACCTAGAAATGTTCATATTTTGCAGTCCACTAATACTGATTTGATAAATCACAGCTTAGTGTATTTACATTCGAACAAAAGTAACAATAATTTATTTTTCATCATATAAAAATTTTGCCATGAACGGCAATGGCATATACTTTGGGCTGCCATACACACAAAAATATGATAATAATAATAATAAAACATAAATTATTTATATTCATTTTCGTTGAATTTTTTTTTTTTGGTAAATAATTTCTTTGACGTTTGGACACGTGTGTATATTATTTTGGAACAAAAGATGATTTTGAAGGTAAAAAGTCCATAACTTCCTTATAGTAGAATAAAATATTATATTGCATTTTATACAAGTGGTAAATTTGATCAATTAGTCTAGAAAAAAAAAAAAAAAAAGTTTAATTTCTTAAAGAAAATATCGTGTTCCTCTGCAGCTACTGCGTCTGATAATCTCTACAACCGTGACGTGTCAGTCCATGATAAGATGATCCATGAACAGGTGCATACAAATTTGTGATGTCTCTAAAATTCTGGACTGAACATTGGCTGTTGAAAGCAATGACTTTGAGGTACTTTTTTGACTGGTGTGGAGGAGAAGGGTCCCAAATGCCACCTTTTCAATCTGATGACAATGGAATGAGTTAATTTCATTTATACCCCTGAACTATGTTAAAACATTAATTTGATTCCTCCACTTTTGCATAAATATATTTATACCCCCTAATTAAGAAAAATGCACTCATTTACACCCTCTGATCACTTTAGGCCGTTGACTATGTAAGAAAAGACGATATTGCCCTTGCCAAACATGTATATTTTGAATTTTAAAACTATCTTAATAAGAATAACTGGAATAGCTTAAACACTTCCCACCACTATACCCAAACACCCACTTCCTTAAACATCCTTCCTCCACCCTAACCCTAATCCCAAACATCCTAACCTAATATATACCCACACTTCACAATTTCTGCAATTACTAATACCCATTAAACCTAATTCCCAAATTAAAACATTAGAATACAAATTGAATCACCAAAAACCAATGGCAACCTCTCGTCAACCGCCGCCGACCAACGATTCTCCACGGCCTCCGCCCCTTCTTCAGGTTCCAAGAAACCCAATCTCCAAGAATCTCCCTCCTCCACCACCACCACAAACCCATTTCACGGCTTCACCAAGTTGCCCCTCCTTGCAGGTCCCTGGAAAGTTAAGTGGAGAAGGTCCAAGTCAAGGATCTAAGAAGTTTAATGGCAAGTGATTCAATTGTGGAAAGCCAAGACATCGGTCCAAGGATTGTCAAAATCCAAGGAACTTCAAGAAGCCTAATGCTCAAGCGAATATAACTAAGGTAGATTATCTACCAGATGATATAAAAAATATAGACAGACATTTGCACCAAAAGATCCAAAACCCACCTTTAAAAATAAGGTAAATACTCTGACCTCCCCTAAGGTTTCATGTAATTACTGTCAGATTAAAATTTCTGTAAATTTACTCTGATCTCCCCAGTGGAGTGATAAAGGAAGATCCAAATGTGATGATGATAAACCCATCAGAGATGGAGGGATATTTGTATATACACATATATATCTATATATAAGTGTATATATTATATATCTATATATAAGAGTATATATATATATATGGGCAATTAACACTAAATCCCCTGTAGTTTGAAAAATGTGCAGAAAACTCCCATCTACTTCATTTTGTGCACATAACCCCCACTAGTTTGGAAAAATATGCAAGGTGACCTCCTGTAACACTATTCAGGTAGCTTTTTTGGACTGAATATGAGCACGTGAGAGGCACAAGTTAATTTTTTTCCTAAATTCCGAAAAGGCCCTTCCCAAGTTACCAAAACACCTCTCTTCCAAATATGTTAAGTTGACCCCTACTAGTTTCTCTCTCTATATCTATAATTATGCTAAGTTGTATAGAAGTGGGTTTTAGTTTTTGAATTGACAATATCTTATAGATTTTCATAAAAATTTTAAAATAGTGATACAACCATCCGATCATCAAACATTGAACAATGGCCAAACATTATTTGAAAAAAAATTGATTTGATAATAAATCTCAATCATGAATCAGTAATCACATGAAAAAAGAGAACCAGAACACATAACCAAAATCAACACTCCAAATGCGTCGTTCACCTCCCGCTAACGACAGTCTCTACCTGTGCACCCCACAAATCATCAATCGCCCACATATCGCACCACCATCGACCCTCACACAGCGCACCTACCCCCTCCCCTAGTAGGGAACCCTTGAACCAGCCCACTGCATAACCTCCTCTTTTTCCCAATCCCTCAACTCCCCAAACCCTAATCCCCCATATCCCCCGATCAACAATTTTGAGCATAAACCCATCCACAAAATTCAAAAATTTCAGATATATGCATCTGTATATATATTGAGATATATATATATAGACATAATGTATATATGTGAACCCTCATCATTTATCATCATCTGCCCTAATTTACACATTCTTGTTTGAGATACATATATATATACATGTATATATTTATAATTAATCCCCAAACACCACCGTGGTGAACCACCAAATCAGCCACCGCGATGAACCCTCTTTCTCCTTCATCCTCATCTGCCCTAATTTTCAGGCACTTGTTTGAGATACATATATATATAAATATACATATATATACATATGGTATATATTATATTGTATTTATATAATTACTTATTAAAATAAAAATGAATAAAGACCTTTTAAAAGCTCTGTGACTTTGGATCTCGTTGAAGCTTCTCTTCCTCCATTTCATTACTATTTTAATGTCAGGGGTTTAAAATGTCTTTTCACATTTCATTACTATTCTAAATAAAATATAAAACCCTAATTTAAGGGTAAAATAGTAAATTAATAACTCATGCACCGGAAAATGGGTTGGAGGGGTGTATTCGCCCACATTTCAAAGTACAAGGGTGTTTACAAACCATGAGGGGTGTTTTGAGCACACTTTCCAAACTATAGGGGGTTTTGTGTCATTTGTCCTTATATATATATTTATGGGTAAATAACATTAAACCCCCTTAACTATACTCTCTCTCCCAACTAACCCCCCTTAATTATGTTTTTGATTGTAAACCCCCCTAAACTATCATGATTGTTACAATTCAGTCCCTCCCATCATAATGCCGTTAGTTGAATTTAGGATAATTTGCACTCAGATCCCCTAAAGTTTTGATCAATTGCACTCACCACCTAAGATTTCATTTTCCTTGCAATGACACCCATGAAGGGGTTAAGACCCCATGAAATGACTCTTGTGCCCTTGCTTTATTGTAAAAGGCATGTTGGCTAAATTAATGGACCAAACAACCCCTGTATATTAAACTCAATTTGAAAAACTTTTCAAGTACTTTGGATACAAAGATTTTTGAAATAGGGATATCTATATATAAGTAGACATAAGGATCACTAATTACAAATAGGTAAACTTTTATCTTTCAATTACTAATATATCAACTTAACTAAACTAATTACAAATGGGTCAACTTTTTTGTTTAAAGACTCAAATACCCCAAAAAAACTCTAATCTTATTTTTCTTCTTCTCTCCCATTCCAAAATCCTCAAACACTCAAAAATATAAATAAAATATTTCAAAAAAAATATAAATATTTTGAAAAAAATAAAATATTTTTGGAAAATAAAATAGTTCAAAAACAAAATGAGGAAAAAAATATTTCGGGAAAAAAAATATTTTTGGAAAAATAAATATTTCAAAAAAATGAGGAAAAAACTATTTCGGGAAAAATAAAATATTTTGAAATATATAAAATATTTCGTGAAAAATAAAATATTTTTGGAAATATAAAATATTTTGAAATATTTTTGTTTATTTCTTTTTCACTTTTTTTTTTCTTTTCAATGAAATGTGTTCAAGCATTAGACCTCCTGGTGATTACAATGTAATATTTTGGAGTCAAGTGTGTCAAGAAGTATCAAGAACGAGTTGAGTGAGTTGAATTTGTTTTGAAATTTGGTGTCTTAAAAATTAATAAATCTTAGGTGAGCTATAATTAGATAATTTATGTCAATATGATAGTGGACATAATCTGAATCTTACTTGTTTAATATGAATTTCTTTGAATGCATGTCATAAAATATTTCGGGAAAAATATTTTATTTTTCCCGAAATATTTTATATTTTCGAAATATTTCATTTCCCAAAATATTTTTTATTTTTCCTGAAATATTTTATTTCCTAATTTTTTTTGAAATATTTTATTTTACCCAAAATATTTATTTTTCCCGAAATAGTTTATTTTTTCAAAATATTTTATTTTTCCCGAAATATTTGTTTTCGAAATATTTTAATTTTTCCAAAATATTTTATTTTTATTTTTGAGTGTTTGGGGATTTTGGAATGGGAGAGAAGAATAAAAAGAAGATTAAAGTTTTTTGGGAGTATTTGAGTCTTTAAACAAAAAAGTTGACCCATTTGTAATTAGTTTAGTTAAGTTGATATATTAGTAATTGAAAGGTAAAAGTTTACCTATTTGTAATTAGTGATCCTTATGTCTACCTATATGTAGATATCCCTATTTCAAAAATCTTTGTATGCAAAGTACTTGAAAAGTTTTTCAAATTGAACTTAATATACAAGGGTTGTTTGATCCATTAATTTAGCCAACATGCCTTTTACACTAAAGCAAGGGCACAAGAGTCATTTCATGGGGTCTTAACCCCTTCAGGGGGTGTCATTGCAAGGAAAATAAAATCTTAGGGGGTGAGTGTAATTAACCTAAATTTTAGGGGACTTGAGTGCAAATTACCCTAAATTTAACTAACTGCGTTATGACAGAATGGACTGAATTGTAACAATTTCTTAATTTGAGGGACCATCACTTAGTTGAGGAGGGTTAGTTAGAAGAGAAAGTATAGTTAAGGGGGGTTTAATGCTATTTACCCTATTTATCTATTGAAACAAAACTCAGTTACCTCAAATCCTTGTATATATGCTAATATCCATATATAAGAATATATATATATGGATATATTTATATAAGTGTATATATATATTTATACAAGAATTATTAAATTATATGAATTATAAGATATTAAAATTTTAATTTATTATTAAATTTATATGAATAATTTGTTTTTATATTTTATTTTAATATTAAAAATATTAAGTTATATGTTTGAATATTAAGTTATTATATTTTCACTACTAAATATTATTTTATATTATTATTTAAGAATTTATGTGTGTGATTTCGATGCTCTTACAATAATAATAAAATTAAAGTTACAATTGTCAAGTTAAATCTTTTATCTATATAAAAATAAAATAAAAATTATCGTATGACCATAAATTGCTATTTGTGTGCGTAATTTAGTGTATTTTTGGTGAATTTAAATATTTTGTATTTTTATTTTGATTTAAAATAAAATAATTTTTATCTTATTTTTTGAAGTTGTCTAATATTATTAGAAATATGTATTAGTAAAGTCAAATATGTTTCAAGATTGAATAATGAAAATTTGCGTTAGTTTACAAATTCGATATATATAAATATAAATATTTTAAATGTAAATACTTGTATTAGTTAAATATGTGACAAATACTTAAACTATATTATGGCATTTGATAAATATAAATTTAAATAATTTAAATGTAAATACTTGTGTTAGTTAAATATGTGAATAAATTTTTGTTTTGTTAATTTCATTTACACCCCTGAATTTTGAATAATATTAAAGTAGGGATAGGGGTCAAGGGTACTTTAGGTATTTTACACGTGTCAGTCTGAAAAAGTGCCAAAAGTACATGAGGGGTGTAAATGAGTACCTTTTTCTTAATTAGGGGGTGTAAATGAATTTATGTAAAAATGGGGGTCAAATTAATGTTTTGACATAGTTCAGAAATGAAATTTGCAAAGAAAAGAAGCTTTTAGCTAACAAGTCTCCATTTTATTTTCTATACCATTCGATTCCAGCAACATCATGTGATTGTGACAATCCATGCAAGTACGACAACCAATCATAATCTTCTTTTATCTATATATATACATATATATATATAACTATATATATATGTATAGTGTAGTATATGTATTTGATCATGTGAGCCTTATTATATTGAAATTCGAGATACCGAAGGTGACAGGATCGTCTGACTTATAATATTTGTTGAAAGTGTTGATACTTGTTAGAATATTAATATTTGTCCATACCGCTTCGATCAATTATATGTCACAACAATCGAGATAAATTATATGTACTTTTTTTTTTTTTTTACCAAGAGCACATTGATAGTAGTATAATTAATTTGTTTTAGGTAATAAGATTTCTAACATTTTAACCACCTATAAGTATATCTGTAAACTGGTCGGATTCGGATCGGATTTGTCCTGATCCGATCCGAAACCGATAATCTTATATATGATCTGATTCGACCTGATAATCCAATAGATTTTTCACTTAATTGATCCAAATCTGAAATTTTTCATTTTCGAATATCCGATCCGATTAGGTAAAAAAAATTACAATTATTATTTTTTATTTTATTTATTTTTATGTTATTTTTTAAGAATATTAAACACTAAATTATGTATTTTACAATCAATGCTTATAATACATGACTATAAAAACATAAAAATGAAAAAGCGAAAAAAAAAAAATGAAAGATAATTAAGTATATTTAATATTTACATATTAATAACATAATATATATGTGTATATATAAAATTAATCTGATTAGATTATTATCAGATCGGATTAGCATAAATCCAAATCCAATTTGTTAAGAAATTAGATTATCGGATTTTATTTTCAATCCATATCCGGCTAATCGGATCGGATTCGGATCAAAGACAGGTCTACCTATAAGGCCATAATGTGCATCCCATGTGAATTTTTTTTTTTTTTGTTATTTTCCGTTCAATTTTCTATTTTGAACATGTTTTGGAATCCCAAGGATTTCAATTCTGCATCATTTTCAGATCAATTTAGCATCACATAAACGTTTATGGCAATCCTTTTCAGATACCCACTTTGATAGATGCATCTTAAGGAAAGGATAACATTTAGAATTGGAATTTCAGTGTGTCAATTATATAATTATTTAAATTTTATTTGCCTAAAGTGAATTTCATCCATATCAATACAAGGAATAATTCAGATCTGTAAGAATGGTGAATATATGCCCCCAAGTATCTCACATTTTTGAATTATTAAGCTACAAATTCTCATAAAACCATGTTCTCCATTTATCTGTTGACACACCAAACTCATATTTTTGTAACATTGTTAATCAATACACCTCATTACCCAGTCAATTGAATTTCATGAATAGCGGTTGAAACTTAAAACTTGTGTTTATAGAAAAGACAAAAAAATTTATAAAGTAGTTATCCATGGAAATGATCTTAAACATTGGTTTTGTCAAAAAGATCATTGTTCATATCTATCCACATGAGAATAATTAAAAGGCAATGCATAGGAAGAGTTGTGGACATATAAATTCATGTATCTTATATATCAAGTCTTGCAGCATATATGAAGGAATTTTGCTACAGCAAAAAAAAAAAAAATGTAATTTCAATATATATACATACATATATATATATTTCTTATTCTGATTCTACGCGTTATTTGCGCGGCTCATAGCTTTTAAGGAATGAAATAAAAATCTGTATGAATTTTGATACCGTTTTGGTTGTTATTTCTTCATCTGTTGAGTAAAAATCAAACAGAACTAACTGTTTTTGCTTTGATCATCTTTGAAATGAACACCTATAGGATTGGTTGCCAAGAAAGGACTCATCAAAGTCTTGGATTGCCAAATGATTATGCTTTTCAATGCAACAATAACCAAAGTTCTCAGTTCTTTGGTAGTGCTCAACAGCCTACTCAAATGGGAATTTGCAGTCAAGCACTAGCAATGGAGGGAGGTTCACAACAGCAAAACTATGAGCATCCCAATTCATCTAGTACCATTGTGAGTCGTATCGGATCGCCAGCTTTGGCTTTCTATGCCACTGAGAGGTACATGGGGTTTCCACAGTATGATGATCATGTTGGTAGTTCCTATTTGAGCCCTCAAGTCTCCAAGAGCTATGATCTGCAGCAAATCGCGTCCTATCAATCGTCCGGTGATGAGTTTTATGATGACTCGCATGAGCAAGTAGACCGCAGTTTTCAATCCCAGAGTCCCCTGCAGCAACCATCTGTGAAATCTCAAGTTTATGGCAACCAGTACTGCAATTCTTATGGAAAATCCTACAAAGTTTTGCCTATGGATCATCCCGAGAGTGAACGCGTGTTGCAGCTCAAGAGAAAATTGCAAGGCAGTATTGAAAGCACAGATATGAGGCACCCTTCAATTCATTTTGCTCAAACTCAAAATCCTAGAGTAAGCCTTTCTTATCAAACACTTTTGGCCTTTTTATTTTTTTGGCACTTTTTCTTTTTTGGGTTTTTTTGTAAAGTGTTTTTTCTTCAAATCATTAGTTTTTTTTATTTATTTTTAAACTAATCAGACATGTTGTATTTTTCACAGGTCTGTAGTGATATGTATGGTGCTTCATTTGGACAGATGAGACAGACTGCAAGACCTTGTGCAAGTGTTCCTATTGCTTCTGGTGATTCTGTTCCTAGCGGAGCTGTTAATTCGTGTAAGATGCGAATCAGATGGACTCAAGATCTTCATGATCGATTCGTTGAGTGTGTGAATCAGCTTGGTGGTGCTGAGAGTGAGTCACTTGATATGAGCCTTAATGTGTCCAAAGAAAAAAAAATACATTATTGATTGATCACTCCTTTTACTTGTAGAGGCAACACCAAAAGCAATACTGAAGCTTATGGACTCTGATGGATTGACTATATTTCATGTGAAAAGTCATTTGCAGGTACTAATAATGCTATATATATATATATTGTTCAATTGAATATTCTGGTGTTTTTATACAATTCTGAATCAATTCTACACCCTTTTGTTGTTTGAAATGTTTTGTAGAAATATCGAACTGCAAAATACATGCCAGAGTCTTCAGAAGGTAAAATCCTTGTAATTACATTTGACAGTTCTTGAAGACAAAATAATATGTTTAATATGTTTGATCCTACTCTTCTTCAACTTGTTGAGGTTCAACCATAAATTATAGTTATGAAGAATTTGAGCTATTGGTTTATAAACTTTATATGGCATATATGGATGCTAAACATTTTTTCCTTTTCTTATTTGATTCTGATGTGAATTTTTTTCCTTTTCCTTTTCTTCGTCTATTGCAGCAAAAACTGATAAAAGGACCATTTCTAATGATGTAGCACAGATCGGCTTAAAAACGTAAGCTCTGTGATTCTGATTGTGATTTTAAATCCCGTGTAATTTTTCTTTGTAACTCGCAAAATTGGCACTTTTTTTTTTCCGAATTGCCTAGCAGTGGCATTCAAATTAGGGAGGCACTTCAACTGCAGCTGGATGTCCAAAGGCGTCTTCACGAGCAATTAGAGGTATATATCATTCAACTCTCCAATGAGAAACCGTTAAGTACTTGTAAACTTAAAATACAACTAGAAAACAATGAATGCATAAAAAGATCAAGATAATCTTCATTTTGAAAAACATTGAATTTCTCGAGAATTTTCTCAGATTAATGAGCCTGCGATTCGATCCATGTCCAGAGAAATATTAGCTGAATAAAGATGCTCAATATTAGTATGCCTTCTTAGCTAGTTTACAACTGCTATTTTCTCTTGAAAGCCAAAATTGTTCAATCACAATTAATATCTCAAATACCCTTTTATCAATCTTGCAAACTATATACATTTGTATGTACACAGATTAAATAAAACTGGTATTTATAGCTTTCTGCTACAATTTATTGACAAAACATAAAAGTACTATATTTTGTATTTTTTTCGGTTCAGACACAGCGAAACTTGCAGTTGAGGATTGAAGAACAAGGGAAGCAACTGAAGATGATGTTTGACCAACAAAGGCAATCCAATAAGAGCCAGTTTGATGTGCAGAATTCGAATATCGAATGGCCAGATGATCCACCAACAAATGATATCGAAGATTTACGAGTGTTGAATACAGAAGATACAGGAAATCCCCTATTCCCATCCAAGATAAGTTAGGTGCCATAGCATCACAACTGATCTACTTCTCATAACTTTGGCAGTCATTGTATATGACAAAGAGCGAGCTCACTCACTCACAGACACATTATCAAGAACCAAACTTGGTCCATTTTGAGCAAAACTGATGAATGTATCTATATCTCAAAATGAGAACAATTGAGTGCACTCATACATATTATACCAATTTGGACTCAGTTCATTTTATACTTGCCTTGGGGAAACAGTGTATTGCAAAGGTCTTAGTGTTCAGTTAAAGGTTTTGTTACAATGTAAGAATAATGACTTCAAATGGAAACAATGTACTTTGGTTTTGACCTTCCCTGTTCTGATTTTACTCTGGAATAAATTGTTGTGTTGTGCTTGTGCTTTTAAGTTTCCACCCTCTAGGTGCGTTAGGCTGGATATAATCTTCCCGTATATCCAATCATGATTTGCCGTATTGTTAGTTATGTTATTTATTGCTTGATTTATAACACTTTTGAAAAATGCCCATATCATTACATTTTATTCTGGAATAAATATTGTGTTATGGTTGTGCTTTTTAAGTTTCCACCTCTAGGTGTGTTAGGCTGGATATAATCTTCTCATATATCCCATCATGATTTTCCGTATCGTTCATTATGTTATTTATTGCTCGATTCATAATATTTTTGAAAAATGCTGATATTATAACGTAACATTAATACTCGTTGGATATTCACGTTAACAACCAATATCGCAACTTCGAGTCAGGGTGTAATACACCTAATTCTTTTTCCTTTAAGCTAGCAATTTGTTACAAAACTCATCATATATGAAATAACTTGATTTTAAAAAGATGGGAATCCTTTTCATATTTGATGAAATGACTTGATTTTAAAAGGCAACAGTTTCTAATAGTAAAATTTCTCCTACTAATTATTTTGTTTATTGTAAATTTTATGCTCGGACATGTGTTTATGGCGAATGTGCATAAAAAAAATTTTCCCCATGATTTGAAATAATTTCTTCACAAAATGGAAATTTAAGAAATTCGATAATATGCTATGGGCCGTGGGGGGAAAGATTGTCGGCCCAAAACCTAGTTGGGCTTGGGCTTAAAAACCCGAAGAACGACAGAGGGGTTCGTAATTATATCAAAGAAAATATATATATACACATACATACAGACACAGAGGAGAGAGAGAGAGGGGGGATAGAGAGAGAGAGGATGGAGGATTTGAAGAAGAGGAAGCTCGACGACGAAACGGATAACGGTCAATTTTCGTCGAACATTACAGAAGAACAGTTGCGTTTTCTGCTTGAACCCCTCGACAAAGCCCAGTTGGTCACGTTGCTCGCAAAAGTGTACGTTTCTATTAATTGCCTATATATATGACTGTATATGTAGTGTACGTTTGTATTAATTGCCTATATATATGACTATATTTATGTATACAAATTCATGGTTTGTTTACAATTTCTCGTTGAATGAGTCCGGTATGTATTGATTTGTGTATGTGTGTTAATTTATGTGAAGAGGTTTATAATTTAGAAAGCTATTCGCATTTTACTTTCAGTAATTGCGTCGATCAGTTGGCAGGTAAAAACAAATTGCTTTGTATATGATCAGTTTAGAGGTTGTTAGGGTGTTCTTGAAATTGCTCTTACATAGTTGGGTGTTTTAGTCTTCAAGAAAAGTTTTGATAGTCATGGAACAGTGGCACTAAGGTGTAGGGATTGATCTTGGGAAAAATTTCAAAGATTTCGGTTCACGGCTCTGTTATTGGTGTTTTGGATTGAATATTTGCGTTTCATATTTTGGAATTTCAGTTTTAGGGTGAATTTTGTTATAAATTTCTGAGTCTTACGAATCTTCATAAGTAATCATGTATGAAAATTCATGGTGGCTATGTGAATGGTGGGTTGGTTAGAGACTCGAGCCCATCCCGACATAAGAAATTGTCAACCCTAATCCAACCCTAACTGGACTTCCAACCCATCTTTGAAATTTGACACTCAGGTTGCAACTCTGGTGTAGGTTTCAGGTGGTAAAATGTGTTTGATTTCCTCATTTAATGGGAGAATAGCAAGGAATATTTAATGTGGACTCTCCCAAAAAAGAAAAGACAAAAATAAATGTAATGCTGATGATTATAAGATTACAAGCAAATGTAAATAGTAATGCACCCTTGCTAAATGGGAAACCTCACTCTTGAATTTTCTGAGTGATTTGGCTTGTGGCCATTGTCAAATTGGGATATATATATATATATTTTTGAGGATAAAATGCAAGACCCCCCTTGAACTACAACAAACCCCCCTATACTATTATTTTTGTGCAATAAACCCCGTTATCTTTATTTCCGGTACCGGAGAAAGTAAAAGACAAAATACCAATAAAACAAGGACAACACACCATTTATCTGACCCGGTTATTTTATGCCCTCACCCTTTTATTTATATTTCAAGTTTCCATATTTAAAAACAGTTCTTAATTCAACTTCTTCATCCACACTCCTCCTTCACCCTCTCTATCTCTATCTACTCACACAAACACACATATATATGTTCGTCTACTTTTGCAATTTCGAATATAGTCTGTGAGGTAAGGGATGAGAACTGTGATTCCCATCATGCTAAAGAGAGCGACAAACTTGTGATTTTCAGTGGCAGTGGTTAGGAATCTTTTACTGGGGATGAAGGGTTTGAGGGAAGAGAGAGACTCACAAAATTAGTAGTATTTGATGATTCCTGCAATCACACCACTAATTTCCTGTCACCCATCTGTCTGTTCTCATCACCCACGACCATCGATCCCTATGTTACGCAGGAAATTATGCACCATAAATGAGAAATAATTGGAAAGACAACAAAATTAAAGATAACCCCCAATTTGAGAAAGAGGTCACTACTTGATTTTGTGTTACTGTGTGAATGTACGTGGATATATGTATGTATATCTATAACAAATAATGAAGAGAGAAGAAGAGAAGTCAAATACCTGGTGACTGTGGTAGCGTGGTTAGTGTGAGTTGGAGCGAGTCAGTTGCTTGTTGTGACTCGTTGCAGATTGTGGCTATGGAGGATCAGGCATAACATGACTAATTTGGTTTCAAAATTTACAAGGGCATTATTGTCCTTTAAATTTTAATTGTAGGCCACGTAAGCAACAGCTGATGTAACAGTAGTCATATATGGACTGATGGTGGCCGGATTGGGTCATTTGCAACAAATATGTATAGTTCAAGGGGTTAATTGCAACTTTTATTGTCCAGGGGGTTTGTTGCATGTTTACCAATAGTTCAGGGGTGTTAAATGCATTTTTCCCTATATGTTATTTATTATTCTAATTCCACTTAATGTTATTTGTGAAACATATACCTAGATAAAATATGGCATCAATGATTTTGCAATCAATACAAATTAGGCAAGGTATTGAAAGACAACATAATTTAGTTAATAGATGGTTGGCCTATGATTTGGAGAGTGAGATAAGACATGTTAACTCCAAGATACAAACCCAAAATTCAGCACAATATGTCTTCTATATGTGTGTTTTCCACGAAACAGGTCGTACCTTGTATCTATTCATTCTCTCTCTCTCTCTCTCTCTCTCTCTGAAGTTGAAATGAAAAAATAACAAAAAACCATTAGAAATCCTATAACATGTGGGGCTGTAAAGACTTAATAGACAGATTAAGGAAGGAAGAAGAAGAAAGAAGGAAAAAATTATCTAAGACCAACCACCGTGATTGGTTATTCCATGAAGAAGGTTCCTTGGGCACAAAAAATCCGCACGTCCTGCCCTTTTGGCCTTTTTAGTTTCTTTGGATCATATATCTCAACTGCCTCCACATTTTTTTTTGAAAGGTAAGTGATTTATGTTCAATAATAGAGGCAAGAAGCCAAGTACAACTACTTAGGGCATACCCTAAAAGTTGTACTTGTGTTGGACCGAGAGAAGGTACACTTGAGGGTGGGTGTGTAAAGGATTCAAATATTAAAGTTACACCCTCTCTAAAGGCTTAGCTTTAAGAGTAGATGTGTAGGTAACATAAGGCAAATTTTAATTAGATGTGTATGAATCATGCATCGAAATACGTGCAAGAGATCATTATTTGTTTATCCTAGTGTTAAGGCATAAGCCTCACGCATTTCAAAACATCCCAGTCTCCTTGGAATCCTTCCTAGCACCTTTTTCTTCACTCGGATTTCTGCATGTGCACATGGATGGTTTTAGTTGTGTCATTGCATGCCTCATGTTGGTTTCTGTATTCATGCAATTGCGTCTTTGTATGTCTGCATAAGTAGTGTGTAAGTGTGTTGAGCTTGGATCAAGTGAGAGCAGGCCATGTGATGATGTCCCTGATTGTGTGCTGTATGAATTGACTGTGCATGTGTGCTTATTTGCATGTTGTTGCATGAAGAGGTTGCCAATATCCTTCTATTGCTGAAGAAATTAGAAGTGTTGCGAGTGCAGATCCAGTCCATCGAAAGCTTTTTGTTCGTGGCTTGGCCTGGAATACTACCTCAGAAACCTTGTGTGCTGTGAGTGTGTCACTGACTGCTGGTTGAGTTGTGTGTGTTATCAGTGAATATATGTTTTGGCCCTGATAATCCACATATAGAAAAACATGTGGTACCCTTTTAAATCTTACATTCTGTTCTTATTTCTTCTTTGATTTTTGACTTCTTAAGAGTTTGTTGTCATATAGGCATTTCAAGTGCACGGAGAAATAGAAGAGGGGGCTGTGATTATTGACAAACCAACAGGAAAGTCACGTGGTTATGGCTTCATTACCTACAAGGATATAGAGTCAGCTCAAAATGCACTGACAGCACCTAGCATATTGATAGATGTAAGCATTTGTATCCTTGTTCCCCTATAGTTCTACTTTTTTGGGTTTTCATGTTGGTTCACGCTACTAATTTTATGTCAAATGTGGATCAAATGTTAAGAGAAAAGTGGAAGAATTGCTAATTATTTTTAAATTAAATGCAAAGCAGTACATTAAGAGGAAAATGATAGATTGGATGTAGTGAAAGGTTAAACTTTTGTGTAGTTCAAATTTACTGACGGTTCACAAATATTTATTTGTCCACCAAAGCGCTTCAATGGTGGTGGTGTTTTCATTTTATAAATGTTGAATAGATGTATTTGTTTCAGGGTCGTATGGCTGTTTGTAATCTGGCTTGTGAGGGCTTAAGCAGCACAAGTGCTAGTGCTACACCTGATATAGCGCAGCGAAAGCTTTATGTTGGCGGCTTGTCGCAAGACACAACAACTGAAATGCTGCTCTTTTTCTTTGGAAGGCATGGCGAGATAGAAGAGGGTTCAGTTGCATATGACAAAGAAACTAACAGATCTCGGTATGCAATGTAGTATTGATAATGTAACAAAACTGCAATAATAATAATAACGAAGATAATTGTGAACAGTTAGTTTTGATTTTGCTATTATTGCTCATAATGCTGCCATATCTGAAGACTTGTATCCTTGTATGTTGTGTATATAGTGGTTTTGGCTTTGTTACGTACAAGACTTTGGAAGCAGCAAAGAAGGCCATGGATGATCCACAAAAGACACTTGGGGTAAGGAAATGACAAGCCTTTTATGGATACTTTATGTTGCATAAGTTTCTTTCTAGTTGCAGTGCCTAGTATAGATTACACAGTTCACCGGAAGAGGCCAGAGGTTCCTGTGGATTTTCAGCTTGAACATATGTCAATGCATAATTCAACTCGAAATTGAAACTTAACCATCTATTGAACACTGACCGCTACTGTTTGTCAAATTAAGAGATTTATATCATGAAATTGTAAAATTAGTCAATACTACTGATAAATAAGTATTTAAGATAACTAGAAATGCATTACTGAATTACTTAAATAAAAATCCAAAACTAATTTACGTCGGTAGGAGTGTACCTGATAACTGAGTATGATTTGCAGTATGTGTGTCTAATGCATTAGAGTCCAAAAGAAGGAATATCTAGTCACTTCTCCTTTTAGATGTTGTAGAGTTTGTTGTCCACTTATGTGGCATGAACTTCTATTTAGTTGCATATGATTAATATTGCTTTTGCCGTGCATCACTTGGAAAATCAAAATTCTATCTTATCAATTGAAAATATATAATGGATTATTATACTTTATTTTTACCGTCTGCTGTAGCTTTTCAAATCAAGTACGTTCACATTGTGCAAGTGTAAATTCAGCTGTATAATAGGTACAAGAAAACAAGTTAAGATAAATATATATGCCTATTTGAAACAACTTATACCATGAGCAAGATTTGGATTACATGTGCATTACGTATCTATTGTCTAAAAGATGAAATTTCTTGGCTCAGTCTTAATCTGATCCACTGCAAAGCTGGCAAATGAGTAATGAAAAAAAGGAAAGGGCAGTTGGGAACAAAAGAACAGCATGAGAGTCGAGGAAGTTGTTGGAGATTCCTCTTCTTCTCTCAGAATAGGGTGCTAGTCTGGCATGGTCAGTAAAGAATTGCAAATTGCACCAGGCATAATGTTTTCTATTGGTGAATAAGGGGTTAATTTTAAGTCGTGGTTACTTGGAGTGGGCATCGTGCTTAGGGGAAACTGGAAATTCGTTATGATCAATTATTTAGTTATGTGAAATGCAACAAAATTAAGAAACAATGTAGACAAGTGGTCTTACTGGAAAAAAATTGGCTTGTCTAATTCTATGAAGTTTCCTGTTTTGGTTGCAGGGGAAGACAATCACTGTGAAGCTTGCTGATATCCACAGAAGCAGAGTAGGTCAAACACAGATACCAGCAGCAATGGTTCCGGTACCTGTACCCCTCGCAGCTGGATACCCAGGACCCGGAAGAGCATATACCAGCACTGCCCCTCTTGGCTACACGTACCCTTATTCCGCGCCAACATATCCTACTTCTGCTTACCAGAATCCATCTCTAGCCGCTGCTCCTTATGCAACCCAACCTCAGATTCCATATCCCTCATTCCCACTAAAGAAAGAGTCATTTGGACCCACACCAGCAACACCCGAAGGTACGGGTGGGTACCTCTATTACGGTGCAAAACAATAACCAGTCTACAAAAGAAGCATGGTGGTATATAACATTTACCCTTTTCCTGGCCGTTACCACAATATAACCTCAGACACCGCCACCACTACAATGTTGTGTACTATCTGTTATTAGTTCGTCATTGAATTGTTATCATATGGCTTTCGCAGGTGCTCTATAGTTTAGCTCAGATAGTGAAGGTGTTTATTCACATGTTTAATGTTAGTAAATTTTTTTTTCCCCACTCAAATTGCTGAAACCTGTTCATTATAGTGTGACGGAAGGTTCTCTTGGTTTATCACCTCAAAAAGGAAATTCTGTAATAGACATAAGTATCCATCATTTTCGGTTCTAAAAGGCTTGAGAATCAGAAATGACTTCCAGCAGAAGTATACATCAAATGCATTGAATTCAAGTATTATGTACTGTATCTGGATTCTTACGAAGTGAGGTAGTGTGATTAATTAGATACTTCTCTATTGCCTGCATGCTATGTTGATCTTTATTTGCTAAAGTAAATATGTCCGAGCATGGCTCGCAGTATCTGAAAGGATCGATAACGTTATTTGGTACCGATATTCATTCGTATATATTTTTAAGGTTGATATTATCCAAATTTGTTACACAGGTACCACGACCATTACAGAAACCTATACCGCGAGGGCAAAAGAACACCCTGTATTGTGAAACAATGTACCATGAATCTATGGGATGAAAGAAACCGGTCAATCTTTGGGCACGTGAAAGCATATAACATGTTGAAGATATTACTCACATGCATGGTTGGCAAAAAGGTTTCAGTCGGTAACCAATCGGATCAATATCGGGTTATGTACTTTTGAAATTATAACTGAAATTTAATAATTTTAAATAAATTTTATTTATTTTTTGAAGATATTTAATATAAAAAATAATTTATTAATGAATTTAAAGGTGTCTTCGATCTTCTTCTGAGATTATTCCATAATATTAAATTTAAACAAATAAATATTCAATTAATAAAATATGTATTTTACTTTCAAATTAATACAAAAGAATTAGAATAAGTACATGGTTCACCGCCAAAATTTAATTGAAAATTATAATTTGATTCATTTTTTTTTTTCAAAATTCGATACGCAAATTTTAGAATCGATCGGAACCGACATTACGACTTCGGAACCGGGCGTTTCAGTGAATATCAGCCGGTTTGGGTGTGTAAACCGGAACCAACCAATATACAGGTCGAAACCATTAACAGCAAGTCAAGAAACCGTTACGAAACGGCTGATTCCGATTCGTAATGGTCGTTTTTGCTAACTATGCTCACATGACAATTAGTACAGCTTCTCCGGAGTTTCATCATTTCCCACTTTTTTATTTTATAAAAATAAATTTGATAAAAAAAATTGAATCCATCACAATTTACTAAATGTGCTTACATGAATTTTTTTAGTTATGATCACATATGTAATATACCAAAATTTTATTTTATGAAATTAATATTTATTTTATAACTCAGTTAATTCTCTTTTGTTTTATTTTTTGAATAATAAATTATTATTATGCTATATAATTAATATATTTGGAATTTAATTTTAGAAGTAAATAATATTTTTAAAAGATTAGGTAAATTATTTAATATTTTAACTAATGACGAGGGAGGTGTATGTAATTCACATTATATAGTACTATTATTTTTTGGGATAACTTCATTTACACCCCCTGAGGTTTGTCTTATCTTCACTTGGACCCCCTCAGGTTTGCATATCTTCATTTACACCCCCTATTTTTCAATATTCTCATCACTTAGACCCCCTAAACGATGACATCAGCTTGAATTTTTTTTAAAATCCCTAAACTACCCTCAATGTCTTATCCTTATTCTGTTTGGAAACAAGGATAGTGTTTTTATCAATTAGACCCCCTCCCATCATTTAATAATTTAATTTGTATTAAAATTTAAAAATATATATAAAATTTAAAAATATATATATTAAAATTTGAAAAATATTATAAATTCGAAAATAAATATAAAATTAAAATATATATATAAATTTTGAAATTATTTTTTTTTCAAAAAAACATATTAACTTTCAAAAATAAATATAAAAATCACAAAAAACATAAAAAATTTGAAACAAATATATAAAATTTTAAAAAAAACATATAAAATTCAAAAAAATATATTAAATTTCAAAAAAAATTATAAAATCGAAAATAAATATAAAATAAAATATATATATATATTTTGAATTTTTTTTTAAAAAACATATTAAATTCAAGACAAATATATAAAATTTAAAAAAATCATATAAAATTCTAATAATATATATTAAATTTCGAAAATAATTATAAATTTCAAAAAAAATATTAAATTTGAAAATAAATATAAAATTCAAATATATATATATTAAATTTCAAAAAAAAAACTAAATTCGAAAATAAATATAAAATTAAAAAAAAAAAAATTATCTCTCTCTCTTTCTCTCTCAAACGCACACACCACACACACACACACATATACACACACACACACACACACATATATATATATACACATATATATATAGATCTATATATATATATACACACACAGATATATATATATATATATAAGTCGCCGGCCGACTCTCGTCGCCGGCCGACTCCCACCGCCTCCCCGTCGGCGCCGCCCCCTCCCACCACCGCCCCCTCCCACCTCCCCCGATGGGTCTATATATATATATATGTATAGATCTATATGTGTGTATATATATATGTGTGTGTGTGTGTGTGCGCGTGTGTGAGAGTTAGAGAGAGAGAGAGAGATAGAGAGGAGAGAGAGAAAAAAAAAATATTGAATAGATATTGGGGTGTTTGGTTTGAGGGTTAGATTGATTCTAAAAGGTGCTTGGTTTAGGGTTTAAATTGATTTAAGGGGTGTTTGGTATAAGGGTATTTTAGACATTTCACACCATAAGAGGTGTAAATGAAGATATGCAAACCTGAGAGGGTCAAAATGATGATAGGACAAACTTCAGGGGGTGTAAATGAAGTTATCCCTTATTTTTTTACTTACAGGAAGTCAGTTCTTGAAATCTTGGTTTTTACGTTTGAAGTAGTCAAACTTGTGTAGGGCCCAGTGTCATTCTTCAGGCCATGTGCCTTACTGCCATGTGCCCTTATAGCCCACTTTAGCTCTGTTTTCTTGCATACCACTCATAAGATAAAATGGGTAAATTTAATTTGTTGAAACAAGACTTTTCCAATATATTCCCAAAAAAAATCTACTTTATCATACCTTATTGATACAATAATATTAACAAAAGATATATATATGTATATATATATATATATATATATATATATTTTCACTCAGATAAATATTATAGTTCTATCACTATACTTCTACACTAAGGGTGCGTTTGGATAGAGGTATTTTCGTTTTTATTATTATTTTTTCCACTGTTCACGGGAACCAAAACACGTTTGGGAGCCTTTGATAATTTTTGTTTTCGTGAACAGTAAAAAAAGTGTTTTCTCACCCTTAATTCAAAATTTGAGAACACAAAAATGGTGTTTTTTTTGTTTTCGGCACTGTTTGTTCTTAGCAAAAAAATAATAATAATTGTTGCAGATTCCCTAAATTTCATCTTCAACCTCCAAACCATAACTTCCATCTTCAACCTCCAAACCCTAACCTCCAAAATTATTATTATTTTTTTGTTCCCGAAAAATTTTTAGACAAAATTTACAACCAAACGTGTTTTTGTTTTCGGATTACCCTTAGGACAAGAACAAGAAATTTTTTTGTTCTTAAGAGATAAAAAACGAAAACAAAAACACTAGTTTCCAAATGCCGCCTAACATTTTGAACTTTTATTTTGTTGATATTAATAAAAAGATAGGGTAAATTGCTTTTAAACCCTCTCAAGTTTACTCTATTTTCCTACTATACCCCCTCAATTATAAAATGAGCTTAGAACCCCCTAAAATTTCATAAAAGGTTGCACCAAGGGCTTGCCCTCAATTTATTTTTACCCTCTTACCCTCCAAACTTTTTGTATTTCCACCTTACCTTTAATCATATATTTACTATTATATTTCTTAATTCTTTAAATTACAAAAATATTATTTCTTTTAGTTAGAATATTAATTATGTCATTTACCTTTAATATATTAGACTAAATATACTCTCAAATGTTAAATTTTTTTTTTCTAAGTTTTAATTATTTTATTTGTAAATCAATTAACTTGTTATTAAATTTTAGCTTGATTTAAATCATAAAACTCAATCCTAATTAATATATTCATAAATAAATCACAATTTATGAATATATTTTTATGAAAAGAAAGTTTCATTTGGCAAAAAAAAAATTAATTAGGATAATGAGTTTTATGAATTAAATCAAATTAAGTTTTATTGGAAAATGATATATATTTTGGAATATATATATATAATTCATCAAAAAATAAATATATTTTTCGAATTGTTTTAAAAAAAATATGAATTTTTTCCAAAATATGATTTTTTCCCTAAAAAAAATGATTTTTGAGAAAAATATATATTATTTTCCAAAATATGATTTTTTTCCCTAAAATAATATAATTTTTCTCCGAAATATATATTTTTTATATTTTAGAAAATAATGTATATTTTTCAGAAAAAAATTCATATTTTTTAAAACAATTCGAAAAATATATACTTTTGACGAATCATATATATATATATATATATATATATATATTCCGAAATATATATCATTTTCCAATATATATATATTCCAAAATATACATATTTTTTCAAAAAATAATTTTTTTGAAGGTTTGATTTCACTAAACCCTCCTATACTGTTGATGGTAGTTTAGGTATTATGACTCAAAATCATATTTTGGAACTTAATATATATTTCTCTCAAAAAAATTATTTTTCGGAAAAAATTCATGTTTTTGAAAATAATATATATTTTTCTCAATAAAAATTATTTTTCGG
Organism: Cornus suecica; assembly: GCA_963922005.1. Classification (NCBI taxonomy): domain Eukaryota; kingdom Viridiplantae; phylum Streptophyta; class Magnoliopsida; order Cornales; family Cornaceae; genus Cornus; species Cornus suecica. Next base: position 75,488,128 of record OY998244.1, on the reverse strand, counting down.
AAAAAAATCATATTTTGGAACATAATATATATTTTTCCCAAAAAAATTATTTTTCAGAAAAAAATCATAATTTTTTAAAAGAATTCGAAAAATATATATTTTTGACAAATTATATATATATTCCGAAATATATATATTTTGTTCGAAATATATATTGTTTTCATAAATTGTGATTTATTTATGAATATATTAATTATGATTGAGTTTTATGATTTAAATCAAACTAAAATTTAATACCAAATTAATTGATTTACAAATAAAATAATTAGAACTTATAAAAAAAAAAAACTAACATTTGAGAGTATATTTAGTCTAATATATTAAAGGTAAATGACATAATTAATATTCTAACTAAAAGAAATAATATTTTTGTAATTTAAAGAATTAAGAAATATAATAGTAAGGATATGATTAAAGGTAAGGTGGAAATACAAAAAGTTTGGAGGGTAAAAGGGTAAAATATTTTGAGAGCAAGTCCATGGTGCAAGAAAATGAAAGTTTAGGGGGTATAATAGAGAAAAAGAGTAAACTTGAGGGGGGTCTTAAGCAATTTACCCAAAAAGATATTTATAATATATATATGGGTAAATAGCTTAAACCCCCCTCAATTTTACTCTTTTTCTCTACTATACTCCCTCAATTATGAAATGAGCTTAAAACCCCCTAAAGTTTCATAAAATGTTGCACCTTGGGCTTGCCTCCAATTTTTTTTACCCTTTTACCCTCTAAAGTTTTTGTATTTCCACCTTACCTTTAATTTTATCCTTACTATTATATTTCTTAATTCTTTATATTACAAAAATATTATTTCTTTAAGTTAGAATATTAATTATGCCATTTACCTTTAATGTATTAGACTAAATATACTCTCAAATGTTTTTTTTTTTTGTGTAAGTTTTAATTATTTTATTTGTAAATCAATTAACTTGTTATTAAATTTTAGTTTGATTTAAATCATAAAACTCAATCCTAATTAATATATTCATAAATAAATAAGAATTTATGAATATATTTTTATGAAAAGAAAGTTTCATTTGGGCAAAACAAAATTTTAATTAGGATAATGAGTTTTATGATTTAAATGAAATTAAGTTTTATTGGAAAATGATATATATTTTGGAATATATATATATATAATTCGTCAAAAATATATATTTTTCGAATTGTTTTAAAAAATTATGAATTTTTTCCAAAAAATAAAATTTTTGGGAAAAATATATATTATGTTCCAAAATATGATTTTTTTCCGAAAAATAATTTTTTTGAGAAAAATATATATTATTTTCCAAAATATGATTTTTTTTCCGAAATATATATTTTTTATATTTTAGAAAATAATGTATATTTTTCATAAAAAATTCATATTTTTTAAAACAATTCGAAAAATATATACTTTTGACGAATCATATATATATATATATATATTCCGAAACATATATCATTTTTCAATATATATATTCCAAAATATACATATTTTTTCAAAAAATAATTTTTTTGAAGCTTTGATTTCACTAAACCCTGTTATACTATTGATGGTAGTTTAGGTATTAGGACTCAAAATCATATTTTTGAAAATAATATATATTTTTCTCAATAAAAATTATTTTTCAAAAAAAATCATATTTTGGAACATAATATATATTTTTCCCAAAAAAATTATTTTTCAGAAAAAATTCATATTTTTTAAAAGAATTCGGAAAAGATATATTTTTAACGAATTATATATATATTCCGAAATATATATATTTTGTTCAAATAAATTGGATTTATTTATGAATATATTAATTAGGATTGAGTTTTATGATTTAAATCAAACTAAAATTTAATACCAAGTTAATTGATTTACAAATAAAATAATTAGAACTTATTAAAAAAAAATTACATTTGAGAGTATATGTAGTCTAATACATTAAAGATAAATGGCATAATTAATATTGTAACTAAAAGAAATAATATTTTTGTAATTTAAAGAATTAAGAAATATAATAATAAGGATAAGATTAAAGGTAAGGTGGAAATACAAAAAAATTGGAGGGTAAAAGGGTAAAAAAAATTGAGGGCAAACCCATGGTGCAAGAAAATGAAAGTTGAGGGGGTTATAATTAATTGAGGGGGTATAGTAGAGAAAAAAAGAAAATTGAGGGGTATTACAGTTCAATACTTCTACAATATCTATATTTTGTTGCTATATATAATTATGGGTAAAGTGCAATAAACCCCCCTGAACTATATTATTTTTTCCAACAAACCCCCTAAACTTTGAAAATAGCAAAAAAAACCCTTAACTATGACATGAAGTTACAAATTGCCCAAATTATTTCATAAATGACCATAATGCCCTTTCTTATTGAATTATATGTATGCATTTTTCTTATTAACATACATTATGGAATAATTTATACAAATTTGATAATATATTTTTCATGAAAAAGTTTAAATTTAGGGTGAGAAGTTTTATACATTAAATCAAATAAAATTTTAAAAATTAATAATTACAACTTATACATTTTATTATTATTTTTGAGAATATACTTAATGCGAGTACAACTAAAGTGAATGGTAGAATTAGAGGTGTCCAAGAACCGAACCGGAAGCGGAATCAAACCGGAACCGGGCTGTTCAGTTCCGGTTCCAAAAATCAAAGAATCGAAATATTAGGTTCGGTTTCGGTTCTTACCCCTTTGGAACCGAACGAAACCGGAACCCAACCTAATATATATTAGTGTTATAATATTACCTTTATATATATTTTTATATTATATTTAAAATTATAAGTTATAATTTGATATGTTTTAATTAACTTTAGGTTTGTAATAATTAAAATTTTGAAATACTCTCTTTAATTTAGTTTATAATTATATTATTTTTTTTAAAACCGAAAAAACCGGTTGCGGCCGGAACCGGAACCGAACTGGTTTTGAACACCCCTAGGTAGAATTAACATCTCAAAAGATCAAAAACATATAATGACATAATTAGATGTATGAATTTTTTTATTAAAAGAGTCCATTTATATATCACAAAAATATTGTTTTTTTGTTATTCAAGTAATTTTTATTTCTTAGGAAAAAAAAAATTATTTTAGTATTTAAAAATTTTAAATTTAGGGTGAGAAGTTTTATACATTAAATCAAACAAAATTCTAATATCAAGTTTATTACTTAAAAATTCAATAATTACTTCCTATAAACTTTTGTATTATTATTTTTGAGAATATACTTGACGCGAATACGATTAAGGTGAATGATAAAATTAAGTTTTAAAAGATAAAAAATATAATGGTATAATTAGAAGAATTAATTTTTTTATTAAAAGGATAAGTTGATCTTTTATAAGGGAATGGGGCCTATTGCACCAATTTAATAGTTTAGAAGAGTTATTTTTAGTTTAGGGTTAGTTGCAAAACTAAGATAGTTCAAGGAAGTTTGTTGCACTTCACTCTATAGTTATTAATGTTGTGATAGTCTTTGGCCCAAAAATATGTTATCAAATATGCATAAGGAATATCTTCATAATTTCCCTTAATTAAAGGACATGGTGGTGAAACAAATCTTTTCCCCATCAACTAGGGATGGCAAAAAAACCCGCCCCGCCCCATTTCGTTTAGCTAATCGGGGCGGGTATCAATTCCCCGATTATAATCGGGGCGGGTATGGGGCACCCCCGCCCCGAACCCGCCCCGATTAGGTATATATATATATAAATTTATATACATATATATATATTCTCCTTAATTATAAATTTATACATATATATTCTCCTTAATTATAAATTTATATATATATATATATTCTCCTTAATTATAAATTTTTATATATATATAAATTTATATAAATATAATATTCTCCTTAATTATAGATTTATTGTTTGATTTTGATTTCATATAGATTTATTCTAGAAAAAAATTATAGAATAATAATATTAATTAGAAATAAAATAATAATATTTTTTATTATTAAAAAATATATTTTTAATAAAAATAATACGTAATCGGGGCGGGACGGGGCGGGGAGCTAACCGGGGCGTGGCGGGGCGGGGCGGAAAAATAAAAACTTAAACGAAAATGAGACAAGTATGAGGCGGGAAAAAATAATCGGGTACGAATACAGGGCGGGTGATACCCGCCCCATTACCATCCCTACCATCAACCCCTAGATTTTGAAGCATGAGACTAATAATGTACATTTTTCTCCCCAAATTTTCCCAAACAGCCTAAATATATATATATATATATATATATATATATATACTAAAAATAAAAAACAAAAAACAATATAGATAAAATATCTTTTCACTACTTTCTATATACCCTGTTTCTTCTCTTCACTTGTTGTATGCAGCAGCTGTCCTCTCTCCCACTGCCTCTGCCTCCGCCTATCCTCTTTTGCTTGACTAATTTCTTCAAATCTCAATATTTTATAGTGATATGTATCGTTCACTGATCTGGGTCTTCACTGGTTCATTCTCGGATCATAGTTACAGCTACTCACTCTAGTCTCTGATTATCTACTCTCACGACTATTGCTGTTTGGGTTTTCTATTGATGATTCAAAGGGTGCCTTTTTCTTATGAGGTAGGCCTTTTTCATACATAACTTTTTCTATATTATATATATATAGAGAGAGCGAGAGAGAAAGCTCTATTCCTATTTTATGTATTGGGTTTCTAGAAAAAGTTCACTTTTTTTTTTTTATAGTTTGATGGCGTATTCAGTTTTTAAAATTGTTTCTTGATATGGGTTTTGTTCCTTTCTATTTGAGTGTTAATAGTATAGCAAGCATGTATTGTTGTGTGTGTGTGTATTATAAGAAGGGTTACTCTTTTTAAATGGGTTTGATTTCATGTCCATGGTAAGTTTTAGGAGTATAAGAAGATGGTTTTGGGTTGTGATTATTTTCTTTCATTCTCCTTTTTCTTGTTTCGTGAAAGAAAAAAAGAAGAAATAAAATCAGTTCCTAATGTTTGCCCTGTGTTTCCCTATCACTTACAGAGAGTAAATATCGATTTGTGAATTTTTGATGCAACAAAGTTCAGTTTTTGTTTGTATTCTATAGAGTTTGTTTCAGTTGGTGCCCTTTATTTATAAATCTTGTCTGTATCTGATTTCCATTTTATGTTTCCTTTTCTTGTATGTTGTCATGATCTAAACTGTAGTTACTTTTTTTTTTTCCTTCTTCTCTTTTCTACTTTTGGTTTTTGGTTGTGAAGTCAAGTCTAGGTTTTGTTTCTTTTTGGTTTTGTGATATTTTCAGTTCACTTGGTGTTTTGGAATTCATTTAATAGCTTAGTATTTTATAGGCCTTTCATTTTCTTTATTTGGTTTTACAGATATCTGTATCAGTTGTTTGAGATTCATTACAAGGGCTGTTACTAATAATATGGGTAGAGGTAGAGGAAAAGGGAAGAAACAGAATGTTACCGCCGCTCGTGACTATGCTGGCACTGCTGAGGAAGAAAAGGTTCCGACATACAAGAAAAGAGGAAGGCCACAGAAAACTTTGAAGGATGAAATCGAGGAGGAAGAAGAAGAATCCCACAAGTTAGAAGAAGAAGAAGAAGAAGAAGATGAAAATGGTGAGAACACAAAAAGTTCTCTCTCTAACAAGGACCTGAAAATTCAGGATGCTGCGGAGAATGGAAGAAAGAGGAAGAGGTCGTCGCAGGCGAAGGGACATCCGAATTCAGTCAAGGAGGAGAACGGCGTGGGAACCAAAACTAGCACTGATGACACAATCAGGTGTAATGGATTCAGACACAATGGGAGCAGGCGGAAAAACAAGCCTCGAAGGGCTGCTGAAGTCGGTGTGAAGTGCAGATGAGATTCAGGTTTGCAGACGATGTGATTCTGCCTATTTTGTCATATGTTTTTGCTTTTGGTAATCTGGTCCTGCCCAAATGTTGCTTTTAATCAAATGGGTGGTTTCTATTGGCAGTTTTGAAACAGATTATACTGCTAGAATCTTCTCTGGGGCTATCACCATTAAATATCTCTAATGGTTCTTTTGTTTTGTATCTCTCGTTATCAAGTATGCAGAAACTTATTTTAACTGGCTAGTATAATTTTCTCATTATCGCAAATTATTTTGTTATATTCAGGATTAGTCATTTGATTTAACCAATTTATTGTAGTTTATCCTTCAGAAGAATTTGAGAAACATGTAAATGGGTCATTCTATGAAATTCCCCCAAGTTGTTAACAAAATGAGAAAGCTGTAAGTCGAGATTCAAAGGGTTGGATTCGAGATTCAAAGAGTTGGATTCGAGATTGGAAAAAGAGTGGATTAATATTTAATACTGCATGACCATTGCTGAATACAAGCTTCTACTAGAGGCATGGCTTTTGAGTCTTTACAATTTAAAGCTGGGGCGTTCCATCTGGATGCCTATTCAAGGATTGACTAACCAGGAAAATATATATGTGTACGTTCAATGGTAGACTCATATTGAACTGACTATTCAGAATATTTATGACGAGTAGTGAGATCAGTACATCTTTGGTCTCTATACTCTTTATGTTGCCATTGTAGAAGAATTGAAGTTTTTTTTGCCTGTCAGATTGGTTTAGGAAGTCTGGGATGTCCTGATGTCATTGTCTTTCTGTTAGAGGAATACATCGACCCTTCCTATTGAAAGAGAGAGTGGATATATATTAGATAGGTTTAATTTTTGGTGCAACTATACCCTGTTCGGGTTGGTCATATCTGTTTTAGTCCTTAAGGATTTTCATATTCTTGGTTTACTTGTGTTGTCAAATAAATAAGTGCAAGGGATATAATAAAAATTATTGAGGAACAAACATCTACTACCCCTTATTGATATGATGTTCTGAGTCTTGGACTCTTGGATTAGTTCATTATTACCATTGCAAAACATGTGTTGAACTACTGTCTGCCAAAGGACCTGAACTCTGCGTAATGGTGGAACTAAACTTGGTACAGTTGATGGAAGTAGGGGTCCAACTTGAGTCTATGCAGACGGAAGCGTTTTGACAAGTAAAATTTTGTTAAAATAGTGCTCGAAGAGGAGGCACCCCAAGGAATAACTGCACCAAAGGAAACATCACTGTCCCAAAAACATAGTGTTTCAGCCTTTAAATCGCTCTCTCACACCACAAAGCTCGTCATTTTGTCTGTGCAGACAGAAACTTGATTGAACTGACTTAGTTGGTTGGATTAGTTTGGTTCTTGGGTTGAATGAATTGTTTAGGATTCACTGATTCAGGTTTGGCTGGTTATTAGATTGTTGTATACAATCAGCTCAATTTAGGTTGTGTGATCACCAGTTTGGGTCGCTTCTAGTTCATGTACTGGCAAGACAATTGCTTAAAAGACGTTCATATTATGAGGTATTGTCAAAAAAAATTATGGATGAGATAAGAATGACATTGGATGAGCGACTGCAGGTTGTCTTAAGAAATGCTTAAGCACTGCATTGGTATACGCTAGAAAAGCATCAAACAACATACCTAATGTCTGAGCATCAGTAATAGGTTAAGCTTTACATGGAAACATGGCCTCTAGCATGTTCCCACTGGAGGAAATACTATAGTGGTTATAGACATGTTCAGAGTTGCTTCAGCTCCATCTTGCCCAGATCAAAACACTAGTAGACATTATTAATTGCTAAGATATTGTCGTTGCATGAAGTGGGGGAGTTGCAAATGACGTTTCAAAAGCTGTTGCTTCAATACGGTGGTAATTTTTGGTTCGATATCTTCCCCATGTAGATCAGTATGGACAATGAAGGACTATAGTCATGCTGCTTTTCCATACGAAAGAGATGTAAAGAAAAACACTTCTAGTGTAAGAATCTGATTTGCAAAAGCATTTGATGTCATCTTGAATACTAGTTGATGACTGTTATAATAGGTAAATCATAATAGGGATAAACTGCCAACTTCGAAGTTTGGAAGTATGCTTTGAAACCCAAATGTTGCAACTAATGTGCTTCAAAGTACTTGTGTCTAGTGTTCGTTGTTTTTTCTCCCAACGAGTGTAAATAAAAAATCACATGTTATATTGAAACCGAGAATTGGTGAATGTTTTATAATAATTACAAACCTATGTCCCTTTTGGTATTAGATAGATGACAATCCAAGTGACCTTCTGTGGTGACAATCATAGCTGGAGTTTGTTGAGAACTTGAGTTGGAAGTTGGAATAGGAAAAATAGGCATTGATACTGTTTTTGGCAGGTGAAGCTAGATTGTTGTAACGTCAATAGATACAGCACAAAAACATTGTGTTAGTAGAAGGATTGGATTGGCCAAAATATGTCTGCGAAATAGACTGCAGCTTCGGAGTACTTGGGGTTTGCTAAAATGAAAACTTTTGTAGAAGATGGAGGATGGGAAGTAACGTCTCCGTGCTTTACTCTTGTTGTTAAAGTGGCTGAGTGGATATCAGAGTGCAGGCACGAAATGACATCGCCATAGTCTTTAGAGGATACAAAATGGAAGTAGTTGTTACTGTTGGAATACACCCATATGATTTCTTGAATGGCTGTGCATTTTTTACTGTGATTTTAAATTTCTTGATTTTTTCACAACTGCGATGTTCTTCCTCAGTTTCTATCTCATATTGAGAATAATTTCCTGGAGATGTGGTGTGCATGTTTGAAACTGAATCATGCTTTCTAATTTCGGTTTGGTGAGTTGCATGTTTTGGCTCCCTAGTGGCTCTGGACCTCTGGTCACTAACATGAAAAAGTTTTTTTTTTTTTTTTTTTTTCTTCGAGATTGAGAAAAAGAAAATTGAAGTAGTCACACACACTTTTGCCCACGCCAAGGCTCGAACCAGTCTCCTCTTTGAGGATGGTGAGGCCCTTAGGGGGCATGAGCAAGTCAAGGCAAAATGAGATGATGGCAAAAGGGTTTGGTGCAAGAATGTGACTTTTGAGCATTAGATTACATCTCAAATTCACCATTAATTGTTAGGCTGGTATAATTTGCTTTATTGAGTGCTGTTTGTTCTGTTTATAACTATTTCAATCTTCTGTTGGTATAAAGTATTTGTATAGTTTTATTTGGGTTTAGATTTCATAGTGCCAAAAGTGCTATGGTCTCTACTCCAATCAAGGTGAAACAAACAAAAACCCAACCGTCTATATTTTGAATACTTGGTTGGGTACTAGGTTGTTACATGGAGTCACATGTACACAGTACAGTTTCGTGTCCAGTACCATCCTGATTAATATAAAAATATTCATATGATTGAAGTTCACCATTTGTACAGTATTTCTCTTTGTCTGAGATTAGAGCTTTGCACAAACCTTTTTTTTTTTTAATGTTAAGGAATTCATACACCCGATACTATTTGATGCTACAAAATTAATTATAAAATGTCTTTCACAGCTCTAATATATTGTCACCTTCTATGATTCGCCAAAAAAGAAAAAAGAAATCAACTTTTACATCAAATTGTTAGCAACTTATTTACATTACTTAGCATTATAGCCTCCTATTTTGAGGCATAATTGGGAGAAATTTTGGCAAGATTGGTATGGTAGAGCTTATGTTGATCACCTCTAATGGATGTCAAATCTGCATTAACATGTTCATTTGGAAATGACTAATGATAGGAACAGTTATCAATAATGGACCTAGTGACATAACAAGAATAAAAAAATGAAATTCCACAAAAAGTAATTCCAACCAAACCAGACAAGCTGTATCAGCAAACATAGAAAGGTCAAATCAGATCTTCTCTCAATTCCAGCCTAATTTTGGAGTTTACAGTGTATTAGTGGGGTTGATAATACAAGCTTGGCTGGACCAAGCTGCAAAATAGCAAACAATATAATTCAGCAACTAAGCCTTATTTCAGAGGTCAATATCATGAAGACTAATCTCTAATGATCCAAAACAGAAATGATGCGATAAACAATTTGCGGAGTAACCTCTGATTCAATTCCATTTACGGAGGAGAGATTTCATCGAATGATGGCAGTAAGATAAATGTTATATGAATGCGATACAGTTTGACCTACATGCATTTCTAGTTCCAGGACTAGGAAAACTACTATGTTGGTGAACCTTTTAGCCTTCGTGTAATACAACCGTAGAAGCTCAGAACTTGTTCTCCGGTGTTGGGCTTCGTTGCTAGGGATAAGTGAATGCGCATCAATTTTCAAGCCCTGTTGATTGGGAACAGCTCAACTGAGGAATCATGCGGTGCCCTTTTTGCCGAAATGCAGCTTTGATCCGGTGGCATACTCTATAGAATGTTTCCCGGCTTGTAATGTTCCACGGGTGAGAACATATATCCATGTTCATTCTAGACAGTTTGATGAATTTCTACAAAGAGCCGTCTCTTTTCTGAAGTCTTGTTAGTGGTCATCTTCATTTGTTCCAGGGCAGTTTGATAGACGATCCTCCATCGTTTCATACTGGAATCATTAAAAGATATCAATAAAAGATATCAACAAAAGATGCAATTGTTTATGTGAGGTAAAAAATGAAAAAGAAAGATATTGTAATTGCTGGAACTGTGGAACAGGAGTTTCTCACTCCATTTCCAGGTAAACATTATAATTATAAGGTTCAACTACTAATCCTCAAAACAAATATTGCTTTTTTCCCCTGGTATGTGACTATCAATTCGAAAAAATATTAGTATTAACTATTCAGCCATCTTAAAAGTAGCAAGTGTGAGTATCTTTTACATACCGAACATCCACAAAAGAGGCAGTATTGGTATTCCTCCCTCAGCTTCATCAGTATATATTGTAAATCCTGCATTCAGTGAGCAGCAATAATTACCCTTCAGACATTTCACGGCAACCAAAAACTTTATGTTCGAGAATCAATCTATGATAAATACGAAACCCAACTCCCCGGATATCAAAATAGAGAACATATAACTAGTTCATAACTAATGAGCAACTGTGTGGTAACCATCTCCCTTCAATACAAAGTTATCCATCCTACTCTTCTTGTTCAGAAAATTCATCAAACCAAAACCTCCCCAATATAAAACAAATCTTACAATCTTATCTCCCCTTCTTTTGCTAACGCGACTACACGAAGCATGGTCTATAAGAAACAACAGATTGATAAAACAGAATGGCACCCAATAATGTTTGCCAATAGTTACCAGCTTTTGTTAACAATCAGTCAATAACATGTCACACAGTATCACGACTCTCAATAACCAAAAGAGTAATCTCCATTTGCCGTAAAAAAGCAAGCAAAAGCAGCCTATTGCTAAGTGGCACATGTTAAGTCTACCCTGTTCTACAACATATTTCAACTTATCAGCCAACATGCTTTGAAACCAAATTTTCAATTGCCAAATATGCTCACAATCAAGGATACATGTATAGTTTGCATGTGTGGGATCCAGATATAGCTAAAACAAAACACATCTGTACAAACCGATATCTAATTTTCCATGATAATCATCAACTATGTGAAAAGATTGGAATTCAGTATGTAATTCATCCATAACACCTAGTTTGCTTCCATTTCAAATTAAACTGATTCTAAATTAAGAGCCAGAGCTAGACAAACTACATGAGACAACGTATTCTTATCACGCATTTTAACTACCAAAAATACTCTATCAATCCATCCTAATTAGCATGGTTCGTATACAGGTAGCTAACAGATAGAAAATTAAACCCTAATAATATATGTTCCATATTATTTCCATTATTAAATCAGCATTGCTAGCTGGTAGAGAATGACAACTTCTGTTAATCAAGCACATAATACGTTAACCACCAAAAGGGATCAAAAGCTCATGCATAATTCATCTCAATAATCAAACTCCAACTCTACCCTACAAGAGCCAAAATTAGCTAAAGCACAAACATGAAGATATACCTGCAATGAGAAACATAAATACACAAATTCTCTCTAGCCCACCGGTGAGCAAAGAAATTTAGAGATAATGATTAGTGTTTACTTCATTATATTACCTTTCCTTTATGATGAGCAAGAGATTATAACTTCACAGATATATACACACACATATATATATATGTTGTATGAACATAAAATTGTGAAGCAATACCTCTTCAGTGATTACTTCCTCTTCTTCATCCTCATTTTCGCCATCCTCTTCGCTCTTCTCCTCTTCCACAACCTCCTTATTCTCCAACTGCGCCAACACCGCCTTGGCCTTATGAAAATTAACAACAATTCTCCGGTGGCGCCACTGCTCCTTCTGGCGGCACCCGAACTCCGCCATCATCTCCTCCTCACTCTTCCTCTCCCTCTCAATCCTCTCCTCTTCCATCCTCAACCTCTCCTCCTCCATCCTTAACCTCTCCTTCCTAGGATCCTCCCGGCCTATCCCGGCTCGACCCCTCCGAATCTCGAGCCCCACCGGCTGAGCACGGCCCGAACCCTCCTTCCCCAATGCAGAGCCAGGGGTGTAACCCATTTGCTTCAACATCTTGAACCCAATGTTGGATTGTGGAATTGCTGATTCTAAGTTGGCAAGGGTTTGTTTGTCCTCTTCTTCTTGGGTTTGTTCTCTCTTGTGCTTGCGTTGTTCTTGCCAGTTTAGGGTTTTGGGTCTCTTGTTTGAGGGTTGGGAAATTTGGGTCTTGTTGTTGGAGACCTGGATAACGAGAAATTAGGGTTTTAGGGAGTTAGCATGCCAGGTATAAGAAACTTTAGATACACATGCCTTACATTTATATATATATATATATATATGTATGTATGTATGTATATAGTGGAAAACTGACCTTTGTGGAAGAAGAAATTGGAGGCTGAGAGATTTCGGGAGGTAGAAATAGAGAAAGATCGGCCATGTAATCTTCTTCCTCTGTTGATTGGTCTATGTTACTTGTTTCCGCCATTGATGAGAGCTTGAGCTTGAGCTTGAGATTGAGACGCTATGTTGGTTCTTGCCTTCTTAATTGTTGTTTAGGGGAAGAAAAGGAATAAACAATTAAATAAACTCCTAAAATGAATTAAATGGCTTTCTATTGTGTGTGGAAATGAGAATCTCATTAGGTTCCCTTGAATAATTTTTTTATTTATTTATATATATAAATCATTACTAAAATACTGGCCTTTGAGTCAATAAATTCTTTTTCCCAATCAAATGAGTTTTTTTAATTTGAACTTGTTCCTTCATTTTGGACAAATTATGGCACCTACCTCAGGTGATTCCCAATTCTGAAATTTGCTCGATTTTCATTTTTTTAATATGGAACCACCTCAAATTCATTAAGATCCGATTTTCAGAACATTTCCCAAATTTTTTTTGGATATAATTCAATATCCAATCTCATCTTCATTAGGCCATATCAAATATACATCCAATGCACCCTTACCCCATTTCCGGCTTCACAAATTTTATTTTTCCAATTAGAGCATCAGTATTGGGAATTTCAAAGCTACAAGTCTAGCATTTCTAGTACAACTATAGCTAAATGTCCAGCAATTCGTAGTACTGTAAAAGATGCTCCCATCACGTTTATCACTAACACGTACACTTGTGAATGTATCGGATTACTTAAATCCAAATTCAATATTATTGAATTCGAATTTTAGTTAAGTTATCAAATTTTATTTTAAATTTATATTCAGTTAATATCGGATTTAGATAATTGATTTATTGATAAAGATGACAAAAACTCTAGATTCGCGATCTGAATTCGATAATTTATCGAATTTTTACTTAATTAATTCATATTTGAATTTCTTCATTATAGGATTTCTGATCCGATTATCTAATTAAAAAAATACAAAAATTAATAAATAATGAAACACTAAAATTATTCACACTTTTAATAATTGTATTTATGATCAATTATTATTAATAAATAATAAAATAATTAACAACTAATATTTATATACATGTACAATTGCCCCCCTTTGCCCTCTATAAGATTACGAAAATGATCAATCATTATTATGTAATATTCATATGGTTTCAAATATGTTCAAAAAACCTCCTATGATTTCCAATTTAATAAAAAAAAATCATGTAGTTCAAAAAAAAACCTATAGTTTCAAATTTAATCAATTGCCCCCCTCTGCCCTCTATAAGATTACGAAAATACCCTTCTATTTATTTCAATTAAACTCTAATTCCTTCCATTTATTCCAATTAAATTCTAATTCATTTCATTTATCACTAACCCACTTTCTCTCACTCATTTACTCCAAAACTCTAATTTTTTCCATTTATCACAAACTCACTTTCAATTTAAATCCCAATTTTAACCCTATTCAACTCTAATTCATTTCATTTATCACAAACCCACTTTCAATTTAAATTTCAATTTCAACCCAATTTCAATTTATAATTGTATCACAAACCCACGTAAATAAGTGCATATATAATTATATATACGTACATATATATATCTACAATGATATTACGTAAATATAAATATATATATAACTATAAATTGAAATTGGAATTTAAATTGAAATTGGGTTTATGATAAATGGAAGGAATTAAAGTTTTGGAGTAAATGAGTGAGAGAAAGTGATTTTGTGATAAATGGAAGAAATTAGAATTTAATTGGATTCAAATTGGAATTTAAATTGAAAGTGGATTTGTGATAAATTAAATGAATTAGAGTTGAATTGATATTTAAATTGAAAGTGAGTTTGTGATCAATGGAAAAAATTAGAGTTTTGGAATAAATGAGTGAGAGAAAGTGGGTTAGTGATAAATGAAATGAATTAGAGTTTAATTGGATTGAAATTAGAATTTAAATTAAAGTGGATTTGTGATAAATGAAATGAATTAGAGTTGAATTGGATTAAAATTGGGATTTAAATTGAAAGTGAGTTTGTGATAAATGGAAAAAATTAGAGTTTTGGAATAAATGAGTAAGAGAAAATGGGTTAGTGATAAATGAAATGAATTAGAATTTAATTAGAATAAATAAAAAGATATTTTCATAATCTTATAGAAAGCGGGTTTTTTTTTATCAAATTGGAAACCATAGAAATTTGTTTGAACATATTTGAAACCCTAGGGGGGTTTCTGATAATTGCCCTTATAAAAATGGTTGTGAGAAGAATTTTCAGAGATACAATCCAAACAACCACTTCTCTTGGGTGACGCTCAATGCCTGATAGCATTGCTGGGTAAGAGAATAAAGATTCAGACCTGAGTCTATAAAATGCCAGACAAGATAACTTCATAAAAGTCGGTGTTCTCACAAGTACTGCTCTCTTTTTTTCCTTATTTTTTTTTTTTTTCATGTTTTCATTCTTCATGAAATGCTCATTCTATTTGGAAGCGCAATGAATTTCTAATGACAACACTGTTAATCAAGAAATTATTCAAGTTAATAACCGAAGAAAAAGAAAAAGAAAACAGGGACTATAAATTTGAGCATTTTTGTCACCAATGATAATTGTCGGCAACAACCATCTTTAAACTGCCAAGTAACCTGTCCCCTATATTTAAAAAAGAAAAGAAAAAAAGGCTTCAACTAAAAGCTTATGAACTGACACTACTACTCAACAGGGTATTGATCTCTCCAATAATATTGACAGGTCTCCCATCAAACATGGAAGATAATGTACTCTCGCAAAGCTTTTTCAGTTCCCTGGTTTTCGACAGAGCTGCTTCCTGCAATTACAAAAACATATATTATCACTCAATATCATATTTTCAACCCCGATATCACCTTTGGGGAGGGGCGTCAGGGCATTTATCAGGGATGGATTGGTTCCAGTACATCTACATTTAGAAGATTGCAAGAATAGGACCAAATCAAGAAAAATCAATAAATCAGACAATTGGCTGAGTAATTGATGTCGACATCGTGTACAATTTCTATTAACTAGACACAAAAATGACACGAAAACAAGTCCACGCATATTAAAATCACATCTTCATCATTTGGAGTTCATCATTTGATCAATCAAAGATCCTACCACATGCAGTTCACTTTCTGTAAACAACTCTCCACTTCAATGCTTTCTATAATATAAAAGAACCTGAGAGCTCGATAAAACTATTTCCAGCTCACAAATCTTGCACATTCTTTTCAATATAAAGGTCATAATTGGCATGTCTTATGGTGCAGGTCCTGGTTATGGATATAGTCTTTGCACACTCATTTCAATTTAAAGGCCATGATGAGAGCACAGATGAACTCACCTGCTTTGGCCATGATGAAGATAACGAATTCTGCAGCTCCATACGTTTGGTAGACAAGTCCTTCAACCCCTCTCTTAACTTCACTTCATGACGCTTCTTTTCCTCCAATGTACTTACTAGCCTGTCTAGAAATCTGGAATTCGGATTAAATATTAGAACCAACACTCGACATTATTCGAACTTATGAAAGATAAAAGGCAGGGGTAACTAGAGGTAAACCATAAACATTACAAACAACATGCAGCATAATGCTTCTAATTCTCGGCCAATTTCAGCTTAGATGACTTGGCCAAGTCAACTTGGATTTCACGGATCCGATACTATACTATACTATACAGGACACAACTTGCTGCTTGACTGAGATTGTAATGGTTTGCAAGAGGTGTTTCTTGTCACACCATGTGTCAGCGGTGACTGGCTATAAAATACAGTATTGCAAATCATACCATGAGTCATCTTGTGTGTCATGACAATTAATTACATTCCAAAAGGAATATGTTTTTCAATATCATGTTTATGGGGTTGAAATTAATCAGACGTAGAGATTCAACATAACTAATCTCCATTCTCCTGCTTTAACTACTATTGTAGATCAAACATAAGATCTTTGACATGAAAATAGGGAGGAAGGAATAAGTGATAAGTGAAAGACAAGATATTAAACCAGTGTTAGTTAACACCTTTTTGAGTTCAGAATCATTATCAAATCCCGTGTTTTCCTATTTGTTAGCAAGGATATGGCTGAGGAAACATCAGATAGCATCTCCTGAATTGAATCAGAAACATATTGCTGCAACACGAAGGGAGCAACTGCCTGTACTTGATGTTGTAGAGACAAAGTTTCTTCATTCGTCAGCTCCATTAACCGTTGATTCAAAAATGCTTTAATCTGGTAGTAGAATGACAATAGCAAATATCAGTGGATTCCAAAATGTGTAATCTGATTAAAAATTTCAAAATCGAAGCAATTTTGATTTGGGGCTATATTTGTACTTCATTATGGTTTATTCACAAACCTGAAAATATTACATGTTAACAAGTAAACAAAAATTAGAAAAACAATGCGAAAAAGGCTGTTACCGGGATGTATCAGCAAGATAAGTAAGCTAAATACCTCAAATAGATCATCAAGAATCTTGTTCCGGTACTCCGTCTCCAAGAGAAGGCTCCTGTCTTTTGAAGTTTCCGGGGTTTCAATTGAAGTATTTGGAACAGATGAATGTGGCTCTGGACCAGCATCTTTAGTCGGATCCACTTGAGGATTCTCAACACTAATATCCCAAGATGTCTCTGATGCAGAAATACCTGTTTCCTCTTTATTTAACAAGGCCTGGTCAGATTCCACGTCATCACTTTGTAAAGAGTTTTGTAAAACCTCACTCGCATTAACAATTTCATAAGGACCTAATCCATTGCCCGCATCTTCTATTTCTTCGACAGTATCAACATCCCAATCAATCTGAGAGCTATCCAAAGTAATATCCCAGTCAATACTATCAGCTGCAACATCCATGTCCCCAGTCACATAGTTTGATTCATCGACATGTGCTGGAACATTAACAAAATCAGGAACTTCAGAGCCTAAGGAAACATTCAGAGAAGGCGGGTTTTTAAGAATTTCCCTTAGATTAGGTAACACAATCCCTGTAGTTTTCTGCAATCACAACAAACAGCTAAAGTTACTGATAGCATGCATCATAGCCAGCCAACCTCCATCGAATACAAACGAAGTACACTACGCATGGGAAGTATTTATGCATCATAGCTATATACCAAAATGAACCAGATGAAACTCTGTCCTTACCTCCTTTTCAGTGTGAGCATCTCTGACAATGTTTGCATAAAACTCAATTGCCCGTGACACTGAATCACCACTCATAACTTCCAAAATCCTACTAAATGTGCCAGGAAGCGATTTTGTCGCAGCTTGTAACAGTTCCAACCTCACATCTACTCCCTGGAAAGCGGAAAAATAACAAATAAAAAAAACAGTATGTTGAAATGAATAACCATCAAAGCATATTTTAAGACATTCTGCCAAGCAGCCCAGTGCCAAAACCTGCAGTCCCAGTTCTTGACAAGCCTCTGCATATTTAGCTGCTGAAAGCGCTGCATTTCTTTTGATATCAGCTTCTTTGCGTTCTAATTCCACAAGTTGTTGTTGAGTCTTTTGCACCTGTTTTTTCTGATATGGACTTCGAATATGAACAACACAATTTTGATCAACAATTTGAGTTAGTCACATTAAACAAATATTATTATGCAATATTTCAGCCTAAACAAGTAGAGGTCACTTACATTTCATAATTGACATTTTGGACCATTATCTGTGCAGCCTCCCCGAGGAAGATGTGATCTTTCTCAAAAGCTCGCACAATGGCCTCCCAAACACCCTGGTTTATATACGAGTGAAAATTCAATATGCATATGGAAAAGTATATTTACCAGAAAATTGGAGACGAGGGGGGGGGGGGGGGGGGGGGGGGGGGGCGTCTCTAGAACTTACAGCAGCGCCTGAAAGCCGGCCAAAGATACTACGGCTTTCAGGAGTAGACTTCTGAAGAATATCATATATTTGTTTGGCTTCTAAGTAACCAATTCCTGGAATAAGGAGGTGAATCGTCATAAAAGGAGGATATATGACAACACAAATCAACAGTCACACTGCAGAACCTTTCTCCTTCAAGCTTCAATTGAACAAATTAATAATTTTCCATTTCTCAATTACTATTAAAATTGTTGAACTCTATGATCTCCACACAGCATATACATATAAAGTCTATACCCATAGTAACCTTTATATTCTTACAGTTTCCTTAGTATAATCTCCGATCTTGAATATGGAGATTCCCCTTGGTCTAATTCCACGCCTCATGGCAAAGGGGGAGTAAATTAGTTTTATATTTACAACATCTGCATTAAGATGATTTCAGTTTGTAGAATGGTATAGACCATCCATCATCCATCATCAACATTCAGACTGTTTCCCTGATCCATTTTAATTTGTGCTACATGTTTCCCTAGTTAAATAACTAAATAGTTTTTTTGAACAGTTTTGTATTCTAGATTGTCCACTATCCTTAATACAGTATAGTACCAAACTGCAAGTTGTTGTTGCATCATGCATGTCTTAGAAATCTCCGTGAACCTGTACATTAAGACTTGTCAAAATCTGCCAATATCTACATGCAATAGGCATATGCATATACACAAAGACTGCACTATGCCTTCTTGCTAGGGGGACTAACTTTCTAAACTTCCTCATTTTAATCTCCATGGTCATATCAGAAAACACAAGACAACATTTAACTTCACAAACAAACATGTGTGGACATTCTTTTGTGTTATCACTGAGTTCAGGCTAGGAAACCATGGCAAAGGAACACGAAAACAAATCCAACAATCAAACAACTTGATAAATGTGGCGACCTATGTGGGCGGGTGCAAGTGGCACTGGCAGGCTACCACATTGAGCGAGCTATAGCTGCACAATCCCACATCGCCTAGGTAAGGAAAGGCTACGTGCTATATGTGAGTTTCATACCCTTCTATGACACGACGCGTTTTAAAACCGTGATGGCTGGGAACTCACCAAAACTCCACATTTAAGCATGCTTGACTTGCAGTAGTACAAGGATGGGTGACCCCCTAGGAAGTCTCTAATGCGGGTGAGTCAAAAGCGGACAATATTGTATATGGATTGGAAAGGGGTTGTTACAATAAACTACACAGATAAGGCAATTATATGACTATCATATTTTTGGTCCTCGAGTGTCTATTTATAATCAATGAAATCAAGAACAAAATCGACATATTTTTATAACATCATGGTTCTTACAAAAATATGTATGTTCAATAGAGTAGGTTTTGAAGAAAGACACCTAGCCACTAGGTGTATCATTGCATCGTATTGTTGTCTAAATTCTAGAAAACCAAAGCACGAAACTAATCATAGAAGTAGCATCTTCTTGTTGCCTAGATACTCGATAACCAAAGAACGAAAACCAATCATATAAGTCGCATCTTATTGTTGCCTGGATACTTAATAACCAAAGCAAAATAACCAATCATATAAGTAGCAAAGAAAATGAATTATCAAGCCGATAACACAATAGATATACATAAATCCACCAATGGTGGAGTACAAACCCATTACATGAGTTACAGAATGTTCTCATCTTATAACCCAGCCCAAGGTTGATCACCTAGCCCCAAGACAAAAAATTCCATTTCATCCATAATTAAATCATACTAAGCTGAGATATGAAACCTTCCTCATATACAGATTACTCGCCGTAGTGGTACTGGAGATGAAATTTGGTAAAGTACATATAATCTTACATAAATAAATAAATAGATACACCATTAAAAGTGCAAGAGCAATCCATGATTTGTTTAAGAGTATTAGAAAACAGCTCAAGTAAATTAATTATCTAATAGATTAATTGTGTATACAAAATGTATATATGGGATTAGTTCTCCAAATATAACTATCATTGAAGGGGATTTGTTATAACAATAGATACAGAAATATAGTGTATATGTGCATGCCTATATACACACACGAACATATATAGTGGGTCTCGTGTTTCATAATTAGAGTATTGAGCTATAACAACTAACCTTCAGGGTCTAGGGTTTGGAAAAAAGGATCGGTGTCCTTGGGCAGCGAGGGAAAGGCCGTCGATATCTTAGCTCTGACTGCGGCCAATCGTTTTCGCCAATCGAATGGTATTCTCTTCCGATCAACCAACCATTCTAAATTATAACACAAAATCAAATCAATTATGGAATTGCAAACAAGAGAGTTCAAATCAAATTACATGAATACAAACATATATATATATATATATATATGTATATATATATATATGTGTATATATATAAAGAGAGAGTTGTACCTCCTAGACGAACAAATGCAATATCGATGGGGAGGTTGCGAATGTCGTCCCGGTTTTGCATTTTTCCCGGAAAATGTTTTCTAGGAATTTGCCGTTTGAGAATATCAGAGTAATCGGCGACTGGTATAACATGTGTATGTCACTGTGTGTGTTGAATAATGCCCAAGACGCCATCTAAGCCCAGGTAATTATGGGCCAGAGATGTTGGGCTGGAAGTCCAACAAGGTACTTATGGGTATACCCGGGCCCGTCCTACCTGTCCAGCCCATATATTATTAATTTACAATAGGGGACAAACAATCCAACATTATTTACTTTTTTTCATTATTATTATTATTATTATTGTTTTACTTCGGACATCTTAGATCACCGGATAATTCACCAACGAACACATGTAATGCATTCGTTTCATATTCAGTAGATAGTTACTTAAAAAATACGAGTGGTTTTAGCTTGTATAATTGCCTATATATATAAATATATGTGTATTGAAAAAAAATTAATGTTATCAATTTTATACACATTTATATACATGAGTTC
Source organism: Cornus suecica (assembly GCA_963922005.1). Lineage (NCBI taxonomy): Eukaryota > Viridiplantae > Streptophyta > Magnoliopsida > Cornales > Cornaceae > Cornus > Cornus suecica. Next base: position 75,466,600 of record OY998244.1, on the reverse strand, counting down.
ACCATTCAACACCTGAGTAACTAGAACTTCAGGCACCGACTTAGAGATTGAGTTGAGTGAGGGCATAATTGCACTATTCAAACTTTAAGAGTAGGTAAAGGTAGAATAAAGAATTTCAATGGGGGTTTTAAGGAATTTTTAATGAGGCAAATTCACAAAATATCATAAATTAAAAAGCAATTAAACTAAAAACAAAAATTGGTGCCACCACTCACAGACACGTATCTGTAAGTTCGTGCCTGACTAGTTCTAAGATAATTTGAATTTTAAACTCACTAAAATACGAGTGACACTCTTGCAATTAAAATATTCTCTTTGGAAAAATAATTTCACTCTATTCCAAAATCATTTTAATATATTTTTGTAAAACACAATTAAAATTCATTTTAATGTCCTTTTTTTATATGCACATATGCATGATAAAAGAAATAATAATAAAAATATTGACTATTTCACATCACTTATTTTATGTTTCATGGCGTCTCTTAGGGCCTGTTTGGAAACGCTCCCGCTCCTGCTTTCAAACGGGTTTGGAAGCTGAAGCGTAGCGAAACAAGTTTTTTCTGAAGCGGAAGAATGTTTGGTGCTGATAATTCTGATATGAGAAAAATGAAAGCTGAAGCATGCAGAGCATGTTTGGTGAAACTATTGATTTCCTAAAATGTGAAATCAAAACATGTTTGGTGAATTCAAATGATGTGAGATTCTGGGTTTTTTTTTGGATTTTAAATTGAATATAAGAAATTAATAAGTTCTACAATTAAAAAAATATATAAATTGTATTACACAAGGCCTCTCATTTGGATATTGTAAATAAATTTTTTATTTTTTGTAAACTATAAATTTTTTTGTAGATAAATTCTAAATTATAATATTGTATTGCACAAGACCTTTGGTTATAATATTTTATTTTGGGTAAAGTGCATAAAACCCTCCTCAACTATTGCCCCCTAAGCACAAAACCCCCCTCAGCTACAAAAGGGGCAAAAAAAATCCCTCAACTAGCCTAATTGGGTGCAATTTATCCCATCCCTATTGCAAAATTACAATTTTACCTTTAAGAAAATAAAATAAATTATTTTAAGAGATAATTAATATATATAAAATTCAAAAAACAATATATTAAAATTTGAAAAAAATTTAAAATTCGAAACAAATATATAAAATTCAAAAAATATATATATGTAAAATTCAAAAACATTATGTTAAATTCCGAAAAAAGTTAAAATTTGAAACAAATAGTAAAATTTGAAATATATATATATATAATTCAAAAAATATATATTAAATTTTAAAAAAAAATTAAAATTCAAAATTTATATATAATTTTCAAATTTTATATATTTTTTGAAATTTATATATTTTATTCGAATTTTATTTTTTGAAATATATATATTTTGAATTTTATATATATTTTTCCAATTTTATATAATTTTCAAAATTTATATATATATTTCAAAATTTATATACTTTTTTCGAATTTTATATATTTTTTAAAAATTTATATATATATTTCGAATTTTATATATTTTTGAAAATTTAAAATAATTTTTTGGAATTTTATATATTTATTTCTAATTTTATATATTTTTCAAAATTTATATAAATTTTTCGATTTTTATTTTTTGAAATTTATATATTTTGAATTTTATATTTTTTTTGAATTTTATATATATATTTTGAATTTTCTATATATTTCAAAATTTATATACTTTTTTCGAATTTTATATTTTTTTCGAATTTTATATATTTTTTTCGAATTTTATATATTTTTCGAAATTAAAAATATTTTTTGGAATTTTATATATTTATTTGTAATTTTATATATATTTTCGGAATTAAATTTTTTTTTAAAATTTTATACACCTTGAAGCAAACCTAACATCTTGCAAAGAATTTCGGAGCAATTGGGAGAATTTGGGAGTAACTTATAATGGGCCCCACTAAAAATAGTGATGGGAGCAAGTGGAAGCAAGGTGAGCCTTGCTTTCAAATTTGAGGTTTTGCTCCAGCCTGCTTCCAAATTTTGGAAGCGGGAGCAACCAACCAAACAACCCTGCTCTGTGAACAATAATAGAAACATGAGCAAAAGTAGGAAGCGAGAGCGTTACCAAACATGCCCTTACTAACATTTTATGGGTGAATTATATCCACACACTTGAAGTTTGAATTAATGACATGGTATGTACATTTGATCATTTCCTTATAAAATAACACCTCATCAAATTTTTTGAAAACACTCCAATTTTTTTATAAAACCACTAGAATTCCTTTAACTTGTCAATTATTTCAATAACAAAATTACCTTTAACTTGTCAATTGACTTATTTCAATAACAAAATTACAAACTCAAGGGAAGTAGTTGTTCAAAATGTGTCAAATTATATAATTAATCATATACTTAAAGACATATCATTGTAATTATTTATTTATTTATATCACTCTAATTCATTCGAGTCTACTTTACTTAAAAAAGATAAACGGTGAACAAATGAATGGATAAAAGAAATGTGGCAAAAAAACTCATTTATAGTAATTATTGCTTTTTTCCATTATGGAAAAATAAGTATTGTGTGTGAAATTAGAAGGGAAAAAAAAATTTGCCCGTTAAATTTCTACAACTCTAAACGGGTTGGAGTCTAAACCAAATAGGTTAAAAAGTAATTCGGACAAACTCTAAACGGGTTGGAGTCTAAACAAAACAGGTTCAAAAGTAATTCGGACAAACTCTAAACGGGTTGGAGTCTAAACAAAACAGGTTGAAAATTAATCCGGACCTGGACTTCGGGTTCGAAAGTGAACGGGCTCACCTGAAATAACATTAAGCTCTGCATTTTCTCAAAAGTCACAGATCAGTGTCGTCTTCTTCTCACACATCTGATCAGCTTCTCTCCGGTAACCACTTCCTTACTCTCTCTCTATCTCTATACATATATATATAAGCCCATATATACGTTTTCATATGTCGGCTGCTCGTAGAATTGGATTTTAGGGCTTGGATGTAACGTCGGCCTGACAATTTTCTGCATAGTTTTTAGGGTTTGAATCTCGAGGAACGCCATTGAATTTCGATTCATATTTCTGTATGTGTATATATGTGATTTTAATTTTAGTTCGTCAACGGCTTTATTCAGCTAATTAGTGATTTTGCTAAATTAGGATTTATTTAGTATATGAGCAAACAAAGCTAGACAATGTTCAGTTTTGCTATGTAGTGATATATATACATAATCTATAGTCAATTAGTGATATGTAATGGTGTGTGTATGTGTGCAATTTTTTATTGATTATTGCAATGTGCTAAAGATAAAGATTGGCTGGGATTAATCTCTCTCTTTTCAGTTTATAAAATCTGTGAATTGCTCTCTTTAGGAATTTCTTTTCTGAGTATTCACGCAGTAAATTATTAATGGTGGTTTAATTTCCTAAGGTCGATATGTATGTGTGTGTGTGTGTGTAAATGCCAAACTAAGTGGTTGAATGTTGTGGACTTTTTGCTTTAGGTCTGTACTGATACATACTGATTAGGATATTAAATTTCACTTCATGTGTGGATTGTTATTCAGGTGCTGACAATTGGGTGTAGGTCCACAAAATATCCATTATGGTGGTTAATTTTATTAAGTTCAATATATATATATATATATATCTGATGTGTATGTAAATGCAAAACCATGTTGTGTTTGAATGTTTTGGGTTTTTTATTTTGGCCTCTACCATACAACATTGATTGGGATATTAAATTTCACTTTGTGTGTGGGTGGTTGTTCTTGTCCTGACATTTGGATTTGTAATCCAGTTAGAAGAAAATATGGATCCATCAGAACTTAGGTACTTGGAAGATGATGATGGTCCGGCAATGAAAACAATTAAGGGTGCAACTACAGGTCTAGTTGCCGGAACCATTTGGGGGACCATCGTTGCTACTTGGTATGATGTGCCTCGTGTCGAGAGAAGTGTTGCACTTCCGGGGCTCGTGAGGACTCTGAGGATGATGGGTAACTACGGGATGACTTTTGCTGCTATTGGGGGTGTTTACATAGGTGTAGAGCAATTGGTGCAGAATTATAGAATGAAGAGAGATTTTGTCAATGGAGCTGTTGGTGGATTTGTTGCTGGTGCTACTGTTCTGGGTTACAAAGGTGAGAGATATTCCTTTCAATATGTTTGGAGTCTTGGTGCAATTTAGTTATTGCTGTTGACTTTTTTGTTTTTCTTCTACTTTTGAGAAAGCTGCTTTTGTTTGGAGGTTGATGGACTCATTATTTACTGTAATATTTTGGTGAATTTAAAACTGTATCGAGTTATTTTTGCTTTAGTGAGAGGTTTACTTCTACTGTAATATTTTGGTGAATATTTTGGAGGTTAAAATAATTTATGTATCAGGCAGCTATTACCATTTCGTCATTCCAGTACAACCCGCATATTTTATGAGGACTCTCGCTTCTTCACATCTGTGTGGCTTAATTATAATCCTTCTCATGGTTGATGTTGGTCTGAGTTCTAATTGTTAGTTCTTTTGATCATAATCCTCACGGGTTCTTGATCAGTTTTTGCTCTTCTACTATAGACATGTATTAGGTTAGAGCTTACTGTGAGATTAAAATTTTCAGTTTCTTCTCGAGCTAATGAGTGTACAATTATATACTTATGATATTATATACATACATACATACATCATATATATATATATATATATATATATATATTAGATACTATCAAAACAGGATTTTGCTTGAATAATATGCCTCTAAATTATGAGTGTGTTGTTAGTGATGTAATCGGCGTTTCTTAAAAATATATGCTCCTCATTTAATATACTAACATGTCCTCTTCTTAAAGTTTGAGACTCCAGAGTGTTCTTTTTGGTAGTAACTCAAAGGGCAAGAACAGATTGCGAGGCCCAAAAATATTATGTGGAAGGTTGTACTTATAGTATAAAAATAAAATTATAAGGGAATAAATTGTGCTAAATTTTACTTTACCACAATAGTCCAAATTAACGTAAAAGGTGACCTAAATATAAGATTAAGAATATACATATAGTATATTTACATATGAACAATGGACGAATAAATCAACATTAACATGCATCATTAAGTCTATATTATGGGATTTCAACAGCTATGGTACAGAAAGAATATATCAAATAACAAATGTTCAAGCTAAAAACGACAGAGTAAGGTATCAAAAAGATTGTTGGACCCTAAGTGTGAATATTTAGGGTCCTTTATATGGATGTCTCATCCAGTGCTTTTGCTGTTTAGTGGGAAGAGGTTATTTATTCATCATTGCGATGAAATATATGACTTTAATGTGCGGTAAATCCTGAGTTGCTCCGATTCCATAACTTCTCTATTTAGTTTGCTTTCTTTAATTGCTATTATTCTGACCTGGTTTCCATATTGTTCTTTTGTTATGAGAATCAGACATCTCTTTTCTTGGACAGTTTCTTTCTTTTCATTTTGGCCATAGACGGATTTTTCAGTTTTTGAAACTGTGTCACTTGGTCTGATAGTTTTTATTTTGGTCAAAAAGTGTTTTTAAGTGTTTGAATACATGGTTTAGCTTGTTAATAATGAATAATTATCTGTATATGTTTGAGCTATTCTACAGGGGCTCACATATTTACAGGGGCTCGCATAAATGCATGATATAATATCACATGGGACATAGGTAATCAGGATATGTATCACATATCCAGCATGTTGTTCGACACGTAGGATGCATATTATAAATAAGCACAACATATTTTATGATGCTCATCATTGTTCCAAAACAAGTGAAGTGGGCTGCCCTGTTGAAAGCACTATGTCATGTAATAAAACCATTTTACCTGAAAGATAAAAGATCATACGATCCATCAGTGTCCTTGGTTGTAGGTTTTGATAAATCTTACAAGTAGACATCTCCAGTGGTATTTGAATTTTTTTTTATCTTTGGCAGCTTCCCTCATCATGCTATTTAACACCTCCATAATGATGTATCCACACAAGAGTCCATTTAACATAGCTTTTGACCAAGTCACACTCTATGTTGTGCTCCAGAAACTGCCCCAGGTTCATGTTGGGAACCACTAAGGTGGATTTAGTTCTTGTTAAAGAAAAAAAATCAGATTATGTAGTTCGTCGTGTTTGACAGTAAAACAAACTTTAGACCTCTTACACGACAAACAAAAGATGCGATTGTCAAATTGATTTTTGAAGCCGGAATTTCCCCAATTTCACAAGCTTTACTTATTTTGCTGCATTGAGGGATAGCTTAGACTGTAATAATTATTCAGTTGCATCATCTATACTGATTTACAGACTTGTGGCAATGAATCAGAACATATTGAAGATGTGCACAAGCATGTTAGAGACTAGCACCTTTTTTTTGCTCACTCTTTAAAGTTAAATCATTCTGGAGGTTGCAAGGAGGACTTATATGTCATTGTGCGTTTCACTTCAGCAACCTTATTGGGAGTAATTGTGGCTAATATTGTGCCTCTTCTACAGGAAGGAGCATTCCAACAGCACTTTCTGCAGGAGCCGCCCTGGCAGTAACTTCTGCACTGATTGATGCTGGAGGTCAAACCACAAGAATCGACAATGGTAAGGAGTACTACCCTTACACCACCAAGAAGAGGCCCACTGTCAGTAATTGATCACTCTATATGCTTTCATTAAAAGATGAAGACACTGGCATATGCCTATGTGGGAGAACTGATCACTGTTCTTCAAACTGGTTGTATATCGTGTTTGGAGTTGTGACCACACTCTTGGGTTATCTTTTGCTTGGTGTTTCTTATTTACAGTTCTTCCGGTTGGAGGGGACTATTCAAATAAATACGGTTCGTTAGTTTTGTTAAATTCGGTGCGAGTTGTTACTTCCCAGTTTGTGATTAGTAGCGCACTTCATTGTGAGTGTCAACTTCAACATTGGGCAACAGCTATTTTGTATGCAATTTCCTGGTAAAATGCAGAGCCATATTAAAGTTCATTATATTTGAATGCGATCGATGATTGGAGGTTATAATATATAAGCTTCTTATATTGCATCAATCTCTCTGTTGTTAGAGTCGAGACTCTGCCCTTCCTCATGGACTTTGTACTGGTCTCTCTGTGATATTGGCTCTCCAAGATTACCAAAAAATTGGGTAAGTTTAGAAAACTCAGATGAAAAGGGTCTGTTTCAGAATCTGAAGCATTTTGCATGGTCATGAGAACTCTGCTGTAAAATGTTAAATGGGTTTGAATAAGCGGCTTTTAACCAACTCTGCTTCTTTTCATATATTTTTCTCGGCTGTAGATTACTTTACATTTTTTGAGTGTATAACACTGCTCTAGCTTGTGTTATTGACATTGAGAACTACAATGTTCAATACATATACCATCTAAAACATGTTCCTTGAGGTTCAAAACTTCAAAGTGAAATAAAAAGTAATTACCCAAAAAAAAAACTGAAATAAAAAGTAATTCGACACTTTATTGCAGCATATCCTTAAATAAATTTCTTGATTGCAGACCCGGCATGTTCTTTGATTGCTTGATATCTATAGACGATGAAGTTTTGAACTCACAGGAAAGCAAGAAGAGCAGGTTCAGATTCTATGTTGAGTACTTACAGCTCTTCTAGGTTGGTACTAATGACCTCTGATACACTAGAAGAGCCATAAAAACAGCAAAAGATGGCTAATAAGAATCCCGTGTGTCTTGGATGCTCTTGAATGATGTCCATTCACTTCTTAGTTCTTAGGCAGTGTTTCGAGCAGGTCTAGACTTTTTCCCATTTTCACTTGAATTTCGTGTTTCTGAGTTTTCTTCATGTGATATTACTAGGGGTCCATTTGATTAAACTGTGTTTTCAGTAAATTTTTACTTTATTTTATTTGTCACTGCTGATTACGCGAGACGTATAAACCTACTATAGTAATGGTTTTTTCAGTTCATTTCCCCCCTTTATGACACATAAGCCAGGCTTGAGTTTACCTAAGAACCTTGCACATAAAGCTCCAGTGTCACATTAGTTTCATATACGACATACCACAGCATAAAAGATCAATTCAACTGAAGTAATGAAGAAAACATTTAGATAACCAATTTGGAAGCAAAATACTCCATTATACAGGGTGTTCAAGAGAGATAAGAGTGGACTCTTAACAAATTCACACAATTGATGGCGGTTTCTAGGTTACTTTTCTTTTTATCCAAATTCAATCAAACTCTCTTGACTCTTCCGGCAACATTTCCATACCAACTTATTGGACTATGGAGATCAGGAGCTAATCGACTAAAGCATAACATAACTTACCGAAAAAATAAAACAAAAAATTCAGGAAAACACGATAACGAATGAAAATCCAATTTCTGGATTAATTTCACAATGATACAAGAAGGAAAGTTTTAGGACAAAAATTACAGTAAGCCACTGTTTTCTGATTGCATTTGCACAACAAACTCAGTGCCACAGTACCTTGATCGTTCCAAATTGGGTAGACTCTGTAGCAACAGAAATGGCAGGAGGAACTTGCCCGCTGAAACTAGCAAGTGAAGAAAAACCATAGAGTTCCCCTACTTGTTATAATTGTTGATTGTACCACAACATTGTAGACGACTGATATTAATTCACACAATGTGGAAGTGATCTCAGCCGTACTGCAGAGGAGCCGGATTATGTCACTAGATGGTTTCATTCACCTTGTAAACAGTAAAGCTGTCGGATATTTCCTGAGGCTGTCAAAGTAAAAAAACAGGAAGTTAAAACTTTATGTTACTAATGTGTGAACGTTTTACCAGATCGAACTACTCTCCTACTAAAAAGCTACTTATTAGTGAGAGAGAGAGGGAGGGGAGATGGGGGAGTAGGGGGTATGATAAAACACAAGTAATGTCATAATATTTCATTGAATGGAATATTTTCTTATTGCTTTTCTTCTTTAGTAGCATAAGTTTGACAAGCAGGAAGGCCTAATTAACAATGCAGATAGAAAGCATAAAAGAAAGGCTATATAGTGCTCTCTTTTTCCCCACAAATGCTTTACAGTGCTTTAATATTACTCCCTCCATCCCAAAATAAGTATCTACTTTTACTCTTTTCTTCTTCCCAAAATAAGTGTCCCAATTGCAAAGTCAAAACACTTTATCATACCACTTTATTAATTTACCATTCATGTATTGAAATTATAAATCATGTACACAATAAACCATCACATCATTATGGTGGGACCAAGGATAAAGTTGGTATTTCATTCATTACCAATACAACATCTTAAAAAGTTGGATTCCCCCAAAAGGGACTTATAAATGCAGAGAAAAAGTTCTCAAGCTCATCCTAAAAATCGACTGAATAAAGTTCATCGAGGATTGAGCAAAAGCACAAAGTTAATACAATATATACATGCCTTCTAGAAAGTTAAAAAAGGTACAACTTTAGTCTCGCTAGACCTTACTTACTACATAAGGCTAGCTACATTCTAACTTTCGTTATAGAGCGTTATATGAGCCTTACAGGCACAAGCATTTTTAAGGGCTAGTGACGGCTGTGAGTACCCCTCCTTTTCTAGTAGTACAGCTAACTCGAGTAAGAGGGGCGGGGCTCTGATTATTCTATTGATTGATAGCGAGGAAGGGTAGAAAGAATGTATTTCTTAGGGTTAGGTTCATTTTTCCTTTCCTTACTTGGTAGTGGGATAAGGAGTGAAACTCTTTGACCATATGGGAAAGTACTCGTTGCTTCTTCTGTGTTGTTGTTGTAGTTGGATGTAGCTCCTCTTTCTAGGTTAATATGTAACTATACCCCATTAGAAATTATAGGGAGTTATGGATCAAGTTATGCAATGCAAAATGATATTGCACCTTAAGTTCCCAAACACATGGCCACAGCATATATGGGTTATTTAAAAAACATCAAAAGATTTGAGTAGCGACAATTACCATATAACCAGTCTCTGAATTTTACATGGAGTGCACTTGATACTTCTCGTTTCTTGCTCTCTTCAAGTTGTGTTTCCCTCAAAATTTGCTTAATCTCCCCTAAATTGGAATGCTGGTATAAAAAAATGTCAATTAATCAATTATTTGCTTATTTAGTTATTGCAAACTGTGTTGCATCACTTGCTATCATTAAGAACAAGCAGACCCTATTACTGAAACAAAGATGATATAATCTTATAATAGTCAGCAGAGTTTGAAGCACATACATTTCTCTGCTGAGCTGCCATGTATACATCTGGCAATGGAAAAGGATTGTCTTTGGTGGACCCAGGGGATTCACCTCCAAACCAGTTGGGAATCTGTGCATAGATAAGAGTCGTATGTTGGTATGCAACACAACTTTAAAAACAAGCATGTAGACTAAAATCATCCTTCCTTCAGCCTCCAGAGAGAGATTGTAGAGATATGAACTATGTTTTCAGATAAAGAATAGCCAGAACTTGAGCAAAACATATCTAAAGCATGAAAATATATATAAATTCAAGCCCATATAACAACACAAAATCCAATGATTTTAACACTCCTTGCCAAGTTAAGCCTCCAAAAAGTGCAGAACATACCACAAAATTTGTGAACTGATCAGGGTCTACCCGCGTTGCAGATTCAGCTTGAACATCAGAGATTCCTGCTGAATGAGATAATGAATCATGTGGATCAACCACTCCTAGTGCCACAGGCTCGTCCCATCTGTTGATAGTTGCCTCAATACCAACTTGAGTCATGTGCTCCTCCAATTGTGAGTAAAATGTGTTATATGGTGCCACCTGATTGAAATTAAACCAAGAATGAAAAAGGAATTTCAAACCATCAATCTAAAAGCATAAAGGTAAGAGCAGAACAATTGATGATAATAGTGAACTGGTTATAAAAAAAATATAGCCAGCTGATAACACGATAATGTCATTGGTGTATATAACCAACTTGAGAACTAAAAGTAGATATACCTAAGACCATAGTTACATTAGTCCTAAGATCAGTTCATCAGGTAATTCAGATGAGGTGCCATTGAGAGATCAATGGAACATGGTCTCCAATGGGTACAACTTTAAACACAAAAGTATGAAGGGTAGAACTGCACCAAGTTGCCCCGGCAAGATCCTCATCTGCTGTAAACCGTACAATTCAGATGAGAACGATGTGTGATATAGACTTATGGGGCTTTGGCTGCCCCAAAACAGTTGACATGTACATGGCATTTGCATACTGTTTTTACTACTGGAAAAACAAATTTATCATGAGAACCAACATTAAGTATGAACATAATTTCATATTCTAGCCCGACTCTTAAGGCAACTTGAGAAAGTATGAGAGATTTATTTATGCTCTGCTCCAGCATGTCGTGAAAACACAACAAACTCAATCCAACTCCAAATTAAAAGAGATCCAGTGCATTACATGGGGAGATGAGAGCACAATCAATTAAGATGCCAAACTTTGTGTAAGCGATCAATCAACTAGACAACGACTTCATATAGGAGCTTTTATGCAGAAAAACAAGCTCCGGGTAGGGGCAAAACAACCAAGTGTGTGTGTGTGTGTGTGAGAGAGAGAGAGAGAGAGAGAGAGAGAGGTTGTCAATTCGATGATACCGTTTATCGTGTGTGTGTGTGTGCGTGAGAGAGAGAGAGGCTGTCAATTCGATGATACCGTTTATCATTGCTAGTCATATAATCTTGCAAGACGTACATAAGTAATGCTAGATTTTGGGGGCAGGAAATTAAAAAGAAAAGAACAGGAAAGAGCCTCTTCACTTCCCTTTTCTTTTATGCTTGGTAAGAGCACAATTATGCCTAAAAAGTGCAAAAAATTTTACTCAATAAGGGAGAAGTTGCCTGATTTGTGCTGTGTGGAACTATACTCTCGACCAACAAAACACATATACATATTTTTACAGTTCAAATCAACAAAATCAAATACCTCAATGGTACAATCAATTGAAGCCATTAGCGGACTACGTGGTTTGCTTGTGCCTTATTTCCAATCACATGATCGAGGAAACTCATGGAATTATGTGTGTGACCACACTTTTTGAGTTAATGAAACAAACAAAAGTGTGTTCGTGACACGTTTGATGGCATACAGTGGTTAAAAAGATGGAAAAACTCACTCTATGACTATATTGATTGATAGACCGTAGTCGGAGACCTTATAATCATCAATCAAATTTTAAGATTTCAATATTGCCTTATAAACTACCAAGTTACAAAAAGAAAAAAATTATGGTAGTGCTGGCATAAATTGTAATGTACACTGGGGCACTGACACACCTGCAGTTTATGGTTATCGCCAACCACAAGGGGCCGTTGGTTAACCCCCAAAAAGAACACACACTCACGACAATTGGCAATACATATTCGTTTTGCTGCTGCAACCACATGAACTCTTTCACAGTGTTCTACTCGTACAGCCTGTAACACACATAAAATTAAAAGAAGACAAAATCAGTTGACATTACCATATGCTAAAATTAAAAGAAGACAAAGTCAGTTGACATTATCATAATTACTACAATACAATGCGTTCTGTTAGAATAAACTGCAAATTATGATAAAGAAGCTAAAACCAACAGAGATGCAAAATTGCATGAACCAGACATCAATTAAAAATAAAATTATTTCTCTTGATGACATAAGCCACAACACTCGATTAGGCAAGAAGAGTATTTTTGTGGGTAAAACAATTGGGAAAGAAAAAAGAAGAAGTCAACCGAGGATACTGTTCCTGGGGACGCCACTTAATCTGCAAGAGTATTGCATGGAATGTAGAGAAGTTGTCAATAGGAATAACGAGGTGGAGTCAGATCCCAACAGAAAGATGGCGGGTGACATTTGTTTCAGGGGGGTGCAACTTGCATTTATTAAAACAAGATTTAGGTAAGAGCCACAGAAATTCAGTTGTGCAATTCCATTGATAGCAACAGGAGACAAGTTTTCACTTTTCAAGACATAGGGATACCTTGTATGAGGCCAGTAATTCAAAAGAACTCAGGGGATTATTGCAATGATTAAAACAAGCATATAACATTCCTACATCTTTATTACCACCTTGCCAACAGCTCCAAGAATAACAGTTGCATCAGAGCATCCATAGATGGTGGCATATCTCAAAGGTGCTAAAATGTAAATGACAGAATCATGGCAATTCACCACCTGCAAATATATGACACCATGTTAGAAGTGAAAGAAAAAAATGCTAAAGGAACTTCTTGTAATGAGAAAATGGGAATTTCAATCTGCAACAGTATGCACAAAGCATAAAAGAACAAAGTAGGGAAAAGAATTAAAGCAGATTGAGTGCTTATGGCAAGACGTTGCAACAATTGTGACGAAGCTATGGGGTTTGCCAACGTAACTTGAGCTGTTAAAAGATCTACAAGGTTTATGCCAGGGTTCCCAACTTGGATCTGTTGGATTCTAGTATTGCGTAGAGTCATCAAAGGCCCAAAGAGGAGTTAAACGGCTAACAGTTACACGAACAAAGATCAATCCCATTGGAGGTAAGGGACATGCACCAACTCTCTTCACTCTTCTCTCCCTACAGTCTATGATATATCTCTCTTAAAATTCTATCTCAAGCATTCTGTTCCACAAACCATAAAAATATGCAACCCCCACCACAAGAAAAAAAATTAATCATAGTTGCATAAATATATATTATATATATTGCATTCAATGCTATAAAGTTCTTCTTCTTGATATTGGGCCTTGGGAAATACACTGGGAAACATATAGCCCCTGGGAAGATGTATATTCCAATAAAAGATGAATGAAGATTAATTATAGAGGCTTAATTTAGCCTAGAACTTGTTGATAAGAGCATGTGAGAATTTTAGGTGTGCTTATATGTCTTGCAGCATATTTAGGCACTTAAGCTAATTTGCAACAAACCTCGACTTTAATAGGGTGTAGGCAGGCTTATAAGGACTATAAATTAAAAGAGACAAATTTTAGAAATTGAATGCTGATTTGCATATGAGACACAAGTTGAGCATAGTATAAGATATCAACTGAATGAACAAATCTACCTTTTGCTTTTCCCTTTCGGGTGGGTTGGGGGAGTTCATCGAAAGAGCAACAAGGGGGTGCAACTCTCGTAAACTTTGAACATATAAAGGAAAACCTTATTCAGACAGCAAATGACATCACTGACAGGTAATGTTTCAAGATCTATAATCGAGGGCAATGCAAGGTTAAACTATCTGCAATCCACCTAACCTTTAATGAAGAACTGTTAACCTCGGATGCTTGCTTTAAGTATGATGATTTAGAGACCCCCTCAATAAAACTTGGACCTCCGGAACAGGTTGATGCCTTTACTGAACTTGTGCAGGCATCAGCCATTGGAACATCCTGATCAGGAGCACTGGGTGGCCCAATTTCTTTTGGAGGAACTCTTTCAGAACTACGTTCCAGAGCAGAATCTATGTTCTTAAGCAGCCAATCATGAACTTGTGCTGCAGGAACAGGAACAGCAGGCATGTCAGGATCTGAGTTTGCAAAAAATGGAGATGCCTGGCTCAGAGGAATTCTTTCAGATCCTTTTTCACCAAAGTAAATCAGAAACTCAAGGCGCTCAAACTTTTCCATGGTCAAAACCTGGGAAAATAGACCTAAATCAGCTTCTTAAAGGATGAATATGAGATCTGCAATAATACTTTCAGTAAAGACAAATAAGCTATGTTACCCAAACTCCAGTATCGGTGTCAGAAATGGATGTTATCTTATCTAGGTGTCCGTTATTTAAAATTTAGGACGGGCATGGATAACAAGATAAAAAGTCCATGAGGTTGTTAAGAAATTGTCTAAAACAATAATGGAAGCCTGAATTTTACAAACCAAAGATTCTTCGCCTTCGCCTTCCCCTTCCCCAGGCTCCGACAAAAGAGAGAGAATGTTGCCCAAATGCTTCTGTAAATAGGACAGCTGGTGAGCCTCTTCATCGGCCTGTGATGGTATAAACCGACGGTTGTTGCTACGAACAAGCTGCACTAAATAGAAAACAAAGCTTATTGGTAAACTCATTACTCAACCCAAAATACTGTATAAAGTGTGTTATGTCTTTTTATGAGTAAAAACTGTATAAAGTTCTTACCAAATCCAAAAGGTCATCGGAGCAAGCAAGTCACTATTAGCAGTAAATATTTTTCGCTAAAGGATTTAATACGTCCTTGATCAAATCAAGCTACGATTCTATTGTACTTAATGTAGAAGAAAACGACAAAACCCAAAGGAAATAAACCTTCTCTACTGAATGAAGTCGGTGAAATAAATCAGTTTTTGCCGTTCTGCTCTGCCTTCTACATCCATTGTTTTTTGTGCATTATGGACTTATACATGTTCATACACCAAAAAATTAGTCCAAACTCCAATGTAACTGAATGATATATTTTTTCTATATATTGTACTCTCACTAGCAGTGCGCATTAATCTAGCGATATTAAACCGTTATCTCATGAATTAAAGCAGTGCGCATTAATCTAGCGATATTAAACCGTTATCTCATGAATTATTTTGTAGAAACAGGTGACTTCATGTAGCTACTTAAATCCGAGACAGAAAAACCGAAAAAATACAATAAAACAGTGAATATATAGGATGCACCCTCATTTAAGGTGTTAGAATTCTAAGCCCAATGCAGAAAATGATTTCAAATTTTCAATCCCCAACGACCCAATTTCGCTGTATACAATTCCTTCCAAATTTCCAATAAAATTCTTCTAATCAATCATAACCTGAAGAACATTTCATGGTCCACCATGACTTGAAAATACATAGCCATTACTGCAATTGAAATCCTTTTCATTTGCTATAGCACCATTCCTATTAGAACAATTGCTTTCATAATTTCAATTCAACACACACAAAATAATTAAGATAGAAATAATTGGCATTAAGCATAATTCCACTTCAAAACACACACACACAAACACACACACGCGTTACCCAATTCACCACCAACATTTCAAAATAAATACGAAATTAAGCAGAAATTCAACCTGTAACGGCGATAGAGCCGACAAGAAGCCATCGAACGCCGAAGTAGTGGGCCACACATCGGCCACCGCGGCCGAGTCCTTGTGTCCCTTGGGAAGCAACCGCTTATACGACTGTATATACAGAAACAGTATCAAATCATACACATCCACTCCGACCGAGTCGATCTCGGAGGGCTTAGCGGTGACGAGCGGGTCGGAATCGGAGTGGAGGACGGAGGCGAGCGAGTCGAGGACGAGTCGAGCGTGGTCAGGTGAGATCTGGAGGGATTCGGATACGGCGAGTGAGTTGACTCGGTGAGTTGGTGCGGATTGGAGGAGGAGTCGGTCCTTGAGGGGAGCTAGGGTTTGGGTGCCGTCGGTGAAGATGAGCTTGGGAATGGGGATGAGTCCGTGCTCGAATGGCTCTCTTCTTGGGTGTATGTATATAGATTCTCGTGTACATGTTGAGGATGTTGATGGCTCGGCACAGTCGGTCATAGCTAGAGTGTGTGTATCACTATGTGTTTGTGTGTGTATCACTGTGTGTCTGTGTGTGCGAGAGAGAGGGGTGTAGAAAGAAACGAGTGTCACAGATCTTCGGGCAACGGAGAGACAGAAGGTAGTGATCAGAAGCTAGTTCAGGAGACAATACCATGTGGTCAAGATATTAACGGTTCTGATGCAAATTTCGGCTATGATTTTAATCTGAATCCGATCCAATTAGTCGACTAAATATGGATAAAATCCGATAAGGATGTGAATTTGATAATTCAATTTTTTAATAAATTGAATTTTAATTTATGTTAATTTAATCTGAATTATAATATATAAATATTGATTTGATAATTTTATGTATATATATTTAGTACTATATCTATATATAAATATTAATTATTAATTATTTTATTATTTATTAATAATGATTGATCAACTATTATTATTATCTCACTCTCATTTTAGTTATCCAGTTTGACCAAAATTTATGAATATTTTTTGATCAAATTGGGATAAATGGAGTATTAAAAATGTAAATAATTTCAGTATTTATTATTAGTTGTATTTGGTAATTAGTATCTCTAATTACGTTTTAATTTTTTGTTTGTTATTTGATTTTCATATTTGTTGTGGACATACATTATATTAATATTGATTTTCATAAATAAAAATTTTATTTATTGATTTTATTTTTTTAAAAAAATCATAATAGGATCGAAGATCAGAATATCAAATAAATTTTATATGAATTAAGGAAGAAAAAATTCGTCAAATTATCGAATCAGTATTATGCTTAACGAATTTGGATCAGGACAAATCGAATCCAAATCTGACCGTTTACATATCTATATGGACGGAGGAAGCTCTTGTGAGGTATTAATATACATTATGGGTGCGTTTGGAAATCCTGTTTTTTGTATTTGTTTTCTATCTTCAAATATAAAAACTGTTTTTGTATTTGTCTTTGTTTTTTCAGGAAAAAACTAAAAATAAAAAAGCGTTTGGATGAAGGTGTTTTCACCACTTTTATTTGGTGAAAATTGTATTTTATGAATTTGGTGTTTTCATTGTTTTTACCACCTAAACAGTGAAAAAATTCAAAAAATAACTAAAAGTTGGATTTGGTGTTTTCATCACTTTTACACACTATTCACAGAAAACAGTTTTCTTGGGGAAAAAACAGTGAACAGTAAACGCGTTTGCCAAACGTGTTTTTTTTTTTTAGTCTTGTAAACAGTAAAAAACCAAAAACAAAAAACAGGGTATCCAAACGGACCCTATTTATAATATCAAAATCTTATTTCAAGTATAAAATGTTTCGTGGTCAATAATTATTGGACCATCCAACTAGACATGCTTTTCAAGGATTAAAATAAAAACTAGACATGTTTTTTTCTAGACAATATGAAAATTTTGTTTGATTCAATTTTGGCAATTTTTTATATTTTGAAAAATAGAAATCAACCCTTCTTTCGGATTTTTGGTTCTTATTGGAAAGGGTCTTCTTCATTTCTTGTTTCAATGTTACATAAAGTAGTCCGTCAAAAAAAATATATATATTTGATACCGATGTAAATAAATAACATAATTCTTATATCTTATCATATATCGAATATAAATACAAATTTTATAAGCTCATATAAATCGGTATTTTAGGTTACGCAACAACTTAAAAAAAAAAAAAAAAAAAAAAAAAAAAAAAAAAAAAAAAAAAAAAAAAAAAAAAAAAACCTCTATGAAGACTATGATGCACCCAAAAAAAAAAGGCTGGAAAGAAGAAGTGGACATGGAAACATAGGCCTATTCAAGCCTCATGGTCTTAGAATGGGATATGTTTGGGCCTTGATATGCAAAATCTCTCTCGAGCTCGGCTCATCGTAATAAAAGTACGAATGTTGTGTCTGACAATTGGATTACCAGAGTGTTTCTTGCTATATGGAGTAATACATAAATGCAAAACCTACTTTATTTGTTTAGGGCCTGTTTGGAGTCCTCATTCTGCTTCATGATTCCACATTATTCACCGTTCAAATTACCAAAGCCTTGTTTGGTTGGCTTGATTCTATTTCCTTCAATTGAAATCAGCCCAAATCATAATTCCATTATACTATGTTTGGTACGCATTAATGGAATGCAAGTGAGAATAGAATGAAAATGAAAACTCGCAAAAACTAAGGGTGCGTTTGGATAGCAATGTTTTTGTTTTTGTTTTTTTCCTCTTGAAAATCAAAACTCTTTTTGTTTTTGTATTTAGGGTAGTCCGGATACAAAAACATGTTTGGTTCGAAATTTTATCCGAAATTTTTTTGGGAAAAATAAAAATAAAAACAAGTTTGACAGACCTTGTTTTTTCAGAAAATTTGATAATAGAAACAGAAAAACACGTTTGGCAAGTTGAATTTTTTTTTTAAAAAAAAGTTTACTAAAAAATTGATTATTAATAGTTATTATTATTATTATTATTATTATAGAATTATGTTTAGATATTGATTTTGATAAAATTAATACCAAAAATATATGATGGCATAAAAAATGTTGACACGCTTATACATATAAATACCCAACATATTCTACATATATATTACCCCATAAATGTCAACAATATTTTACAACATCATCTCATACGACTAGGTTCTCTTCATTTCAGTACAATAACAAGAAATACAATTAAAATGAGAATGCACATAACAACCAACAATGAACTGAGGCAGATACAACCAGCATATAACATGTATTTTTGCCGATTCTGTTCATGTTGTATATCAGCAACAACATTGCCCAAATCATTGTTACTATCCTCTAGTTCATGATTGATTTGATGTTCGACATTTAGTCTATCCAGCCATATAAAACAATCACGGTGATGTTTGCCACGAACGCAAATAGGAGACCATTGGGAAGTTGGACCAAGGCAACCAGTTTAAAAACACCATAAAAAATGACACATACGAAATGCCATACAAAAATGGCATAAAACTGGACACCACAACAAAACAATAAACCTCCTATCATGATTCATGCATAGCAGATTAATTGCCACCTCCTATCAGTAACAAAACTAGAACCAAATATATGATCATATGAAACAAAAAAGGTCAAGTAAGCAAAACATGCAATCCTCCTAATGATTTGTTGTGTAACTTTGGTGAACAACAGGTACCTATGGCACCTCTATTCTTACCACAAATAGGTAATCTTCTTCAACAGAGACGCTATAACAAAGAAGTTGAATCATAACCTTACCAAAATGTGTATGGTCTATACTGAAGATGATGGTAGCTACAATCACTAACAATTGCAATCAATTCAAAGGAGCAACGCACAAATGATACTAAAATTCACAAACATTTATTAAAAAACAGTTAAGACTGTCATTTGAAAACAATTCAGACTGCTGCCACCAACACAAAACACAAGGCCATTGGCCAACCAAACCAAACTAAGAGAGACTGTTTGAAACCAACATAAAGGAAAACCAAACCACATAGAACCACAACTATATGTTTAGTCAAGTACTCAGAAACCACCACGGAGACGGAGGACCAAGTGCAGGGTGGACTCCTTCTGAATGTTGTAGTCAGCAAGATCCCTTCCATCCTCTAATTGTTTCCCAGCAAAAATCAACCTCTGTTGGTCTGGTGGAATCCCCTCCTTGTCTTGAATTTTTGCACAAGATGTAGTGTTGAGTCTTTCTGAATGTTATAATCTACAAGGGTACGCCCATCTTCGAGTTGTTTCCCGGCAAAGATCAGCCTCTGCTGGTAAGGGGTGATATCCTCATTGTCTTGGATTTTGGCCTTGACGTTGTCAATGGTATCGGAGCTTTCGACCTCAAGAGTGATGGTTTTGCCAGTCAAGGTCTTAATGAAAATCTGTATACCACCTCTGAGACGGAGCACCAGGTGGAAGGTCGACTCCTTTTGAATATTGTAATCGGCCAGGGTTCTGCCATCTTCCAGCTGTTTGCCGGCAAAGATCAGTCTCTGTTGATCTGGGGGGATGTCTTCCTTATCCTGGATCTTGGCTTTGACATTATCAATGGTGTCAGAGCTTTCCACCTCAAGGGTAAGGGTCTTGCCGGTGAGGGTTTTCACAAAAATCTGCATCTATTACATCAAACAACAACAAAAAATCAGAAAAATTCATAAAAAAAATTAAGGTAGCAAAACATTAGGTAAAAATTGACTTCCAAAAATTAACCCATTGACAAATCAGAAGGTAACTTCGACTTAAAGGATAAAGATAATATCATAATCATCAAATAATAGAACTTAAATAAACTATCCAACAAATTTGATATAAATCTGAGACTTTGTACATATAGAGTCCCTTTTACTTATTTATCAATCTTAGTCCATGACAAATTCAATCAGACATTAGGAACAAGTAATTCCAAATCAATTTGTCCAAAAACCAATATACTTTTGGAAATTATAACACTAAAGTAAACCCAATACATAAAGTAACCAATCTAAATTGCAGTCAATTCGTCATCGCATAAAGCCATTATCCACTACTTGTATCAGATACAATTGATGCATTACATCACGTACACATTAAAATCTCATCACTGATGATTCCAGTGGAAAGTTCAACATCCAAAAGTTCCCAAAATCCATATAACTTCCTCCACTGTTTTCCTCTAAATTAGATTTCAAAATGCCAAGAGGCATACACAAAAACTTCTTCTATCGGTTACTTGACACAAGATTTACATGCAACAAGTTACCGTCGAACACCACATAATAATATACTTTACCCTATATACATTTAATCATCTAACAAGTTACAAGTCCAACACCACATAATATAAATGTGTTGAAGATTTTTAATCAAACAACAAGCACAATGGTGCCAGTGCTCTTATTTAAAAGAAACAAAAAAAAAATAATGGAAATGCTTATGTGGGAGCAAGAAAAAAAACTTCCATTCATTTGCAAGTCGTGCACGCTATCAGTTCTCTCTTGTAACCCGGTATAATTTGGGGTTTTGAGTGGCAGTGGGACACTGGAAATACTAGAGAAAAAAAAACACGATTGATTCATACCCCACACTTGATTTTCGTGCTCGTTGTGTGGGGTGTTTACTACTCTATTTCATGATTTGTTGTTAATTTTCACTGTGTTTACCATAACGTTTTTCGAACTAGAAAATATCTACTCAACAATTTGGCGATCCTTTCACTAATTCAAAACGTAATGAAAAATAAAATTGACTTCTTCAATATGAAAACAATTCAATAAACCAAATAGAACCAGGAAACAATCACATAGAGCAAAACCGCACATTCTCGGGCGTAACAGCAGGGAACACATAAACCTCTCATTCGAAAGCAATAGTGAGCTCACTGGTCCTGCTCCGAACCGCCGCCACACCCACACACCCACCTCCACCTCCCTGGTGCTCCGAAGCATTCACCAAACTCACATGACCATCATCACCACCACTAGCACCACCGTCCAAACCATCATCTCCACCGCCATCTTCGTACTCTCCGTCGTCGTCGTCGCCGCCGCCGTCGTCTATGACCTGTATCACCATGCTATCCTCGTACGACCTCGCCTGAAGTGGCCGTGGATTCGCCGCCATCATCGCACACTCCAATAATCGAAACCCTAACCTTCCCAACCCCAACTCCAAAACCACATGTTCCATTGAAAGCACACACAATCAAACCTCTTCGATTTCAATACTTCTAACCCTAACCCTAGATTTAATTCAACCCTGAATCGAATTCAATTGAAGTTCACGAATCCAAAAAAACCTAGAGAGAGAAAGTACTCTAAAATGGCAAAGATTTGCAAGGATGAACTCTGTTTTTGTTTCTTCAAGAGACTCGATTGAGAGGCGACGAGAGAAGAGAAAAGAAAAGAGTTTATGAGATAAGTTTTGGAAATGATTTTCAGATACGTTTTTTTTGCTTTCAATATTGTAGAGTAAAAAAACATCAAAAACAATAAAAATTTGTACTTAAAATTGGGTCAATTTTGGGGGTAATATTTTTACTGTGCAAGAGAAAGAAACAACCTTATTTATTTGCCAAACATGTTTTTGTTCTTAAATTGGGTGAATAGTAAAAAATAGTACAAAAAACAACCTATCCAAACGGGCCCTAAGACTTTGAAATTCTCGAAGTCAAGAAAAGAACTCGCAAAAACTTGCAGATAATTCTTAAATGATATTATTAAATGAATGAATAAATTTCCTATAATTACATAGTATTTATAGGCAAAGAAATCCTAATGGGTTATGGGCCTCCATGGGCCTAATCTTGCTGAGCAAGAAAACTTATTTTAAAAGAAAACTAATAAATCTCATAATAATAGGAAACTTAGTCTTAAAAGAAACTAAAAGATAGAGAATACAAATCTAAATTATAAAAAAGAAAATTCTAGAATTGAGATGTAGGCAGTTGTCCTACATCAGACCCCTCCACTTTAAAAAAACTCATCCTCGAGTTTATTGTGGCTCGTATAGGAGTATGAATAATAATTCATATCAGTGATAATTTGATCGTAATTCTTCGTACACATGTATTTTCATTGTCCAATTCCAAATTACCACTCGTTGCAACATATTTTTAATTCTGTTTGGTATCTCAAAATAATATAATTTTTTTGAGATATCAAGGCTTTGAAACTTGTGACAATTCTCATCCTCCTCTTTCAAATATGGATCGACGTAATTATTGGAATTGATTGCACTATGAAAGGAATAACAAAGAAATTAAATTTCCTCAAACATGAATTAGTGTCGACGATCGACTCTTCTAATGGATCTTCTTTTTCTTCAGGCTCATCCTCACCATTACCATTATCCAAATCAGTGGTAATTGGCGTAAATTCTTCATGTGTGTCAATGTGAATACCAACATTGTTTCCTTCAGCTGCATCAAGTGAAATAACATAATTTTGCTCCACAACAATTTCATGAGAATCAATTACTGCTTTCACAAAATAGTTATCGCTCTCATTTGCAGACTCTTTTAGAGGTGAATCTTCTTCTATAAATTTTTGATATTTTTTGTACATAATTTGCTCATAATCTGGTGGAAGGAATTTAGCCTTTAACATCCATTTCATCTTGTACCATGACCTCATCGGCTGTTTTCCTTGATTCCTTCGATAATGTTGCGTTTGTGCCCACCAAGCCGAAACACATCTTTTGAGTTGGAAAGCTACAAGTGAAACTTGTTTGTTTTCGGGTATATCAAAATACTTGAAAAAATCTTCAACCTCCGCAATCCAATCTAATACCTCTTCAATTATAAAACTTCCATGAAAAATTAGTAAGACAAGTTTTCTATGAAACTCACCATTGTCATCTTCATCGGAATCCTCATAAGCTAGAGGCCTATGAGGGTGAACAAAAACATAACTCATGTTTGGTTGGCTGTGAGGAACAACTCCAGCACGATCCCAACTTGAATCACGAACCTGGTTGCCATCAATCCTAGAATCATTAATCTGACTGCATCGTAGATCAAACCGTCGTTCTTGAGTACATCTGGTTGTCCAAGAGACCTTTACTTTGCGATCTTCGTCAACAAAGTGGTTGCTACCATGACGAGCAATCAACATCAGACCAGGGTAAATCAAGACTCTGATACCAACTGACGTAGCGAAAGCGAATAAGAGTTCAGCTATGAACCAAAAAAATAACTAAGACTTTTAAATTCTCAAAGTCAAGAAAAGAACTCGCAAAAACTTGCAGATAATTCTTAAATTATATTATTGAATGATTTAATAAGTTCCCTATAATTACATAGTATTTATAGGCAAAAAAATCCTAATAGGTCATGGGCCTAATCTTGCTAAACAAGAAAACTTATTTTACAAGAAAATCAATAAATCTAGAAAATTTCATAATAATAGGAAACTTATCTTAGAAGAAACTAAAAGATAGAGAATAAAAATCTAAATTATAAAAAAGAAGATTCCAGAATTGAGATATAGGCAGTTGTCCTACATCAGACTGACGTAGCGAAAGCGAATAGAGGCTCAACTAGGAACCAAAAAAAAATAACTAAGACTTTGAAATTCTCAAAGTCAAGAAAAAAACTCGCAAAAACTTTCAGAGAATTCTTAAATGATATTATTGAATGAATTAATAAGTTCTCTACAGTTACATGATATTTATAGGCAAAGAAATCCTAATGGTCCATGAGTCTAATCTTGGTGAACAAGAAAACTTAGTTGACAAGAAAATAAAAAATATATAGAAAATCTAATAATACGAAACCTAGTCCTAGAAGGAAACTAAAAGATAGAGAATAAAAATCTAAATTATAAAAAAGAAAATTGTAGAATTGAGATATAAGGCCTATATCAGACCCTTCCACTTTAAAAAAAAAACACATCCTCGAGTTTAGTGTGGCTCGTATATGAGTATGAATAATAATTCATACCAATGATGACTTGATCGTAATTCTTCATACGCATTTATCTTCATAGTCCAATTCCAGATTATCACTCGTTGCAACATATTTTTAATTATGCTTGGTATCTCAAAATAATAGAATTTTTTTGAGATATCAAGTCTTTGAAACTTGTGACAATTCTCATCCTCCTCCTTCAAATATGGATCGACGTAGTTATTGGAATTGATTGCACTATGAAAGGAATAACAAATAAATCGAATTTCCTAAAAACATGAATTAGTGTTGACGATCGACTCTTCTAATGGATCTTATTTTTCTTCAAGCTCATCCTCACCATTACCATTATTAGGGGTGAGCACAGACCGAATTGGATCGGATTAGAGGTATTTTCAATCCAATCCGCTAATACTGGATTCACCATTTATGAATCCAGTCCAATCCATTTGCCCAACGGATCCAATCCAAACCAGACTGCGATGAGCCGGATTGGTTCGGATCGAATTCACGGATCGAAAGTTAAAAAAAATAAAGATAGTAAGAGAATAAATAAAGATCTATTAGTGGGTCTATTACATTTATTTTCTTATTAGTGTCATATTGTTAACTGCTAGTTACTGCCTGCACATTTTCAAACAAATTTACTTTGTTCCCAAACAAAATAATCCATCATGTAAATTATATATACTAATTTAAATCAATTATCTTAAAATTAAAAATTAAAAAAATTAAAATTAAAGTAATAAGTGTTGTTGTTTAAACTTTAAAATTATTTTAAAAATAAAATAGTAAAAACTTTTAACTATATCTTTCATATACCGTAATATTTAAACAAAATAAGAAAAGTAATTTAATTAATTACCCTTTTCAATTAAATTACCCTCAATTTTTTAAATATATATATAGATACTAATTTAAATCAATTATCTTAAAATTAAAAATTAAAAATAAAGTAATAAGTGTTGTTGTTTAAACTTTAAAATTATTTTAAAAATAAAATAGTATTTTTTTTTAACTATATCTTTCATATACCGTAATATTTAAACAAAATAAGAAAAATATATAAACTTTAGAGTTATTTAAAAAATTAAACTATATATTTAAACTATACAAAAACTACGTGTTTAAAAAAAATTAAGTTATTTAAACTTTAAAATTATTTTTAAAATAAAATAGTGAAAACTTTTAACTATATATTTCATTTGAGGGTTTAGAGTTTAGGTTTACGGTTTACAGTTTAGGGTTATTATATCTTTGGCTCCCAATCTTGATAAATTATCTTTTTTATTCATTCTAGTTTAATTTATTCATTTATTTAGTTCAAGAGACTTATACACACAACAAGCTCAACTTATTTAGCCATTGAAATATACATAACTTAAAATTTTGACTTATATTGAAACCTTGCATGAAAAATATTTCACACCACAATAATATTTTAGTAATAATTATAAAATATCATTTTTTGGGGGTATTCATTCATTTTCTTTTATAATTGTTATATACACTTTCTTTTAAAGAAAATACTTGCATTGAAATAATAAAATGTATTAATGTATTAAAAGATTTTGTTATTAAAGTCTTAATAGATTAAAACTTAATTGTAATTTTTCAAATAGAATAAATGTATAAGAATATTTTAGAGGTCCTTTATAATGGTAAATAACTAATAGAAAGTCTTCCTTTCTATTTTTTCTGAAAATTGTAATAGTGACGAAAGTTTTAATGTATGAAAATATTAGAAATGACTTACATTTTTACAACAGTATGGATAGATATGGATAATTATTTGTATAAAATAAGATATTATGATTTATTTTTAATAGTATATTACTGATTTAAGATATTATAATTTAATTTAAAACAATATATTATGTGATATATTATTAATATTATATATTGAAATATATATGAACAATATCGGATTGGACCGGATTAACCGGATTATTCAAAATGCAATCCAGAACCGATCCGTAAAATCCTGAATTGGGTGTTTTTGAATCCATGTCCAATCCAATCCAAAATATCCGGATCGGATTGGACAAATTGGACATATGGATTTTGTGGATTTTTGCTCACCCCTAACCATTATCCAAATCAGTGGTAATTGGCGTAAATTCTTCATATGTGTCAATGTGAATACCAACATTGTTTCCTTCAATTGCATCAAGTGAAACAACATAATTTTGCTCCACAACAATTTCATGAGAATCAATTATTGTTTTCACAAAATAGTTATCGTTCTCTTTTGCAAACTCTTTTAGAGGTAAATCTTCTTCTATAAATTTTTGATAGTTTTTGTACATAATTTGCTCATAATCTGGTGGAAGGAATTTAGCCTTCAACATCCGTTTCATCTTGTACCATGACCTCACCAGCTGCTTTCCTTGACTTATACGATAATGTTGCGTTTGTGTTCACTAAGCTGAAACACATATTTTGAGTTGGAAAGCTACAAGAGAAACTTGTTTGTTTTCGGGTATATCGAAATACTCAAAAAATTCTCCAACCTTCGCAATCCAATCTAATACATCTTCAATTATAAAACTTCCATGAAAAATTAGTAAATCAAGTTTTCTATGAAACTCACCATTGCCCTCTTCATCGGAATCTGCATAGGCTAGAGGTCTACGTGGGTGAACAAGAACATAACTCATGTTCGATTGGCTGTGAGGAACAACTTCAGCACGATCCTAACTTGAATCACGAACCTGGTTGCCATCAATCCTAGAATCAACAACCTGACTGCATCGTAGATCAAATCGTCGTTCTTGAGTACGTCTGGTTGTCCAAGGGACCTTCACTCTGCGATTTTCGTCAACAAAGTGGTTGCTACCAAGACGAGCAATTAACATCAGGCTAGGGTAAAACCTGGTTTTGATATCAACTGAGGTAGCAGAAGCGAATAGGGGTTCAACTAAGAACCAAAAAAATAACTAAGACTTTGAAATTCTCAAAGTCAAGAAAAAAACTTGCAGATAATTCTTGAATGATATTATTGAATGAATTAATAAGTTCTTTACAGTTACATAGTATTTATAAGCAAAGAAATCCTAATGGGCAATGGGCCTAATCTTGGTGAACAAGAAAACTTAGTTCACAAGAAAATAAAAAAAAATCTAGAAAATCTAATAATAGGAAACCTAGTCCTAGAAGGAAACTAAAAGATAGAGAATAAAAATCTAAATTATAAAAAAGAAAATTCTAGAATTGAGATGTAGACAGTTGTCCTATATCAACATTTCTCAAAAATACATTTCTTAATGATAAATATATAACTTTAATGAAATAATATTATTTCATAATTTTTTTTACCAAAAAATGGTAAAAGGTAACGAAAATAGATGTGACGGACAATAGAGGTGGTTGCAGCGGTGGTAAAAGTTGATAGCATGGTGGTGAAAGTGATTTGCTTATTTGAAACGTGAAATGGTTGTTTTAGTAATTTTATACTTTAAAAGCATTCCTTAAGGAATGAAATGACCATTCCATATAGGACTGTTTAGGAACCGGAACTGGCGGTTTGGTTCAGTTTCATATATAGGGGTTCGGTTTTGGTTCCGGTTCCAAATTTTCAAGAACCGAAAATTTCGGTTCAGTTCCAGTTTTTAACCCGTGGAATCGAACCGGTTATTTATTTATTTATTTATTATTATTTTTTAATATGAAGGTTTAACGGTTCACTGGGTTCACTTCACTCCCTAATTCTGAATTTTCTGATGGTATGGTTGAAGGTGAACCGATTTTTTTGGGTAAATAGCTTGAACTGTCTTTTTTTTAAAATTTTGGAATATATCATAAGATCAGTCTCTTATAAGAATGTTGGTATGCTGCTATAGAATATACTGCTACTGCATAACTTTGCTACTGAAGGTGATTACATTGCTTTTAGAATATACTGAAGGTGACAAAGTAAGGGTCGGTTTGGCTAACAAGGAAACGATTTTCTTTTTTTATTATTTACTCATTTCAAAAATAAAAACACGTTTGGCAAACACGTTTACTGTTCACTTTTTTTCCCCAAGAAAACTATTTTCTGTGAATAGTGGATAAAAGTGGTGAAAACACCAAATACAACTTTTAGTTATTTTTTTTAGTTTTTTCACTGTTTAGGGTACCACCTCCGCCACCGGTCGCCGCTGGCCCCCACCACCTCCGGTCGCCGCTGGGCGCCGCCGCCGCCTCCGCCCGCCGCCAGTTACCCACCACCACCGCCCGCCGGTCACTGTCGGCCACCGCCGCCCACCAATATTATTTTATTTTTCAATACAAATTTTGATTCAAACGTTTTTTTATTTTTAGTTTTTTGCTGAAAAAAATAAAGACAAATACAAATACAATTTTTATATTTGAAGACAGAAAACAAATACAAAAAACAGACTTTCTAAACGCACTTTAAGTTACATTGCTTAAATAGATTTTACTTGCTATTGTCACTGTTATTATGAACTTTTTACTACTGCATAACTTATGGTGGTATGCTATAGAATATATAATTAGGACAATATTTACTAGTTATTTTCATTCCGCTAATTATATATTTGATTTTGGGATTAGAATATTTCAAATACTCTAATTTATAATTATAGGGTTATTATCAACAAACCCCCATGTGGTTTCAAAGTTTGATCAACTTACCCCCTCCCTTTCAGAAAACCCCCCTAACGTTAACAAATTTGATCAACTTGTCCCCTTCTCTATAATTTCGGACAAAGCAGCTCCTGAAACTAGAGGAGGGTTTGCTAATAAACCATTTTTTTAATTTATATATGCCAAAAAAAACATTAATGCCAAAATAATATATTTTTTTGGGAGCTACCAATTAGGGTAAAATATAAAAAAATTAAGTACAAAACATGAAAAATATTTCGAACTACAAATAAGATTTTTCTTTTCATTTTTAACTTTAGTTTTTATATTTTAATATAAACAAAAAAAAAAAATTTAATTTATGTCAAATAAAAAATTGATGCATCAATATTTTTAACTGAACTACCAATTAGGGTAAAATATAAAAAAAATTAGGTCCGAAATATAAAAAATATTTTGAACTACAAATGAGATTTTTTTTTCGTTTTCAATTTTCTTTTCGTTTTTAACTTTATTTTTTATATTTTACTATAAACGAAAAAAATTGATTTATGTCAAATAAAATTTTAATGCATCAATATTTTTAACTGAACTACCAATTAGGGTAAAATATAAAAAAATTAGGTCCGAAATATAAAAAATATTTTGAACTACAAATGATTTTTTTTCCTTTTTAATTTTATTTTCATTTTTAACTTTATTTTTTATATTTTACTATAAACGAAAAAAAATTGATTGATGTCAAATAAAAAATTAATGCATCAATATTTTTAACTGAACTACCAATTACGGTAAAATATATAAAAAATTAGGTCCGAAATATAAAAAATATTTTGAACTACAAATGAGATTTTTTTTTTCAGTTTATATTTATATATATATATATATATATATATATATTACAATAAACGGAAAAAAAATATGCCAAAAAAATATCTAATTGGAAAGTTAAAATATTTATGCATTAATTTTGTGGAAATCAAATTTTGATGCATTAATTTTTTGGCAATGTACTGGAAAGTTAAAAATATTGATGTATTAATTTTTTATTTTGGCATAAAATATATATTTTTTCATTTATAGTAAAATATAAAAAACAAAGTTAAAAACGAAAAAAAAATCTTATTTGTAGTTTGAAATATTTTTTTATATTTCGCACTTAATTTTATATATATATATATATTTAACCCTAATTGGTAGTTGCAAAAAAACTTATTTTGGCATTAATGTATTTTTTTGACATATATAAATAAATAAAATCGTTTATCAGTAAACCCCCCTCTAGTTTCAGGGGCAGTTTTGTCCGAAATTGTAGGAAAGGGGGCAAATTGATCAAATTTGTTATCGTCGGGGGAGTTTCTGAAAGGGAGGGGGGTAAGTTGATCAAAATATGAAACTACGGAGGGATTTGTTGATAATAACCCATAATTATATTATCTTTTATTATTTTGTGTTTTATTTTTAGAAAAAAAAGGATAAAAGGAACCGGAACCAAAAAAATACATTTTTCGGTTCGGTTCCATACACTTCCGAACCAGTTTTGAATAGCCTTAATTCCATAGGTTTACTAATGAAATGAAAATCCATTTATTGGAATGAAATTTCATTACTTGAAAATGGTCACTCTCATTCAATTTGTCATACCAAATCAGAAAATAAATGGATTGATCATTTCATTTCATTCCATTTCCCCATACGAAACATGACATTCCTCTAACACCCTAAAATATATAACTACACATGACTAAATTTTCTGGTGAAGATTCAACCTCGTAATTCTTTCGGGTTGAATTATTGATTTTCGAATTCGAAAATTTTATTAACGGTAGAGCTAACTATAAAGATGAAATGATTGAATCTACACTAAATAGATATGGTATTCATGAAATAAGATTTAACGTTCAAATTATTTTGATGGTTAAATGAGCCAAGGTATTTGCAACTAATTGAAGTTCCCACTAGGTGTCTAGCTAGGTTGAGAGGGCCAGCATCTGAATTAAATGGAAATATATATGGTGAAGCCAAACAGAATGGAACCCACATTCAATGCACCCTTTGGAACGAGCTTGTTTCACAAGATCAATTTTTTCTAAAAATAGAATCACAATAAAGAGACTGATGGACCCATGTCTGAAATTCGTTGAATGAGCCCCACTTTGGTCCCTAAAACTCATCCAATTCAAGCAAAAAGTAGATTTTACTAAATTTAGCAATTCCTTCATCTCCATATCATATACCCTTAAAGGAGAATATATATATATATATATATATATATTATGGATCTGGCAATAGGCTCATCATATTTAATTTAAGGCTTGGTATTATACAATCTTGGCCCGTGTCAACATATTTAGATCACTTTTTTGTACTCTTTTTACCTTTACTTCGTGTACAACAATTCTGCGAATTGGACAGTGTGTTCATCTCTTATGTGTAATATCTCATTATCTTAAAAATTAAGGTAATTTATCGCCCGGAATTTATATTATACTAATAGTTCATAATTGCAATATTGGTTTTTATTGTGATAACGATATAACATACTGACGTAAGAGATGGTATTTTTTTTTTTTTTTTTTTTATAACCGTAATGTCCAACATACTGACGTAAGAGATGGTATTTTTTATTTTTTTTTATAACCGTAATGTCCAAATCGTATCGTATACCCTAACCCTAAAGGAGAATATATATATACGTATATTGTGGATCTGGCAATAGGCTCATCAGATTTAATTTAAGGCTTGGTATTATACAATCTTGGCCTGTGTATCAACATATCTAGATCACTTTTTTGTACTCTTTTTACCTTTACTTCTTGCACAACAATTCTGCGAATTGGAAAATGTGTTCATCTCTTATGTGTAATATTTCATTATCTTAAAATTAAGGTAATTTATCGCTTAGAATTTATATTATACTAATAGTTCATAATTGCAATATTGGTTTTATTGTGGCAACAATATAACATACTAGTGTAAGATATTTTTTTTTATAATCGTAATGTCCGGTCATATCATATACCCTAAAAGAGAATAGATATATATATATATTTATTGTGAATCTCGCAATAGGCTCATCAGATTTAATTTAAGGCTTGGTATTATACAATGTGTGTCAACACATCTAGATCACCTTTTTGTACTCTTTTTACCTTTACTTTATGCACAACAATTCTGCGAATTGGACAATGCGTCCATCTCTTATGTGTAATATTTCATTATCTTAAAAATTAAGGTAATTTATCGCTCGGAATTTATATTATACTAATTGTTCATAATTGCAATATTGCCAACTATATAACATATTAGCGTAAGAGATGTCTTTTTTTTTTTTTTTTGTATTTTTGATAATCGTGATGTTCGGGTCAGCTTACGCACAATTCGACTAATTCACGGAATTCATGCAAAGCAGCCCCTTATATGAATTGAATAAGATTCGAAATATATCCGCAGTCGTTGCCCTAACGAATTATTTACATTGAGACCTCATATTTTTTAAATCACCAAATCTCAAATCTTTTCGAAGACCAACCCGCTCCGGTTAAGAGATGACCTGAATTGATCAATTGTCTTCCACCTCGGTTTGTTCCTTTCAATATTCTTTAGCCCACTCACTCTCAAGCCACCCAAGTCTATCTAATATTGTTGGTTATTTTTTAAATTATAAAGACTCGTGACTTCAAACATGTCAATGAAAACTTTAACCATTGAATCGAGCAATAATCTTCATATATATCCTTTTCAAATGTAGTAGATTAAATATACGCACTTCAAACATTATATGTATATACACATTGTTTTGTAGTTTAATTAAGTTGTGATTATATATATATATATATATATATAGTGATAGATCTAGGGATCCGTGTCGGTGGGAACTAATTTTTTTCTTTTTTTTTGAGGTTTTTGGAATATAAATGACATATATTTATTTTTTTGGGTTTAAAACAAATTTTCTATGGGAGCTTAGTTATAAAGAAATTTAAATTCTGTGATATCTAAGATAAAAAAAAAATTCAATAAGAATTAAATACAAAATATTCAAAATTTTAAGATAAAAAAAAAAATAAAATAAACAGAGGGAGCCATGACTAACTGGTCCTTCATTAAATCCGTCCTGTACATATATTTATACGAGAAAGTCAATGGCTAAACACATGACAAACATAAGGTAATTGAGGATTGTACCTACTAAATGGACTTATAGGAAACTATACACATTATTTTATTTGTATTTCTGGTATAAATTGCATATTGGGATGATCAACTTGAATAGAGAGGCCTAGCAATCTAGCATGCGTGCGTGTATGTATCTTTCGTTCCTATGGGAGGTTATTGGTGATTTACTGTGGAATAATACACTATATTAGATGCTTCATTTTCCTAGATTGAGTGAATGACTCTATGAGAATGTTTCTTTGTTTATTATCTTTCCTCAAACCAGAACATCTTTAAAGAAAGTTTTCATAAAAATAAGGATTAATAGCAAAAAAAACCCCTCAACTATATCCTCTCTTTAACTAAACTCCCTGGTGTGCACTAAGCCCCCCTGAACTATACTTTTCGTGTTGAAAACCCCTCAAACTATAGTTTTTTCTGCACAGTTATAACACCGTTAAGTAAAATTGTATTGGGATCCCCTGAAGTTCTTGTTAATTTCGCTCGTCCCCTGAGATTTCATTTTCCTTGCAATGACACCCCCTTGAAGAGATGAAATGACCGGAATGCCCTTGTTTTGTCTCCCCTATTTCATGAAATAAATATCTAGGTAGTGAAATTACATCCATGCCCCAAGATTAAAACTTTATAATATTTGGGGATATTTCCAAATATGTTTTTCAAAATAAAAGTTAAAGAAAAGAGGTTGGAAATATTTCAAAACTTTTAAATAATAATAATAACTAATTAATATGCATTACTTGAAGTGTAACTCTAATGAATATTTCAAAAGATATAGAGTAAGGAGTTATAAATATTTTCATATTTTTTTTAAAAAAATAATTAATTAATATATATTAATTAAAATATAACTCTAATGGATATTTCATAAAATATGGAGTAAAGATATAAGACAAATATATTTCGGCAAGTAACAAGTGTTAACCCTTTAAAATAAGATTGTCAAGAACTTGTAACTCCTGGATTCATTTAAAATTGAATGGTCTAGTTTTTCGAATATTTATCAAGATGGAAATTGCAGGTTGATCATTTATTTCTTAGTTTTCATTCAAATTTTTATTTTTGAATGAGTTTTTTTTCTTGTAAATATTATTATTATGATGCAGGGGGATCCGAGTCAGACGATGCCGAGCTGTCAGATTGCTCATTAATGGCGCTGGATTACCTGGAGCGGGAGGATCAGCGTAAGAATGGCAAGAAATCGTAATCCAGCCTAATTGGGGCAGTTTCCGTGCACGTGTCGGTTTTTTGGCCATAACTGGAGCTACGAGTGTCGGATTCGCGCCCGTGACCCCAATTTGGAAAGCTAATCTCGGCGCGGACGTCGTGGCCACCCAGCTACGCTCGGTGCACATCGTTTCGAGCCCCAAATCCGCTGTTTTCCTTTTCGATTCTTTATTTTTAGTTATTTTTTGCTACTTATGGTAATTTTTTATTTGTCAATTAGGAGATGATTCTGAACCCGATTTGGGCCAGATTTTTGGCAATCTTTTTATTTTTTTCCATGTTTTGTTTTGGTAGGACTTTTAGGGTTTTGCTATTTTTGGCAAAATCCCCATTAGGGGTCGATTTTCAGCTATTTATACCCGGCTTGTGGGTTGTTTTAAATTAGTTTTGAATATTAAGAATTTTATTAAATTCCAGAGTGTTCTCTGAATTTTGGGTCGAATTTCTCCCTTTTCTTTCTTGCAAATTACCCGTTGCGCTAGCCTACAGAATAATCTCTATTCTGTCCGGCGTCATATTATTAGTTACATAGTTGTCTTTCATCAAGTAACAAGCCACAATCATTATAGAGAATCTCATATGGCCAAATTTTGTTCAAAATATTTTCTTTAAATGAAGTTGGAGCCTTACTAGAAGCAGTGTGTGACATAGAAATTCAAGTGAGTGGCAGAATTGTTACCTTAAAGTTTCAATGTATATATGCGGTCGTAAAAAATTAGTTCTTAGAAAGTGAGTAATTATTAGGTTGAAGATTTAGAATATGAAGTCACAAAATTTGTTCTTAACGACTAACACTTGTTGCTTGCCGAAATATATTTGTCTTATATCTTTACTCCATATTTTATGAAATATCCATTAGAGTTACGTTTTAATTAATGTATATTAATTAATTAATATTTTTAAAAAAATATGAAAATATTTATAACCCCTTACTCTATATCTTTTGAAATATTCATTAGAGTTACACTTCAAGTAATTCATATTAATTAGTTATTATTATTATTTAAAAGTTTTGAAATATTTCCAACCTCTTTTCTTTAACTTTTATTTTGAAAAAAATATTTGGAAATATCCCCAAATATTATAGGGTTCTAATCTTGGGGCATGGAGGTAATTTCACCACCTAGATATTTATTTCATGAAATAGGGGGGACAAAACAAGGGCATTCCGGTCATTTCACCCCTTCAAGGGGGGTGTCATTGCAAGAAAAATAAAATTTCAGGGCGCGAGCGAAATTAACAGGAACTTTAGGGGATCCCAGTGCAATTTCACTTAACGGTGTTATAACTGTGCAGGAAAAACTATAGTTTGGGGGGTTTTTAGCACAAAAAATAGTTCAGGGGGGTTTAGTAAGAGAGAGGGTATAGTTCAAGGGGGTGTTTTGCTATTAACCCTAAAAATAATCTATGAAACAAGGAGTAGTGGTTTTGTGTATCCATGGTTGACCAAATGCTAAATTATAAAAAGTCAACTGGCAAAAAACTTAAATAACAAGAATAATTAATAATAGGAGTGGTTTGCTTAGAAATATGACAAACTAATCAGCAAATAAGTTTATAAAAACATTTCAAAGCTACGAATTCTAATACATTGAATCTGATAATGTTGGTAAACAGTCGCCTAACCTGAAAATAATATGATATAAAAGGTTGAACCCTTCTAGGAAGATCTCTATGGAATTTATACTTCAATGTGTTATATGAACTGACCCTGTGTAATGTTAACTCACGATACACCATGATTATGATTCTGAGTTCATGCCAATTGCGCTAAGCCGCGTGGTGGTGCCTTTTCTTTAGCACAGAAAAAAGTAAATAAAATAAAAATAAAAATTATTTTGAGAGCTCGTACCTTACTACAAAAGAAGGGTTTTAATGGCATTCGCAACATGCGACCACTAGAAGGGGTAAGAAGTACTGCAATTATATCTTTTGGTGGCAGCTTAGTAGCATCTAGCAAGTTGTTACTTAAAGTTTCAACATTAAAAGTTTTTAGGCTATAGTGATAGTAAAAACTATAGTTATACCATAGATCTCCTAGATAGAAAATTTAATTTTTGTGCTATAGTGATTTACCAAAAAAAAAAATACTTTTGTGCTATAGTAGCGGACAATTGTAGTCTACTACTAAATTTTTGTCATTATAGGTATATTTTTTTGTAGTGAACGTCTAACTTCTTCATAATGCTCTTTCAAAATTTAAAGGCAAAAATGCAAAATAACCTCCTGAATTATTCCCATGGTGAGCAAAATATCCCCATGTATTATAAAAGTGAGCAAATCAATCATTCGAGTTCTCAAAATTGAGCAAGTTGCCCCCTGGACCCACTTTTTGAATGTCAAATTATAATTGTACCCATGTTTTAACATTTTATAAAAAATAAAAATAAATATAATACATAAAAAGATTAGGATACCCTCATCAGTCCTATGTTCAATTGTTGCCCAAACACAACACTTCATGGGTGTACTTGTAATTTTGCCTATGTAATATTCTATTTTTTGGATTGATTAAGATTAAAAAAATAATAA
The DNA here is from genome assembly GCA_963922005.1 of Cornus suecica. Classification (NCBI taxonomy): domain Eukaryota; kingdom Viridiplantae; phylum Streptophyta; class Magnoliopsida; order Cornales; family Cornaceae; genus Cornus; species Cornus suecica. Next base: position 75,429,252 of record OY998244.1, on the reverse strand, counting down.
TTCTATTTTATCCGTGTTAAATATTAATAATTTATTGTTAATTTTTTTTTTAATTTATCTAATAGTAATCAGTACACTTTTTTAAAAAATAAATTACAAACCAAATTCAAACATGTATCCAAATAGACAACGAGGGATGAAAATTATTTAGGGTGATAACGAAAATAAATTTTATTTTAGAGGGAGTTGAGCAAAAATAATATTTTTTTTGTACCATCACAATAAATAAATAAGTTCGACGATAATTATGTTTTTTAAAAAAACAAGTAAAAATATAATTCAAAAATTATAAGAACTAATTTCTAGATTCCTGAAATATAATTCAAAGAGTAAAAATTATTTTCGTTGTCACTCTAAAATAATTTTCTAGATCACTCATTGTCTATTTGGATACGAATATGTTTTGTAATTGATTTTTTAAAAAAGTGTACAAATTACTATTAGATAAAGTAAAAATAAAAATAAAATTATTCATGTTTAGCATGGATAAAATAGAGTTATTTTTTTAAAATCTTAATCAATCCAAAAAATAGATTATTACATAGGCAAAATTACAAAATACACCCATGAAGTGTGGTGTTTGGGTAACAAAAGGACTAATGAGGGTATTTTAGTCCTTTTATGTATTATTTTTATTTTTATTTTTTACGAAAGGTTAAAACATGGGTACAATTGTAATTTGACATTCAAAAAATGGATTCATGGAGGCAACTTGCTCAATTTTGAGAACTTGAATGACTGATTTGCTCATTTTTTTAATACAAGGGGGTATTTTGCTCACTTGAGGATAATTTAGGGGAATATTTTGCATGTTTACCAAATTTAAAAGTTATTCTAAATTTTTTGCCGAACTTAAATAGCTTTTCACTCCAATGAATATATATAAAAAAAAAAAAAAAAACTTTTGAAATGTAACTCAATACAGGACCTAAAAATTGAAATTTTAACTGGGGCTGCGGAATTTAAAAGAAAATTTTGACTGGATTTGAGGTTATGGAATTTATAAGAGAGATTTGGCCAGATTTCTCTTGGCCTCATATATCATGTTAAAAATATTATGGGACTGACTAGCAATAATGGAGAAGAAAATGACTATTGAGGGCACGTAAAAATCTTAATATCCCAATAGCAGAGTAAATCACGGCACATATCTAATCTAAAATTAGGGTTACATTTGGTTTCTATTTTCACACTCTGTTGAAAATATGAATCTGCCAATAGGAGTAGTTTGGTTTTGGATCCTAGCTACTAAATTTGCCTCATATAATAAGACCTAAATCATCTACTATTTAAATTATTTCACCTTCTTGTTGGGTTCTGATACACCTAATCCAAATGGTTTGTTTTTGTGTTTTATTTTTATTCACATAAAGGTCTCTCTCTAGAGAGGGAGAGATGTTGAAGTGGGGTTTTGCAAGGACATAAAATCGCACATATCAACTCAGATCTCACTTTCATAAAATATAGAATGATTGTCTACATAATTTAAATCTAAAAACTGCCTTGACAATGATTGTCCAAATTAAATATGTAATAATACTGTCGACAAACTAATTAATCTAGTTTATGTGTATATTCATGTCTATGAATGTAAGAGAAGATTTTCTTATTATATCAGCAAATTATATATTGTCGACGGATAATATATATATATATATATATATATATATCAGCAAATTATATATTGTCGACCGATAATATATATATATATATATATATGAAAATAATCTTGCTCGCATCGGTTGGGTGTAATTGACGTTAATAATTTATTTATTTATTTAAACTTAATAATCATATCCAACAATTATATTACTATCCTTTTATGTATCATCACATGTATTATTTTATGTATTATATAGTTTTTATTAGCGTTCAACAAGTTTTTTAGTTTAAATAAAATTTTTATTAAATACTAGAAGGAGTATCAATTAATAAATTATTTCAGAAATGATACCAATAGTTTTTCAACTGAAATAAAATCACCATAAAAATTATGGGTGCGTTTGGATAACCTGTTTTTTGTATTTATTTTCTGTCTTCAAATATAAAAACTGTTTTTGTATTTATCTTTGTTTTTTTCAGCAAAAAACTAAAAACAAAAAATCGTTTGGATGAAAATTTGTAATGAAAAATAAAATGGTATTGGTGGGCGGCGGTGGTGGTCCGCGGTGACCGGTGGCGGCGGGGGGCGGTGGTGGTGGGTGACTGACGGCGGTGGTCGGCGACGACCGGAGGTGGTGGGGGCCGGCGGCGGAGACTAGTGGCGGGGGGTGGTGGTGGGGGCGGTGGCGGAGGAGATACCCTAAACAGTGAAAAAGCTCAAAAAACAATTAAAAGTTGTATTTGGTGTTTTTACCACTTTTACACACTATTCACAAATTAAAAATAGTTTTCTTGGGAAAAAAAAAGTGAACAGTAAACGCGTTTGTCAAACGTGTTTTTTTTTTTTTAACTCGGTAAATATTGAAAAAACAAAAACTGTTTTTCCGTATCCAAACGGGCCTATATATTCCTGCCAATTACTATACATACTGTAACCCATATGGGAGTTATAAAAAACATCTTTTACCACCATTTAAAACCTCTAATAAGATTTTGTATGCTTGTATTATTATTTTTCCTCTAGTTCTCTCTCAAGAGGGTAGAGTACTAAAATACCCTTTATTTCTTGGTCTCTTATTAGACTACTACAGTTAGAGTCAGTAGAGATGACTGAAGATTAAATTTTTTTTTTTCGTTAAATTACTGAAGATTACATGAATCTTTACTAACCAACTTATTTAAATTTTTTCCCAATTACAAACTATGATATCTGCTTCTTTGACTTACCAGTAAATCAACATCCGTTACATGCAGTTTAAACGAAGAAAAACAATTATATTAGGTTTTTTTTTTTTTTTTTTGAATGATCAAATAAAGTGAAAGATCCTAATAATATACTTTTTCTCTCTGTCTCTCTCTTAATTTGTTCTTTTGAAACATTAAAAATAAAAACTCAGTATTTTAGTGAGAGAAATATATACTTGAGTAATTCATCTCATAATATATGTTTGTGTTATAGTTTTTATGTCATTTTCTTTGTAATTAGCCGACAATCCTCACCGGAGTAGTTGAAGAACTCGGAGTGAAAAAAATCGCGGGAATGGTGTGCATCGATCTTCGGTGGAGCCCACGGGCTTTGAAAAACTTAGCTCATAGCCGTCAGATCCCAACTCCCCCAATTGCTGGTAGAACTAGGGTCTGACACGTGTCTTTTTTGTCAACGGTCTAATCTTCTTCCCCTGGTTCAAAACTGCCCCTAATCAGGTCTTTAATTACAAAATTGTCCATGTAGATTCGGTAAGGGCTAAAAAACTAGTTGCTCATTTTTATCATTTAATAATGGTGAACCCTAGACGTGTCAAATTTTATTATGTTGACTGTAGCAAAGTCAAAGAAGGGTACCTTTTCATTTTAGTACTTAATAATTCATTAATATTTTTTCAGGAACACATCCATCTAATTATGTCAACATCACCTAAATTGGGCATGCCCATGCGAGCACACCTGCTTATATACATGGTGTATGATTACATATATACACTTTTGTATTATAAAAGATTTTTTTTTTTTTACGGTAATCAGGATGATCCAGACCAACTTACGCATACCTTGATTAATTTATGGAATTCCGAAATTAATGATCTTGGGTCAAGTTCTTCAAAAAATTTATTTGTGTGAACATTATTTGATTAATTATGTGTGACTGGAGGTCTCACATTCTTAATTTAGCATACATGACCACTAAGTATTCAATAAGTAATTTGGTTTTAAGTGCATTTTGTTTATGGAAACTTTTCATTTTAGTGTGATTTGTCACTAAATTGCACGTACATGCACATTTCGCCCAACTTGAGCTTGAAATTTAATTTGAGGTGTGAAGTTATTTGAACATCATCATTTAACTCAAGTTTGATATCATTGAATTGTATCAATACCATCTAAGTCATACTATCATATATATTGATCCCTCCATACATATCCGATTTTGAAAGTTGAGTTCATCGTTTGAGCTACATATATGAGTTTTTATGATCTTATTAGTTATTCTTGAATGCACTTTAACTAAAGTTTTGTCTTGAATGTATTTGTGAGTTAAATTAGTACATTTATATATGCTATGTGCATGCTAAACTCAGCTGGTTTGTTACACAAGTTTAATAAATTAAGTTAATACTAATCCTATTTTTTAACGAGTCGAATTTACATGGTTTAAGGATAACTTTCTTATAGTTCACATTTCGTGAAAATATGATGATGACAAATTCAAGGAATAGTCATGACTCACGACTGACGAGTTTAAAATCACTTGGTCACGGTATCTTATTGAGCATCAAAAATAAAATTTGACACTCCTTAAATATAATAATTTTTTAAGATCAATTATGTCATGCAAGTAGGCTACAAGCCTACAAAGGAACCGAGTCGAACCGAACTTTAGAATGTTCAAACTCGATTCATTTACTAAACGAGCCTAAAAAATATGTTCAAGCTCGGCTCATTTGCTTAACGAACGAACCCGAGCCGAACGTCATATTTAACGAGTCGAACCCAAATTTGCTCACAAACGACTCATTTCAGTTGCAACTTATATTACTCTTGAAGATAACTGTCTGCATTGAGTTGTTGCATGTCTGTTTTTAACATATTTCTACTAGTATAATTTTTTATAAATGATTTTTATGTTATGGCCGTATAATTCCTATAATCTTTTCACAACAATCTTTATAATTTGTTCAATTTGAACACTTTCTTTTATCAAATATGAGATAATTTTACTATTTAACTTAGACGAGCATGTTTATGAGCTTGGAGAGTCATGCTTAGTAATGTTCAAGTTCAACTCGTTTACTAAACGAATCTAAAAATTATGCTCAGACTTGATTCGTTTACTAAACGACCGAGAGCACAACCCGAAATCTTAATGAGCCGAGCTCGAGTCTGCTCACGAACGGCTCAGTTCATTTGCAACCCTACCCGCAAGTAAAATTACGAACTTTGTCCGAACATATGAAGAGAATGTTTTGCTCACTTTCTCTATAATTAATCAGGAAAAATGGAAGCACAAAAATCTCAATATATATAATTAAAAAAAGAAAAAGAAAAAGAAGAAGATAAGGGATTTTGAGTCATTTCAAAAAGGCGGTTTCCAAGGACACCTTGATGATATATTAATCATTTTAGAAATCGGTTTCTTCCCGGTCTTCGGTGTTTCTGCCGAGTGGAACCGTTTTAGAGAGAGAAAATATAAGAAAGAGAAGAGAGAGAGAGAGATTGATTATCTTTCCTAGAGG